>OU342538.1:0-600000 GCA_910589475.2 Bembecia ichneumoniformis | reverse complement strand
GTTACTTCCTTCCTTATTTACTTAATCCTAGTACCTTAAATCACCAGGCTTGTATTTCGAGGTAAGTCTTGAAAATATCAACATATAATAATTTTGTTTAAGGTCTCGATTGACTTAAAATGCTCATACTGGCAAATTTATACTTTTTAAATTTTTACGAGCCGTGTTTGTACATTAAATATTTTTTCAAAAAGTTCATACACGTTGTCCATATGTTACCGAGGTCAAAAAAAATAGTTTTTAGAATTTTTGTCTGTTTGTCTGTGCGTTTGTGCACGCTAATCTCAGAAACGGCTTAACCGATTTTCATGTGGTTTCCACTGATGTATTCTAGCAAGATTCTCGTAACATTTAATGTTTGTTTCATTCCAATCGGTTTAAAAACTAAAAAGGTACTCGCTATACCGAATACCACGCGTACGAAGTCGTGCGCACAGCTAATAATTAATAAGTAACATTAATGTTAAAAAAATATCAGCAACAATGAAGTGAATGATGGGAGTTTGATTTTTACAACTTAAAACAGTCTGATTTTTATATTAGTAGAATTTAGGTAGTGTCGTAGCGTAGGTAATAAATTTGTGACGGTGTATGGATTTTTCTGATTATTTCACACAAAAACTACAAAACAGATTTTGAGAAATTTTACACTAAATACCTAGTTTTTTTTATCTTAAGATCGGCAGACAGGCTGACGCTCCACTTCATGATAGGTTGCTACCCTCGCCTATAACACAAGCAACGCCAAAGCTGCTGCAAAATATGGTAGCCAGCGCACTTGGAGCAACAAAGCTGCTGCAAGTGCGCTACCGACTACAGTAGGATTAAGGATAAGGGATTAGGAGGGGGGGATAGGGAAATGGGCCCTGGCATCCCTTACTCACTCACCGAAACACAACAGCACACGTACTGTTATTTCACGGCGGTCTTCCGTAAGGGGATGGTTACTGTCGCCAGACGGGCTGCCCAAATGACTGCGAATCGCAGTGTCCCTGCCACTACTTTCCAGATCCAGACCAGAACCAAATCCAGACCAAACCAAAGGACAGCAGGTAGGCTATTTCACGATGCTCTTCCTTTAGGGTTTCTGTTTATGACTACGGAACGCAGCTGTCTGGATTTACAATCTTTTGATTGTCACTATACACAACTAAAATATTTCTGCGTTTCGTTTTTACCTTTCTTGAAATAAAAAAGACATCGTGTGTCTAAAATGTTATAGTTATTCATACTAAAGATACTTGATAAAAGGGTAAATAATATTTTAAAACATTGTTTTCAAGTAAGTATAAAGTTTTCAAATAGTAACGTAAATATGTACGTTCTATGTTACAAACACAAACAACTTCATCCGGCGCGAAATCATATGTTGTTCGTAAAGGACTTTGTCTCTAAGGAGTCGACCCGAACAACAGGCGCGAGGCCGACGAGCGGCAACTCCTGTATTGGCTACCAATTTTATTGCGCGATAGCCTGGCGGGCACCACCCCAGATGTCAACCGTCGACGGTAGCATGAGCCTCGGCCTACCTTGACGCTGCGAAGGACTGTGGGTAACGCCTGCTTGCTGCGAGACTCTCAGCAAGTCCAGCAAGTCGGGGTATTCAATGATATACTTGCTTTTTCTATTATATATAAATGTAGAAAGCGCCTTCATGATTAAGGAATAGTGTTATTTTAATTAAATTGTTGTGTGACAAGTTTTATTCACGCTCTCTTCGGATAGCTGGCGCCTCAGGATAGTCTCGTGTCATTACGACATCGCAGTCGCTGAATTAACTTTCACGGTTACAATTTTTGTGACAATGACAAAAACCATGCGAACTTTTTGGGTAACCCTCAAAATACAGAAAGAACTAGAAGTAATGTACTTCTTATGTGCCCAAAAATAAGATAACCAGTCCATTAATGATAACAATTTGTGATAGATAAAAAAAAAACTATAACTAAATGAACAGATAGATGAACGGATTGCTTTAGCTTGAAATGATATTATATCATGCTATTTCTTCTACCTCGCTTTATATGCGATCATAAGTTCTGTTTTGTTCTATATTCTGAGGAGCAACGTATGTAAACACTAGCTGCACCCGCCGCTTAATTTTATGAAAATCGAATTCTCTATCACAATTAAGCTCGGTTTACGTCAGCTGGTAGAACTCGGTCACCGATGCGCTTTGCTTCATTTCCGCCTAGCGTTCTTTTCCCGATTTTTTCTATTTGATAGACTCTTTAGGGTCGTAGCGTGATAAATCTTCCCGAGTAAACCTATATAATCATTCAAAAATGTTGAGCGTATTGTATGTAATGTATCAAACGTAAAATAATTATTGAAATATTGTTAGGGATGGCAACACTGCCTTCTCGCCCGCCTCACGTAACGTGTGTGTGTGTCCATCCATATTTAACAATAAAAGTCTAATTGCAATAATCTGGAAGTGTATTTACATTATTCAAACACCATCCTGGAACTCGCTCGACAAACCCTGCGACACTTATAAAGATTAGTGAGTTCAAAATAAAAAAATAATCTTCTATTATATAAAAATGAAACCCCATTTCTCCTGGTCACGGCATCACGCGTGAACGGGTAGACCGATTTTAATTCGGTTTTCGCTAATGGAAAAAGGGATAAACGGGGAATGTTTTAGGGTATATAAAAATTGCACGCCGGGCGAAGCCGGGGGCGGGCCGCTAGTATATATATAAAAATGAATCCCCATTTCCCTTGGTCACTGTACGAGCCACTGCTCGCACAGGCTTTCTTTCTTGTCAGCACTTTACGTCAAAAGCATTCAGTTCGTGTTCGATCATCATACGTATCGCGCGTGCTCATTTATATCATTTTACAATATCTTTAGTTTATTTCATATTAATATATCAATTTATCAATATATCAGAGGCTTTCATTATTACCATTTATCATAAAGATTGTACAAAACGCGTACAGTCACGGCATCACGAGTGAACGGGTAGACCGATTTTAATTCGGTTTTCACTAATGGAAAGAGGGATAAACGGGGAATGTTCTTATATATAAAAATTGCACCACGAGCGAAGCCGGGGGCGGGTCGCTAGTAAAAAATAAAAAAAATTCAGCTATAGGATATTGAGGAGATAAGTATGTATAATTAACTACTATCCTTCTAAGTTCCCGCAATACATATAACTGACACAGGTATCTTTTGCTGTCTGTCACACAGTTCCGATTATTGTAATTATAAGGTAATGGTTACGGGACACTACGCCATTATTATTAAGGCGCTGGCTCATTAGCCTGACAAGAGAATTACTGCTAGAAATTAGAAAGTGACTGTAGAAATGACTAATGACTGTTGTAAACTTACTGAAGTTATTTGTGGATATACGCGAACTAAATATGTAAAGGCGTGTATACAACGTCGATTTTCTTTCTAGGAAAACTATGACACATGTAGCCCAGTGGGAAGTATATACGAGTATATATATCATGATCTCCTCATCATCATCCGAAAACTCTTGTTCAAATGTGGCTAACAGAAAGCCCCGGTCTCCCATTGAGACCTCCTTAATGTAAACCTTCGTAACGAACCACATTTTCCTTCGACATTTTATTGCTTCATTAACAAAGGAAGCAGAAGAGAGTGCTCCCGTGGTTCATGTCGTAGTAAAAGTCATGGGAAAACTCCTATAGACACATTTCATGCTTTGGATATCTATGGAAGAGGAATAATTCTTTGGGCATCTGTCAGCTGATAATGATTAAGAAGATTGCGTCACTTCTCTGCTTCTCCTATAATCCAGTAGTGACAGGGCCACACTGCGTTTCGCAGTTATTTGTAACCACCCCCTTACAGAAAACCACCGTGAAATAACAGCATGTGTGCTGTTGTGTTTAGGTGAGTGAGTAAGGAATGCCAGACCCAATTTATCTATCCTGTCCTAATCACTTATCCTTAATCCTACTATGGTAGGTGGCGCTCTTGCAGCAGTTACCATCAACTAGACAATCACCCTGCCTAACAACCTTATCATAAAAGACTTGTAACTCGGATGTCTATTTCTGCACCCGGTATTTTTATCCCTTCGCCTTCGACACTAACAAGTAATCTTCGGTCTTACGGGATAGTTTCTTTAGACTGACTTGGCCTGTGAGCTCTATAAATTCGTTTATATATACGTAGTTAGCTTAAAAAATATATTTATAGGAAATGAAAACTCCACGGTTATTTGGCAGTCCGGAAAAGGATTAGGGCTTAACCAAAAAACATTATAATTTTATATTAACATATACTTTTATTTACGAATTAAAAAGGGTTCTAATATTGAACGGTACTCTAAAAAGTTCAATTCAAAGCGCGTATCGAATTAAATTATTGTACAAAAAGAGTAAACTTTAGTAGTATGGCTAAAATTGTTGCTGCGTGCAGTTATGCTTCAGCGATATTCGCTTTTCTAATTTGAACTGTATTCTGTTAGACACAGGATTGGGTTTCAAAGTCGAGTTTCTGGGATCAATCAGTTATGCGTGTTGCATAGCAGCGTGAATCTCAATCATACTATCGAGTAAAATCACTATAGAGTGGATAAAAACACTTTTTATTATTTCATAAATTTTTAAAAATCTATCCCCTGTCCCCTGTGTGCGCTCGGCCCTTACAAAACTTAACTAATGCTTAACTATGAGGGACCGGCTAGCCCTGGAGGGTCACTTGCGTTAGCCGCAGCCGGCACAAATGGTCCCCGGGCCGGGAGGTCCCTCGCAGGCGCCGTATGCTGGTCGCGCCTTGTAAGTGGAAAGCGGCACGGCGGTGTTCCTCTTCTTTCTCGGTGTCGGGGCAGCTGGTCATCAACCACGACGCGCAGCTGCCCCGCTTGCTGGTGATACCAGCAAGCGCCGCGTTTGCTGCTGTAATAGGATCATCCTGGTCCAACAGGATGTGTCGAGGTCTTCTTCTGAAACGAGAAAGAGTATTGTTAGCATCGGCAGTGTAAATGAGAGAAGTAACCACTAGGGGGTTGGAGTGGCGAGGGATTTTGTCGTAGTACTTCAAGGCGAAGTCCTTGATGCACTTGACGATTGAGGGAGGTTTAGGTCGAGGTGGAGATCGACGTTGCGGATGTGCATGGGACGCCCACGGTTCTCCGCAGGAATCGGTGTTGGACAATTTGGAGAGATTGGACATGGGTGGGAGCAGCGTGCGCAAAGACAACGCTAGCGTAAAGTACGTCATGATTGGTTTGACGCAGACATTGTACAATGTAAGAGACTTGTAAACTTTGTATCTCTAATAGTAATTTTAATTTTGTATTTCCAAAATTAAAAGACTCATCCTTGTCCATGGTTCAGATAATTAACACTAGTTTATTTTTGACATTTATTCCGAATTTCCGATATAATTATATTCGGGGGGATGCTACTTTGACTTTTATTGGCGTAGGCTGTGCCTCCTTTAATTGCGGCGACATCTGCCATGTTTTTTTTATTTTGTCCCTTGCTGTGTGTTTTAGTTCGGTGCCTGCCTCGTTGGAGGCCATGTTATAATAAATAAATAAATAATAGCCATTGTACTCCGCCTGCCTATAAAGCCCATCAGGATGAACCTAGGCCTAGGCTTAGGTCTAGGCGACCTAGAACGAACGCTGCCCTGTCTCTGCATTGCTCAATGTGTGGACCGAAGCTAAGTCTCCGGTCGAGCGGCCCAAGGGATAATGCTGCTCTGGAGTGAGATTTTACCGAGTGACGCTCGGTCAATATGTGGGGTTTCAGAAAATCTCTTTAATTAATAAATTATAAAGATTATGTGAAATTCATTACAAGTACTTCCATCAAGTTTATATTTTTATATTAAATGGCTCAATATGTAATACATCAACTTCACTACCAGTGAATTAACGCGAATTGAATCAACGTTGCACAGTTAGAAACCAATTTAATATTGGCACAATAACTATATTAGATTATAATATATAATTTAATACATATATAACTTAAGATTGGTGCAGTAAGATTGTTACATCGACGCAATATATTTGTAATTTTTTTTTAATAATAAAATAGCGTTTATCACTGAAGATTTAGACAGAAAAAAAATAATCTTCTAAAAGTAGTACCGGTCATTTTGTGAATATTAATAGTATATAAAGCGTAGAAGAGAAGTAGCAACTCTGTATACATATGTATATTGACATCGACGTAGCACCGCGTTGGAAGCACAGCGGTTGATAATTTTTTGTTTTACAAATTACGTGTTCAATTTGTATGCCAGTATTAAAGAAAAAAAACATTGCTTCTTACAACTATAATATTACAAGAGTATAATATTTAACATTAAGGAATAATCGAGTGAAATAATTTATTTATATTAAACTAGTTTTCACCTCTAGCTCTGCCCGGAATATTATATAACCCGTGTTCATTCTGAAAGCCCGAATTAATAGGGGATCGGACAGTAATCAGATTAAAATCTAAAATGTACTTAGAAAGGAAATATATAATTTTTTACGATTATTTATCGAATAATAATTTAATATAATTCATTTAAATATTTTTAAATGAAGAAATAAAGTATAATATTTTTAATCTATACTGAAACACCAATCACAGTGCGTGACGTCATTTGTGGGCAATCAATTGTCTTATGCCAATGCAGCTGTTTTGTTATGATATGACCACAAATGACGTTACGCGCTCTCAGATGAACTATCGTGGCGTTTTGGCGGCATTTTCAAACAAACAATATTAAAACATGATTTTGAGTACCTAAAAGGCTATAAATAAATAAAATAGTATTTTTTATGGGAATAAATATCCATGAAGATTAATTTAAAACACTTTCTGAAAATTTGTCCGATCCCCTATTGTGAAAAATTTATTGAAATCACATGAGTATTTTAGGAGATAACAATCTTAATCCAAATTCACAAACTTAAGTAAAGTTTGTGAATTTTATTATATTAGTATAGTTTAAGTTCATTTAACAAATAAATGTACTTATTGATTTTATTAAAGTCAATTCGTTGAAATCATTGATGGCTGAATTTCACACAAAAGAAATCAGACATTGCTGCACAGAATTATTTTGTAAAATTGCTTAATATTTTTTGCTTGTAAACGATTCTATTCCTGTAGTGAAAAATGAATAAAGCAAAATATTTATTTCATTTTTTTTGTGTTTTGTTCCACCGACGACCAGTTTACGGCCCACTTGATGGTTGGTGGTTACCGTCGCCTATAACAAAAGCAACACCACAGTTACTGCAAGTGCGCTGCCCACCATAGGATTGGGAAAGGATAGGGCCAAACGAGCTGCTCAAATTAAACACAATATACCCCGCCACTACTTACATACATCACATTAGTACATTTTTTAAAATTTTTATCTTTATTTAAGGAAGGAAGGAATTATCTTTATATATTCCTTTCATAGAGACGGTTAACAAATAAAAATACAGAAAGGGCGTACTATTTTCAACAGCAAATAAACAAAATAAAAAACAAAATAAACAGCAAAATAGATTAAAAATAACAGCAGATGTGCTTTACCCAGTGTTATCGATGGTAATCTGGGATCTAGGGCCAAAATACCTGCTAGATGCTTTTGATACCCTGAAGCGTCGGATTCTTTGAGCCGTCTGAGCAGCCTTATACCGGCTGTACAAAGCTGTACCGGCTATGCTCTAATGAGTTGTGCTCTACTGCGCGCCATAGATACGAAGTATTTTCTAAGTTACCTACTTCAGAACAGACTTTCTTCTGAGGCGTTTCTGTAAACAGTAAGAAGCATTCTTACAATGTTCTTACCCTTAGTCCGTCCGCCTATCTGTCACCATTTCCAATAGAAAAATCTATAACCAGAGCTCATAGTACATGAATCCTACTTCTGTTCACATAATTTTGCGAAAGGTGGACCAAAAGCCTTCTTTAAAATCAGTTTAAAATAAGAATACAAAGGAAAAGATTAAATCAACATGTATTAAATCACACCAGATTTATTAGTCACTAGTTATACCTACACTATTTTTACTATGAAAACATAAACAATATTACGAAACACAGATAAAGTCCAATAAATTGGCTTCAACGCAAAACGTGGACAATGGACTATTATTTCAAAAGAAGTTATCAACAAATAGGACAAAGGTTTGCGAAGATTTATCTATTACCATAAAAACTCGTTCGTATTTCACACCTTGTTATACTAAACGCTGTTTTATTAGGATATAAATTAAATTACTGAAATACGAAATTATTGGGGTTGGCAAGAAAGTAATTGGGGTTTTTTTTTCTATAGAAAAAAAAACTTTAAACCATTTATAAACTTTTCCACTTTCTCCAACGATTTAGCAACTGCTGATTAACACTTATTAACTTGTGAGATAGTATTTTATATAATAAAACTCTGTTTTCACCAAACATAAACTTTACTGCTCGATATCAATTAGTCACCAAAACAGTATTACCATCTTGAAAAAAAACATATAATCATTGCCATTTCAATAACTAAATAACTACTAATTTGCAATTCTCTTACACATTGTTGTGTGTGATACATGTAAATGTTTTGTAATCTCTAGCACAATTATATAATGATTCGATTGGATGTTTCTTGAATAGGGAATCAGCTAATGAAGATCTTTTAAAAAGAAATATTTTCATGAAATACAAATCGTACAATACATACAAAATGGCTCCGACTGTACCATTTCTTTATTCAGTCAAGAAGGAGTCGTGCGACTAATAATAAATTTTGGATCTGGCAGGAATTGGAGTAATCACTCCTCTTCGAGAACAAATAGTAGCGGTTCTGATTGGTTCACAACAAAAGTGCGCAATTAATCTGCGTCTCATATTACGGAGTGTTATGTAAACAGGGTTATGTTTATAATTAACTAACTGCAGCTTATAAAGACTTTACTATACGTTCAATACAAAGACCTAACGTAAACATTGCGTCGGAGAACCGTAGAGGTTTCAATAATAATTCTTAAACAACAATTTAAGAATAGTGTAGGTGGTATATACATATGTGTACAGAGGGGACCTTCACTCACACGCCAGAACACAACAGCACTGATGCTACTATTTGACTGGTATTGTTTGTGAGATAGTGAGTGATCCAAATTAGGGCTATAAAACTCTGAACCATGAAACTCCGAAATAACATTCAAATCGCTGTTGCAAGGCCCAAGGTACTGGTGAGTAAGGAACCTAGTAACTATGCTTCTTGTCAAGAAGTACCGCCATCTATACCTGTCCCTTGACCCAAGCACAAAGTCAGAGTCTTTAGAGATGTTGATCGGAGCTCTTAAATCTGGAACATTTCGCCAAGTCGACTGTGAGACAATGATTGTCGAATTTACGGTCGACATGACGGTCACTTCGTGGGGTAAGTCTAGATACTTGCCTAACTTAATTTTCTCGGATTTCACGAGATTTAACAAGCATCGTTGGTAGAGATGACCACCATGTAGGGTTTTTGGCGATATTCTTCTAACTTACAATATAAAAATATTAAAAAAAAAAAAACGGGACATTGAGTGATTTACCATGTTATTTTAATATCGTGGGTTTATATTTTCCTATAATCTGTAAGTAGAAGACTAATTTCTGTATTTATTTCAAAATTTTAGGTTTAGTAGTTTCGGAAATAAGGAGAGGGGGGGGGGGGTGGTCAATTTTCGTCTACTTTCTTGAATGGCTTGGAAACTATTTATTTTAAAATCACAAAAAAATTTTTTTAAGATCTTCACAAAGACCTTACATTTGATATGTCACACGATGCAGTTTTCAAAAAAATTTTATTTTATTTTCCACCTTCCCCCCAATGACCTCCCATATACAGATTTCATCTATTCACGTCACACCTCTGCGTTTGGGTCACAGAAATTGATATGTGTACCAAATTTTAACTTAATCGGTCTAGTAGATTCAGAGATAATTGACTGTGACGGACGGACAGACGGACACACGAGTGATCCTATAAGGGTTCCGTTTTTTTATTCGGACGTACAGAACCCTAAAAACACAACAAATATCATAAAAAAACTTATAACTAGTGTGCCGCAGGTAGCAGGGCAAGGCCCAATCTACCGGTGGTTGGGGCTGCAGTGAAGAACCTCCTGACGATACTTGTACGAGCCGTGTTGAGAAGTGCCGCCTTCTGTATCTGTCCCTTTATCCAGCCATCTAACGAGAGCCTCTTGAGGTGTTAGTCGAGGCTCTTCGCTATAAGACCGTTCGTCAAGATGACTATCGGGACAATTTTATTATCGAATCGACATCGGTGATTCGATAATCATTCTCGGTGACCTCGTGAACAAAGTCCAAGTACTTACTTAGTTTATCCCTTTCGGCTTTCATGAGATCTTCGTCATGTGGGATCAAGCATCGTCCGGCTCTGGGATTAGTCGATAACCAAGGCTTATTAGCGACAATAATCCTGTCCGTAATTCTAGAGCGGTCCCAATAGAGCGTGGCAGGCCCGTTTTCGAAAACGGGCACGTAACTACAATGTTTATAAAACTCACACTTATAACAATAAACATATTATCATACCTTTTAATTTTGTTGCTAAGCCTTTTAAAAGAATTTAATGAATTAAAAATGACTTTACTTATTACTTAAACCTTCATTAAATTAGGAAGCATTATTCCGTTCAGTATTCGAAGCCTCAACCGAATGTTGACTCAAGTTAGGGGTAAGAAGCCGCGTGATATATTAATTCCATTAACAGAGTAGGTGTGTGTGTATGTTGATTCGTCGATTGTTAGGTAAATATTTGTTTAGGACCTTAATATATGTACCTATATTTATATTACAACACTTTCGAAGAAACTGGATTACAATATACCAAGTTTCTATATCATGTAGGTATATAGGTTGACCTAATAACTATCAGAACATTCTAATATTTTATGAACATAAAAAGCAAGTATTTAGCACTAACATTCAGTATAAACTAACATAAACAAGGAACGGCCAGATTTCGCGCATTTTCGAGTACACTGTTAGCCACTGGTCGAAATTCGAAAATATCCTTTCGAAGATGGTAAAAATAAATTACCCAATTTTTTTATTGATCACACTAAAGTTCGTCAATAGCTACCAAAGAAAATTGAATCACAAACAAATGAGTAAAAAAAACTACTGATTTTTTTGTGTTTACCTATTACATTATATGAGAAGAGGTTTGTGTTCCATAGTCGAAGTTATTACATTGGCCTACAAGTTACTGTTATAATTTTTGTTATGACTTTGCTCAGACATACAAAAACTATAGACCGAACAATATAGGAAAACGATTCTGCAATAGGTTGACTACCGCTCGACGACGGTCTGACGCGAGTAGTTGACGCAGCTAAGTCGTGTTTATTTTAACAAAATACAATATTTATATGCCGTCCTGTGTCGTAAAATGGTGCAAAAATAGTTTTTGACGCTCTGAGTAAATTTGAGCAAAATTGTGTATTCCGACAAAATAATAATGAATATTTATGTGAGGATAACTGTAATTTTTTTTTTTTTTTTTTCTCTTTTCTGTTCTGTAACATGGCGATCTGTTTCAGAAATAACAATAAGCCACTCTGTTGGTTTCTTTCGATGTTATGTTGATTTTATTGAATGAAAGTAGGTTCATCGGCTATTCTCATTCCTACATCTGTGTAGTGAACCTAGTACCCAATGTAGGAACACTGTGCCTTTTTAGTCGGGCGTGCGATACGCTTCCTGCGCCCCTCAGCCCCGATGCTAATTCATTAACATGATTAAAAAGTCTGTTTTGATATTTCCTACTATAGATTGCGATCTCTTCCTTTACTGTTTTTATCTTCAAATCCATATTGATGTATTTATTACTTATGTAATATGGGATATTTAACATGATTCTGAGGGTTTTACTCTGAAATCTTTCCAGTATCTCCACGTTACTGTTACACGCAGTACCCCAAAGCTCTATACCATAAGTCCAAATAGGCTTGAGGATAACTTTGTAAATGGCCAGTTTGCTAGATTGGGATAATTGTGATTGACGCCCTGTCAGCCAGTACATGCCTCTTATCTTGGTATCAAGTTGTTTTCTTTTTGTCCATATGTGCTTGCGCCAAGTCAGACGTCTGTCAAGGTGCATACCAAGATACTTAGCATCATCAGCCTGTGGAATTGCTTCGTTATACAGAGTCACCTGTGTGCATGTTTGTCTCCTGAGTGTAAATGTAACATGAACTGACTTAGATTGGTTCGCTTTTATGCGCCACTTATTCAACCATACTTCCAGTAAATTCAGATGTTGCTGTAATTTTGTCGAAGCTTCTTCCGGATCATTGTGGACTGACAATAGCGCCGTATCGTCTGCATATGTTGCAGTTACAATGTCAGCATGTGTTGGCAGATCTGCAGTGTAGATCAGATAGAGCACAGGACCCAGGATACTGCCCTGGGGAACTCCCGACTTGATTTCGCACAGTTCAGAAATCTCGGTATGACATAAAACTTCGTAGCATCTAGAGGTCAAATATGAGTTTATGATGCTGAAGAATGAATGCGGAAGCACTTTCTTAACTTTGTAAAGTAGGCCTTCATGCCAGACTTTATCAAAAGCCTGACCAATGTCCAGAAAAACAGCCGAACAGTACTTTTTATCCTCTAAAGCTCTGCTTATGACATCAACCAGCCGGTGAATCTGTTCTGTCGTACCGTGGTGCTCACGAAATCCAAATTGATGGGTAGGTATAATGTCATTTAGATATTTACGCATTCTATTTAGCACTATTCTTTCAAAGAGCTTCCCGCATACAGGTAAGAGGCTGATTGGTCTGTACGAGCCGGCTTCACACGGTGGTTTACTCGGTTTTTGTATCATAATTACCTGTGCAATTTTCCACTGGCCAGGGAAGAAAGATAACTTTAAGCAGGAGTTAAATATTTTTGTCAAGAAGAGGACTCCTTTTTTAGGCAGGTTCTTCAGCAAGGTAGCATCAATCATATCATAGCCAGGAGTTTTACCTTCTTTTAAATACATAATTTCTCGTTGCACTTCTTTGGGAGAAGTAATTGGAAGGCACATCTGTAATGGCGTGTTCAAATACTCGTTGACATCCTTGTCATGGTCCAAGTATACACTAGGGTGTGGTTGAAATACCAACTTAAGATGTTCTGAAGATCTTATCGCTTTGTCGAGATCGGATCTTGCCCAACCGCGAGTTAAAGTTCTAATTGGAGGTACCTGCATTTTCGGCCTTTTAATGTGTTTCGTAGCTCTCCAGAGGGCGTAATTAGTATCTTTAGTGGGAGTCAGATTTGCCAGGTAAAATTGAAGATTGTCATTATTAGCTCGTTTGATCATCCGTTTTAATTCTTCAGATGCCCTGTTGAACGCCTTCTTATCGGATGGGTAACCAGTGGTGTGCCAAACTTTACGTAGCTTACGCCTTTCATTGACTTTATCTTTAATATCTTTCGGGTATTGATGATATGGTTGTTTCTTGTGGTTAGTTTTCGGCGTGGAGACATGAATAGCCTTATGCAGTAATTTAATGAAAAATTCTATTGCCTCTTCAACCATTTCAGAGTCTCTTATTTGAGCATTTAAATTAATTTCACTTGTAATCACTTCTCTATAGTGGTCCCAATTTGTACCCCTGTTGTACATTTTAGATAAGGTTTCTAAGAGTATAGCCCTGCAACTCACATTGAGTATGACAGGGGTATGGTCTGAAGATAAATCTGTGCAAGATTCAATGCTCATATTTGACGTCGGGATATTTTTAACAACAAAGAAGTCAAGCAAATCCGGTATTTTTGTCTGATCAGTTGGCCAATGTGTTGGTTCTCCGTGAGATATGCATTCTAAGTTAAGATCTTTAAGAGTAACATACAACTGTCTTCCCCTTGTTGTTGTGAGTCTAGAACCCCAGAACACGTGCTTGGCATTCCAATCCCCCCCGGAAATAAAACGATTTCCAAGCATCGAGAAATATTCTTTGAAGTCGATTGAGGATATGGCATGTCTTGGTGGACAATATACAGCGGACAAAGTGGTTTCGATTCTGTTGTCCTGGATTTTTATTGAAGTTGCTTGAATTTTCTCAGTACAGTATTCAGCAAGCACATAGTGTTTAATGTTCTCCTTTATTATAATAGCAGTTCCACCGTGTGTATTTCCTGAAGGATGATTTGTGGTGTAGATAATATAGTTTTTAATAGCCATATGAGTTTTAGGGGTAAATCTAGTTTCTGATATTAAGATAATGTCGATTTTCTCAGTTATGAGATAATTTTCAAGTTCCTGACGACGTTCCGTCAGCCCGTTGGCATTCCAGGTAGCTCTTCGTAAATTTAGCGGGCCTGAGGAATTAGGTGTGTGATAAGTTGGATCATACGATCCATCATGTTGTCTAGCATGTTGCTCATAATATTTTGGAATCTACTAAACATTATATCTAGTAAATCCGACGTATTATTCATATTGTTCAGTTCGGGTTGGCAATCCATAGTAGTTTTATTTTTTGTGGCTTGTGCATACGTTTTGTATGCAGTGTGGGGCTTTGGATGCATGGGGTTTTGATTTTGTGATGAGTCCTGTTTGTTATGTTCAAGCTTTGGTTTTTCTGTCTTTTTTGATTTTGTCTTGAGAATTATTAGTTCGTAGTACTGTTTAAATTTTTTGCATCCTTTATAACTTGCCGGATGCTTCTCCTGGCAGTTTGCACAAGTAGCTTCAGTGTCTCTCCTCTTAAGACATGTAGATGTCGGATGTTCCTCGCCACATTTCACGCATCTAAATGGTCTAAAGCATTGGTTTTTTGTGTGACCAAATCTTTGACACCTTTTGCATTGAAGTATTTCTTTTTTCTTATATGGGGCTTCAAAGCTAACTTTCATATTGTTCAATTTATATATTTTAAATATGTCCTTATTATTGTGCTTTGGCTCCAAATCGATATAGAAAATTGGCAATGGTTGTTTTGTTGATTTGTGTAATATATTCACCATATTCCTGACTTCATGACCTAGAGTGTTAAGTTCTTCTTTGATGGATCGTGTATCTTCAGATGCATGAAGGCCACGCAGGACGACCCTGTAAGCTCTTTCACTTTTTAACTTGTATGTGTAGTGACTAATGTTTTCGCTAATGAACTTTTCCCTTATTTTCTTATAAGTCTCGATGTCAGCAGGCATGACTTTTACAATGTGGCCCGATCTTAAAGTAGTCAGCGTGTAAGTTTCCGGTTCTGTGATATTGGCTAAAACTTCCTTTAGTGTTACAATATTAATAACTCCTGTAACAAATATGGGTTCTGGTTTTGGTGGTCGTTTTATGGCATCAGTCTTAGGTTGATCATCATTGGGGTCTGTCTCCAGCATAGCAAATTGATTATGTGTTGGGATGGAGTAATCAGACTTTGGCATCTTTTTTTGATTTCCCTTAGTTCCTTTAGTTCCCGGGCTACTTTCTGGTCTTTTCCTCTTTGATGGAGGCACTTGGTCTTTTTGCCATGTTTTCTTGTTAGTCTGTGCTATTGTGGTATTAGTGATGTTCGTCTGTGAGGCCGAATCATTACCATGAAATGAGTGTCTGCGTTCTCTGGAGAACATGCTTTCGTGGAACAGCTGTTGGGTGTATTTAACTTGTGGCTTCGACACTGTAATTGACGTGGAAGCTAATCTTACATTTTTATTTTGACCAGTAGCATGTACTAACGAGGAGGCCTGGGTGCCTACCCCCACGCAGTAAAATTTACATTGCACACCTCAATATGATTACTCTTTGTAGCATGAAAGAGCTTCAAAGAGTAGATACTTTCCTTATTTGTAGATTACTTTCCTGATTTAGCTCAGGCATGAAGGTTCATGAACCTTCATGCCTGAGCTGAAGGCGAACTTGAAAGGCGAGCAAAGAGGCTTATTGGCAACGACACCCTTGTGGATTCCCAACTTCAAAGCCTGCAGCATCGCCGAAAAGTAGCGTGCCTATCGATTTTCTATCGTCTACACTATGGAGAGTGTGCATCTATTCTGTACGAATTAATCCAACCGGAACCGTTCCACTTCCGGACCACTAGGCGTGGGCGAGGGTTTCATCCCTTCGTGGTCGATGTTCCTCGATCACGCACGAAGCGTTTCAGTTCCACCTTCCTTGTTCGGACTGTTAAGGAGTGGAACTCATTGCCCGCGTCTGTGTTCCCACAGAACTACAACTCGGGGTCTTCAAAACCAGGGTAAATGGGCGTTTACTGGGTAAGCGTGGTCTACCTTCGGCCACATCTGCACCTCACATCAGGTGAGATAGTGGTGAAGCGCTACTTTGATTTAATAAAAAAAAAAACATCAACACGGACGGGGGCCGGTCAAAATATTCTTAGTATGCTTTTGTATGAACCAATTCATACTCAAAATTTTTAAAAAGAAGTAAAAATCATTTCTTTTCAGACAACTCAATCCAAATGTGCACATAAAATAAACCTTAGTAATCTAAATTAGTCAGAGAATAATATAAATTTAGCAATAATTTAAGGCAAGGAGAAACACCTCAGCCATCAGGCAGGTCACCACAGTTCAACACCTATTGCCTGCTGCGACATAAAAGTGAAGACTTCATTACATTTCTAAGCGGTTATAGCATAGGATGTCGTTTGAAACCGAGTAGTAACAAAGAGGCACTAATTCCGCTAAACTGCGTTTAATCTTGGCACACGTGCGAAACCCGACGCGGAGTTAATTGAAAATAGCTGTTGAGGGACACACCTGATGGGAAACGTGCATCCTAAGTAACATTCGGTACGGTATGCAGATGAAAGAGCTTTTTAACGACAATTCGTACAATTGGAGAACCTTCAAAAATTTTAATACAATTATTACTGCTTATAAAAAGGCCAACCCATAAATAGAATACTTCTTAAGGCAGAAGGTAGACCGACGTTTTAGCATTGTCGGGGATTTTTCGTCGCGTTCCCACTCTGTTGGATAAAAGATAAAGGACAAGAAGAAAGATAGGACCATCATAGCACATAAAAAGGCAACATTTTATGTGCTATTTGGGTTCGATTGTATGGAGATTATTACTGCCGCTGGATAGTCTACCCAGGTTGCACTCACCTAATAAATAAGGCACATTTAAGCCACAAATATCCCTCCGAGTGAATTCCTAAAGGTGACATTATTTTTTATAATTGTATTAATAGGTGATAGACATTTAAGTTTTAGATTGGCATTAAGGTATATTATTGTTTCATATTTAGATAAACGTGTTGGTTCTCTGCGCAAAAGTTGGAGCCAAGTCAAAAAGATTCTTTTTGACTCGGCTCCAACTTTCCGAGGTACCTGTGTCCAGTGATCTCGAGCTTCGTTGTGCTCAAATCTGAACTTCGGCACTATCGAGCCCAAAGCCCAAACAGCGGTCAAAAAGCTCGACATCCTAAATAGGGTGAAGCTATGCTTCACACCTCTCTTTGTATAAAGCGCAAATCCGATCTTGCATGGACTATTGCTGTCACCTTTTTGATGGCTCAGCAAAATACCACATCTGTATAGCATAATTTCATCGACAATAATTAAATATAATGACATTAAAATTTAACTATTACATCGATGATAGCTTTTGAATATAACATACCTACTTACATAATCTTGCATTAGCCCATCTCTATAATTAAGGAAATGAAATTTAAATGGAAAACATGTTTTAATATTTTTAACATAATAAAATAGTCTAATTAATTTGCAAACCCTACCTAATGCAGAATGCAATTAATTGAATTCAAATGTATACATTAGAATGTGTCTAACAAACTTGAGACCCAAACATATCTTTTGCATATTGCGACACTGCAATATTATTAGTTAACTTAGTGCATTTGTGGTAAAACCTAATCTCTTTGAAGATACATTGGCATTAAGGTGAAGGTCTTCAAAAATTAGGTTTGTATTTTCACATGGTGTTTAACTTCAAGGATTACAAATACCTCAAATGGAGTTAAGGGTAATTTAACTATGGAATATGCTATACTAGCTTAGCATGCAACTTCGTACGCGTGGTATTCGGTATTGCGCGTAACTTTTCTGTTGGTAAACCGGTGGGAATGAAACAAACACTAAATGTTAAGGGTAGTTTCCTACAATGCATCAGTGGAAACAGCATTAAAATCGGAAAACCGTTTCTGAGATTAGCATGCACAAACGCACAAACAGACAAAAATTCTAAAAACTTTTTTTTGAAAAATAGTATTTTTTCTTGAAAAAAAAGTGTAAAAATGTTTTTCTTTGAAAAAATATTTAATGTATTTACGACAATTTACGATTTTATTATATGTAGGTATAGATATATATAGATGATTTAAGAGCATTTATGGAAAACCCATTCAATTACTTTTTACAAATTAGATGAAAATTTGTCTTAATTGGTTTGATTACAACTTTTTTTCATAAGTGTATTAAAAATCTTAACAGTAAAATTAAAGAACAATATTTTTTTGACGACCAGTTGGATCAGTGGTTGCCTTAACGCTCTATTCTAAGGTTCCCGGGTTCGATTTCCGGCATGGTCAACTTTAACAATTACTTTTCAAATTTGCTCTGGTCTGGATCTGGAAAGTAGTGGCAGGGCACATTGCGTTTCGCAGTCATTTGGGCAGCCCGTCTGGCGGCTGTAACCACGCCCTTACAGAAGACCACCGTGAAATAAAAGCACGCGTGCTGTTGTGTTTCAGTGAGTGAGTAAGGGATACCAGAGCCCATTCTTCTATAATTCCTTATCCTTAATCCTACTGCAGTCGGCAGCACACTTGCAGTAGCTGTAGCGTTGTTGCTTGTGTTATAGGCGACGGTAGCCACCCACCATCAATGGACCGTCAGCCTGTCTGCCGAACTTAACATAAAAAAGATAAGCTTAACTTAATCAATTATCCGAATAAAACTCTAAAAGGTTTATAAAAAATTAATCGTGTACAAATGTTTATCAGAAATGTGAATTCAAACTTTACATGGGCTATGACATAGTATTGTTTATAATTAATGAAAAACGTAGACGAAACATAATTAACCTTCGTAACATTGAAGGAAATAAAGGCAACATTTCGACAAACCCGTTAATTAAGGAAACACAAAATTTGCTTATTACAAAGGGTCAAAAATAATATCCTATACTAATTGTTCTGACAGACACGGATATTCAGAATTCGTATTGTTTTACATGCCTGCGTGCGACGCTTGTGGTGAAAGTTACAAGCGAAACGTTAATTTAATTTTTATGAGATTTTCAAAAAAGCGCTTACAATCAATGCAGTATAAAACAGTAATAAGTAGTTAGTATACATATTATAAAATCGTAAACGAGCCGTGTAATTAAATATTAAATAAAAAAATAAAAAAAAAATAGTATACGCTGTACTTGTTACCGAGGTCAAAAAATAGTTTTTGTCTGTTTGTCTCTGCGTTTGTGCACGCTAATCTCAGAAACGGCTTAACCTATTCGAATGCGGTTTCTACTGATGCACTGTAGCAAGCTCTCCTTAACATTAAGTGTTTGTTTCATTCCAATTTGTTTACAAACAGAAAAGTTACGTACTATCCCGAATACCACGCGTACGAAGTTGCGGACTCAGCTAGTTCAATAATATTTTAAAAGGTCACCACAGTATTAAGCGAATATTATATGAAAAATCACTGAATTTCAACTGTATTGCTTCTTTTTCTATGTTCTTCCATGAAATATTAAAAATGCGAAACTTCAAGTTAGAAAAGGATTCCGCTGATCGCTTGTGAATTAATGCACCCATCGACTGGAGTTTATTATCATTTCATGGTATGTGTCGGCATGAATATTTCTCTTTGATTAATTTGCATGGCAGCAACGCTTATTCAGGAGACAGTGGAGAGATCACATAGCTCTCTATTAGCGTTGGAAATAGATGGGATTGACGGTTCAAACTCTAGTGAAATTAGTATCGTTTTCTATCTTTACGTAAACGTGGCCTACTCGAGAATAGGTTGATTAGCTGTGTTCGCCTACACGTGATATGCTCTCAATACTGAGCCATAGGGATTATTATTATTATAATTTTTTATGTTAAGGTCGGCAGACAGGCTGACGGTCCACTTGATGGTAGGTGGATACCGTCACCTATAACACAAGCAACGCCTAAACTGCTGCAAATGCGCTGCCGACTGTAGTAGGATTAAGGATAAAGGATTAGGAGTGGATAGGGAAATATGTTCTGGCATCCCTTACTCACTCACCGAAACACAACAGCACACGTGCTGTTATTTCACGGTGGTCTTCTGTAAGGGGCGGTTACTGCCGCCAGACGGGCTGCCCAAATGACTGCGAAACGCAGTGTGCCCTTCCACTACTTTCCAAATCCAGACCAGAGCCAAATTTGAAAAATTGATTTTTCAAAGTTGACCCTGCCGGGAATCGAACCCGGGAACCCTATAACAGAACGTTAAGCACCCTAATCACTCATCCAACGGGCTCGTCAACGGATTATACTTTAAAAAAATCGTAATAGGATTTAATCTTCCTATTATCTCCTTAAAATCTGAACCGATTTTAAATATTTCTTCAGTAACTGTATCAAAAGAAAATATACTATGTCTGTGCATTATGCTTTTTTATAATTATTTATTGTTTTATTTGTGTATTGAACGTAGTTTGCAGTAGCTTAAAACGACTCAATTTTTAAGGTGTTTTGGGGTGTATAAACAGAGAACTAATAGTGATTGATAACTACGAGTAGGTATGTTATATTGAAAAATATTTGTGAGTACCGGTCTTTACAAGTTGCACTATACAAAGTGTCATCTTTTTCTTCTTCAATGGTATTTAATTGTACGTAATTTCATTATTTAATTTATTATGTTATGTTATGTTTTTATGTTAATTAAATAAGTGGCAGGGGCACTGCGTTCCGTAGTCATAACCTGGACTGCCCACTAGCGGAATAACTGTGAAATACATGTTTTTGTGTTTACTATACCTATGCCCATCTCTATCCTTTATCCTGTCAAGATCAGCAACGCACATGCAATACATATGGGGTTGCTCGTATTAATAGGTAATGGTTACCAGCTTCTATCAAGTCGATTGTCCCACCCACCGAGGGGATAACTATGGCGTCCGCCATTGTTAATTATCTCAATTTTCTTAATTTCCATGACATAGAAACTAAATACGCGACTAAACGGTTCGATTTATTTTAGTTTAGTCAAACTAGAACTAATATTCTATCCATATATTATAAAAAAAATAGGTGAGCCAGCAACTTCGCACGCGTGGTATTCGGTATAGCGCGTAACTTTTTTGTTTGTAAACCGATTTGAATGAAACAAACACAAGTGTTACGAGAAGCTTGCCGCAATACATCAATGAAAACCGCATTCAAATCTGTTAAGCCGTTTCTGAGATTAGCGTGCACAATCGCACAGACAAACAGATAAACAGACAAAAATTCTAAAAACTTTTTTGTCCTCGGTAACATAAACAACCGTATACAAATTGTTTTGTTTTTTTTTTTTTAATATTTAATATTTAATGTATCGACACGGCTCGTTTACGATTTTATTATATGTATAGGTATTATAAAATATACTACATAATGAAATATACTTTTATTTTATACTAGCTGATTGACGCGACTTTTTTCGCGTATCTTTATAAAATATAAAGGAGGGGAGATGGGGGGAGGATGAGTAACCTATGTTACTAGTTGATAATGTAGCTTTCTATAGGTGAATGAATTTTTAAAATCTGTCCAGTAATTTTTGAGTTTATTCGTTACAAACATACATACAAATCTTTTCTCTCTATAATATTAAAGTATAGGTTGGCCCATTCTGACTATTTTTGGAGAAAATATTTACTCAAAAAGTTACCAACAACACGATGAACAAAAATACTTTTTTTAAATTAATGTGTAAATTTCAGGCAATTAGGACGTATCTCAAAATCATAATTTCCCAAACAGTTTGTATGCAAAATTAGCCTAAATTATCACGAGAAACCCATCTCTTCTTTCCTCTAATTAAATAGTACTTCATAACATTCTGGGTTCTAACATCCACGCAGCCGTCTCGATCTTTTATGGTCATCGACAGAGAAAGTGTTGGTAAATCTGTCGATAGTACAATATACGAACATACGGCTGATACCAAGCTTTTAAAGTGTCTTGAATATGACCGACGGCTGTGTAAGGCAATCACTGCAATCCTATTTTCTTTAACACCCCATTTCATATTGTAATTTTTGATAATAAACACGAAAAAAAATATGTAAAATGGCGAGAAATCAAAAGAAGTTTTTGACATAATAAGCGCTTTCCAAATTCCAAAAAGATAAAAGAGTTGAGAAAAGAAAAAGTTTTTATGTAGGTAATAGTACTTATGGCTAGTACTATTAAGGGCTATACTATTTAAGGGATTCACTGAGGCAAATGACATTTACTATAGAACTCGCTGGCGGCGGAGACAATTCAACAGGCCTAGAAATGGTGTTTTTTGTTTTTACAATTAGGACATTACACAAAAAAAAAATTTTTTATTAATACAATTTTTTAATCTGATATTAACTTATTAATAGGTACAGGATTCATATGCGTGCAATAAGCCGTTTTCGAGAGAATTTTCAATAAAGGTCAAATTCTTCTTGTGTTCTAACTTTTTTTGTGGAGTTTCTATTACTTTAACGAAAATTCTAATTAATACAATTGGTTCTTCACATGTTTAAGTATAATATTTTTTTCAAAACAATTGTCTTGTCTATTTCTTGTAACATCTTCATTAAACAATGGATATTTTTAGTATTTAGCGTTTGTCTCCCCCTTAAGTAAATACTATTTACATAGTACTTACTATTAGGTCGCTTATTTCCTGCAATAGATTTCAAGTTCACGTAAAGTTCAGTATGAAGTTATTGTATAACTTAAAGTAGAGACAGACCAGCTTGTAAACTGGCTGGAACTGCACCTAGCCGGTACAGTCCTGAACATTAATTGAGAATTAGTGCGGGACCACTGAATTACAGTTATTTGTTACTCTCTGTTCTTGATTGTACTTGTTGAGATTTGTTGCTGCGAACGGCTTGTGTACGTCTTTGTTATCTAATTGTATCTAAGAGCTGTGCGCGACCGTACCTCTTTAAGCTCGTACACTCGCTCAGAGAATGCTATAAAACTTTTTAATTGCAATAAACTACTGGTTTCAACTTGTCCGTGTATAATTGACATTTTTCCGTTCATTTTTGTTAAGCCCTTTCTTTGTTCCTACGTTTATTCCTTTAAAACGCTCCAAGGAAATGTTATTTATTTCAGTTATTTGTTGAATTGCTAACACGTAAAATAGCACAAATGCTTTCGTCGTCGCCATATTTCATAAACTCTTCGGCCCATCTTACAAAATAAACATCCGTTTATTGCAGTGGCTTATATTTCAGACCACCGTGAATATACAGCACGTGTGCTTTTGTGTGTAAGTAAAGGATACTAAAACCCATTCCATACCCTTTATCCGGTCAGGTTTATCCGGTCAGTCTACCACCTTTTTTCACAAAAAATTACAGTGTTAGCCATCTGCATCCTTCCACTGAAATGGATCGGAAGCAACTCAATAAATAGGCACTATAAAACTATAAAACCTTGATCTCTCACATTATCCTTCCCGTTTCCTTATCCATTGGTCAGGGTTGGCGAATGACGACGCACAAGAAAGTTTTGGTGATGTTCATCTTAGCCTCCATCAGCTATCATCAAGTGGACAGTCAGTCCGTCCGCCACCAATACAAACGTAAACTTAACGCTTTAAGTAAATCGAATTAAAAATGAAATACGATCCAATTAATTGGTCGCTGATTATAACGAAGTGGTTAGCGCGAGAGCGGCTAACACTGTTTACGAGTTGCACATAGAGAACGTAGAGAAACCAACATATAGAACCCATATATGAACATATAGAACCCAACACAAGCCGAACACGTGGAATAACAAGCTAGCTTGCACTACAGTTTTGTACGAGACAACATCGGAATAGAGCTAAAAATTTCGTAGAAGCGACTTCTTTATGATATAAGCATTTATTTTGGGGTAAACTTAATAACCGAATTATGGGAACCGTAAACTTGCTCCATATGTCTACTCCAAGACCAATAACAATCCCAGAGATATTTAGGAGCTTATCGAATTAAAAGAATAGATAGCATTTGGTCCGTATGTGAATCTTTTTAGAATTTAGTTTTTGATTAATAGACTAGATGTCGCTTTTCAAGTATATATTCATATTGAACTCTATCTTCGTTCTTTACTTTAATTTCTAAACCAAATTGTTACACGATCAAGCGTAACCCGTCGAACGGATTTGAAAACAATCATGACGAATGTTGAATTGGTTACAATTCATTATCTACAGTTACAGTTTATTATCAGTTAAATTGTCTAAAAAAAAGCTTTAAGCATTGTTTAGGTAAAGCTTGGTAATATAGAGAATATTTTAAATTATTATACTTTGAGGTCTTACATTCACGTGCGGTAATTGTAATTTTATATTGTATTTTATTTTAAGAACATATTTATTATTCACTGCCGCTTTAGAAGATGCATTTAAGCTCCTGGAATGGCAAGAAGTTGGCATCAAGATTAACGGCGAATATTCATTCACCTTCGATTTGCTGACGATATTGCCTACATGATGCTCAATGGTCTCAATCGAGTTTCCAAAAAAGTAGGCCTTAAGATGAATATGGACAAGACGAAAGTTATGCCTAATGTCCATGCTGGGCTCACCCCAGTAACAGTTGGATATGCAACTCTCGAAGTTGTTGACGAGTACATCTACTTAGAACAAACAGTCCAATTAGGTAGAGCCAATTTCGAGAAGCAGGTCAATCGTCGAATCCAGCTCGGATGGGCAGCTTTCGGGAAACTCCGAGACATCTTCTCGGCTAAAATTCCTCAGTGTTTTAAAATAAAAGCTTTTGACCAATGTGTGTTGCCAGTGATGACATATGGCGCTGAAACGTGGTCTCTAACTATGGGCCTCGAAAGAAAGCTCAACGTTGCTCAACGAGCTATCGAATCAGGAATGAGGAAATTCATAGACAAAACGAAAGTTACCGAAGTTAGTTGAAGAAGCAGTAGGAAGGACATATAGCACGGAAAGCCAACGGCCGCTAGGGCCGGGAGGTTCACGAGTGGAGGCCACGGAGCGGCAAGCGCAGCGGGAGATAAGGTGATAACCTGATAAAGGCCGCGGGTCGACAGTGGACCCAAGCTGTTTCTGATCGGTCCTCTTGGAGGATTAGAAGGCCTTTGTCCAGCATTGGACGTCCTACGGCTAAGATGATTATTAATCATATTATGAACCAATAATTCTTATTATTGGTTCATTGAAAAAGATAAAGGGGGTATACCTGGTTTTTTTACCAGGGGCTAATACAGTGTGCTATCTACCTTTTAAGGGACGGGGTGAACATAGAGTTCATTTTCCGAAATGAATACCTATGCGTTATTTTCTCACTGACTTACATGCAATACTTATTATTAAGCGTAGTTCGCGTCGCGACATTAGCCCTAGGTCCGGAAATCCCCAACTCCCCCAATTAATTACACGATAGTTCCCCCGTCGATTTAACTTGTAAGCTTAAGTACACACTCCGTGTTTGCATTCTGCATTAACTACTTGCAGGACTTATATTATAAACAATTATTATTCGACATGTTCTTAACTTTATGTCTGAAACTGTGAAATCCATTGTACTCCAAATATGGACTCTTTTAAATATTTGATAACACTATTAATATGAACACTTCTCGCTCTCGCACACTTTAATTGAAGATTTATTATCTGAAGAAAACAAGCGTTGACTAGGTTTGAACTTGAAAATCTCTATTTTCAAGTAATATTCTAGAACTACATCTTGCAAAATGCAATCAATTCACAAATTGACTTCCGTCACATTATGTACAGAACCTTTCAGTATCCTCAAACGGAGTAAAATATCACCCTTCAATATCTTTACCCTTTCGTGAACTTTTTATTAATTTAAACCAGCCAACTTTTATTCAAACAGTTTTACCCCTTTTATTTTTATGAACAGGCCCGAAGTCTATCGGGAAAGTACAAAACCAACCTAAACTGAAGCCATCTGAATTCTGCATCGGCGACAAGGAAATACCACATCTATGCCGCTGTTCATAAGGTCTTACTCGTGTGACCGTTTATTGTTGCCGGGCTCTCCCTACAACAGATGTTGCAGACGCTTCATGGAAGTCTAGTTTAAGAAGTTGGA
The DNA here is from genome assembly GCA_910589475.2 of Bembecia ichneumoniformis. Taxonomy (NCBI): domain Eukaryota; kingdom Metazoa; phylum Arthropoda; class Insecta; order Lepidoptera; family Sesiidae; genus Bembecia; species Bembecia ichneumoniformis. The sequence goes on along the minus strand of OU342538.1, from coordinate 573,752 downwards.
GCCAACTTTGGCACTTTCGGAATGTTCGTGAGATGAAATTTTATTTGGTAAACCTTTTTTGCATATTCTCGTTGAAGTTCTGCTGGTATTGACTTAACAGTTCTGACTGATTCCCAGACCTTCTCAACTGAGCGATTTGTGGATCAAGAATTTTGGAACATTGCTTGTATTACAAATTCATAAATCCCACCCACTGTGTCTTACGACTCTCTCTAGGTAGTGTGAGTTTACAGCCCTTACAGGCAAATTTACTTACATTTCACTAACTTTGCAAGCATTATAATATGTTATATACTGAGAGTGTTTTTAAAAAACTTGACCAGTCTGTCTGACCGTAAAAACAAAAAAACTAAGCAGGTACCCCTTATTATTATGTTTTCGTATCCACTATTGATTTATGGGTAGCCCTAGCAAACGTTTTTAAATGGTTTACGCTTTCTTTCATTCTACTTTTATAAGATTTCTTAAAACCGTATAAAAGTTTTGTGTACTCTAAATAAGACCTTGTCCTTCGGGGATAAAGTTCATCAGAAATAACAGCGGTTGGTTAATACGGATCAGGCGTAGAGCCACGTGTAGATTTTTTTGTACAGATGTGGTAAAAAAAGTCGGTTTGTAGCAACAGGTAGTTCTTAGAATTGTTCAACGAATTCTGTGAATTTTTTTTTTATCAGGGATATTCCACATGTCCGCTAAAATTTGAGACCAATTTGATGTAGAAATTTCTACACCTTTCGGCGAATAAAATCGATTTAATAATTTGTTATAGCTTTGTGAATATGTAGGCAACCATGAGGAAGACGTCTTTCGTCTTGATTATGATGATCGATCATTTACACAGCTGACAAGTATATCCGGTGGCATATGCCAGTTTTATAAATATGCTTATAATATTCTACGATATCTAACACATAGCTGAACGTTGGTACACTTATACCTGTCGTTTATAATCCACTGGTCTCTGGACGAAAACTCTACTCGTCATAAGAATTAAAGTGGCATTTTTAAGTTCTGAACGGGATAACTAGAAGATCGGGATAAGCATCTTTATCGGCCTCTCATTTGCTTTCTATGAGAAGGACCACTTGATTAATATTTTGCTCTTCTATAAGGAACAAACCGGGAAGATACCTCCTTAGTTTCTCTCTGCAAATGAATCTTCCATTAATAAAATAATAAATATAATTTCAATGCATTTTTATCAAAGAAATAGTTTTCTAAATAAAGTACACAGTTTTCTTTTGATAGGTAAATGTTTTGGATTTGATCATTAATAACTGCTAAATTGTATACATTCACCTGTAAATAATTGCCTGCGTCTGTGTTCCCACAGAACTGCAACCTCGGGGTCTTCAAAACCAGGGTAAATGGGCATTTACTGGGTAAGCGTGGTCCATCTTCGGCCGCATCTGCACCCCACTTCAGGTGAGATAATGGTCAAGCGCTACCTTGATTTAATAAAAAAAAAATTCTTATTTTATGGAAATTTCAATGCTTATCTCTATTCCTGAAGTTTACGAATAAATTGTAAGTCATTATCTATAAATATTCTATACATATCATAAAATCGTAAACGACCCATGTCTGTACATAAAAGGTTTTTACAAAAAACTATTTGTAGACTTTGTTATGTTACCGAGGTCAATAAAACCTTTTTTAGGTTTTTTGTCTGTGCATTTGTGCACGCGAATCTCAGAAACGCCTTGACCGATTTGAATGCGGTTTTCACTGATGTATTGTAGCAAGCTTCCCGTAACATTTAGTGTTTGTTTCATTCCAAACGAATTAAAATCAAAAAAGTTACGCACTATACCGAATACCACGCGTACGAAGTTGCGGACTCAGCTAGTTTTTCTTAAATTAGTCAATATACTTATGAAATAAATTTTCATAGATCTGCTGTGAAAAGACATTTAGTATATTGATTTCTTCAAATTTATTCCCTCGGATCCGTTACAATTGGCTCTGGGGCACAAATATTGAATCAATGGCACAAGCAAGTTTCCTCGCGAATATCCAACAACGTTTGAGCACACCTTATTACTAATGTACAAAAAACTCATTATTTAGGGCCCAATCAGGATTCGATCCTTGGAGTGCGAATTAAGCCAAACACACAAAGATCAACAACGTGAGAAAATAGCGTGCGGTGGCTGACTCAAAACAGATATTTGAACAGAATGTAGGGGCAGCAGCAATGTTTAGTTCGCCACAAGTCGAATTACTCATGTGTTATGTTTGCACGTGTTGTAAAGGGTGCGTTTGTTTTGATCTAATAAATGCTTTTTTATATGAAATTAGGCAGCAAACAGCCTGACCGTTGAATGGGTGGCTACCATCAAGGGGATACTTAAACTCTGTGTCTCTCTTAACCGGGCGATGACGAAAGCATTTGTGCTATATTATGTGTGAACAATTCAACAAATAAAGGAAATAAATAATAATTCATTGTGAAACGGAATATATCAAATTATTCTCATTAATTATGAAGTTTAAGTGACAATGTGAGGATGTGAGAAGAGGACGCTTCTGTCATTCGCACAATGAAAGACAACAGCACACGTGCTTTTACTTCACTTTGGTCTTATCTTAATTGCCACTAAACTATCTGCCTCGTCATTTTCAGTCAAATTTCACTCACGCTTGCTTCTACATATTGGACCTTTTCAATTCCATTTTCGGCAATATTCGAAGATCTGCTATTTTAATACCTCTGCAACATTACTATATTACATTCATCACAGATATTAAAAATATAATTTCGCTTAAAACAAAATCCACCTTTATCCTACACGTGGGCATTGATCCTCTAGTAAATACCGGTCTTGAAGTAACAACAATGTGGACCCTTGTTATTTCGAGCCCTTTATAGGTACAGTCGGATGAATACAATGATTACGTAACCCCTGCAAAATGTATTACGCTGCCGACAAAACATAGTGGTCAACTGTGCCTTTCAAGTGCATATTGTGTGAGACTACTGAAGAAAAGAAAGGCAACAATATTTCGTGCCTGATATTTTTTAACAAAATTTGCCAGATTGTTTTATTATCGCTCCAAATCATATAAGCACTTTTATTCATACAAGACAAGAACACAGATTTATTTTCCTGATATCTTTGTCTATGGATGTTACCTTTATGTGGTTCTGATTTAACATACGGTTTATTGGTATCAAGCAACAAAATTATCCTATAGTGCACGCTTTATAGTCCTGCAGCACTAATAATGGTCTCTTAGTGGTTCTAGAATTTGCTACCACGCTTATAGTAGCATGCACGGAGACTGATTGGCCTTGTAGTATATCTGTTCTTATATGTTAACTTATTATCGTCTATAGAATTAAATTAACAGCACACTATAAGCTGAGATGTCCTATAAAAGTATTGCACAGGTGTAAACACGCTTGGGAATACGTGCTCTGGTAAGCTATACTTAAAATTGCCTACAAGAATCACTATAAATCCATTATAAGTAAAGTATGCTTATAAGAGTATCAAATAAAACCAAACGAACTAGAAACCATTTGCACTTATTACTTGAATTTATAAGGTTTTATAAGTTCACAATGTGGATCACTAATAAGTCAATTAGTTCTATAACGGCTTATTCCAAGAGTAAGTGTACTTGGTTTTATTGTGGGTTTGTCGAACGCTGTTATAATCTTTACACAAAATGTTAATATTGATGTTTCTCGCTTTTCACTTATACCTAAATAGTATGTACTTCCTTAAAAATTCGACAGCGTGAATGGTAGTCAAGTTATTAGAATAATTGTGGAACCCTAATTCCTAACAATATGGCGATGCTGTGGTTCCGATGCAAACCATTTTGGAACCAAGTACTTCCGTAACGGTTCTGTAATGAACTTGGGAAAGCTAGCTATAAAAAATGGCGACTTTTCATTGTATGCCTTATTAATACCAATATTATTTTCAAATGCAACTTATTAAATACGCTAATTTCAAGAGGCGAGTAAAAATTTTGTTTTAAAACATAATATACTTCACCAAAAATATAGGTTTGCCATGCGAACGCATCTTATTATACCTATGTAACACTGTAGATAATACATTTTTAAAGAAAATTAATTAAGATGACTTAAGTTTTTATCAAATATTTTATATTTTTTATAAATATCAGCAGCAACGCCATTAACAAATTCACAGCTGTTTTTGAAAAAGCTTGTAACAGAAACACGGAGTACGTTAGAGTCGTGTATGGTTCTGTTAGGCGATTATAGTTGGCTTCGCGGGGAGCAGTTAATTCTTTGTAGTCCAACTATAAGGATACTATTGGTCCAAGTGGTAGTCACCGAGTCTACTATGGGTGTCTTAGAAGAAAGAGTATGCCTATAATTTGGGCCCTTTTCCGTTGTTATAAGAGCTTACTATCCCGTTATAGTCCTGATAAAATGGTGGTTCCAGGATAATTATAAAACCACTTTTTGCTGTAGTCGAGATAATAAAAAAAATGAGCAGTCACGGGACTCACGGGACGCCTCGCCTGGTAGATGTGAAACATCGAGTGAAATAAAATGATGACTGTTTATTTATTTATTTAACGTTTATTTTTATTGAATACAAAATTTTTAATATTTATTCCAAGTTGCAACAACCACCAACAATCACAACAACAACAACAATCACCACGGCACGCGTCGCCACACCGTACACACTACTACGCATACTACACAGTCCGTCGCCACGGACTGCGTCGCCACGCTACCAATCAATTTCACCCGCGCCTATAGATGTTTCACATCAAAATGCATCAGAGCAATATGTGACGTGGCTATATGGAGAGTTGTGTACCGCTGTTTAAAAGCTACCCTTATTTATTAAGGATGGGTTTACTCTTATCCAGCATCTATCCATGTAGGAAAGATGAGGCCGAAGATGTAGCTGTTGTAGATTTCAACTCTTCAAATTACTTCATTTTCTCAAATTTTATTGGATGTAATTAAAATTACTTATTTGAATGGTGCACACGTCTTGTTTATTTCTTAATAACTTCAAAACATCTAAAATAACTTATATATAAAATATTTCACTCTCTGTGTTTTCACGTCAAGAATTGGTCAAGAACATAAAATTATTCTTTTTCTTTTTCCCCGTTTGAATATCAAACCTTTTTAAGTCAGCCAGTATTAAGTTCAAAATTCATTAACAGTAGCGAGCTCACCCAGAAGATGCCTATTCACTCGAACCTTGAACCTAGCTTATATAAAGACATTATGTGTATTTGTAAGGAAATATCAAAATTATTTGTTCAAAAATAATATTTGGATCAAAATAACTAGGAAAAATAATTTATTGCAAAGATCAAAATGTACTTTAAAACTATATAATAGAAATGTTTATGTTATAGCAATTAAAAAACGCGATAAATTACACAATAAAATAAAGGAATTGGCAGATTCTAAATTGACAAGATCTCCAACAGAATGGTTATTGAACTGTTGCTTAAAGAATTTAAGGTTTTAAAGAATTTTACAATAAAACACATTGAAGAATACATTTATTTATTAATATAAATCATATTTTTTCAGTTAAATAATCGAAAAGGACATAGGAGGATGGCTAATCCACGGGAAAAGATACATTAATAAAATTAGTAAATATTATATCAAAGTAAATCAGGATCCATTTACTACAATAAGAATTTCTAATAGGATTAATAGGATTAAAGTAGCAGTCTAATGGTAAATAAGTTAACAGCCATTAGCCATGCTCTAAATGCAGTTACAGACAAATACCTATTACTTGCCTTCACTAAATGCAATTACCGTACAACTCAAAAGTCAGACATTGAATTACTCTAAGCACCGGACTCTGTAGGGGTCTTAAATTTGACCTTAAACTCGGTTACATACAATTAATGCGAAGTTCTGAATTTATGAGAATATGCAACATACATAAAGAAAAACTAGAGTAATAAAAAATTTCAAAGCCAGAATTTAATCAGTAAAACATTTTTTATGGTCTTTTAGCACTTTTAGTATAATATTAATTTAACAGAATTGTATGTATATATTTATATAAATTATAATATATACAATTTATAATATATACATATTATAATATATACATATTATAATATATACATACAATTTCAATTAGGTTAAATGTAGTCCCTTCAGAATTTAAATAGCACTTTTATCTTTTATGAGAACATTAGCCATAAATCTTTTACCAATATTGAATCCTTAGTAAATGGGATTTTTAGCGCACAGTAAGTATTTTGAATTTAGTTTTCATATAATAATACATCAAAGTTGCATAATATTAAAATTGGCACTACGATAAATATAAGATTTAGGTATGTTTTTTTTTATATTTGTAGAAATGCTAAATGTATTCAATAGCTAAACTCTCTAGGGATATTAATCAGAAAACAAATTTTAAAATATTGATATCTGTAGAAGTGGCAGGAAAATAACTGTCATAGAAAAGAGAATTTCAAAAAAATTAAAAAAGTTGGATGATTCGAAAACCTTTTCCCAAAACACTTTTTTAATATATTTATCTTATACGATAAACATGAATAGAGATAACAATGGTATTACTTGCTATGTGTTTACTATAGTAAGTCATGTTTACATAATATGAATGTGTGCAATTTGCCTAATATATTTTTTTATCATTACTATTAATAAGAGGTTCATAAAACGCAATACTAAGGGATTCCAAATAAAAACAAAAATTTTAATATATAACGCGTTGATTCGTAGTCACTTGGAATATGCTAGTGTGGTTTGGAACCCGTTCTATGCCCCGCATACCCAAAGACTGGAGGGCATACAGCGTGCTTTTACAAGGCATCTAGCTTACATATCCCAGGGCTTTTCGCACAGGCAACCATATAATCAGCGACTTCAGTTCCACAAAATGGTATATCTGTGTGATCGCAGAAAACTCTTAGATCTTATATTCCTTTACAAGATTTTGCATGGACTGGCAGACTCGCCGTCTATCCTATCGCAGCTTGGTTTTTGCGTTCCACGTAAGGTGCCCAGAAATCGCGTGTATGTATATAGTGTTTGCATGTTCAACTTGCAGGACAAATATTGGCCGCAATGCTCCCATAGTTAGGATCAAAAATCAATTCAATTCAATCTGTAGACTTGATCCTCAGATTGACATAAACCATGACAGTTTGGCAGTCTTTCAGGAATGTTGAATGATTTATTTAATGATTATACTATCGTCTATCTAATATTATGTACCATTTATGTATCTTAAATTGTGTCTGATTGCAGATTCCGTTGTCTGCTTTGAACTATTTTAATTATAACTTTAGATATTAGTATAATAAGTACTCTTATATTTTATTCTATCAGCCTTAAGGTCGATAATAAATTTGTAAATTCTGTGTACATATGTACCTATAATTGGAACTCACATCAGACTATGACCGAATGTGAAGTTTATTATGATATATGATTGTAGTGTTTTCTGTTGGTGTACCTATTATAAATAAATAAAATAAAATAAGCATAATGTTATGTTATTGTAATTTTCGCAGCTATCTCTATTTAAAAAAGTATATAGCCTATGTTACTTGCTAATAATGTGGCTTTATATGGGTGAAAGAATTTTTTAAATCGGTTCAGTAGTTTTTGAGTTTAACAAACATATGCAAACAAACATACTAATATACAAAAAAAAAATATTTGTTCACAGTGGTAAAGCAAATTATTATCTACGAGTAAATGTGTCAATATTAATTGGATACCTACTAGATAGGAATCAAAATAACTAGACAAGGTAATTTATTGCAAAGACCAAAATGTAGATTAGAACTATTTAATAGAAATGTTTATGTTATGGCAATTAAAACATACAATAAACTACCTAATAATATAAAGGAATTGCCGGATCCTACATTTACAAGAACATTAACAAAATGGTTATTAGATTGTTGTTATTATGATGTTAAAGAATTTTATAATAAGAAACATTAATTCCTTTATTAATATATATTAGTTTACCAACAATTAAACACAAATATTTGCATGCCCTTGGCGGGTAGAACATACTTTGTACTGTAACTGCTGTATACAAATTAAAATCCTGTAAACATGTGTTCGCGTAAATAAAGATTTATTTTATTTTTTTATTTATTTATTTTTATTTTATAATTGGAAGGGCATATTTTGCAAGAAAATAAGCGCGAATCTAAACAAGGAGGAACTCGACAATTGCAAAAGCAATAAATCGTGATACGTTAATTTCGTGTAACACTACCGGTGGAGTTCAATTATACCAAAAAAGGTTGAGCACAACTCCTAAATTGCAGAACAAAATTACTTGGAGGGTTAAAGAGAATTCTAAAATTGTTACGTATTAAAACTTATTCCAGTCCAATTCAAAGAGAAATTCTTAGACCGAGTGAAACTAACTTTCATTATACACTTTATTATATTACTAACTATATCTATACTTATAAAATAAAGTCGTCTGTCTGTTTCTCAGCTAATTTCTTCTTATCTATCCAACGGATTGTGATTTTCACCAATAATATAAACGAGTGTATCAGTTCATCTTAAGGCAGGTGTGATGTCTGGTGTCGAGCCTTACAGATTCAGGTTTTGAAACTATTAAAATAATTCTCTAAAAACTTCTAATCAAAGTCTGAGTTAAAACCTTTAAAAAAATAACTGAAAATTTTAATATGAAGGCATTTCAAATCAATAATATTTGTCTGACGCTATAATTCTATTTTTTATCTTATATTTACTACTTCAAATTCAAATTCAAATTCTTTATTGAGATAATTTATTGAGATACTTATATATGGTATCTTGATTAAACATTTTCACCAATGCTTGCATCTCTGCTTCCTGCGCTTAGAAAGCTCACATTACATTCGAAAAATATTGAGTTTTATTTTCTCTTTAATTGAATTCAACATTCATTGGCGTAAAACGAGTAAGCCCTAGTATATTTTCCGTAGTTTACGTGTGTGAGTGAACCCTTTTTTTAGTCCCTGGTTCTTTCTGGTCCCTCGAGAAAGGGTCATTTTAAAAGTGAAATGATGAATATAATTACCTATTGCAATGATTCTTATTTTGATTATGAATATTCTTTGCTGCGAGATAATGTTGACATCAATTGGTTTGGTTTTGATTAGAAAACGCCTCCAGACAATATCGTATACCTTCGAGGAATTTTTAAAATTCAATCGTTTTCTATAGCATGTCGACAAAAAAATTTTTTTGTCCGTTTAATTTTAATATGTACAAGATCATGTCTAGTCTTCAAGAAAGAAGGATTTATTAAGGAGGCATGATTTTTTATGGAGGCATGTATTAAGAAATGGAAAATAATGAGTTATTATATAAAAATGTACCTACTTAAATACTTATATTACAGTTTAACCTAAATCTAAAAATTTAACTCGTTTTAAAAAAGTGAAACATAAAGTAATACATGTAATAGAAGATACGTATATGAAAAATATTCCAAAAACTTAGTTTTATTTATTTTATTCATATTTAAAAAAAAAACAATACAATTTTATTAAAATAAATGTTTAGTTTAATTAGTTTAGTTTTGTAGCTACTAAAAAAACAATAATTTAATTTTTTTTGTAATTTTTTAATATTTTGAATTGATTTGTATAGAACTAAAAAACAAATAATTATGAAAATACACTATAATTTTAAATTAGAAATAGGTACTTATTTGGAGCTTGAAAAGAAAGTTCCTAAAAGATTTAAGATTTTATTCTCCCGGCAATAGTGGGAACTGGGAACTATTGTCGTATTTAAATTTGCATTTTAAACACTTATTTCAAACCTTTTGTAGAGTTAAGCCGATTAGTGGACACTCTGCATATGTACTACGGTGTTCAAAAAGTAAGGTGACTTTATATTTTTATGAAAAAATATTTATTTACTCATCAAAATTTATATTGTCCCCTTCAAAGTAATTCCCCTCGGATATAATGCACTTGTGCCAACGCTTTTTCCAATCTTCAAAGCACTTCTCATAAGCACTTTTTGGTATGGCCTTGAGCTCCTCTAGCGATGCAGTTTTTATTTCATCAATCGTTGCAAATCTCCGTCCTTTCATAGGTCTTTTAAATTTTGGGAATAGGTAAAAGTTGCAGGGGGCCAAATCCGTTGAATATGATATGGTGGCTGAGGCATGATTGTCGTGTTGTTTTTGACCAAAAAACCTCTCACAAGCAACGATGAATGAGCAGGTGCATTACCGTGATGCAAAAGCCATAAATTATTTTTCCACAATTCCGGACATTTTTTTCGTATTGCTTTTCCCAAACGACGCATAACTTCAAAGTAATACTCCTTATTGACCGTACGACCTTTAGGTAAAAACTTTTGATGCACTACGCCATGGTAGTCGAAAAAAACAGTGAGCAAAACTTTGACATTTGATCGGACTTGGCGTGCTTTTTTCGGTCTTGGCTCTCCTGGGTGCTTCCATTGGGGCGATTGGGCTTTGGTTTTGACGTCATAACCATATACCCAAGATTCGTCCCCAGTTATGACCCTTTTGAGCAAATCGGGATCATCACTGACGTCATTCAAGAGCTCCTGAGCGATGCTCAAGCGACGGCTATTTTGATCAAAATTCAGAAGTTTCGGAACAAACTTCGCTGACACACGTCTCATGCCCAAAACATCCGAAAAAATTGCATGACACGAACTGATTTGCCAACATCCTCAGTAACTTCTCTTACGGCAATTCGACGATTTTCAAAAACAATTTTCTTAACAGCTTTGACGATATCTTCTGTTGTTGATGTGCTGGGGCGTCCAGAGCGAGGTTCGTCGTCGATGGCATCTTCACGGCCATCTTGGAAAAATTTGTACCACTTGTAAACATTTTTTTTGTCTTAGAGCAGACTTACCGTACGCCACTGTCAACATTTCAAAGGTTTTAGAGCACTTGATTCCATTTTCACACAAAATTTGATTGATATTCTTTGCTCCATTTTTTATAATAATAGAAAATCGCCGAGCACAACAAAATACGTCTAAACTTTTTATCTGTCAAAAACAAACTAAGCATGCTATGTACTTGAAACTGTGAAGATATGTTCGGGACAACAACAACAAAAAATCAATAATCGAATGTACATTACGAGCGAAACTTGAAAAGTCACCTTACTTTTTGAACACACCTTGTATATGTCATATATATAGTTTAAGTCCATTCCTTGTATATAGTTTAAGTCCATTTTTGTATATAAATCAGTAGCTAGTGGCAGCGCGCACTGACACAGCATATCTGATGGTAGTAACTACTACCTCATAGAAGATCACGTAACAGCATGTGTGCTGTGAATGAGTAAGAGAATCAGAGCCCACTATCCTATCCCCTATTCTACGAAGGTCGGCAGCGCACCTGCAGAATAGGAGTTTCTTAAGTTAACAGGCGAAGCTAGACATCTCCATCGACGGTACCGCGACTCTCCCCGACATTTCAATGTAAACAATACCATAAGTAACAAACGAACACAACCTTCAATGCCTTTCGGTGCCCATCAGTATTTACAGTATGAGGATCCTTTATGGAATACCTACGTATACATACATATAGAACATAGCCTTTCTCTGACGGTTTTAAAAACATGGTCAGGAAATTTATGCGCGTGATAAGACCAGCGAAATCTATAATATTCCTTGTCCTTACTTACTTATCGTTATCTAATATATGCCTAATATGTCCCCACTGCAGGGGCACAGGCCTACCCTCTCAACAAGGGCATATGGGCTATATGGTCCACCACGCTGGTCCAGGACAGAATTTCTTCTTTTGGCGTATGCAGGTTTCCTCGCGATGTTTTCGTTCATCGTTTTGAGAGCAGCCAGTAAATGCACTTTATTAGAAAAAAAAACCATCAGTACATGCACCGAGCACTTCATAGTCGACATGGCATTACCGAAGTCGAACTCGGACTTTTTGACATGAAGGGCCGCGTTCTTTCCCACTGCGCCACCGACGACGTCTCTACTTAACAGGGGATCGGACAAATTTTCAGAAAGTGTTTTAAATTAATCTTCATGGATATTTATTCCCATAAAAAATACTATTTTATTTATTTATAGCCTTTTAGGTACTCAAAATCATGTTTTAATATTGTTTGTTTGAAAATGCCGCCAAAACGCCACGATAATTCATCTGAGAGCGCGTAACGTCATTTGTGGTCATATCATAACAAAACAGCTGCATTGGCATAAGACAATGATTGCCCACAAATGACGTCACGCACTGTGATTGGTGTTTCAGTATAGATTAAAAATATTGTAAATAATAAAATTTTATTTCTTCATTTAAAAATATATAAATGAATTATATTAAATTGTTATTCGATAAATAATCGTAAAAAATTATATATTTTCTTTCTAAGTACATTTTAGATTTTAACCTGATTACTGTCCGATCCCCTATTACCTTACTTACTTAATTACTTTATAATCACTCTATTGAAGTACATAATCAGAACTTTAGTTTTGAATTATTCTTTGAAATATTTTTATCACGTGTTCCGCATTTACATTTTTCACCAGGAACTTATTACTCTAAAGCGAACGTTGTTCTCATATTTTTAAAGATCAAATTCGTTTATCGCCACATTAAGTTCTATTCAATTTTAACACCAAGGACCAGTTGCTGTAAAAAAATCTACCTGTCGTTGGTTTCTGTTGGTCGGAAGGATTTACAATAGTTCCTTATCTATTCAGATTTAAGGTTGAGTATTATTATTCTTTTTGAAATGGAATTTCAAAGCCGGTTTACAAACGCTCTTACCTGTTTCATACATCATGGCCTACAACCAACACGCTGTAGGTACCAATTTAATGCTCATAATTATAAAAAAAATACAAGTATTTCAAAATCTGAGGATAAAAATTGTTTAAAACTACCATGATTAGCTTCAATAGAAAAAAATATTTAAATAAAATCATATAATAAAATCGTAAACGAGCCGTACATTAAAGATTTAAAAAAAAACCATTTGTACACGTTGTACTTATATTACAGAGTTCAAAAAAATAGTTTTAAGAATTTTTGTCTGTTTGTGCGTTTGTGCACACTAATCTCAGAAACGGCTTAACCTATTTGAATGCGGTTTTCACTGATGTATTGTAGCAAGCTTTCCGTAACATAGTGTTGTTTCAATCCAATCGGTTTACAAACAAAATGTTAACGCTCTATACCAAATACTACGCGTATACGATGTTGCGGGCTCAGCTAGTGGGTTACAAATTTTATTGTTGGATACAATGTTTTTTTTTTTTTTTTAATATAGATGGGTTTGCTCTTGACCAGCATCTATCCATGTAGGAAGGATCAGGCCGAAGATGGAGCGAGCTCACCCAGAAGATGCCTATTCACTCGAACCTTGAAAAGACTTGGGCTATATGAGCTCGGAAATACAGACGCCGGCAGGGAGTTCCAATCCTTAGCAGTGCGAATCACAAAAGATGTTTTAAAGCGCTTGGTCCGAATCAGAGGGATTTCGACAAGGTGAGGATGGTAACCAGCCGTACGTCTGCATGTTCGGAATACAATGTTCGGAAAAGTATTTTTTTAATGTTTATATAAACATTAGCTGTCTACCGGAAGTATGAGTCTTTAATTAAACACATTTTTGATTACACTACTGTTTGTATCGAAAGATCTGACTAAGTCTGACTTAAACTTGTCTTTTTAAAACATTTTATAGCACGTGGCGTTTAAGTATAGAAGAATAATTTTTTTTTTTCTTTCGACAGACCGTATAGTTTCAGAGAAGCAATAAACGCTCCTATCTCCTATACACTACACACAAGCCCGCATCAGTGTGAGTGACCCTCACACACTCAAAAAACAAACGTTGCATGTGTGTGTGCGCGTATCAGGTAACATCAGCTGTTGCTCAAGCGCATCCCATATGATTTCAAGGACGACATGTAGAGGACTTTTTTTACTTTCAAACAGGCCCAGGACCGGACGGGTTCACTGCGTGTCTGTAAGGACGGGGAATATGGATTGTTACTTTTTTTAAGGATTTACGTGGAATATTCCTTTTTGGATTAATTACTGGCGGTGTTAAAATTTAACTGACTTGTTTAGGTGGTAAGAGTTAAACAGTATTTACTTTACCAAAGTAAATGAGACCTGTGATATTTTAAATTTAGGCTTCTATTTCTCCGCTAACTTCTAAAACAAACAACTTATTTTGATACGGTTTTCATTAATGGAAAGAGCAATAAAGGAGAAAGATATAATTTGCAGAAAATATTTGTATCCCTGCGAATTCACTAGTATAATATAAATATATACATACAAACTGGGAAATTAAATAATAATAATAATCTTATATTTAAAAGTACAAATTAACATAATTGTTATATTATGTATTTATGTTTTAACATAAATACATTTATTAAATTATATTAAATTTGTCTTTTAGATTTGCATATGTGACATATAGATAATGTATAAAAATTTACAACTTGCGTATAACATATTCAGCAAATAAATTATTTTAATTTGAATTTAAAAAAAATGGTAAAGACAAACAGTTCAATATCTTTCTCGTAGTTTTTATTTTTATTATGTTAGTATTATATTTTTTTATATATATATAATGATATTTTTTTCTGTGATTTGGACGACGACGTAATTAATTAAACACAATTGAGTTTCTCTGCAAGAAAAGATTTTATTTTGTTAATTTCTATTATTTTCATACATCAGAATTAGGTACATATTTACACTATTTACATAAATAATAAAATATCCAGTAACAAAACTAACAAAACTTTACCTGCAAGAAAAGAAACGACATTTAATGTTATTTAATTACAATGTCGAATCCTAATAAATCACAAAAACGTTTTATACAGTTATAAATATTTTAAATTATATTTGTAATAAATTTACTTCAGAATTCTGATGACAGACGTCTTTTTATGAAGATTGAAGCATAAGTAAAAAAAATAGTTTTTATACACACATAGAGGTTGTAGTTTAACCAAAAAGTATTTAAATTAAAGAACATTATATATTTCTCTTTACATATATATATATACCTAATATTTTTTAAAATATAGTAGCTATTAAAAATAGTTTTTTTTTTCACCTTCGAAATGATTATGAGCCTACTTCGACCAAATAAAAATATATAAATATTTGAGGTTTTTATTGGAAACAGACTTATAGTTATTTATGGAGCATGAATTAGTCATTGTTAAAATAAAAAAAATAGCGTCGTTTTGTTTCTAACTGAATTGACACACTTATGAAACGCTTGCGATTTTTTCTTAATGCTTAATGTTACACTGTATAAAATAACATAAAAATAATTAAAAATGTCACTTCATAATAAAGGAACATGGATAAAAAACATTTTAATGTTACTGTCATCAATTTAACGTTAAATATACTTAACTAGTATGGTTTGCAGGTTAATTGAAGCGAATCATTATATTTTTTAAACATTGTAATTCCTTTTTAAAATAAGTTCCCAAGTACTTTTGAAATATTAAGTTATTATTTATTATAATTAAAGAGAAATTATTTGAATGTATGTATGTATGTTTGTAATGAATAAACTCAAAGACTATACTGGACCGATTTTAAAAATTCTTTTACCTATAGAAAACTTGTCAGCGAGTAACATAGGCTACTTACCCTCCCCCATTTCCATACAAATGTATCTTTGTAATGAATAAACTCAAAGACTACTGGACCGATTTTAAAAATTCTTTTACTTATAGAAAGCTAACATTATCAACGAGTAACATAGTACTTTATAAAGAGACGCGGACGAAGTGACGTGCAACAGCTTGTTATGAATAACTTCATCTCAAAACAGAATGTAAAAAGTATTAAATAACCTTACCTCAGGGCAGACATGTTAAAACAATTTTTATATCCATTAATTAATTAACACATTAATTAATAAAAGTTGACTAAAATGTTATAATAAAACTTTATGATTTTCTAACAAAAAGTGTCACGACAGTACTACCGTTGAATCAAAAAAAGCACAACCAGGTACACTGTACCAATATTTTGCAGAAATCTCCTCTGAGGATGGCTGCTCATTATAAAATTGCAAAACGCCGTTTTCCCACAACTATTAAATTTAAAAAAAAAGTAAATTACATAGAAAGACTCCATGCCAAAGAAGACCAAAAGAACAAAGGCTGTAGTGTGTCTGATCTTAACTATATCATGAAATCAGGACTCATATTAAGAAGACTTTTCAGTCTTTTCTTAGGTTTCCGGGGCGACAGGTATTGTTAAAATAATAAAATTATAAAAAACCTTCCAACGTTTCACACAAATCCTGGCTGAAGTCTGGTTCATTTGCGGCTGATGTTACCGGTCCAATCATCTGTGTCTCTATCCAAATTTGCGTTGAGGATATGAAGTCTGTGTCTCATATTTTGGAGATAAATATGAGTGGACAATAATCTCATAATTTTATATTTTTATCATCATTATCAAATTCCAAGAGTTTCGCGACTATGTTGTTTTTATTATATTTTCGACACTGTAATATTGGAATTTTATAAAAAGATATTATGTACATTTTTTATAATTCATAAAAAAATATACAAAATAATAAGACTAAAGACGTTATGGTTATGGAATAACTACGCAACGATCAAGTGGCAAAACCCTGCAGACCCACACCAGTGTCAACTTCCAAAGTGGGCCCTATCGGGAATCGAAACAGGGACCTCTGAGTCAGAAAGTTAAGGCACATTTGTTAACCAGTCGACCAATGGGCAAGTCATAATTGGTGACAGCCTAAAACATTATGCCCTGTTACTAAAGTATATATATTGATTAATAAATAAAAAGGTAAAACTAAATGATATTTCTATAACGAAGTCCTCGAAACACTGTTCGGAGTCACATTTCACTCGATGGAAAGTCAGAGTCGCCCTTAAATACAAACTACGCCAGAGGGGATTTAAGTGTCTAGTTAGGAAATAGGATATGGGGTTATCGAAGAGAATTTTTCATTTACCACTAGGAATAATATAAGATGGATAGTCTGTGACATAAGAAAAGAAAAAAGACCTGCATAACTTTATTTTTCTGCTTTAACACGATACAGTTTTAATCTTAAATCGTAATAACCTAAATGTAATATTTTATTACCAGTTCATTTAAAACGTGCATCGTGTCATCAAATTTCTGATAATTTATGCCTTCCTTTAGGACGAGGCCACACGTTGCCACTTCATCGTATGCACACATGTAAACACACGCACTCACTAAACGTAATGGCGTACACACACATAGCAAACCCTACACAAATAAAAAGTGTGTGTGCACTCGAATAGTGTTGTGACTATATCAACTTTGGGATTTATATTTTTTTTTTAGAATACCAGAGAAGCTTGTATACATCCATTCATTAACTGTCTTGGTATAACAGCGGTTGGTCTTCCCACGGGACAATCGGAGCTTGATCCACACACTAAGAGTTATCCAGCCTTTGCACCACACATATATCCCATTCTCTACCACACCGAGTTGCTGATTCTTTAGACTTTCATCATCAGCAATCTCGTGCGTTAGACTGCTGGATATAAGCTTCTGTATAATTTTCCAAAATAACCGATTAATAGCAGCCTAGGCCCCACGGTCAAGTCGTCTGTCCATCTTAAGGATGGACGTCCTTTAATGCCCTTGCTCGCCCTTAGTTTCCTTTCTGCCCATTGCCTCTTCAACTTTCATACGTTTGAATGAGTGACTTTCGTTTGTCTATGGTTCTGCTCATTCCTGATTCGATTTCGCTGAATAACATTTTAACGCCATAAATCATCACTGGTAACAAATATTGCTAAAAAAATGTTTGTATAAACCCTTAGACATTACATAATTTTAATCTTTTAAAATGTAAAATCCTTATCCTTAATTGCAGCACCTGCAGGATGCGAGTGCGCTGCCAAAGTTTCAACCTTACAGTAATTTGTTTACAGCTTGCTTGAAGAAGCTCATTTTACCAGCTAGATTATGATGTTAAAAACTTTGGTACGCCATTGATTATAAAACCTAATCAGAACTCTGTCCATAGTCGGTGGAACAAACAAAGAGAGACTATATTAGTGGGTCTAACCGCTGTTGTACCAGTGTTGGGTGGTCGAGAATTTGTACCATTTGCCGAAGCTACAGTGTCTCAAAAGGATCTAAAGTCCATTCAACATATGCGTGAACTTTTAGTAAACAAAAACCGTTTAAAGCGGTAGAACGTGAAATTTTATATCTATCCTTTTCTATCAAGTGTAGTTACAATAACGGCAAGCGCTCTTCGTTCTTTTTCATTTTTTCGATGCATTCGATCTTGGGGGACACCAACATTTTTTCGATGTATTACCACGTATTACGTTCGTTTGGAGTTCCAGTTATTTGTTATTATTTGTTATATTTTAAGCTTATTGTTGATTGTCTAGGTTAATTTGTTTGTTAAAATTTTGTTTAGGTTTTTATATTGTTACTAAGTTTTCTTGTTATTAAGTATTTATTGTTTATCATGGAGCCAAGCACTTCCAAAGACTTCAGTTCTCAAAAAAGAAAAGACCGAAGGTACGTTTAGTATTATTGTTTTCACTAGCACTGTATTATTAATAATATCATTAATTTGTTATATTTACCGGACTATTGTAAAAATTTTAATAAACATACGACTTTCAAAAATGTTTAGTAACACTGAATGAACTGCGTGACCTGCGTTCGGTTTGTTTACATTTAGTTTATCCTTATATTGAATCAACTATAGCTGATATTTATTTATTGAGCTTGTGTTATAGGCGACGGTAACCACCTACCATCAAGTGAACCGTCAGCCTGTCTGCCGATCTTAACATAAACGTAGAAAAAAATGTTATCAATGTCAAATTTATTTATTTATGGTAATTCGCAACGGATGGGCAGACTGTGAGCTTCTTATTGAGTGATATGTCGCTATCACTTATACTTATACTTATCATCCACGTGGTGTTATCTTTTATTTATTATAAATATTAAAATCGAAGTCTCTGCTAAAACTAAATATCAAAAAAAAAAAGTTCAAATATTCATTAAAATGATAATATAATTATTTTGTTTGTATAACATGATGCAAGCTCCATTGAGTAGATACAACACTAGCTGGTATGACTGTTCCTATCTCTGGGGTTTCGAAAAAAAGGACACAAGAATTGCAAGGCTGGAAAAGAACAGACATATTCAATAATAGGCTGCGACGTGAAATACACGCGTAGGAAAGAGATGGCACAATTGAGTTTTTGCGTCGACAACGTGTTCCTTTTTCAAAAGCTCGACGGGAGGCAAGGTGCGTTCGATTTATATCATGGGTTGACTTGACTGATATGCGACAGAACCATTTTTCTTAATGCACTTTTTGTTATTTCATTAAAATTATATAAAACTATAATTCAATGAAGTATTTAATATAATTGTCAATGGAAAAAGCTTCAATAGAGCGTATTGAAGGCTGACTCAAATTACTATCATTAATGATCGATAATAAGTGATTATGTGTTGTGCAAACAATGAGACACTTTGAAATAATTGAAAATTTTAGATCTATATCTTCAAACTATTTTTCAAAGAAAATAACAATTTTCTGATTCGTAATTTTTTTAAATATTAGCTTCAGATCAAAGATACTCGTAGATGGCTTCAGATGACAAAGTTCCCTGCGGCTGAACTAAATAAATAATATTAACATGATAATCTTTGTTTTGTAGCAAAATACAAGTAATCTTTTGTTTCTTACTAAATAGAAACATTACAATAATACCCTTGAGTTCACTGAGCAGTTAATGTTTGTGGAACAAATTGTTTGATCTTCAGTTAATTCAAGAAAACAAAGCAACAGTTCCTATGCGGCTTTGGTTGAATTCGAAATAAAACAAAATAAATAGGCCTTTCATCCTATGTTTTGACGAATGATTTATTGAAATTGCAATAATAAATGCAGCTGCGACACGACCGTTTTCTACATAAACAGTAAATTATTTAATTTCCATAACGAGGCCAATATTTATTGTTCAATAACAAAGTGCTTGCATTTTAATGCTTAATAACATAATTACAATATGTAGTAAGTAAGCTTGTTATACATTTTTAATAAATCTAATTAAAAAATGCAAACACTGTGAATTAAGTTGTCAAAACAAACGACTTTCATATTCTTTATTATGTAAATTTCGGCAGGCAGGCTGACGGTTCACTTGATGGTATTTGGTTACCGTCATCCATAACACAAGCAATACGCAGGATAAAATGGATATTGAGCTCTATGTGAATTAAGTTGTCAAACAAAAAATCGACTTTCAGATTCTTTTTTTATGCAAATTTCGCCAGGGAGGCTGACCGTTCATTTGATGGTATTTGGTGACCGTCACCTAAACACAAGCACCACCAAGGATGTTTCAAATGCGCTACTGACTTTAAGATGATAAAGGACGAGTGACAAAGTGGATATGGACTCTATTGTGAAAAAAAAACGATTTTCAGTTTTTTATGTAAATTTCGGCAGGCAGACTGATGTTTCATTTGATGGAATTTGGATACCGTCACCTAAACACAAGCACCACCAAGGATGTTGCAATTGCGCTACTAACTTTAACAGGATAAAGAATAAGGGACAAAGTAAGGGACAAAAAAACGACTTTCAGATTCTATTTTATCTAAATTTCAGCAAGCAGGCTGACGGTTCATTTGATGGTATTTGGTTACCCTCGCCTATGACACAAGCAACACCAAGGATGTTGCAATTGCACTACTAGCTTTAACAGGATAAAGTGGAGATCGGATCTAACATTATTTACTCACTCAACGTAAAACAAATGAGCTATTATTTCACGTTAATGAGATACTAGCGACCCGCTCCGGCTTCGCCCGTAGTGCAATTTTTATATACTAAAACATTCCCCGTTTATCCCTCTTTCCATTAGTGAAAACCAAATTAAAATCGGTCTACCCGTTCACGCGTAATGCCGTGACCAAGGGAAATAGGGATTCATTTTTATATATATAGATTTATCCTTATCCTTATAGTATGAAAACGTCATATAAACATACAATTAACATTTCTCGAAATTATTAACCGTCCCCAATTCAATAAAATCTGCGAAGTAATACTCACAAACTGTATACGATTGATGACATTCATTGTTGATATACAAAATAAGTCGTAAATCAATTTAAAAATTAAATGACGCCCAGTGATATACCTTCACGAGCAGTGCATTACGAATTAAAAAAAAATCCCACCCGCTTCCCTCGGGACCTATAGCTAAAGAGATTCGTTTTAAAACACAGCTGTTGGCATCAGCTGATCACACACACTGACGTGACCGTGTATTCTGATGCATCGTTCTCCGACGCACTCGTGCTTGTGTGAGTGTTGTGGGGTAAAAAAGGGACCCGTTTGACGAGGCTCGCATTTGAGCGTCCGTTCTGGTGGATTGTGAAGGTTTGTGCGTGCGTGGGCATGTCATGGCTATAACATTACTGCTCTTTAAACAAATAAAGCGCTGACTGCGCCTCTGTACGTGTACGTATATCTAAAAGTAGGCGAACAGGACGAACAGATCATCGTAACAATAATAATAATAATAATAATAATAATTTATTTATTTGCTGAACATAGGTGATTACAACAATGGTTTTATAATGTATAAGGCTCGCTACATTCTACCCTTTGGGGTGTGCAAATATTTTGATATTTTGATGCTACATAACAATATAATAATCACTAGTATAATAATCAAAGTATAATAATCAATCACTAGTATGCACCAAGTTATCAGACATATAATCTTTTAAATCATAGTAACATTTATCAACCAGTAGTTTTTTAACTCTCCTCTTAAATATACTAATATTGAACTGCTTAATATTGTTCGGAATTTTATTATATATGACTGGTGCTAGACAAAAAACACTCTTAAAAAACACTCTGGTACAAATTAAACAAATTGAAAAGAAAAAAAATTTAACAGATATTGACGAGCCCGTTGGATGAGTGGTTAGGGTGCTTGCCTTAACGCTCTGTTCTAGGGTTCCCGGATTCGATTCCCGGCAGGGTCAACTTTGAAAAATCTACTTTTCAAATTTGGCTCTGGTCTGGATTTGGAAAGTAGTGGCAGGGCACACTGTGTTTTCGCAGTCATTTGGGCAGCCCGTCTGGCGGCAGTAACCACCCCCTTACAGAAGACCATCGTGAAATAACAGCTGTTGTGTTTCGGTGAGTGATTAAGGGATGCCAGAGCCCAATTCCCTATCCACTCCTAATCCCTTATCCTTAATCCTAATGCAGTCGGCAGCGCACTTGCAGCAGCTTTGGCGTTGCTTGTGTTATAGACGACGGTAGCCACCTACCATCAAGTGGACCGTCAGCCTGTCTGCAGATATATTGTTATTTGTTAGAAACCGAATATTTAAAAATAAAATTTCACACAAACACTGCTTATTTGTGACGTGATGCGTCAGTCAATGCGATATTTTATAACAAAAGTGAAAGCAAGTTGTCAAAGTACGAGCAACATATATGTATACTGTCAGAATGGATTTACAAACCTGCAACAGATTAAAAATTAAATCGAAAGTTAAACACAACTATTCAAGACGACCTAATTCTATATCTATAGAACTATAGAACGTTATATACGTTGTACGAGGTCAAAAAAATAGTTTTTAATTTTTTTTCTATTTGTGCGTTTCTGCACGCTAATCTCATTAACGGCTGAACCGATTTGAATGTGACTTTCGCTGATGTATTGTAGCAAGCTTGCTGTAACATTTAGTGTTTCATTCCAATCGGTTTACAAACAAAAAAATTATGCGCTATACCGAATACCACGCGTACAAAGCTGCGAGCTCAGCTGGTAGGTAATAAGATTTTTTTTTTAATATTAGATCAGGGTAGCGCTTGACCACTATCTCACCTGATGTGAGGTGTAGATGTGGCCGAAGGTGGACCACGCTTACCCAGTAAATGCCCATTTACCCTGGTCTTGAAGACCCGAGGTTGTAGTTCTGTGGGTACAGAGACGCCGGCAATGAGTTCCACTTCTTAGCAGTCCGAACAAGGAAGGTGGAACAAGATTGCAAATCTTTGTTAAATTACATTATTACAAGATAATAAAAATGAATGATATTTAAATAAATTAATGTATTGCATAAAAATGAATAATTTACAAAATTATACGAAGAAAAAAAGATCTCCGTGCTCGCAGAACCTTCTCATTACATAGACGATATAATTTATTATGACTTTATGTGCATTAGTCGTGGGCTTCGAATAGTATCTTAGCTTGAGGATGCCATAGGAATCGGCTAAAAGAAAAACCACCAAAGGGTGGGCAGCAGCGCCCTCTGTGGACAATTATATCAAACTGCGCTCCCCGTCTGCTAAGCGCGGTGAGTATTGGCAAAGCCCCCTATGATTGACATGAACACGATCAGATTATGGGGGGCAGTGGGTGTCCTACGGCTGAGATGATGATATATTGTATTAGTTTATTCTCCCGACTTTGTGCGCTATTAGGGTTCCGTACGTCCGAATAAAAAAATGGAACCCTTATAGGATCACTCGTGTGTCCGTCTGTCCGACCATTCCCTCCTCCTTATCTCCGAAACTACTGAACCTAAAATTTTGAAAAAAAAAAAAACAGAAATTAGTTTTCTACTTATAGATTATAGGAAAACCTATAAGAAGTCCATGATATTAAAATAACATGGTAAATCACTCAATATAGTGCGGATAGGTAACATCGTACGGAACCCTCTTCACGCGAGTTCAACTAGCACTTGTCCCGTTTTTAATGTAAAAGATGGTAGGCAGGCTGACGATCCACTTGATGGTAGGTGGCTACTGATGCCATCAGAATCAAACGTCACAAGTTCTGCAACTGCGCTGCCGACCATAGCAGCCGACCAAGAATAAGGGATTAGGAAGGGATAGGAAATGGGTTCTAGCATCCCTTACTCGTTCACCGAAACACAACACCACACTCCCCACCGACCATGAGGAGATCTTTGGGATATGCGGACTTCAACTCACTAAAAACCCACGGTGCTTCCTCGCGCCGTCTATCTTGGAAACCTGCATCTCCCTCTCCCGGGCTTCACCTCGATTAGGCGCGGAGTTTGACATCCGCGCCTTGGAGAGGCCTGTTTTTATTTTTTATAAATTGTAACTTATTTTTCGAGTTGGAACCTACCACATATATAATAATTTCTAATTAACTGTATACCATGGCGGTTTGACCCTGGTAATGGTGTATCGAAAACAATTTACGGATAAACAAACAAAATGCCAGCGATTCACTAATAATCAGCCTTTTACATTTCGTTTATTGCTTTTAAATTGTGTCTCTTTGACGGCGACTTAATTCTCTCCGAGGTGGATTAAATTGCGTTCATTATCTTTGACATTTAAAATAGCCAATGACACGTCTGTCTATGCCGGATCGCATTTTGCAGTTCGAGTAGACGATGCGTTTACAACTTTATTCTCTTGTTAAGTGAATACCAAAAGCGTTCGCAGCGCAGCACGCCTTCGCTTCAAAAACGTCGCAAGTGACAATGGTAATAACTCAAAATCACTTTTAATCGCCGAGTGCAATTTAAAAGCTATTACAGAATATTGTAAATGGTTCAATTTCGTAATAATACTCTATTGAAATCGCAATAATAACGTGCATTTGGACGTTTTAATCTATCAATTATATGTACACTGTATTGAAACAATCTTTATACGTCGGGAAAAGGTTTATTTTTGTCGTTTATATATAAGGTAGGTTTTTTTTTTTCAGACAAGCTGACGCTCCACTTGACGGTAGGTAGCTACCATCTTTATTATTCTTGTCTTTGTGGCTATTTCTGTCTGCTAGAGTACCAGTATCACTTCGTCCATTGCTGGAATATTGTGATCGCCACGTGAACTAAAGCTCTCTACCTATACCTACCACGTTAAGAAACTGTAGTACTTCTTTGATAGAGGCATTCTTCACATCTTCACAAGCTATTGTGTGGCTTCCTAGGATGTGACTGCGCTTGTGCATCAGAGGGCCACACTCGCACAGGATCACCTATAAAACAAGCAACGCCACGGGTGCTGGCTAACTTAAGGGGCTAGGAAGGGATTTAAAGGAAATGTGTTCTGGCTTCACTACCATGTTTTAAGCAAATAAATGAATTGTTGTTATTATAAACATAACATTACAGATTCAGTTACTTTTCGTTACTGCCGCCAGACGGACTGCCCAAAGTGTGCCCTCCCACTACGAAAAACTATGTAAACATGTCGGAGGGGCTGGCCCGAATTCTCACCTGGGTCTGTCATGATGGCAACCGGACGGGTTAAATTTTTTCAAAATAATAATAATAATATTTTAGTATATTTTACATAATTTTAACATAAATTAACATTATAGGTAAATTATATGTTCAGAATAATAATGTACAAATAGGCAAAATGTTTTTTTTTTACAGAGTATATGTTTTTTTTACATATATATACCTAATACCTAATGTGCGACAGATAGGTTGACGGTTGTCCTGACAGAATCAGGTATAATAGGGATGTCATAACAGCCTTATGCAGCCCTATGTGTACTTGCTTACTTGCTAGGTTTCTTGCTATATACGTGTGGTAATGTTGTTAAACCCTCAGACGGACTGTTCAGTTAAATGAGGAAAATTTCTTAGTTGCCAGCGCAAATTCTGTTATTTTCTTTGAAATACTCTATCTCATGTGTATATTCTGCGCGCATAGCATTTAGTACTGTTTGCACATATCACAAGCTTTGCAAACGAATCAACTGGCGCCATCTATTGCCCAATTTCAGAATTATTATTTTGTTTCAACCTTGAACAAGGAACTCTTGATATGATATGATATGTTAGAGTGACCGGAGTTAGGAATAAAATTACCAATATTATTTAATAATAAAATTAATAAATTAACATAAAATAATTTGACAGAGAAATTCGCACATGTTAAATCTTAACGACTCGTTAAACAAACAATTTTGTTACGAATAAAACAAACATCTGACAATTTATGTTAACAATTGATGGATGGCCATTAACAAATATGACTTTGCGTTTTCAACGGAAGTTTTGTGAGCTATTGTTTATAAGTATGAGTAGAAATGTTGCTATGGCTTCGTTTCTTCTCATACTCGTGACGTACTTACTGGTACTGACAACAGTATGACCTCAGAGTTCTAAAGAAGAGTACCTACTTATATATACAGTGACAGTTTTGGTTGATGTTTTATTAATTCTAAAATGTTTAAGATATAAGCTTCCTCGCCTGATATCTCTTGAACTAGCAGTCGGATTTTAAAAATTCTTTTTGCATTTGATAGCCCAATTCTCGAGAATTAACAATAATTAGCTTAAAGAGGTTTAACGAGCTTAAAGAGCTTAAGGTTTAAGAGGTTTAATAAACGATTCAAGGGCCTTTCCATCAACTAGAATTTTAGAAATATGTTATAATTTCCCATATGTAGAAATATTGTTTTTGTGCTCGAGCACATAAGTCATTTTGAAAATTAGACGGGATCATTATAATTAAATGTATTATTGGTCATTATATACGGTATTTGTACAGTCCGTCTGGCGGCAGTAACTACCGTACAGAAGACCACTGTGAAATAACAGCACGTGTGCTGTTATTTCGGTGCGCGAGTAAGGGATGCCAGAGTCCATTTTCGTATTCACTCCCTTATCCTCAATCCCAGGATGCTGTAGTCGGCAGCGCACTTGCAGCAGCTGTGGCGTTGCTTGTGTTATAGGCGACGGTAGCCACCTACCAACAAGCGCAAAAACTATACATTGACGAAATTACTCAAGAACCAAATATCTTTAGTGATATTTGGTCACTTCAAATTCTATGTTCTGTATGGACAGAACGCCATGATGCCCAATTTTTTTGCAAGGTTTTGATTGAATAATCATTACCGTCAGCTCAGGCGTAGGATGTCCACTGCTGGACATAGGCCTTCCACATAATTTGCCAATAGGACCGGTCAGAAGCAGCCTGGATCCACTGTCGACCCTCGGCCCTTATCAGGTAGTCTGTGCATCTTTTGGGTGAACGCCTACTATACGTAGCGCTAGCCTCCACTTAAAAACCTTCCTGCCTTAGCAAGGCCGTCGCCTCTCCGTACTTTGTGCCCTGTCTACTGCCACTTCAACTTTTTTTTTTTGACGAGGAGTAATCCGCTTACAGATCTCCTGCCGCTAGTTAGACGGCAGGAGTATGTGGGGGTCGCCCAGCGCCTGATCATAGCGGCACTGGGAATACCCACTAAAACTCCCCGGTGTCTCCTTGCCCTTTGAGCGGGATGGAACGGACTCCGATCCGCTGCCATTTCAACTTACTGATCCGCCGGTTTATATCGGTTACTTTCGTTCTACGGATCTCCTCATTCCTCTTTCAATCTCGCAGCGTAATCCGAAGCACAACTCTTTCGATAGTTCCATGAGCGACGTAGAAAGTTCTTAGGTCCATAGTAAGACACGACGTTGCAATTGCAACCCCATAATATCACTGGCAAAACATACACTTGATTGAATAAGCTCAATCAATTCTCCAGCTCGTTTTACACCGGGATAGCTTAACTTGCTTTTGCCTCGGAGAACATGAAAGTCTGCGTCACTCTGTGCACCGTAGTTGTGTCCCAGTGAACTGGAAAGCGGTCACGACACCGCGCGATTTAATTTAAAACACTGCGTTTCAACACGCAACCAATATTGCCTTGCACTGCGTCTACTCCTGCCTCTACTACTTATTCCTAATATTAAATCGACCCTTCCTTCATGACGGCTATAAATATTAACCGAAATTAAAACAATGGATTTATTTGCAATTAAGTCGTTTCAATAAATACTGCTTTCTTAATAGCAGTAGCGCACTTGCAGCACATGTGGCGTTGCTTGTGGACCGTCAGCCTGTCTGCCGATCTTAACATAAAAAAAAACTTATTATTTTTATGTTTTTGTTTCAGCAGTGATGAGGCACACTGCTTTTTGCCGCCTTACGTTCAATAACCACCACCTTACAGAAGACCACCGTGAAATAATAGCATGTGTGCTTTTGTTTTTCGGTGAGTGAGTAAGGAACGCCAGAGTTCATTTCCCTATACCTTCATAATCTCTTATCCTTAACACTACTGTGGTCTGCAGCGCACTATGACTTTGCTATAGGCGACGGTAGCCACCTAACATCCAGTGGACCATCAGCCTGTCTGTATAAAAACTTCATTTGGTAAACTCTCATGTCGCTTGTAATATGTTTAGTTTTTTTTTTAAATTAGGCGAACTCGACTTTTATTTCTTTACAACTCTTTTCTGATCAAGATAAACGAAATTTATAGTTTGTGGTGTTTCATTTTCGGATTTTGTTTTTGAGGAACAATTTAAAGTCACGCGACTCACATAAAGAAATTAATGGGACATCGAGTGGGGCATCGTTAATTTTATGGTTTTAATGATTATAATTCAAATACTATAGTGTGATTATAAATTTACCTCGTAATGAGATTTAGTTCTATATTTTCCACTTACATTGAACAAAAATAGCCTATGTCCTGTCTTAGAGTTCAGAGACAGACAATTCCATTACAAATTGCCTCTATGAAGCGTAATATATGGACAGGAAGCGGCATACAGACAAATTAGGAAAATTAAGGGGGAGACAAACGCTAAATACTAAAAATATCCATTGTTTAATGAAAATGTTACAAGAAATAGACAAGACAATTGCTTTGAAAAAAATATATATTATACTTAAACATGTGAAGAACCAATTGTATTAATTAGAATTTTCGTTAAAGTAATAGAAACTCCACAAAAAAAGTTAGAACACAAGAAGAATTTGACCTTTATTGAAAATTCTCTCGAAAACGGCTTATTGCACGCATATGAATCCTGTACCTATTAATAAGTTGATATCAGATTAAAAAATTGTATTGATAAAAAAAATATTTTGTGTAATGTTCTAATGGTAAAATCAAAAAAACACCATTTCTAGGCCCGTTGAATTGTCTCCGCCGCCAGCGAGTTCTATAGTAAATGTCATTTGCCTCAGTGAATCCCTTAAACTGACACCACAGCACCTGGCTGACGGCACACGGAGGTTCCGCAGTACCTGCACAGTATCCAGCCCGGATTGCGTGGATGCTGGAGTCAGTGGAACACCTCGAATGCCGCCCCAGGTTAGCGCTCTAATAAACCTCACAAAAAAATCCAATAACAAGAAGGACAATGGTAAATTTATTGAGTATTTTGCAAAGAGGTAGTAAAAATAGCGACAGCCTAAGGCCGGCTTAAGAACACACAAAGATGAGAGGAGACGAGGGGGGAGGGAAGAGCCCTCTCACCTAACTAAATAATTACATTCGCACATAAGTAATAAGATATATAATAATAATAATAAGGTCTCCGATTATTTCGAAGGATGACTAGTGTCCCCCCTAAACTCCCAAACAAAAGTTCAATAAAATAGTAATTACAGAAAATCGTATAATATGTAATAGTGAAGCTCTATTTTACACTTATTAATTATAATTGTTATATTACGTATAATTGTTCATCTCAAATGTAATTAATTGTTAAATATTAGATGGTTATTATTTGTAATTTTTGACAATATACGGTTCGTAGGGGTACCTCTTAAACCAAAAAGCATATGGACAGATTATTTTGGAATTAATATTAAGAATACATTCATAATTGGTCACTACAATCCGATTGCCATAACAAACTTTGATTTTTTAATCTTTTTCTTATTAATTACGATATATATATCTTCTATATATACAAAAATGAATCCCCATTTCCCTTGGTCACGGCATCACGGGTAGACCGATTTTAATTCGGTTTTCACTAATGGAAAGAGGGATAAACGGGGATTGTTCTTATATATAAAAATTGCACCCCGGGAGAAGCCGGGGGCGGGTCGCTAGTAAATTATAAAATCGCTGTCCGATTCCGTTTGTTTCTCAGCTAACTCGTTAGGTTCGTTTAAATCACCCAATGGATTTTGATACAGTATTCACTAAAGGAAATAGTGATAAACTAAAAAACTTTTTGTATATAATTCGCACAAAATAAATTGCCGGGGGCGGGTCGCTAAAGCTCATAAATGATATTTGTCAAATATGAGAGCGAGGTTTAATATTTTTTCAACATCACAAATGGATATCATCATAAGATCCCTAATTTTCAACACAAAAATGTACGTTGATAAATTTAAATAATGAACATGTTTAGAGGCTTTCTTTATCTTGAGATTTGGTCAAAAAATAAAAATGAAAAATTATAACAATGGAAAAATATTCCTAGATAAAACCTTCTCCGTCCAAATCGGTGATAATAATAACGATATGCTGTTGAAATTACTGCATTTAATTCTTGTATCATTAATTGTGTTCCTCGTTAACATAAAGGCCCAACTCCACACAATGCTGAAGGAAAAATCCGTACAGATGGTGAATGCGATAAGATTGCGTTGACGTCGAACCAAACGAGCTGGCAACACCGAGACGAATTACACACCATTTATCAACTTAATAATAAGACCGTACCGAAGTACTACTGGCAAAAAAGAAGGTTGCTAATAGGAAGAAATAATTAAGTAAGTAAATAGGTTAATAATCATTCGATAGGTTTAGACTTAGGCAGTTATAAAATTCACTCAAAAATTAAAATTATAAATCACACACATCTTAAAAACCAAAATAAAATGTATAATGAGCATTGTATTGTATTGGAGTGGTAAGGTAACAAACTTACCAGTTACCATTCCCTTAGAGAAGACTACTGTGAAATATATGGAAGTCGTCCTTTAGCGGGTCTAGGACAATTCACCGCCGCCGATTCATCGCCGTCATTTCATCGCTGGCTGTTTCATCGCCGGCCGGTTCTACGACGGACATTTCATCGCCGTTTAGTTGAAATATCAGCATCACACTTAAAAAATCAATGTCATACACGTTCTCAGTACAATAAATCTTATAGCACATTTATTTTATTTTATTTTATTAGGGAAAACAAACAATTACACCATGTATATTAGACTAAAGAAAGAAAAAAAACATACATAAACTTAAATAATAGTGCAATCAACAACATTTTCCACAAAGTAGTTAATCAATTTTATACAGAGAGGACATATAAAATATACACCAATAAAAAATAAAAAAACCAAGAGAGAAAAATCAATAAAAAAAAAGAACAATAAAAGAATAATAAAAACTCATTACGCTAATGCATTGATTTCATTATATCTTTTCTATATTTTTGTGGACCAATTGCAAACAGGTCAATTTGTGTAAAGAAACTATTATATGCATTCATAACACGATACAAAGGCGCACGTTCACCAGCGATAGTTTTGCAGTGTTTCGGCATAAATAGTTTATGCGTATAACAATCTCGTATACGCTGCGAACTGCTTGGTAAGCGATATACAATGTTATTTACTAAGTAGTTACAGTCATAGCGGTTGTGGCAAACATTATATAAGAACATAGCATCCAGAAGCAATCGTCGCTGTTCTAAACTAGGTAGTGAAAACTTATTTAATGCATCAACATACGGCAACCTTGAGCGGAAGCACTTATAATTAAGTGTTTTAAGGAATTTGCGCTGCACTAATTCTAACTGTTGGCAATATTTATCATAGAAGGGATTCCAAACTATCGAGGCATATTCAAGTTGTGATCGAACCAGAGTCTTATACAGGTACAAGTAAGTCGCAGGACATTTGAAATTTGAACAAGTTCTTATCACTAGGCCATAGAACTGAAAAGCCCTGTTACATATATGCTGAATATGTTGATTCAGGATTAGTTTAGAATCGAGAAAAACCCCCAGGTCTCTTATAACCGGCACCTTTTCCAATTGAGTATGACACAAATTATACCAGTAGTCAATCGTATTTATTTTCCTAGTAAAAGTTATTGATTTACATTTGGGTAAGCTTAAAAACAATTTATTATCAGTACAGTATCTACTCAAACGATCAAGATCATTTTGTAACTTAGTACAATCATCCATGGTTGTTATCTCCTTATAGACCTTTAAGTCATCAGCATATAGCAAGAAACGGCAATTCATAAAACAATTAGCAATATCATTGATATATATAATAAATAATAAAGGCCCTAAAATAGAGCCTTGTGCCACACCAGAACTAACTGTTATAGTATCCGACGTGTAACCATGCACCACCACTCTTTGTAATAGACAGTCTTTTTTCCTAAACCAGTATTCCAGTTGTGCTCGCTCCGCTCGTTTAATTTCATAAAGATTCCAGAACCTAACATAAATTTGATTTCAATACAAATAAGTTTTGTAACACATTATGTAATAGACAGTCTTTTTGCCAAAACCAGTATTCTTTTATTCCGAAATCACATTTCTTTAACTATGGAATTTACTAAAATAAAACTAAAATATATATCACGTTTTATGAAAATTTACGTCTTTTCTTACGATAACATCTGGTAGTAATGCTTTTGCTTTCTACAATACTGCGCACGATAAACAAAAGACCACAACGAACGGCGATGAAATGGCAGGCAATGAATCGGCGGCGATGAATCGTCCCATCCCGTCCCTTAGTCTTTATATCTTCAGTTCAAAATACCAGTTCTTCAGTTGGTAGCAGCAGATTTTTTAGATGTCGCCAATAAACCCTTGCAACATTCCTCAAATAACCAACATTGCACCAGCACTTTTCTAAAAAAAATTTAGGAAGGAAAATTGATAGAGAGTAAGGGACAATATGAAGTTAGGCTCTGGCAACATTTACTCAAGCATTAAACACAGCAGCGCTTAAGGCACCGACCACAGCCACTGGTGGCCAGCGACAGCCACTTAACATATCTTCGCTCCACTATAACATTAACTATTCTGTTTCTGTTGACTGTACCGAGCAACGTATTGTTGGCCACTATTGAGTCATTCTGCGCTACGACTCACGCCGCTCACCGACATTACTATTTCATATCCTATCTGAGAATTTGCTGAGTTATTAAAAAAAAATTGAAAGTCATATGTACATTTCCAAGAATTTATGTTAATTTTATTACCTACTAATGCCATCAGCAAGACTTTTACGATGCCGACAATATTTAATAACAAAACGAGTACTATATACATTGACGTCTAAGCGAATTTAAATTTCATAACAATAGTAGTTTTTTTTATGACGGTCCACTCGATGGTAGGTGGCTACCGTCGCTTATAACACAAGCAAAGCCACAATTGCTGTAAGTGACCGGCCGATAAAGTAGAATTAAGGATAAGGAATTGGATAGGAAAATGGGCTCTGGCATTTCTTACTCACTCACCGAAACACAACAGCACACGTGCTGTTATTTCATGGTGGTCTTCTGTAAGGGGGTGGTTACTGCCGCCAGACGGGCTGCCCAAATGACTGCGAAACGCGGTATGCCCTGCCACTGCTTTCCAGATCCAGACCAGAGCCAAATATAAGAAGTTCATTTTCAAAGTTGATCCTGCCGGGAATCGAACCCGTGAACCCTAGAACAGAGCGTCTAGGCAAGCACCCTAACCACTAATCGACGTAGAAACTGAAAGAGCTTATAGTTTTTAAGTTTTTTATAAAAATTGGCGATTTTTTTGTCTATTATTTTCTATTTCTTCAAATAATGCCTCTAATTTATTTTTTATGGGTTTATATGTAGATAAGAAATCGCTACAAAAATTCTACAAACTGGGTCAAAGTAGATGGTTGATAGTTGAATGAATAAAATAAATTTGTACAAGGTATTTTTTTCTTTGAGGAATATTGAAAAAACTAACTATGGCAATTATGTTGCAGATGTGCTTAAAAAGATCTAAGTTTATTCATCTATCCAAAAAGGTATAATATATATCTAGACTTTTCCCAGAATTCATAAAAAAATTTAAATAAAAGGCTTATCGCAGCAGGTGGTAACCACAGTAATTTAAACCAATATCTTGAAAACGGTTAGGTTTGGGATATGCTGTTTCATAGTCAAATCAGTCAGCAATGACAGAAACTTCAAGCTCTTAAGAGTATCTAGGTCGACTTAACCAGCAACCCTGTACATTGCACGTCAGCTAAGACCTCAGACTCCGCTGGAAGTCAACCACAAATTGGTTATCAGATTTCGTTATCTTGTGCTATTGGTAAGTGATTCACTGTTTGAAACCCAAAACAATAATTGTATTAATGTATCAGATTGTTATGGCAGTACTGCTCCGAATCCATGTCAACGTTTACCATCAACCACATGACAGAAATGTTGCAATTTCTATTAATGTGGTTGTAAGGCGCATAATGACGAACGTAATCAAAACTCTCTTACAAAAGGTTGTTATTTACGAACTTCGTTCTATTATTACACTTTTTTCTATTCACACAGTAATCCGAGACATGTGGCTTACCGACACGAAAATAGGTCGAATATGGTTGTAGGGTAAATATGTACATCTATGGTGGACAGAGCATAACTTATTTATATCTAAAATAATAGTTGGTGACCGCTGCTTCGTCCGCGTTTAAAAATGAAAAATATAAAACCTGAAAATACATGGCGCCGATTTTTTAAATATTTTTAGACGATCCTCCGGGAACATAACATTTTTTCAGGACTTTTCCATAGTTTATTACCAGGATTAACATAAAGAACATTTTTCGACATATCCTGTATGTTAATCCTGGTAATAAGCTATCTGTGTGTCAAATTTCATCCTAATCGGTTCAGACGTTTTCACTAATTTCCCATTTATAATATTAGTAGGATTCCCGTCTCAGAATCTCGATGGATGTTTTACACTTCCTTCGGGAGTGGAGAAAGCTAATATGTTTATATAAAACGCATTAGAAATTACATTAAAATAATAGGCATGATGACGGTATTAAAGAATCAAAGAATAAGTTTTGGAGAAAAATATATGTTGAAAGGAGTCTAAAAAATTACTCATTTTTTGTATTACAATTGAGATTAATAAGATTTTCAATAAAATAGAAGTATAAATAACTGCAATCGGCCATGTTAACTGAAACACCAATCAGAGCGAATGACGTCACGCCCAGGTAACTGCCATCGTGTTGCTTGACTTTGTGACAGAATGAAAAATTTGATGAGATGTCGTTGACGTCACGGTTCATCAGACGCGACGCCATGGCACCTAAGAGCGTTTTCGCGCGTAATTCAAAATAGATTTAAAAACATTCAATAATTCGCGTGGAAATTTAGTTTTTTGCTGAAATATTATTTTTTTCGGGTATGGTAGACGTGTATCTACATTATGGAAGGGAATTTCAAAATATGTCATCATGCCTATTAGAATAAACATTACTACTTATATAAACTACCGCGTGTGTAATACTAGCTGAGCCCACAACTACGTAAGTATAGTATTCGGTATAGCGGGTAACATTTTTGTTTGTAAACCGATTGGAATGAAACAAAAAGTGTACGGGAAGCTTGCTATATTACATCAGTGAAAACCGCATTCAAATTGGTTAAGACTTTTGAGAGATTAGCGTGCACAAACGCACAAACAGACAAAAATTCTAAAAACGATCTGTGTGCAAATTGTTTTTTTTTTTTTTGAAAAATCTTTAATTTACAGACATGGCTCGTTTACAATTATATGTATAGATATATATATATATATATATATATATATATATACATTGATAATATGTATACTCTTTTATTTATGGTTTGTTTATTTTTATTATGAGTATTATGAAGCGATTTAAATGAAATAGACACTTCACTTTGTAAGTTAAAATCATTTTAATTTTTAAGTCTAAGTCAGTCCACGACAGAAGCATTTTAAATATTCTGAACACTTTAAATCTTTTGAAGGGAAAATATAATATATTTACATATTTGGAGTCATAATTCTGCCCGCTTACCCTAGATCTTCTTTAACGAAGAGGTCGTAGCCCTTTGTTGTATCATGGGCAACGGGATTAGGTTTTATTGTTTACATTATGTGGCTACATCAACATAACTATACTCACGCATTTAATACTAATTTGGGTCGCGACAGTAATCAAATTTAAAGCCGAGCCTTAAATGGTCTTGTATAAGCATCAGTCAATTTTCCTTTAGGTAAGGGAAAATTGAAGATAAGGGAGCCAATTCTTAATCTCACATTTTGTTTATTTTCATTTTATAATATTACTACGCTATATATTTATTTGCAGATCGACGACAGCATCGCTGCCAACATTTAGATTACGCTATTTTAAACTTGCTTTGTCTGCGACTTCATACGCGTTCTCTTTTTTTTTAAATCCCACAGGAACCTAACATTTCTCTATGATAAAAATATAAACTACCTCTGTGTCAAATTTCATTCAAATCCGAACAGCCTTTTCTGAGATTAACGTACACAAACGCACAACAAAACAGACAAAAGTCTGAAAACTATTTTTTGACGTTGGTAACAGAACAACTTGTAAAATTTTAATTTTTTTTTTAACAGACACGGCTCGTTTACGATTTTATTACATGTATAGATTTGTATGTAAATGAAGCTCACTTCATTTAATTTAAACGTTTTAACTTTTTATTAGGTACTAGCGACCCGCTCCCGGCTTCGCCCGGGGTGCAATTTTTATATATATGAACATTCCCAGTTTATACCTTCCATTAGCGAAAACCGAATTAAAATGGTCTACCCGTTCACGCGTGATGCCGTGACCAAGGGAAATGGGGATTCATTTTTATATATATGTTACAGTTAAAACCAGTTTTTAGATAGAACGCGTTTTCCCTAGTTAGAACTAGTTTTTACTAAGTGCCTTTGTTAAAACTAGAATTAACTAATACTCAAAATTTAATATCAGTTAAAACTAGCTCTTACTAGACAAAACGCGTTTAAGGTAATTAATATTTGTGGAATACGAAGATGTTCCGAATACTAATTTACCTTTGAGAACTGTTGCTAAGGAAGCAGCCATAGGAACAGGCCAAAGATTTATGCGCTGCGTATGCAAGAAAGTATGTATGTCAAAAAGGTGTCTCTGCAAGAAAAATGGTTACCTTTGTAACTCAAAATGCCACAATAGTTTGTCTTGCAATAACAAGTAGATCCTCATCCTTTTTTAATTTTAAGGTTTTTGATTACTTTTTATTGTATGTTATGTTAACCAATGTTTCTTTTTAAATTTTATGGTTGTGTTCAGTTGACTTGTTTGATTTTTTTTTTTACTTTTAATTAATATTGTCACCTTGGCAACTGCTTTAAGTGGATATTCCCTAAAACTAAAATATTCCTTTAGTGTAAGATTATTATTTTACTAGGTACATGACTCTCTGTGTCCTAGATATTTTAATAAATAATTTTTAACTATAATTGGTTTCAATCACAAATTAGTTTCTCTAGTGCTAGTTTTAACTAAAGCTCGGAGTGACAACTAGTTTTATCTGAAAATCAAATATATCAGTGGTAAATTCTAGTTTTGACTAGGTATTTCTAGTTTTAACAAAGGCATTTAGGAAAAACTAGTTCTAACTAGGGAAAACGCGTTCTATCTAAAAACTGGTTTTAACTGTAACATATACATATATAGATTTTTTTTTATAATGATAGATCAAGCATTTGACCGCAGTCTCACCTGATGGTAAGTGATGACGCGATCTAAGATGGAGCTTGTCTATTAAGAACCGATTCACTCGCGACTTGAAAAGTCCAGAGTTGTAGGTTATAGAGGTGCAGGTAGATTTATAACGTGAAAAGTGGCTACCTACATCGGGAAGAAAACGTACGGTTGAATGTTTAACGAGTCGTGTAAATAAGATAAAATTTAATCAATAATTTGATATAAGTGATTAAGATTTTGAAATAAAAGCTTAAATGGTGTTTCTCTTTTCAGGGAAAAATTTATAATTATTTTAGGTCAAAATAGAAATTGTAAAATTAATTTAGCATAATAAAAAATAATTTAGTTTTTATTTCTACATAATAAAATTGCATAAAGTGTTTACACATACTATTATATGTAGACTGCATTTAGATTTTTCACGCAACTTATATTTTCTGCGCCTGTCTGTTAAATTTCACATTAGAAACGGTAAAAGAATAAAACACAGAATCTTATCGGGTAAAAGAAATCTTTATAAAACACTGTTTATTAAATTTTTTAATAATAAGAAAATGTGATTATTAATTCTAATCGTTAATTAAAACCGACTTTTCTTAGATGTCTTGTGTTTTTCCAGTCCCCAAACAATAATAAACTTTGAACAATGGAAAAACTTAAATCGCTTGAAAATAATCGGTGTAAGGTGTGAAAATTTAATTTCCGAACACACAGAGCAATAAATTATGTATAACGAAACTCATCTAAATCTTCTAATTGTTTCTGAGATAGCATTGTCTTCAAAGGCCTACAGTCATTCGCCGTCAGGCGGCAGGCCCACTATTATGCTTGGTGAAATATGACGCAATTATAAATGAGTTATGGCTTTACAACCCCCAAAAATGTTATCACAATCGGTGTTTGCTATGCCTTTTTTTAATCGACGATTTATATGTCATTCACAAAGTAACTTTCAATAACTTTACTAATTGTTTCTTTAAATACCTTCAAAATTCGTGTCATAAATAAGAGGTTGGGGAAAAAGTTTCTTCGAATTTTATGTGAAAACTCAAGACTTTTTTTAAGAGTTTATTTATATTTAACATGCGACCCGCCCCCGGCTTTGCCCGGGGTGCAATTTTTTATATATATATGAACATTCCCCGTTTATCGCTCTTTCCATTAGTGAAAACCGAATTAAAATCGGTCTACCCGATTTTAATTAAAATAGGAACCTAACATTTCTCTAGGATAAAAATATAAACTACCTCTGTGTCAAATTTCATTCAAATCCGAACAGCCTTTTCTGAGATTAACGTACACAAACGCACAGAAAAACAGACAAAAGTCTGAAAACTATTTTTTGACGTTGGTAACAGAACAACTTCATTCTCCGTTTATACCTCTTTCCATTAGTGAAAACCGAATTAAAATCGGTCTACCCGTTCACGCGTGATGCCGTGACCAAGGGAAATAGGGATTCATTTTTATATATAGAGATTACTGTATATATGTACCATTTTGTTCGATGACTGTTTGCCACGTAATGTGACAATTGACATGATCCCGTTGCTGTAGAAATATTGGAACTTCTGATCAATAAAACGCAACAAGTAGTTTTGGCAGTCCTCTCTTGATGTTAACCTGACCTTGCCTAAAGAATTCTGAAGAGACCGAAACAGGCGGCAAGGTCAGGGCTATATGGCGGATGCATTAACACCTCCCAGGCAAAAACTCTTTCATTTTTTGATGAGTGGCTAAAGATTTGTCTGGTCTAGCGTTGTTGGGATGAAATACCACACCCTTTCTATTGATCAATTCTGATTTCCGAGGTCATACAACCCAAATCTTTTAAGGTCTGAGTGAATAGGCATCTTCTGGATGAGCTCGCTCCATCGTCGACCTCATCTTTGCTACATGGATAGATGCTGGTCAAGACCAAACCTATATTTAATAAATATATGTATATATATATAATTTTTTTTATATATTTATTTTTTATATTTTTACCTATAGGTAAAGTGTGCTAAAGTAAGTAAAATAGGAATTATTTCGCCACCATGACACAACAGCCAATGTGTTGTGGAAAATACGCCGTAGTAGGATATTATAGCCGCATAGGAACCACCAAGAACGAAGTCTTCATCATAAAAACAAGAAGAATCCAGTCCGCATGCGAGAACTATTTCGGAATAATTAGTTTTGTAGCCGTCCGCTTTCAGCTCAGTAGCAATACTAACGCAAACAAACAAACATGGTGGAATGGTCCGGAATTATTGGTAGCGGCTAAAGCGGAAATCAGTGATTGCTGAGCTCCGCCAATATCCGCTTAATACTGCTTTTATCCGCCCCCACCCCTGCGAAGGTCGCCCTACACTTTTCGTTCATTCTTAATTACGAAATCTATTTCGTATACTCGATATAAAGGTATTGTCGAATCCTAAATTTACAAGAACTTTAACACAACGGTTATTAGGACTGTTGCTATTATGACTTCGTCACAATAATAAAAAAGGTAAAAAAAAAACTAGAAATAGAAATGGCTTGTCGGGCGACGCAATATTTAATAAGTGAGTTATACAAAAAAAGAAATTCGAAAGGGTTAATTACACACAAAAAAAGGATTAAAAATAACTCAAACTCAATTTCAGGGTTCTTGAGAGAATTTGAAGCCTCACCACCGAAGGAGAGCCATGAGCCGTGAGCCGGTGTTTGCTATAATATATTATTTTGCTATAATTAATTTGTAATTGTTAAAACAATGAAATAGAAATATTTGCATACTTTGTGCTAAAATTGAAGATTCTATATAAAGACATGTGTATAAAGTTATATTTGTTTATGCTAACATTTTCAGGGGAATATAAGAAAAAAGGTCATAATTGAGATCGATTATGACATTTAAAATCGATAATAGCATTTGTGCTGTTATTGTTTTGTAACCCGGAATCCAATTGAACCTGCCTTTACAAAAAAAAAAAAAAAAAATTCAGTATCTTGCACTTGATATGTAATTGTAATTTTAGGAATAAATAGAAGTAACTTTCATAACCTTCAAAAGTTGCCTATATAAAAGGCCAATTATAAACAGTAGGTACTGCCGATTCTGAATATACTGATTCTAGAACAAACAAACGAACAGACATTCAAGTGTGATAAGGCCTTGAATAAAAAACTCCACAGTCATTTTGGGTAGCACTTATTAGGAGAACGAAATCAATTCGAGTTTTCCAACAAGAGAACCTTTTCTCTACACGAGTGGGGTTTCCGATAATTCTATCGATATCTATAGAGGCACTCGTCATACACAAGGGATAAATCTAATTAAAAAGGGAGTAATAAAAATAGATGAGGTTTTATGAACGTTGCCATGTGAAAACCCTAATTATAGGGTCGAGTGTACACACGAGCGTTGGATGCTGCGAAAAAAGCAGGTCACTACACCTAATAATAAAAATCGAAATCCGCTCTTACTGGAACTGGCATCAATGACAACTTTCATTGCGTCATAAACGCTATACGTCAATTTGACAGATAAAAAATATTCTTACACCATGACATTACTTATTTGTTTACCTTGCAACACTATTAAATGGGATATCAGTATTAGAATGCATTGACAATAACGAACCAGTAGTTCCTGAGATTAGCGCGTTCAAACAAACAAACAAACTTTTAAGCTTTTTAATATTAGTATAGATTTTAGTTACTTATCATACACTTTAAGCGAATACACACACAACTACAGTAACTACAACAGAAACACAAAATACACGCAATGAAACAAACTGAGACACAAAACGATTTCACACGTCATACAACTGATTGACGTTTACTAATAAAACATACGTCAATCAGTTGTCACTGTCAAACTCCGTGTCAGTCCCGTCTCTGCTTTGATATGTCTTTTTCTTAATCTGATAGAAAAAAAATATCATTATACTACTACTAAAAAGCCTGACCTTATCTCTGTCAGCACATTTAATCAATTTTAATCGTGATGATTTAGGTGCTTTAAAAAGCCAAAAAAAAAACAAAGAAGGCACTTTCTTTTCACACCTGCCATAAACGACAAAATGGCAATACACCCACTGTACTACGGTGACAATGTCCTTCTGATATATTATTGTTTATATTAAGCACATAAGTGCAGTGAAGTGAGTCGGTACAAAAGCCGTTATTCAGTATAAAATATTGTGCCGCATCCAGTGAGTTAGTGTACTTATCATCATTGGTCAGTACTACATCCATCACAAATTGAAGGGGCCACTGCTTGATACGCCTTTATATCGGGATTTAGAAGGTGACTTTCATAGTGCTCGTTCATATTACAACTACCTAAAAAGATGTATAAATAAGCACGTAAAATACATGTACTATCTATTAAGGCTATTTTTATTTAATTGTTTTTGCAATTAGTATTAATTATAATAAAGATCTCGCACAGATAAAATTTAAAAATATGTAATTTTCTATGATTATTATTGTAACCTTGGGTTGGTAGGTAGTTCCTTAACGTGGTAGGTATAGGTAGAGAGCTTTAGTTCACGTGGCGATCACAATATTTCAGCAATTGACGACGTGATACTGGTACTCTAGCAGACAGAAATAGCCACTAAGACAAGATAAAGATAAAGATTCCCAAGAGTCGCGGACGAAGTCGCGAGCAAAAGTTAGTTTTTAAAACACTAAGTAAGGTATGTGTTCTTGTTAAAAACAAGTTAAATATTTAATACAAGTTCAGTACAAAAACGTAAAAATATTTTACGTAGTAAGTGTCATAGTAACGATTGTCATTAAAATAATAAACTCTATATTAATAGTCCATTCAAATTACTCCCTTTACTTTGGTGAAATTGTCGACACATTTAATATGAAAAGATGTTATTTAGTTACAAGCCTAGTATAACATTAAAGCTATATATTATACATAGCTATATTTCTATGACACCCGGAGAACTAACCTTAAATGCATAGCAATAAAATTAATATTCGCATAAGCACAAATATAAAACTGATCGTGTAATGCATGGATTCCCAAAGTGGTCGATATCGACCTTGGGATCAAATGAGTCAAGTTTTTAAACCAACCAGAAAGTTTTTAAATTGGTAGGAAAAACTAGAGACAGGATTTTTAAAGTAATTTGGCTATGGAGGACTGAATATCAGTTCATTTTGGAAAAGGGGTCTCTTGCCCAAAATAGTTTGGGAATCCCTGTTTTAGTGATTTACATCGACTGAGGTAATTTGAGCATGCCTTTGAGACATAGGTAGATGTAAGGTACTCTTTGCAAAACTGATTCCATCAGCTCAGACGAGTCGTTTGTAATGTGTACGACCATTGAAGGGACCAGTATTACGGAGCCCCTCGATAATGATTTCCACTATTCCCATTCATGGGAGTCGATATTAATTCGTCGAAGATCGCGTCCCTTGGCGACCTCACATAATATAATGCGACACATAGGTACTTAATGTCTTGTTTAACAATTATTACGTATTTATAGTACAAAGCGAGATATGAATAATATGATAATACTAGCGACCCGTCTTCTCACGGAATTGAAATTTTCAAAAATCCTTTTTTAGCGAATCCTTTTTTTTTAGTTTTCCCCGGAGGTTATACAGCCCCCGTGGGCCGTATATTTTCAGTTCACAATATTTTCTTACTTCACGTTTTACTCTGACTGCGGGGAGTTTATACATTTACCCATTGCATAGGCAAGGGTCCTTGTTCAGTATTTATAATATTGTTGCGTTTATTTATAATACTGAAAGAAACCTTATGAATCATCTTGTACTCATTTGCGATTCTTTATTGAGAAGTAATTAAACTGAACCGTTTTTGAAGAGATTGATAACTGGTAATGAAAAGTGGATCACGTACGACAAGATCGTGCGAAAAAGGTCGTGGTCAAAGTTCGGTCAAGCTTCACAGACTGTGCCAAAACCCGAGTTAAGCTGTGTGTATGGTGGGATCGGAAGAGCATTGTTCATTATGAGTTTTTACCGTCAGGCAGAACCATCCATTCGGATCTCCACTACCAACAACTGATGAGATTAAAGCAAGAAGTTGAGACAAAACGGCCGGAATTGATCAATAGAAAGGGACGCACATCTTTAGCCACTCAGCAAAAATTAAGAGAGTTTGGCTGGGAGGTGTTAATGCATCCGCAAATTTCCACATGTTTCGATCTCTTCAGAATTATTTGGGCAGTGTCAGGTTAACACCAAGAGAGGACTGCAAAAACTTGTTGCGTTTTTTTGATCAGAAGTTCCAATACTTCTACAGCCAATCATGTCACTACCCACAAGATGCCAAATAGTCATCGTACTACAAAATGGCACATATTACAGTAATTAAATATAAATAAACTTTTAAAAAAAGTCTTATAAAATGCAAAGAAACTTTTAAAAAGAAAAATTCACTTTACAAAATTGACGTGTATGTGTGTGTGTCGGTCTGCTTGTGTGTTTTTAAAATGATTGAGTAGTCATAACCTTTTTATCCACGAAAACGGATCGTAAATAGATATTTGTCGATGAGCTTATGTAGGTAATCTTTTAAGTGAAAATTTATGGATGTATGAGCATATTCTACAAGACTAGTATATAAAAATAACATGGAAATAGTATATTGGAAGAATTAAATGGAATTATGCTAATTTGTAAACAAACAGTGTAAAACATTTTAGTGCAACATCAGTGGCGTTTAAATAGAGTACTAAAATAGATTAAAAAATAGTCCTGTTGTCTCATGTGATTACAAATTACTAGTGTAATACTAATACCTACTGGAACGTTCTTTAAACCACACTAACTTAATTCTGAGTTTATATTTGATTATAGATAAGAATTCGCTAACTTAATTACCAATAACATATTTATTTATAATTAATTAAAGTATAAACTTTCAGTTAACTTACAAGTAAGCAGGTGCAAAGTAATCGCGAATAGATCTAGCTCAGCT
The DNA here is from genome assembly GCA_910589475.2 of Bembecia ichneumoniformis. Classification (NCBI taxonomy): domain Eukaryota; kingdom Metazoa; phylum Arthropoda; class Insecta; order Lepidoptera; family Sesiidae; genus Bembecia; species Bembecia ichneumoniformis. The sequence continues at coordinate 529,165 of OU342538.1, read as the reverse complement.
CAGTCACAATAAATATGTTCTTGATGTCACTGTCACAGCATACTTCAATTTTACAGAAGTTGATCTCTTTCAAAGATATTACTAATGACTAAAACAATAATACAGATACTCGTCTTTGTAGTGGCACAGAGCACTTCGATCAACAGGACATTATCGGATGGCAGTTCTATTGTGATCAATATATTATGTTAAAAATAATAAAATTAAATTAATCCGCCAATTGTTTGGAAAGCTGTTTCCACGGTTAACAAAGCGGCACGGAACCTCAATATTTTCTGTTTACAAAAAAAAAATTAAAAAAAAAATCCATATAACAAAAATAATTTACAAGCTGTTTATATCTTTTAATAATAGTGAGCAAAACATAGTGTTTAATGATTTATTTTCCAAAACATTAAAACAGCTATAACTCGATTCGGGATTTAAAGAATTTTATAGAGTTGGTCTACTGATATATGGATTACACTGTGTGCAGGATAGTTCGACATTTAAAATTCGCACTTCGTATCACCCTATGGATTTATAACCGTGTTTTAGTTATACTTTCCTTCCTCGTTAATTATTACCAGTAAAAGTATAATAAATATTACATTGTACTTATTGATAGCGCAATGCTCAACAATAAATTAGTCGGAATATCTATTGTAAAGTTTTTTATATTATGTAGTTTGTTGCATTTTTACTTAGGGCAATTATTTCTTAATGGAAAAAAATCACATGACGTGTAGTCTGCGATCCTGTATTTGGGGAATACCGGAACACCTTGCTTCTTTAAGAATACTTTAATAATAATATTTGTTGATATATAGCGCTGAAACGTAATCTCTAACTATGGGCCTCGTAAGGAAGCTTATCGTCGCTCATACCTTGGCATGGTGGGAGCTATGCTCGGGGTCACACTGTGTTCGCGACGTATCCACGCCTAGATGTCGCCTAGAAATCGAATCGGGAATGACATAACCTGGCGGTACACATGTTACTGGACACATGGTACGGAGAGCCGACGACGGCCTCCGAGGTTGGAGGGTTCTCGAGTGGAGGCCAGGGACCGGCAAGCGCAGCGTAGGAAGTCCACCCACAAGGTAGTCAGACGACTTGATCAGGGTCGCGCATCTACGGTGAAACCAGACTGCTTCTGATCGGTTCTTTTGGAAAATTAAGGGGGGGACATCCTACGGGGATATAAATTTGTATGAGGTCTTCATAATTATTGGTGAAAATTAATTTTTATAAAATATGTATAAATGTATAATTGTGAAATTTTAAATATTATACCTCGACAGGGTTATAATGGAGGATAAAATTTGATAGGTAGGCACTTTTACAAAAATTTATGAAAATAGAATTTTGTACAATCGTTTTACAAGTGTTAGATAGGTAGAGAGTGATTGATATTTTGATCAATACACGTTGAACAAAATCGTAACTGCTTTTTATAACAAACGAAATACCATACGGATGGAGCTGCGGGCTCAGCTAGTTAACAGTGCAGTCTTTATTTTTTTAAACGTTTATAATATAAGCATAATATTAATGTCTGCAGAAGTCTCAAAAAATTAAACCCTTAAAAATCAATTCGTAACGGTTTTATTCCCAAAATGTCCCAAATTGGACATTTATTGTGGGACATTTTGGGAATAGACCTTTTTTTTGCAATACAAAACTTAGTAATGTAATTTTCAATGACATTTCACCTTTGAAACGTAATTAAAAATTGACAAATAGCTCGCTCGCAATTTTTAATGAACACTTCCTGTGTCTGTCTGTCCGTATCACCTTGTCGGATGCAAATATAACCTTCGCAGCGACACTTGATTAAGATCGGAATCTATAGTGTTAATAGTATTTTATAGGTAACAATGATATAGTAAATTGATAAGTAATTTAAATGTAAAGAGGGTTTCTCACGCAATGCTCGATTGTGCCTACATGTCAGGTGTAAGACTTCTTAATGAGTTATAGGGGTGGTTTGAGAGGTATTAATGATAATTTAGGAGTTAATTAAACTCTACGAGCGTGAATAAACGTTTTTAAATATATTTTTGTCGTATAGAACCTATATTAAAAAAAACTGCTTTTGGAGAGACTTTCTCAATTGAAATTGAGATTTATTTTAAATTTATTTTTGTAATTAAAATACTATTAATAATTAAACTAACCAAGATATGCATATGTTTCATAATTTTATATCTATTGTCTATTTAAAATTATCAAATAGTAAATAAGTTATAACACAAACTTAAGTTAAATTTTATTGAAAACTTAAATTGTTTCCATAAAATACCATTGAGTATTTGATCACTGAAATTATCAATTGAGATTCCCGATTTTTATTCATAGGATTGTATTCCTTAAGACAGGCACGTATCCAGACTTTTGATTCGGGGGGGGACAAACATTGAAACAACCATATGAACTGTGTAAAAATCGCTGTAATCACTGTACTTTACTCTAATTTTTCTGAAAAATCTTTCACAGGTTTTTAGAGAAATCAAGAAACTACTCTTTTCCGTCGCAGCTATGAATGTAGACGCAGTTTGGGCAACAGTTCTGTTTGTGCAGGATAGTTCTCTCAATGTAATGACAATAGGTTTGAGTAACTCACAAAATACATTTATAGAGTCGTGACTTTCTATAAATCTAGTGTCACACATGCCGACCACTCTTTTTTTCTTACTTTCTGAATGAATGACATCTATCGTTTTTTTTTAGTCAGATTTCGGGGGGGGGGATAAATCCCAACTATCCCCCCCTCTGTATACGTGCTTGCCTTAGGACAATTCTAAAAAAAATGTTTTTTTAAAAGTCCTATTTTAGAAAGAACTTAGAGAAACGTAATAATTATGTGAGTACTCCATATATAAATAATATCGCCCAATGGTCGAAATTAGGCCATTCCAGAAAAATATTTTTCCAATCTATACTAATACTAGCTGACTAAATTAAATTCCTTAATAAATGAATAGTTAAAATGAATTAAGTTGCATAAATGTATCAAAAGGAAATTATACAAAAATCAAAAATAAATCTATTTTAATTACATTAAAATGAATGTATTAATTTGTATCTGTTATTTATCAGAGATGGCGTTGTATACAATTTTTAAGTATTGACAGCGCATACTGAGTTTGGAAGGCGTTTAAGGTTGCGTACCTCGACGATCCCTGACCCATAGACGGCGCGACGAACCACCGTGGTTTTTTAGTGAGTAGAAATCCCACATTTGGGGTCGTACATGAGATCACGATCACCATATCGTCATATCATATCGGTTTGTATGTTTGTTTGTACGCCTTTTTGGATATAATTACTCTTATCCGATTTAAAAAAATATTCCTTCACAAATAGTTATAATAGAATTTCAGGGTGGAAATAGGCTATACGTATCCCACGCGGGCGAAGCCGCGAAAATTTCGCTTCACATATAAATATTATTTTGTAGATGAAATCAAACTGACTGAGTCTCATCATTAATTAAAAAGCAGAAGCACTCTTATAGAAAATTGTCAGACGTAGCTAATAAATTTGTATGTACAGGAATGTCTTTAATTCTAAAATTACCCTATTTATAAGTATTTACATTGGCATACCGATAGGTATTAGGTATGCGACGACATACCTAATACCTGTTGCCTGAGACAGCAAAACCGCGGTGCGTACTTAATATTTGCTTGTATCCGCGCGCGCACACTCCGCAGCGATGCGACAGTACAATTACGGGCCGCGTAGGTAATAGGGCGTAGGTAATTCAATATCGTTGAAATTCCGAAGCAATATCTTTCGGTACGACCTTCGGCAATGCCTTCGGCCAATGTTGTAAGGATGTTTCTAACAAGAATCCCTTTCAGCGGGGAGTTTGCTTCATAGTTCGCGAGTCCGTGTAGCAAGTCGAACAACTCATCACATTTCCCATTGTAGAACAACCTTTAGTACACGAGTGACGGCTCCATTTGTTTTAATACTCATTCTAACTGACGTCGTAAGGATTTGGGAGAAATATCAGTAGCCCAAAAATAACGACGAACCAATTTCTTCTTATTGAATAGGGAATACTCTATAATTAGTTTTTTTTTTTTTTGCAAAACAAACCAAGTTATTAGTAAATAAAATAAATGAGCAATAATTTATTCAATCTTTATTGCTGTTTTAGTTTTGACAGACTTTAAATTATTATTATTTTAACCCTTGGAAACAGTGCATTTTTCTGCATGAAATGTAGACAGAAAGAGTTACTTTCACATTATATTAAATGGCATTGAATAAACAGTTTTTCATTTAAGGGGGAGACAAACCCTAAATACTAAAAATACCCATTGTTTAATGAAAATGTTACAAGAAATAGACAAGACAATTGCTTTGAAAAAAATATATATTATACTTAAACATGTGAAGAACCAATTGTATTAATTAGAATTTTCGTTAAAGTAATAGAAACTCCACAAAAAAAGAACACAAGAAGAATTTGACTTTTATTGAAAATTCTCTCTAAAACGGCTTATTGCACGCATATGAATCCTGTACCTATTAATAAGTTAATATCAGATTAAAAAATTGTATAAATAAAAAATTTTATTTTGTGTATTGTTCTAATGGTAAAAACAAAAAAACACCATTTCTAGGCCTGTTGAATTGGATCCGCCGCCAGCGAGTTCTATAGTAAATGTCATTTGCCTAAGTGAAGCCCTTAAGTGCGACGACGCCTAAATGAAAAACTACCTATTTTTCTATTTCATCAATGACTTATTATTGTTAAACAATTGCGACAGCTAATCGTCGAATATCTCGAGTCAAGCCAAAGTATAAATATTTTCCTTTATTGAATTCTCTTTATAGAGAACAAAGTGAGGTCAGTAATGGCAGCTAGGAAAATTCCTAAATTAGGTTAAAATTAACCGAGCACGTGTTGTCATTAGTAAGGTTCCAAATCTGGGATTGCGCAATTGTCGCTATGCTTAGATCGGTACATTGGCTCACTCGTAACACGGCACACGAATTGTGGATTTCCACTCGTAGAAGCTTCACACATTAACATTATGAATGTATAATTCAATATAAAATTATTATATTACTAGCTGAGCCCGCAACTTCTTACTCGTGGTATTCAGTATAGCGCGTAACTTTTTTGTTTGTAAACCGATTTCAATGAAACAAACACTAAACGTTACGGGAAGCTTGCTAAAATACATCAGTTAAAACCGCATTGAAATCGGTTAAGCCGTTTCAGAGTTTAGCGTGCACAAACGTACAGAAAAACAGACAAAAATTCTAAAAACGATTTTTTTTTTTGTACCTCGGTGATATAATTACAACGTATAATTACAGACACGGCTAGTTTATGATTTTATTGTATGTATAGATATACAAAAGAACCGTCTTATCTTGGTTAGATGGACGATTTTTTTTATTATTAAAGATGGGTTTACTCTTGACCAGCATCCATGTAGGAAGGATGAGGCCGACGATGGAGCGAGCTCACCCAGAAGATGCCGATTCACTCGAACCTTGAAAAGATTTGGGTTATATGAGCTCGGAAATACAGACGCAGGGAGGGAGTTCCAATCCTTAGCAGTGCGCATCACAAAAGATGTCATGAAGATAAAATATTTTACCTATCAATACATCTATCTTCTCTTATATATAAAAATGAATCCCCATTTCCCTTGGTCACGGCATCACGCGTGAACGGGTAGACCGATTCTAATTCGGTTTTCACCAACTGAAAGAGGGATAGAGGGAATGTTCTTATATATAAAAATTGCACGCCGGGCGAAACCGGGGGCGGGTCGCTAGTTTCTTATAAATAGACTCCAATTTTTAATTGATGTTCAAGCTCTAGTAGGTAATATAGGAAAAGCTACTACTTATGTAATGATTAATTTGACTGATGAGGCTGCTTGGAATTGATAATAAATGCAAAAGATGCAAAAGACGTAATCATACGAACCATTCCACTAGTTAAGTAAATAAAGAACATAGTATTGTTGAGTTTTGTACCGTGTTTGGGGTAAGTGCGGTTTACCTAAACTGGCCGTGAGTCAGATGATGCGTCACACTCCGTTCTGTACACCGACGACTATTGTATATCATGCGTAGGGATGCTATGATAATATTTAGACTATAATTTCTCTCTTTGCTATAATTTGGGAGTACACAGCAGGAATACGGAATGGAGGACAATCCAAATTCCAAATAGCATTAATTGTCGTAATTTTTCTATTTTATTTTTGGATTATAATTTCAACGCTATTACTATAAGAATTTTTTGATATTACTATAAGAATTTATAACTATTACTATAAGAATTTATAACTATTACTATAAGAATTTATAACATTTTTTGACATATTTAAAATAAGATTATTTTTAATATAGTTATCTATATATATATATATATATATATATATACAATACATATAATAAAATGGTAAACGGGCCGTGTCTGTGCACATTATAGTTTTAAAAAAAAAAAAATTGTGTGTGTGTGCGTTTGTGCACGCTAATATCTGAAACGACTTAACCGATTTGAATGCGGTTTTAACTCATGTATTGTAGCAGGCTTCCCGTAACATTTAGTGTTTGTTTCATTCCAATCGGTTTACAAACAAAAAAGTTACGTGCTATACCGAATACCACGCGTACGAAGTTGCGGGCTCAGCTAGTCCTTTATAAAATCAATATTAATAAACAAATAGATATTTATTTGCACAAGTATAATTATGTCTACAAGAGCTTAATTTATATGTACCTCAGTTACAATTACAATTCAGCCAGACTGCAAATATTTCTAGTTAGTTTGTAAACGAAGTTAACAAATTTTTTATATTGATAAACGTGGCAGACAGGCTGACGGTCCACTTGATGGTAGGTGGCTACCGTCGTCTAAGGACACAAGCAACGCCATAACTGCTTTAAGTATGTAGTTATCCTACTGTAATCGGCAGCGCACTTGAAGAAGCTGTCGCGTTGTTTGTCTTAACCCCTCGTCTGTTTCAAGGTCAAAACGAGTTAAAATGAGTGAAATAAAGTATTTCTACGTTCGGTCAATTCGTTCGATAAATTGTTGTACAAATTTCAACTTTATCCAGAGAGTATTAAAGCTTAAAATCGAGTGCAAGTCGGTCAGGGCCAAGTTACGTTGCGCGGGCACATTCGCGGAACTGCGCAGATAAGTGCCGTGAAATTGTTGTGCAAATTTCAACTTTATCTAGAGAGTATTAAAGCTTAAAATCGAGTGCAAGTCGGTCGGGTCAAGATATGTTGCGCGTAATTGTTGTACAAATTTCAACTTTATTCACAGAACTTTAGTATATATAATCGAGTGAAATATGACGCAAGTCGTTCTGAGCGCCTGCGACAACTTCACTCGGCTTACTCAACTCGACTTCAAGTGGCACAGATCTGTGTCGGGACATACGAGGAGGCGACGGTAGCCCCCTACCATCAAGTGGACTGTCATTTTGTTTGCCGATTTTAACATATAAAAGAATTAACCATTTATGATAAAATTAAACAATAGATTTGAAAAAAAAACAACACTTATTCACTAATTGAAATGAAATTTTTGTCAACCCTACTTTGGCCATCCACTATCGCTCAACGGCAACGTTCTTAATCCGAATATTTTCCAACCTCGTCACCTCACAAACAGCAAACTTCTTCATCAACTCAACTTGCCGATATCACTCTTATCGCGACGGAATAGGGTCCATTCGGAATACAATTGTTAATATATACGCACTATTACAAACAAATTTATTAAATGCGTGTAATACGAGTGAAAACGAACCTTAACATGTAGTTTTTATGGTTATTTTTTGATGCAAAATGTATTTGTGAAGTCATAAGTTATTACCCCACATATTTTAATGTGAAGCATCAATCTTTCTATGTCTAGTGTGAATAGAATATTTGAATTGAAAGGGTAATAGTGTTCTTTTTGTAAGACACGTGCTTGATGTTATGGATTTGTTTGTATGACGCAACGACACTGTTTTGTTGCATTTCGTCTTACGAAGAATAGTTAGTAATTAAAATAAGAATTCACGAAATGTATGCGTGCGTAGATTTTCCAATAAATTTCCATGCACTGTCAGATTTTAAAAATTAAAATGCCTTTTCGTAAGATGGAATGGGCTATATAGACAGCAGAAAAGAAATGTTTTCTATATGTTAAGATCGGCAGATAGGCTCGTCAGCCTATCACTCGATGGTAGGTGGCTACCGTCGCCTATAACACAAGCAACGCCAAAGCTGTTGCAAGTGCGCTGCCGACTACAGTAGGATTAAGGATAACGGATTAGGAGGGGATAGGGAAATGGGCTCTGGCATCCCTTACTCACTTGCTGTGACTTCACGGTGGTCTTCTGTAAGGGGGTTGTTACTGCCTCCAATGACTGCGAAACGTACTACTTTCCAGATCCAGACGAGCCAAATTTGTAAAGCTGAAAAAATCCATTTCTTCCGATGATACAGGTACTCATTTTTTACGTAGGTAACTATTATTATTTTTTTTCAGGGGGGATATGAGCTTTGACAAGTATCCTTCTTATACAAGAGAGATTATATAGTGTGTTCTCCAGCCTGGCAGGACACAATGAGGTCTACGGTGTTTTAAAAAATGAAACTCTCACCTTCAACAAAAAACCACTGTCAGAACCAGTCCTATCTTCATTTTGACACTTACCTTTTATTTGAACCATTTTGAAACTACCCAATCTCATGTTAACAACGGCTAGGTATGTTACTAATACATGGTTGGCTAACTATGTGTGCTTGCACAAGGTCCCCTCCGTCTGGGGATTGCCTCGGTGCCTCCGGGCAATCCCCCATTGGAGTTAGCCTAGTCAGCAATGGCTAGGCTGCCCTGGGGTGGATCGGAGTTGTTGCCTCGGCAGAGCCCGGTCCACCCCGCTCAAAGGGCAAGGAGACACCGGGGAGTTTTAGTGGGTATTCGCAGTGCCGCTATGATCAGGCGCTGGGCGACCCCCACATACTCCTGCCGTCTAGCCAGCGGTAGGAGATCTGTAAGCGGATTACTCCTCGTCAAAAAAAAAAGGTATGTTACTAATGATGCTTAAAAGACAATACAAGAAAATAAGGTTCCAATTTTAAATCGTTTAGAGCGTAATACCATGACATAATGCGATGTTTTCTATAGATACCAGATAACTCGACAGGTTTGATTCGAAGATAGTGATGCGAAAATTGAGAAAATTATGGTTAACACGAGCGTTAGCAGGTCGTCAGTGATTTCGCCAACAATGGCTTAATTGCATGAATCATCTAAACTAAACGACGTTGTCGAAATATCGCTATGGTTGTTAACAAAATAAACCGCTCGGCAACAATCGAATAGAACAAAACAAAATAGGTAACCACCACCTAACATATGTGCGCAATTAAACATTTCCACTGCTCTGGATAAAAACAATCAAATCAAAAGAATCTCAAATCGAAACAACTTTATTCTTGCAATCGAACCGTCGCAGTTACAACCCTAACGCGTTTCGAATAAGGTTGAAATTATACAGAGACATGAATGGTAGGTTTAAACATAGTTTAGTCATTTGGTATTTATATGTAGATCGTTTGACACGCGTCGACAACTTTGCGTACGCGCAAAGGGTTTAATAACCTCCAAAATGTAACCTTTTAACCGGAGAGTGTTAAGGCACAGTACAATTGCATTAGCAGTAGGCAATTGTGTATTATTACTGAACTATTGGGAATTTAGACTCGTTAAACTCGTTTCATAAAACTCGTTTAATTTATGCATATAATAAAATCGTAAACAAGCCTTACATACATTATTTAAGATTGCATTAATTTAGTACTTTAAAGATTTAAAAAAAAATTGTACACGTTGTACTTATGTTACTGAGGTAAAAAAAAATAGTTTTTAGAATTTTTATCTGTTTGTCTGTACACGCTAATGTCTGAAAGAGATCTACCGATTTGAATGCGGTTTTCACTGATGTATTGTAGCAAGTTTCTCGTAATATTTAGTGTTTGTTTCATTCGAATCGGCTAACAAACAAAAAAATTAGCCACTAGGCTCAGCTAGTTAATAAATAAACATCGATTTCATTTCCAATGTATAAGGATCATTAAATTTCTTTGAGTATTCACCTTAGTCAGTTTGAGTATAAAATCAATTCAGATATTTCAAAAATTAGCCCGAACAACAGACAGACAGACAAACATTAAAACGAATGCTTGTATTACTGAAATACTACAATTTAAATGAATTTAAATGAATTTAAACATTGAAAAAATTGGTAGTCGACCAAAAAGAGTGAGATTTAATTTAGATTCCAATTTCGTGATCGGTATTACTTTTGGCTACTTGTCATTCTATTAGCAGTGAGCAAACTCATATGTGTATAATTATTTTTTTTCCTCTTTGAAGTTACCCGACCGACATTTCGGCGTTATAATTACGCGCTTCAGAGGTTAGATTTAATGATAAAGGAGCGACCTACTTCGCGCGCAAACATTTTTGATGTTCTGTGATTTGTTGCTAAGGGGAGATGAGTATGAACTTACCTCTTTGCTGTAGTCGCTCTTCTTGTTGAAGCAGACTCCGCCTACCAACAATTGCATCTCTCTCTATTGGTGATAAGCTTCTTTGCAGAAGATAATATGTGTCTTGATGAAAATAAATGCAGCCCACTAGAACTGTTGGATATCGCCTCTGTGCTTCCTACTATTACCCACCAGCTGGCTGTCAGTCAGTCATGAAACAACTTTTTTTTATTTTATTTTTATTAAAGATGGGTATGCTCTTGATCAGCATCTATCCATGTAGGAAGGATGAGGCCGACGATGGAGCGAGCTCACCCAGAAGATGCCTATTCACTCGAACCTTGAAAAGATTTGGGTTATATGAGCTCGGAAATACAGACGCCGGCAGGGAGTTCCAATCCTTAGCAGTGCGCATCACAAAATATGTTTTAAAGCGCTTGGTCCGAATTAGAGGGATATCGACAAGGTGAGGATGGTAACCAGCCGTACGTCTGCATGCTGTTGCGAATATATTTTTTCAAAATTGTAAATATACTGTAACAAGCATAACTGCTTATTATTAAGACACTGGCCCACACCTAAAAGAACGAATGCTTGTCTTATACATCTACACAGCTAACCTTACTATACCTTTTAGAGAGACGCAGCTGCCAAGAGCTAGTATAAATTTTGTTTCTTTTAATATCCAAACAATAAAATATAAGATGGCCCGATTACAAAACTAATTTATTCATAATTATCCACATGAAGGCCTATTTAAGAGCACAAGTATACTTATTTAAGTCCTTATTTTAATGGAAGAAACTTCTTTTTAATAAGCATTGAATGACATCTTATAAGGATTCTATTATGATGGTTGTAATGATAAAATTATGCCAAAGGTGTGTTCACACAACCGAATATGATGAATAAAGATTTATCGAGTTAGTGTCTAAAAAATAGACTTCAAAATTGAATTAATTAAATTTAATTAATTTTCAAAATTGACTCTGGTCTGGATTTGAAAAGTAGTGGTAGGGCACACTGCGTTTCGCAGTCATTTGGGCAGCGTGTTTGGCGGCAGTGACCACCCCCTTACAGAAGACCACCGTGAAATAACAGCATATACGTGCTGTTGTGTTTCGGTGAGTGAGTAAGGGATGCCAGAGCCTATTTCCTTATCCCCTCCTAATCCCTTATCCTTAATCCTACTGTAGTCAGCAGCGCACTTGCAGCACCTGTAGCGTTGCTTGTGTTATAGGCGACGATAGCCACCTATCATCAAGTGGACCGTCAGCCTGTCTGTCGACATAACGTAAAAAAAAAATAGGAAGAAAAGTTTTTTGTAAACATTTGCTGACAGAAATAATCATCATTTTTAAAATAATATCTATATGATGTTATTTTTAAGTTCCTATTTTTTTTTTTATAAACATTCATCACCTAGAATTTATTCCTCTTAAACAAGACATGTTTGTCTCAATTTTTGTCATGAGAAACGTATCTCAAGCACAATAAATTATTTTGTGATATTAATGTAATACATCTCAAAGCATTGGAATTAATAGCCCTTCCCTTATAGAGTGAATTTCTAATCACCGTCTAAATTTTTACATTTAGAAACTCTGGTAAATAAATATTTATAAAACTATTATCCAAATTATATCTAAATGTTGGGCATACTAACTTAACTTAACTCACTTTACTGCATGTAGCTCTTTTGCATGTAGACTTTTTGATGAAACGTTAATACAAAATGTCGACCTGGTCCACAGCTCTATAATTAAAACTAGAAATATTATAACAAAAAAAATCTTTCAGTGACTTTCTATAACTATAACTTCCTTATATAGTACTTTAACTTGCCCACCGTGAATGCTGGTAATTAATGTTTGTAATCTTTCATGCTATAAGTGGAAATTTTTCATTTGATGTGTGTTTCCTATGTATTATTGCCTATAAATTTCCCTAAAATAAAATAAAATAAGTAATAGAATGTAGGTTTTCTCGGCCGGTATCCATATGAGTTGTGGGTTTCCGGGATGATGGCCCAGGTCTGTTGGAAATTCTTCCAAACGTTTCGTCAACAACTGCGGTTGACATCCTCAGTGGTGTAGTCCAAGTTAGAAGAAAAAGTACATCACATCACTGCACTTCACTTCTGCACTTTTCGACTTCTCGAGCGAGACTGATTTGTCGACTGGAATGTGTCTATATTTAAACTTAAATTTATATCCCCACCCCGTGGTTGAATTGGTGGGGTGTGGTCACTAGGAGAGGGGTTATAATGCCCTCTCTTTCTTTCATTATTATTATTATTCCTGCGTAGTGCCGGATACCAAATGTTGTGTAGCCTTAGATTTTCCTCCTTCCTGTTGAAATTATTTGGGTGCTTGAAAATTTCAATGGCTTCCCGATTAAGGCGTGAGTGATAGTGTACCTCGGATGACAGAACTAATGTGTTTTTGAAAAGTATTTTATGATTGCCTTCAGAAAAGGCGTGTTCAGCTACTGCCGATTTTTCGGTCTCTCCTCTGCGACAGTTGCCCTTGTGTTCTTTAATTCGGGTGTTAATGCTGCGTTTTGTGGTGCCGATGTATACTGCGCCACATTCACAAGGTATTTTATATACCCCTGTCGAGGATAACGGATCCCTTGGGTCTTTAACTGAACCGAGCAGGTTTCTGATTTGGCTCGTGGGCTTATATATGGCCTTGATGTTTCTGCTCTGTAACATTTTTCCTATGCGATCCGTTACTCCTTTAATATATGGGAGGAATGCTCTGCCTTTATCTGGGTTTTTGTCTTCGGTATTAGTCCTGTTTCTCCTCGGTTTTATCGCTCGCTTAATTTCAGTGGGTGTGTATCCGTTGCACCGTAGAGTATGGCTTAAATGTTCCAGCTCTTTTTGTATCTGTGTTGGTTCGCAGACTCGTTTCGCTCTATCAACCAGCGTCTTAATCATAGCTCTTTTTTGTTGAGGGTGATGGTTGGAGTTTTTGTGTAAGTACCTATCTGTGTGGGTGGGCTTCCGGTAGACTTTGTGTCCCAGGCTACCATCCTCGTTTTTAGAGACCAACACGTCCAGAAAAATGGCACAGAGAAAAATGGCACACTCCCATTTCTGGACGTGTTGGTCTCTAAAAACGAGGATGGTAGCCTGGGACACAAAGTCTACCGGAAGCCCACCCACACAGATAGGTACTTACACAAAAACTCCAACCATCACCCTCAACAAAAAAGAGCTATGATTAAGACGCTGGTTGATAGAGCGAAACGAGTCTGCGAACCAACACAGATACAAAAAGAGCTGGAACATTTAAGCCATACTCTACGGTGCAACGGATACACACCCACTGAAATTAAGCGAGCGATAAAACCGAGGAGAAACAGGACTAATACCGAAGACAAAAACCCAGATAAAGGCAGAGCATTCCTCCCATATATTAAAGGAGTAACGGATCGCATAGGAAAAATGTTACAGAGCAGAAACATCAAGGCCATATATAAGCCCACGAGCCAAATCAGAAACCTGCTCGGTTCAGTTAAAGACCCAAGGGATCCGTTATCCTCGACAGGGGTATATAAAATACCTTGTGAATGTGGCGCAGTATACATCGGCACCACAAAACGCAGCATTAACACCCGAATTAAAGAACACAAGGGCAACTGTCGCAGAGGAGAGACCGAAAAATCGGCAGTAGCTGAACACGCCTTTTCTGAAGGCAATCATAAAATACTTTTCAAAAACACATTAGTTCTGTCATCCGAGGTACACTATCACTCACGCCTTAATCGGGAAGCCATTGAAATTTTCAAGCACCCAAATAATTTCAACAGGAAGGAGGAAAATCTAAGGCTACACAACATTTGGTATCCGGCACTACGCAGGAATAATAATAATAATGAAAGAAAGAGAGGGCATTATAACCCCTCTCCTAGTGACCACACCCCACCAATTCAACCACGGGGTGGGGATATAAATTTAAGTTTAAATATAGACACATTCCAGTCGACAAATCAGTCTCGCTCGAGAAGTCGAAAAGTGCAGAAGTGAAGTGCAGTGATGTGATGTACTTTTTCTTCTAACTTGGACTACACCACTGAGGATGTCAACCGCAGTTGTTGACGAAACGTTTGGAAGAATTTCCAACAGACCTGGGCCATCATCCCGGAAACCCACAACTCATATAAAATAAGTAAATTAATAAAAATATTGTCTTAATAAAGCTCATTATAAAAATAAAATTATTCGCTATTTAATAATTGTTACAAAAATATCCAAATAATAGCTAATTTAATGGTTACTCAAGCTTTTAAAAAGCCCTAATTTTAATAACCCTTTTAATTTTCTTGTATCCACAAATCATAAAAAACGTGAACGCAAGCTTAAAAGTGAAAGAGCCTTAAAACTATTTACGCTCTCGAAACTTGGTACGAAAGTTCCCACTTTGAATTAAGCCATTACCAGACGGCAATTACGAACTAATTGTTCATAATGTCACCGAATCGCGAAGAATGCAGCATGTGTCTACTTTGAGTTATTTGTTAGCAGATGTGAAAGATATTTTAAACCGTTGAAAATAATAAGAAGATGGATAACTGGTATTATGTTATTATGCTGATGGAATATTTTGATATTGCAGATGACCAAGGTCGGGTATTGTTGCTTGGGTGAGTGAGGGATTCCAGAAGCTTACCTTATCACTGTCTTATTTCTTACCTTATCACTGTCGTTACTATTCGCATCCAATTTGCATTTATAGGTGACGGTAGCCATCTGAGGAATTCGGACAACATATCTTCCTAAATTCTTCAATGTCTCAAAACAAACGTTTTTTACTCCTCATAAGAAATTTCAACGTAGCTCAAAGAGCTGTGGAGAGGGCTGTTCTCGGGGTTACTCTGATCGAATCAGGAATGAGGAGGTCGACATAGACCCACGGAATAGTAAGTTGAAGTGCCAATGGTACGAGATGGGCTAACGTTATCGACGCTGTATCGGGGTGTTTCTGACCGGTCAAATAATAGGAAAAATAATAGGAGAAGACTACATCCAAAAGTGGACATCCCATGGCTTTAGATGATGCCGATAAAGGGTTTTTGAATCCCTTCGCAACACAGCAGCACACGTGCTTTGAAACGTCACAAATAGGCACTATTTTTCTAATTCACAAATACGACACAGATGAAATCAGAATGTGATGAGATCAATCAGCTGTGTGCACCAGATGTGCACACAGAGACCTCCCGTTATGCTATTTGTCCGATAACCGATAAATAAAAATAAAAAATACTCATTCACAAAATTCCTTTTTCGTACAATCAGCTGACGGGCCGGGTTCGAATTTCGAATTCCAGTAACGCATGCCATTGGCGAATCGCAGTGACGTGCGCTTGCGACGACCAACAGTCAAAGGGGAGCATAGGGCAATATATTTAAGAGATGCAACTCTGCAAATATTTTTAAATTTCTTTTATTAACGGCGACATTACCTACTCGTTTGAACTAAGAAATATTTAAAAATTAAATTATGTTTTTTTGTTTAACCGAGTGTTTTATACATATCGCAATACAAATATTAGAAATTCTTAAAATAATAAATTAGGTAAGTGTTTACGGGTGAAGTATTTTTAAAATGTTTGAGTTCACAAAGACAGAGTTTAATATTAATATAATATAAGCATTGATTTGATAATATGAAATAAAAAAGTTCATTATTTAATACTTAACATACGCGTACAGTTTTCTTTCTTTCTTAATTTAATTGGAAAAATATGAAACACATGTTATCAGCACATATTATCAGCAGAGGGGAATCGCAAAAATCAAAGCATGCCACTTAGAAAATACTGCACGATTTTTGTTACCAATCAACTCTACATGGATTTTTTGCCATTTACAAATTAGGTCTTCCTATTGGTAGACAGAATTGATAAACATTTTAATAATTTAATGACAATACTTGATAACGTGATATATTATTGCGAAATTATATATGAATGTTATACGAAAATATAACATTAATATATATTTATTATGTTTGTCAGTTGGAATAGTCATATGAATGTTTTGTCAGTTGGAAATCAAAATAATTATAGAAAAACTGTCTGAATTAATTAATGTGAAGTTGTTGCCAATTATGAAACTTTTATATAAGTTGAAGTAGCAAATTGATTAAATTTTTGTGCATATAGCCCCTATCTCCCCGATGCGTCGTTCGCACTACACTTGTCATACGCACCTGGCCCAGGTGAGCGACAACGTATCAGCTGTTATAGACGGCTCTGGCACTCGTAGTCGTAACGTCCGCCCACAGATAAACGCACTAATACTAAATTATCATTTGGTAAATATATCAACTTTATTTTTTTTTATAAATTATCTATACCTAGGTAGTTGCTAAGTTGATGGAGAGTTTGACTTTCGATAATAGTTTTGTTTCGTATTTTAAACTATACTAGTAAAATATTTAAAGGGAAGCGTTACGAACAATTCCCAAACTTTCACTTATTAGTAGCAGGGCACACTTTCGCATGGGCAGCCTATTTGGCGGCAGTAATCACTCCCTTACAGAAGACCACCGTGAAATAACAGCATGTGTTTTGGAAAATGAGTAGGAGATACTCTAATCACTTATCTTTTGTCCTTCTAAGGTCAACAGCACACTTGAAGTAACGATGGTGTTGTTTTTATTATTAGCCACCTACAATCAGCCTACTTGCAGACCTTTTAAAAAAAAAACTTTAAAACGATCCTGGACTCCTATAAAATGATATTCTCAAACTATTTGAGCTTTAATTGTCGATCGATTAGTCGATAATAGATTTGTATATGTTACTGGAAATGTCTGAAACTTAGGAATTGTATACAATTCCTAGGAAACGTATACAGTTCCTAGCTTAATTGGGAAATGTGTAAAATAATGTTTCAAAGATTCTTTAATACACAACATTTCGACAGTATTTTTGCAAAATCCGGTATTCCTGGTGTGTCCGCACTCTGCGCACCGTTCGCATTTAATTTCATAAAGATTCCAGAACCTAACCTAACTTTGTTTCCAGTACAAATAAGTCTGGTAACACATTTTGTAAATGGCGCTGAAATGACTTGGCGATGAATGATGAACCGTCCCATCCCGCCTACCTATTGATCAATTGCCATTTAGGAAATGCATAAATTTTTTTTAAAAATTATAGATGGGTTTGCTCTTGACCAGCATCTATCCATGTAGGAAGGATCAGGCCGAAGATGGAGCGAGCTCAACAAGAAGATGCCTATTCACTCGAACCTTGAAAAGATTTGGGTTATATGAGCTCGGAAATACAGACGCCGGCAGGGAGTTCCAGAAAAAGTGCATATTAAAAAAATATGTCATACATTCCCTATCTACATATTTTAGGAATTGTACACATTTCCTAAGAATTGTATACAATGACGGATTACATACTTTTCCGTTAATATATATATATATATATATACAAATACCAAACAACCCAAGAGTATAGACTTAGAACCATCCCTCTCGAAGGGCAAGGAGACACCGGGGAGTTTTAGTGGGTGATGCCAGTGCCGCTATGACCTAGAGCATAGCGTGGAGCACTGGTGACCCCCACACTGGTACCGCCTAGCCAGCGGTAAATCTGTAAATGGATTTCTCCTCGAAAAAAAGAGCCATTCATCCTTAAAATGATATCTAAAGAGACCATTCTATAAACATGAAAATATAATTATGCAAACTACTTAAAAATATTATAATAAATTCGCCCAAAGGAAAGTGAACAAAAAGTTAAACTTCACATTTCTAATAATATTATTATGGAAGCAGATGTCTGTCGGTTAAAGTCTATAATTTTCTGTGGGGAATCGAACCTTGGACACAATCGGCAGATGGTTAGTCCGAGTAATAGATACGCTGTACTTCGTGGCTGTTAGATTAGAAACATACATTGATATTTAAAGGAGACGCTTTTTATCGCTTCGCGAAACTCCAGTTTGCATTACAATCGCTCGAGGCTGTCATTATAACTATGCAACTGCAATTTTTTTTGATGTAATTTATATCTCCATAGTGAAGGAAAATAATATATCAAATATATGATGCCATGGGCTAGATCCTTTTGCGACTCGAGAACATTTCTTTTTTTATGTTATTTTTTATATTTTCGTGAGGTAGACAAGCTCACGAGAAAATACAAAAATAAATTCATTATCTGTCTAGCTTCCTCCTAGTTCTTTTAAACTCTTTAACGTATACGTTTGTATATTTTTACTGCATTTTAAATATCTTCTTTTAGAAGTTTAGGTATATTTAATTATTTATTATTAATATATGGTTAACATAAAAACATTTTTCGAGCACTGCACAACAATTATTATTAATTTGAGAATTTTTCTTGATGATCCAATTGATAGAGAGAGCGCTATGTAAATACTATTACATAAAAACTTTTTCTTTTTTCAACCCTTTATTCATTTTGAATTTGTAAAGCGCTTATTATGTCAAAAACTTCTTTTGATTTCTCGCCATTTCACATATTTTTTTCGTGTTTATTATCAAATTACCTGGCTCGAAACCAACGTTCGCAGACTTTATAAGAGTTAAAGGCTGGCCCTCGTCTAACCCAGATCTGAACCCCTTAGACTACAAATTGTGGTCAGTTTTAGAGGACATTGGCCTGCTCTAAACGACACGCCCATATTGAGTCTCTTGAGAAACCTCTGGAGTAAGCAGTGGCTTAATTTCCCATGGAAACAGTGCGTAAATCCATAAATTCCTGGCCAAACAGATTAAAGGCCTGTATCAAAGCTAAAGGTGGCCATTTTGAATAGAATGTTTCAAAAATAACACGACGAGAAAAAATGTATACTTATACGAAACAAAAAGAATTCTCAAAAGACGTATAGTTGAAAGCCTCAACGGATCATAAAGCTTCTTCACTCCCGTGGAACTGCATTTGTAATTTCATTAATGTAATTAGTTTTTTTATTAAATATATTAATATATAGACTTAATAAGTAAAACTAGCTAAAACTAAAAGTTTTAAAAAGCTAAAACCAAAACTAAAACTAAAAGTAGCCTAGTTTAGAATTGCTGTGAACAGCTTCAACACAATTACTACAAATAGTAATGGAGGGCGATAGTGTTTTCGGCTCCGGTCTCCCACTTTGTCAAAAACTCAAATATATTTTTGGGTTAACAAATACATTTAAATCTGTTCGTAATGAGAATTAAGAATAAAATTTCAGCCTATTACCGTAGGGTCGAGTGGCAATTAGAGGAAAATCCGACGAGTGTTTTTTTTAATAACACAACATTTTTTCTCTTTGGGGCCATTAAATTGGCGTTTACTTACATAACTTAACTTCCAGGTTTTGTTCGAGTCTAATAAGAGACTTCAAAAGCGAGCACGTGACCAATATTAAAGTATATTTATTTATTTATTATTACATGGCCTCCAAAGATGCAAGAATCAAACAAAAACACACAAAGAAAAGTAACACATGGTAGATGCCGCCGCAATTATAAGAGGCACAGCTTGCACCAATAAAAACTCTAGAGCTAAAGTAACATCTTAATAATAATAAAAAAAAATTTCAGCAATAATTAAATGTCAACTGTCTGAACCACGCACAAGGATGAGTCGTTATAAGAGTCGACATCGTAATTTAGGGAGTTTACAACGCTCATAAGACGATTCAATGGAGAAAAACAGCCTAAGTTGGTTCTGAAGTAATTCACACGAAATGGTGTATTACCTTATATACAACTATGTATTTATGGTTACTATCAGTGTTCTCGGAATTTTAGCAACCCGAGCAAAGGTCTAATTTTGATAATATCCGTTGCGTAATATTTTTAGTAACTGAAATTCTATAATTTAAATTAAGAGAAAATATTAAACATATATTACATTTTAATTTGTAATTTTTTTTTATGATTTTGCAAAATAAGCATATCAATAAAGAAATAAACCGAAGCGGGATCTGACAGATGGGAAACATTCAAACTGTGTTGTATAGAAAATATGCATGAAAGGTTAGTTTATTTAATATAACAATCGAAATTTACGTTGAAATAT
This sequence comes from Bembecia ichneumoniformis, assembly GCA_910589475.2. Classification (NCBI taxonomy): domain Eukaryota; kingdom Metazoa; phylum Arthropoda; class Insecta; order Lepidoptera; family Sesiidae; genus Bembecia; species Bembecia ichneumoniformis. The sequence continues at coordinate 508,579 of OU342538.1, read as the reverse complement.
GCAGTTAAAATTGACGGTTTTACACAGTATAGTCTTTATATTACTTATGCTATGGGTATACTAGCTCATTGGAGTGGAATTGTTGGTCAAATGTTGGTCATTGCAGTGGAGTCATTGCAGTTCTCTACTCGGCATGGTATAGTTGCAAATTCTGCCAAATGTTGGTCTCACCCGCCGCAAAAGATGCTTTACATCAAAATACGTTCATCTAATGCAAACATTGTCCGTAACAAATAGCTGTCTGTGAAATAAAAATTTTAATTTTTTTATGATATGAATGTGTAACAAACTCCCCAATCATCAGAACATATTGCAATGGGGCCGTCGACACGTGGACCTTGAGAAAGATCCTACAACGTATCAAAAAGAATAAAAAAATGTGTGTGTTGAGTTTTCCACAAACCTGGATTAATTCTGGACTCTTGAACAGTCATTGTAGTCGAAAAGAGGATGAATTGAGTAGTGACGACGAAATTTAAGGTATTTTTTAATGTTAAGGTCGTCAGTCTTGACGGTCCACTTGATGGTAGAGCACATCAAGTGTGCTGCTGACCATAGTAGAATTAAGGTTCAGAGATTAGGAAAGGATAGGAAAATGGGTTCTGGCATCCCTTAAACTCAACAAAAACTCAACAGCACACATGCTGTTATTTCACGGTGGTATGTAAGGGAGTTTTCAACTGTGAAAAGTCTATTTCCAAAGTTGGCCCTGCCGGGAATTGAGGGACCCAGAACCTTTGAGTTAGAGCGTTAAAGCAAGCACCTTATTTCCAAGGGGCTCAACAAACTCATCAAAGTTCTAGTGGAACTTAGGAGTTGGTTGATTTTAAAAAGTCCTTCAAACACTTTGTCAGCTGAGAACATAAAAAAAAATCATACAATATTCACTTTCACTTACTTAGACAGTAAATGTAATATTTTCTAACTAACTCGCATGCAAACATATTTTGAAAATAATCCTAATTATACATAATTGTTTGTATTATTTTTTATATCAAATCACTCGAGACGTAGTTGTGGTAGCTTTGGGGTAGACGAGTCTTGGAGCACAGACTATGTCAAACCAGGACATGGGCCGACTACCAAATCGATGACCTCAAGAGAGCGGCAAGGAGAGTAGGAGATCAAGGAGATCTGAGGATGATCAAGCAAAAAAGGTTTTGTTGCTTAATTAAAAAGGCCTATGCCCAACATTGGACATGAGAATTTATTTATTTATTTATTTATTTATTTTAGTAAAGTACACAAACAGAATGCAATTAATAATACAAAAAAAAAGTGCATGTGTAAAAATCTATTGCTAAATTGCACTCCTAACTAGTGTACATAGAATAGTTAAATGTAATTTATGCTAACTTAAGATAACTTAAGAATTAACTTAAGAACTGATTTATTTTATTTATTTATTTTATTTTAGAGACGCCAACAGCGCATATACTTAGATCATACAACATATCATTGGCAAATTATAATAGCTGGTATATGGGCCAATTATAGGCATCCACAACATTCAAATGAACAATTACATGCGTACATATAAATTAATAAAAATCAAATACCTACCATAGACATGAAAACCCTAGACCATATTATATACTAAGAATTATAAGAGAAAATTAAATTTAAATTACAATTATAAATCATTTTATCATTCACTTTAGAAAAAAAGCATACAATTTTGTCTTGAATTTTTTAAGAGTGTCGCCGAAAATGTCCAAGTCCTCAATGAGGCTGTTTAGTTCGTTGTATTGTTGGCACATTCGAACTATTGGAGAACACCAACCGAGATTCGTTCTGACATTCGAGTTTATGAAGGACCTTGTTAACCTGGTGCGTGGGTAACTTCAGGGAAGGACAATCCACCCTGCCATGTATCAATTTATGTAAGAATGTTACACAGTTGATCTTCCGTCTATCGCGTAGTGTTAGCATTCTAAAAAAGGATATACGGCTGGCATAGGTATCCCTATGAGAAATATGTCTAGATAAAAATGCCAGGTGCCTAGTAAATGAACGTTGTATGCCCTCTATGCGCTCTGAATGCACCGCATACAGCGGACTCCAGATGGAACTTGCATATTCCAAGTTACTGCGTACGAAAGCGTTATATAAAATTATTTTTGAATTTACCAACTTAAAATGCTTGGTGTTACGCTTAATAAATCCCAACATTTGAGCTGACTTTGTTACAACTCTGTCAATATGTGTTTTAAATGTTAATTTACTATCCATTATGATTCCTAAGTCACGCACCTCATTGACCTCTTCAAGTCTAATGCCATCGATTTCATAGGAAGTGGGAATAGGTATTTTTTTACGCGTGAACTTAATATGAAAGCACTTCTGGATATTTAGACACATTTCGTTATTACAACACCATTGTTTTATAGAATGAAGATCTCGCTGGATTAACAAACTATCAGCACTCGTTTTGACCGTCAAATAGATTTTTAAATCGTCGGCAAAGAACGAATATCTACAAAATTTTATTTCACTTGCTAAATCATTTATAAATATAGAGAATAGCACAGGCCCCAGGTGAGATCCCTGCGGTACCCCAGATTTTGCATAATACATACTAGATTGATAACCGTCCACGGATACCATTTGGGGTCTACTGTGTAGGTATGACTTAAACCATTTAATTAAAGGTTCAAATATTCCTATGTGCTCGAGTTTTTTTAACATGAGTTTGTGACTTACTTTGTCGAATGCGTTGCGAAAATCCGTGTATATCGCATCTACCTGCAAGCCACGGTCAACCAGATATGTTACATTTGAGACAAAAGGTGCTAAGTTTGTGATCACGGAACGGCCACTCCTAATGCCATGTTGAGAAGGTGTAAGTAAGCTATCAACGTGTTTCGTAATGATCGGACAGATAAGGGATTCAAACAATTTAGAGAAACAAGAGAGAATAGCAACGGGGCGATAATTTTTGACGTCACAGGTGTCGCCTTTTTTATGGAGAGGTGCAATTCTCGCCTTTTTCCATTCCCTTGGAAACTCTCCATCCATCAATGATCTGTTATACAAGATGGTTAATGGCGTTGCAAGAGTGAAGCCGCAACGCTTAACAAACAGCGGAGGGATGTTATCAAGACCTGTACTTTTGAAAGGGTCCAGAGATTTTATTTTTTTGAGCACCTGTTTCTCGGTTAAGCTGACAATCCCGACACAATTCGTATATAATGGAGATGACTCATCTGGTTCTTGTGATTTTGTGTCTGTATCATCGGACACGAAAACTGAAGAAAAATTTTCGGCGAAGAGATTTGCCACTTCGGGGCCAGTTTGAGCCAATGTATCCTCGAAACGCATTTCGGAAGGCAACGATGAGCGAGAACTTTGTTTATCCTTAATGTACCTCCAGAACGCCCTGGTGTCCTTAGCTATGTTGCTTTCTATCCGGTTGATATATAGTTTATGCAGTTCGTCTGAAGTCCTATGGCACCGCGCTCTAAGTATTTCGAATTCCAACTTATCACGAGGGTTATTGTATTTGCGAAATCTAGTGCGTGTCTTATCCTTCTCAGTTATAAGTTTGATTAATGCCTTATTATACCATGGCGGATATTTGTTTTGAGTTACTTTGCTCATCGGTACGAATTCGTCAATTAATTGATTTAAAATGGTATAAAACTCGGTTGTCATCTGGTTGACGTCTTTACATTTTCCGAAAACTTTCTGCCAGTTTACCGATTTTAATCTAGTTGACAAACTTACATAGTCAGCCTTGAAAAAATTACGTTTTTTACAATTACGAGGACGTGTACAATCGGCAACACTATGTTGAATGTGAATGGACAATTGAGGATGGTATGAATCTACTTTACTAATTATATCGAGAGACTTAATAACATTAGTTTTACATGTAGTGGACAGTACCAGATCTAATATTGTGCCATTAGAATTATGAATACAATTTGACTGATGCATATTGTTACATGCCATAAAGTCAGACAGCAAAACAGCTAAAAGGTTCTTGCAACTAGATGGATAAGCGCAAGCCACACCATCAATATTAGTCGATGACCAATTGATGAAAGGTAGGTTGAAGTCGCCAATAATCATTACCTCATCGACGACATTAGTAACATTACTTGCATTATTCAGGAAACAACGAAGGGTATCTATTTTAACTGGAGGCGGTAGGTAAACAGCACAAATGGCCAACTTTTGGTAAGCGTGGCCCATACGAACTGTCATTGTTACCCAAAGGTCCTCACAAGTTGATTCCCAGGAATGCATACGTACTGACGAAATATCATTTAGAACCGCTATCAAAATACCCCCACCGTCCTGTTTAGTCTGCGTATTATTGGAGCATAATCTGTCTCGTCGATAGACTGTGTATCTGGAGTCGATAAATTCGCCATCTTTTATACCAATATTCAACCACGTTTCTGTGAAAACCAACACGTTGTAGGAACAACTTAAGATATTGTTGTAGATATCTGTCGTTTTCGTCCTCATACCCCGTAAGTTTTGATAGTAGATAGTGAAGACAACGGTGGTCTCACGTGTGATGCGTGTATTGTATTCTGTTGTATGCTATTTGATTAGTTTAATGGTGTCCAAGCTACGAATTTGAATAGCTTGACTTGTTTCATTTCTCCTAACATATATGCGTCCACCTCGCACCCAAACAAATTTATAACCTGCGTCTCTAGCCTGACGTCTGGCGGCAGCATGAACAGCCTTATTTGTAGGACTCAAGTGTTCTGATACAAATACGGGCTTCCTTGTGCCTGCAATACCCAAATGGTGAGAATCAAGTTTATTATTAGAATTTGCTTTATTATACTTTGCTGTTGCCGCAAGGAGCGAGTCGCGAAGAATAGTATTGCGAAGCTTCACGATAATTGAACGAGCTTGATTGCTTTCTTTATTCATTTTGGCAACCCGCGTCACGTGAATAATGTCTTCCTTATCCAGGGGACAGCTTACCGATTTAGCAAGCTGTAAAGTAGTATGAATGAGATTCTCTGTGCGATATTCCGGCACGCCATTTATTTCGATATTGTTCTCTCTCATGTGCTGCTCCATCAAGCATAGTCTGGTAGACAAGTCAGTTACAGTTTGAACAAGTTGTTTGTTCTCCTTTTCCAAATTGACTATTGTATCGACCTTATCCTCCAGATTTTTCTTGATATCTTCGTACCGCGAGTTGTAGAAAGACATGGAGCTTTCGAGAGAGGATATTTTATCATTTAATGCCTTCATTTCCTGTGAGACTACATCTCTCATAATAGATCTCATAGCCTGTTCTATTTCCTCTCTAATAATTTCTCTAAGACTGTTAGTCGTGATTTGATGACTCATCGGTAAGTCATCTGATGATTTTCGCCGTGGTTTCCGTAGTGTTACATAGTCCAATGGAGCACCTTCAAATGATTCGTTTGGTTGTGGGGCTCGTGTGTTTTGTGCGGAACAATGGGCAGGCGTATTTGTATTATCACATTTCGGCTGCTGCTACGTTCTGCTGCTAAAAACGCTTGCTGGATACGTTCCCGCAGTCGATATCATACGTGGAATTACAAATAGAACATTTCATAAATTCCTTGTTGTTGATGTTTTTCAAGCAACCTGCGCATTGTTTTCTACATGAAGCCATACTAGATTTGTGCTGTTATTGTTGCATGAAGAATTATTTAGTTGTCTATCATTAAAATAGATGATAATGAATTATAAAAAAAAATGTAGATAAATGTGGATGAACCGCGTATTTTATGGCCCAACTCCAAATATTTGTCCGGGAATGATTTCAGCAAAATCGCCACTTGTGTTTGAGTGGGCGTTTTTTTTTTTTTTAATGTCAGTTCCTTTCCTCTCTTTTCACTCCATTTCATTCTTTTCCCTATTATATTATTATATTAAATTTGGTTCTAACATTGAATGATATTAATTTTTACACAACGCTGCCGCTTGCCTGTACGGCGCGCACTTTCTTGTTTACTTATTAATTGAGCTGGGACTTTTTGGGGTTCTGTGAGTAAAAAAAATCCTTTTATTATTTCAATTCATGTTTTATGCTAGTAATTTTGTTATGAAGAGCTATTTTATCTGCTATTGCATTATTATCTAAAAACATTAAAATTTATTTTATTATTTCTTCTCAAAAGTTTAATGTCAAAAAAGATTTCTTTCAAAAAAAAAGTATACCTACATAATTTTGATTATAAATAAATAATAAAATTAAATGATCTTAAATCTATGTCTTGTTGTTTGTACTCAAAATCCTAAAAAATATCTAATATCAAATACTCTAATTTAATTTGCTATTCAATAAATCAATAAATCAAACTCCTTGCTCCAAAATTTATGCAAACCAGGAGAGTTCTAATAAATCTAATCCAAGAGCATAATATAGAAAAAAAAAGAGCTCAAGTCCTTCCCCAAAGTATGGAAATCCTATACTCAACTTTATATTTTATTAAATAGGGCTTTGTTTAAAAAAAAAACAATTATTTATTATTATTTGTATTCAAAAGTCTAGATATAAATTTTCATATTACCTACTCTCTCCAAAGACTACGTAGAAATTGAGATCCGACTATTTCAGCCCATTTTCTTATCCAATCCCATATCCCTAATCTTACTGTAGTTAGCAGCGCACTTGCAACAGCTGTGGCGTTGCTTGTGTTATAGGTGATGGTAGCCAACTACCATCAAGTGGACCGTCAGCCTGTCTGCCGATTTTAACATTAAAAAAAAGTGCTATTGCGTTTCGGTGCAAGCGAAGTGGATGTTAAAGCGCATCTACACTTTGTCCCTTATCCTTTCTTTATCCTATCAAGGTCGGCATTGCATTTGCCTCACCCCTGGCGTTACTACGGTAACCAACTACAATTAAGTGGACCGTCATCCTGTTTACCGACTTATACTAAGAAATTTAAGGTTTTTCCTCATAAGCTACATTTATCCCATTATCCAGTAGCTCACTTTGTATTGGTCTCTGTTGATCTAAGGGGATACTATTATAGGCAAATGAATTGCCATAATACACGTATCCTGATCTATGTATTTGATCTAAAAGCCTTGATAGAACAATAATCGTACAAGACATTAATCATTGTAATATCTTTCTTTGCCGCCTATACAAAGGAACGCAGACAAACTTCACTACCATGCACATTCTTTGTAATAGCGACATCTATAGTATTTTCATTGTATGATATTATGCGTGACAGTTCGTAACTGACTATTTTAGTGATGCAACCTAACGACACTTTGAAAATATCGAATCAGTTGTCAAAGCAAATGGAATCGAACTACCGATTTTAGATTTTCAGATTTAGAAATAAATTCTAGTAATTAGGAATAAAGGTTACGTTAAATAAATTATAGAATACAATGCAGTCTGTTTAAAATATTAATTTATATAATTCATTACGGTCAGAACTCGAAACTTGACAACTTGTATCCGACTCAGAACAAAATTTACTTTTGTTTTATTGCTATTATTAGTCAGCTTTAGTTTTATTATCAAAATACGATGTTTTTAAAAATATATGGACTAGAAAAATATTTGTTAAATCTCCGAATATCCAATGAAAAACATAGAGTACTTTCGATATATCGAATATAAGTGAATATCCCTGTGTCAATCCCTATTGTCACAAGTTCCGTTCCACGCGTTTAAAATATATGTTTTTTATTACATTTACCTATTATAATAATAAATTAACAATAAAAGTGATAATTCCTTTTGTGTTTTTCGAATAGATATTTTTTTCATACATTTGTTTGTTTAATTGTTATTTTTTTGTGCCTTTTTTTTCATATAATATCCACACCAAAATTTATTAAAATCGATCAAGTAGCTTAGGCGTGAAAAGCTAACAGCCAGACCGAGTTACTTTTGCGTGTTGGTTGGTCCACATCTGTGGTATCACTTGATTGTCATTTGACCTTTCGAAGCTGTACAGCCTTAGGCTTTTAGCGTACTAAATAGCGTAATTTTATTATTTTTAAGTGAATAAATTCAATGCCCACTCCACTAAATTAAATCCCGTATCCACGGAACCCATAAAGTCAAATTAAGTCGGTAAAAAGATCTTATTTTTCCACTTTATTTTGCTGAGCACCGAAACGAACCCCTCCGATGTAGTCATGCGTACATTGAGCCTACAAACAGGTCAAAAACTCCTTATATTTTACATAATTTTTTTCCTTACTTTTATCCCATTAATTTGGAGAGTTGCTGAGTCGAATTCGGGCTCATAATATCTGCTGTAATAATCTCTTTTGTGCGTATTTTGGCTATGAAAGGGAAGAAAATTTTTATTGGGTCAAATTACCTTCCTTAGTTTAATACGATTCCTTCAATATATCCATACTTATTCTCTACTCATTTATGTAAATACAAAAAGCGTACATTCTGAGTGCACAATCCTAAAAAAAATATTGACAAATATTTTGGTAGCAATTTGGTTTTTTTTTTTTTTTTTTTTTTTTTTTTACTATTGATGGGTTTGCTCTTGACCAGCATCTATCCATGTAGGAAGGATGAGGCCGAAGATGGAGCGAGCTCACCCAGAAGATGCCTATTCACTCGAACCTTGAAAAGATTTGGGTTATACGAGCTCGGAAATACAGACGCCGGCAGGGAGTTCCAATCCTTAGCAGTGCGCATCACAAAAGATGTTTTAAAGCGCTTGGTCCGAATTAGAGGGATATCGACAAGGTGAGGATGGTAACCAGCCGTACGTCTGCATGTCCGAAAGGGAAAGCGAAGAAAGGGGAAAGCGGTATGATCTCATGCAGCTCTCGAGCACACTCTCCGAAGTTAGTAACCACTTGGTAGCAACCTATCAAATTTGGTTAGTATATATTCGGAATACTTCTGTTGGAATATATGAACAGATTGTAATGAAATATATACACTAAATATTACTGAATGCTACAATACATCAGTGAAAATCATATGAAAATCTGTTAAGCCATTTCTGAGATTTGCGCACACAAAGGCATAATAGGCTTACAACGATTTTATTATAGACTATAATTCCAGCTTCGCACGGGTGGACATTTATTTTTAAACGTTTTTGAGTTTATTCGTGGAAGCTATTTTGTACGGAGGGGGGTAAAGGGTGGAGATGGGGGAGGGTGAGTAGCTAATAATGGAGCTTTCTATATGTGAAAGAATTTTTAAAATCGGTCCAATAGTTTTTGAGTTTATTCATTACAAACATACAAAAATACATACAAATCTTTTCTCTTTATAATATTAGTATAGATAAACTTGTCTCACTTTAACAAACAGATTGAGAGTCTTTCTCCTTCACACATATAAACATTAAGTTTATTACAATACTCTTTGTTTCATAAAAGAGCCTTATACATTTAACTTTGTGATTGAGTTATTTCTCTTCTGTTCTAACTGCGCGCCTTAGTAGAGAATACGAACACACACCTTTCTGCTAAACCAAATATTGACTAATTAATTAATATAATTTACTATAAATTAAATCATTCATTGCTTCCCAATAACTTCATATTTTTTGATCCTCGCTAACATGAGTATACAACATGTACAATTTTTTTTTTAAATCTTTCATGTACAGCAATTTTATTATATGTATAAGTGATTTAATTAACGCGATTCAAACACGGGAGTATGTGAATTGAGAGGTTGAGAGGCTGGGAAGGGTTTGGAGTGACAGGAGAATCACAAAAATAATGACTAAAATAATGACGAGATCCTTTGTCTTTAACAACTTTTTTTACGGGACTTAAACCTGGTCCCTGAGGCGGTAAGATTGACGCACTGGAGATGTGGTGCTGGAGACGCTCCCAATATATCAATTTTAGAGGATCTTAAAATTAAAGACAGGCTTTCGTCGGTTGTTCTATTGCGAATAATAAAGTTATTTGGCCACATTTCTAGGAAGGAAAATTCGACGGAACGGCTTGTGATTCAGGGTCAGGTGGAGTGAAGACGCCCAAGAGATAAATCGCCTACTAAAATCCACAACTCGATCTACTGTGGTAGAGTGTGCTCGTGTCACCAGCAGACAGAAGACAGAGCGGTAGTGCGGCAAGCCAGGGAGGACGAACACGACCATCCTCCGTGTACATCATCTACATGACCACGACCACTCTGACAAGACTGTGCGACTTAATATATAATTAACGCAGTGTTAATTGGTTTATTAAATGAGTTTAGTTGTAACTGTAACAGTCTCTTGATAGAATCTAACAGTAAACGTAACGTATGTAACTTGTAACAAAAATGTTATAATTTTGAAAGACAGTTACCGCCATCTGTCGCTCTTTGCCCTAATTGTAAATGTCAACAAATATTTGATTAATGTTTTATAAACCTGAAAAAATATTTGAAAATCAAAAACCGTTAATATTAATATTTGCAAATCGCCGCTATATAATTGAAAATTCTAAATTTTACAAGGGAAAAATTTTAAAACGAGATTTATGTTTCAATGTCGAGGCTATTAGCGCCATCTGTTGTAGTCAATGAATAATCATCGATTCATAGTTGGTCTATGCATGGCAGAGTAAAATAAAGTAGCTTATATTTTTTCCTATCTATGTGATACTTTTGTTTGGTTTTAGATTTACGTAATGGTTTTGATAGTATTTATTAAAAAACAGTTTTTTTTTTTTAATTTTGTAAAAATGACTAATATTATTCTAATTGTTTTCTATCTACTTCTAAAGAAAATCTAATTACTAACAACCATAAGAAGGTAATTGTATTTATCTTTATAACTAGCGATCCGTCCACGGCTACGCATAAATGCAATATCGCCCTTTCTATTGGTGACAACCATATCAAAAAACGCTAAAAAACGAGAGAAACAGACAGAAGCGGACAGCTACTTTATTTTATAATTAGTATAGATATATAATCAATGTAACTATCTCAAAATTACAGCATTTGGGGTCACAAATCATCAAAATTTTTATTTGTAAATTCCAAACTTAGAATCGAGAGAAGTTTAAGAACCCACGTGATATTTTTTTTCCAAAAACCAGTTCATTACGAAACAACTATAAATTGTACACTATCACGTATATGTTTAAGTATAAATTCACGTAAAATAATATATTGCGCTAATACTGATACCTATATTTTCAATCCCCTCCGATGTAATTACCCCCTGTTCACAAATTAGTCATGCGTGTCAGCCCGTTCGTCTGGGGTGATCTCGCCAAACGCCCTTGTTTCGAATTAGGAACGCTTCTCAAACTTATTATATTTCGTAAATGGAACTCTTCACTCCTGACATGCCACCGGTTTATTGAACATGACGTTTGTATGTTTCATTCTAATTCCGGGGCCTATTCTACATGATCTATGAATGCGTATTATTTTCATCAATGACCGTTAAGGCGAGGGTACATCTAATTCGAAGATAATATAGAATTTTTATATGTTGCTAGTGTTGCAATACGAGCCCATTGGATAAGTGGTTAGGGTCTGTTCTAAGGTTCCCGGGTTCGATTCCCGGCAGGATCATCTTTGAAAATGAACTTTTCAAATTTGGCTCTGATCTGGATCTGGAAAGTAGTGACAGGGTACACTGCGTTTCGCAGTCAATTAGGCAGCTCGTCTGGCGGCAATAACCACCCCCTTACAGAATACCGCCTTGAAAAAACAGCAAGTGTGCTGTTGTATTTCGGTGAGTGAGTAAGGGAAGCCGGAGCCCATTTTCCTATCCTATCCCTTATCCTTAATCCTACTATAGTCGGTAGCGCATTTGCAACAGCTTTGGCGTTGCTTGTGTTATAGGCGACGGGAGCCACCTACCATCAAGTGAACCGTTAGCCTGTCTGCCGATCTTAACATTAAAAAAAACACGAAGTATTCTTTCGAAAATTTATTATCAGCTGTGCCTCGCATTTCACCCGTCGTTTAATTTAAAAGAAATCGATATCTTTCTGTATTCTCTTTCAATCTTTCGGTAATGCTCGATCCCACCAGATCGCAAAGCCTGCCTGCGCTGTTAATCCGTTTTCGCTTAGCGTCAGAAAAAAAATCAGAAAGAATCTGACTTTTTTTTCCTTAGTTTAATTAAAAAGAAATCGATATCCTGCTCGCTTCTCTTTTAATCTTTCGGTAATGCTCTACCCACCAAAGCTTGCCAACCCTATAAATTCGTCTTGGCTTAACGTCAAAAAAAGTCTTTTTTATGTTAAAATCGGCAGACAGGCTGACGGTCCACTTGATGGTAGGTGGTTACCGTCGCCTATAACACAAGCAACGCCAAAGCTGCTGCAAGTGCGCTGCCGACTACACTAGGATTAAGGATAAGGGATTGTTGAAGAGGTTAGGGAAATGGGCTCTGGCATCCCTTACTCACTCACCGGAACACAACAGCACACGTGCTTGTTATTTCACGGTGGTGTTCTGTAAGAGGGTGGTTACTGCCGCTAGACGGGCTGCCCAAATGACTGCGAAAATGCAGTGTACTCTGCCACTACTTTCCAAATCCAGGCCAGAGCCTAATTTCAAAAACTCATTTTTCAAAGTTGACCCTGCCGGGAATCGAACCCGGGAACCCTAGAACAGAGCGTTAAGGCAAGCACCCTAACCACTCATCCAATAGGCTCGTCAAGTGACAAGAATGTGACTTTTTTTCTTTTAGTTCGGCTCTTTTAGGGTCATAGTGTGATGTTAAATAACCTACCTATAATATCTTTTCCAAGAATTGGGATATCAAATGGAAAGATTTTTTTAAATTCCGACTGGTAGTTTCAAAGATTAACGAGATATAAATAACTCTTTATCTTTGTCATATGCATTCCTTTTTATATAAAGGACATGTCGCCTGTTGCTGACACCGTGTCGCCTATTAACACATGCAACGCCACAATATGTGCTTTCAGTGCGCTGCCGACCTTAGTAGGTTTAAAGATAAGGGATTAGGAGGGGATAGGGAAATGGACTAGTAATTGTAGGTACTAGTAACAATACTACCCGTAATCAGATCGTCCCATAAACAGTGAGGTCATCAATAAGCCGGACTAATATGAGGTGCGACTGATAAGTTCGCGATCTAATTAGCTTGTAACTGGTATCACTAGTTGCGGGACTCAGGTACAATATAAAGATTACCTAATTATTAGATTTCGTAAACTAGTAGTTGCTTGTTACTTATTATGAAAATTTTACGAAAACCCACACTTGGCCCAAGAGGTTGAATGTCAATCTGACAATCATTGTCCCGATAGTCATTTCGGTGATCTTACTCATAAAGAACAACTGGAGAGGCTCTCACTAGATGGATAGATCCAGGAACACACGTAGAAGAACATAGCAACACATAAATTGAGAAAATAACATAGCAAACACAGAATTTGCTGGATTGCTAGTATTGGTATTACAGGTACAAGAAATCTCATGTAATTTCAAATCTAAAAGATTATATTTTATTTCAACAAATTTTCTTCGGTCAAATAATTTGTCCGAAATTAAACAAAGTTTTATGGAAAACACCCACAACCAAAAATTTTTCGTTTGCAGCTGGTATTGATAAAAACTAATTTTCAGTTGACAATTTTCTAGTAATTTGCATATCTCAACATCAACTAAATATTTATTCAGTAACAGTAAACAGTGGAACGATTTTATCACTAGCTGTGCCTGCGTCTTCATACGCGTTGAAAAGTGAAAATATACGAGTTACTAGCTGAGCCCGTAACTTCGTATACTTCGGTATAGCTCGTAACTTTTTTGTTTGTAAATCGATTAGAATTTAACAAGCACTAAATGTTACGGGAAGCTTGCTACAATACACCAGTGAAAACCGTGCACAAACGCACAGACAAACAGACGAAAATTCTAAAAACTATTTTTTGATCTCGCTAACATAAGTATAATCCGCGCCAAACTTCTGTCCGCTCTGAACACAGCGCGAACCGCGTCGCAGTAGCAAAAAATAGGTATCAGCGGGGAGCGGCAGGAGGCGGCGGCGGCAGGGCCCACTCCACTTCCCCGCCCCCACACCCATCTCACCTGTGCGTGCGTGTAAGTGTGCGTTCAGAATTCTTCCGAATAACACACACGCTTGTTTTTCGTAGCGAAATACAGTCACTCACAGTTCTGCTTTGTTTTTGTTAAGTTTTCGTTGTCTAATTGTTTTCGTTATTCCGTTATTTGTTTAGTTTTTTTATTGTTCTTTTAATAACATAAGTTTAAACATGCTAACCGGAATACGGTTTTACGTCGTCAAACAAGAAAAATTGTGTACAATGTTTTGAAATTTATGCAAAAAGAAGCGAACGAAGGCATAAAAATAAACATTAAGCACGTGCAGAAAAGAGTGTGTGTTTGTGTTTCGTGTTTCAAAGAGACACGGAAGAGTTTTGTGTTCAGAAGAGTTTTGTGTTTCAAAACAACATAATTTATTTGTGCGTGACTGTACCTCTGCGCGAAGCAACTTCAAAGGGGACTAGAAGTTTGGCGCGGATTATACAAAGTGTAGAAAATGTTTTTTGAAAAAAAAAATTATGTTACGACTCGTTTACGATTTTATTATTATATGATAATAATTTTTTCTCAAACATGCACGGAAATGTAGGCATTATTGTACTAAAAACAAGCCACGAAGTTTGTAATTCTTGGCTCATGCATTTCTTTCTCGGCCTAGGCCAAGAATGTTGTATGAAAATTCATTCCTGGCCGCTGCTCAGCCCGATGAAACCCGAAGTTTCACGAGTCTTCACGAACGCACCCGCCGCTGTCACAGGCGTAGTAGGCGGGGGCATATGGCTGTTTCTTTTGCACTCATTGAAAATAAAAAATAAAAAAGGCGGGAATGCAGACTTTTTTCAGTACCTACCTAAATATTTATTGCTTTTAGTAAATTTTCATATTATACTAATTTTTTTGCATTATCACGTGTTTCATTATTTCCTCACATTTATTGAGAAAAGCACTATACCAGCCTCGACCGGAATGAGGATTGCCGGACTCATATCTTTATCAAGGCTTCGCTAAAGCTCGGCCTTGAAACCACTTCGTACGGCAATCCTTCACTTCCTGGACTCTGCAGTAATGTACTATTATACAGAAATAGATAATAATAATAGTATAATAATAACGTCTGACATGTTTATCGCTGTGATGACGGTGACGCCGACTCTCATTTCTATTTTTAGACGATCCTTCGGGATCCTAACATTTTTACAGGATAAAAATTAACTTCTATCTATGTTAATCAAATTTCATCCAAATTCGTTCAGCCATTTTTGCGTTATTGAGGAACAAACATCCAAATATACAAACATACATTCGCTCTATTAGGATTATTAGGATCTTCTTGAACTGAATTTTACATATGTATTAATATTGAAATCGCAGATAGAGTAAACTGCGAGAGCAATTTCTCCCCGTATTTCACAGGAGAAATCCATTTGTAACTTATCTCTTTTATAACTAGACAAGGACTTGACAATACGTGTATTTACAATAACAAGTCACTTAGTATATTTGAGCAGTCCTCTGGGGGGAGTCTGCGCCGAGCGAAACATTTGCGTCTAGTCAGAGAGCAGCCACTCGGAAAAATTGTTCGCTCGGACTTGGAGCAGCTCTTCTATCCCTACTATCGGACGGTCGCCTTCACGTGTTGTACATTGCTACCTTGCCTCGTTTACTCTTGTAAACTGTCGTAGAAGAGCCAGACTTGCACGCAATTGCGCTCAGCTATGAACAAAACGACGCTAAGAAAATACATTCCGTGAACCGTTGTCACTGTTGCCTGCGGGTATGTACTAATGAATGTACTCCTTTTGCACTTTCTATCACGAGTGTACCATGTATATGCTAATCCGTGCCCTCCCATTTCACCCTTAAACATTTGTGGTGTTCATTTTTTAATGTTCCCGAGCTCCCGGGTTCATGTTCATACAACCTTGACTGTTTAAATTTTCCATTAAACTTATATTTTAATTAGTAAGTTAGAAAAATAAACTTGGACTTGTGTAGTTCTCCATAAGTTACGTAAGATAAAAGTATTTTCATGGATAAAATGCAAGATATTATTTTTACGCAATATAAAATAAAAATGATGTATGCAAACCGTCTCTAGAATGCTCATTGCTCATGTAGTATTAAATTCGCTACACCCATTGCCACGATATCATATAACACGAGGCTTTTAAGGACACGTTTTACACACGGTCGACGAAGAATACTTGTTGAAATAACTACGTTTATTCTTTTTCCGATAGAACTGAATAAAAAAATCATTGAATAGAATTCTTGTAATAGAACTATTCCTATAACATAGCGAAATTTTCGAAATATTTTCTTAATTCTAAATTTTATACAATATATATATATAGTCTTCAGTTTCACAGAAAATGTGTCTTGAGTGCTTTTTTGAATATGTGATCAAAGGCAGTGCATTCCAAAGTTTAATGGCACGTACAGTAAATGACCCCTCATAGAATTTTGTTTTGTGTAGAAATTGTGTATTTGTACATATTATCTCAATGTGTATTTCTGTAAATATTGTAGTTATTTGGTCTCCAGTGCTCCAACAGCAATTGTTTTATTGTCATTATTCTTATTATCTTATCCAAAATTTTAGTTTTTATTCCTTTAGCGGCTTTCGGTAGTGGCGACACATCCAAAACGCAGTATAAATTGAAGCTTTTGAAAGTTATTGATTTTAAAATATGTTATGCCTTGCAATAAAATATTGAACATGATTAAAAATATTGTTGATTGACTTTCATAATTCAGATGCCACAAAGGAATTAGAAAATAGGATGGAATAGGGAAGTATACTATCAAAGTCGGTAGCAGACTTGCATTTTCTCTTAGTATTAGTTATACGCAATGGTCCCACTTACCATCAAGTGCATCGTCAGTCTGTCTGCCAAACAATGCATATAATAAAAGAAACATGAATTTGGTTGCCATTACATATTTTTGTACATCAGTTGGTATAAATCGTATTATGGATGTTGCCAACTCCCTGAGTCACGATGTTGACCTGTTTAACGACGCATTTTCCAAAATTAAAAGACTCATCCTTTGTCCGTGGTTCAGGTAATTAACACTACTTTATTTTTGACATTTATTCCAAATTTCCGATTTAATTATATTTCTATGTATGTTTTTTTTTGATAAATTTTTTGATAAATTTTCATAATTTTTTGGATCATTTTTTTTTTTTTTTTTTTTTTTTTATTGGCGTAGGCTGTTTAATTGCGGCGGCATCTGCCATGTTATTTTTTCCTGTTCCTTGTTGTGTGTTTTTTTCAGTGCCTGCCTCGTTGGAGGCCATGTAATAATAAATAAATAAATGTGTTTCATCCGAGACGACAGTATGTCACAAATCTTTAGCAGAATTATTTCTCGCATGTCACATTTAACCTGTTCGTTGCTTATTTTAAATGTCATAACTGTTGCAGGTTCGCATTTCTGTGAAGCTACTTTAATATCGAATGCTTCTTTTGTCCCGGAGCTCTACTTGTATCTTCAGTAAAGTTTATGTGTTTTAATATGAGTATTCATAGTGAAAAGGTAGGTTAGCTTCATTTTGTTACTCTGTAAGGTAAGCTTTCATTTTGTTACTACAAAATGAAAGCTTACCTTACAGAGTCACTTTTCAAAAAGAAACCTTATTTAGCTTCATGTTAACTCCTATTTGCAATATCCAATATTAATTTCCTACTGTGAAAACGGTATGTAAGTGTGGTGTTGTGTTTGGGTATGTGAGTAATAGTGCTTGTGTCAATAAAAGACGGTAGCATCTACCATCAAGTGGAACGTAAGCCTTTCTGACGAGTTTAATATAAAATATTTTTATGAATCAGGATTGAGATTAAATAGAAAAAAAGAAGTGCAGGATTCAATACAAGATTTTAATTACAATCAAAAATAATAATTATTAAAAAAGTATTAACTACGATAGCTTGTATCGCAACGTCCGTCGCAACCTAGAGACTTAACCTAATGAATGATACCTTTAAGCCATTATACATAATTGTGTAATAAGCTTATTATGATTACTTCTCCGTTTAAAACCTTTTTTAATAATTTAAAGTTCGAGACAAATTATTTGTAGGCGAAGATTTTCAACTGTATAGATCGGGCAAGAATCAGTAAGTGACATTTAGAACCAGCGGCCAAAAAGTTAAATAGAGTGAAGCGATGCTTTACATCTGGACAGCTCCTCTCTTTATACAAGGCACAAGTCCGATCCTGCATGGAGTATTGCTGTCACCTTTGGGATGGCTCAGCAAAATATCAACTTGCTGCACTCGAGTCGGTGGATCGCAGAGCTAGGAGGCTCATTGGCGATGATACACTAATAAGAACTAAGCTGCAGAGCCTGGCACATAGACGCAAAGTTGCCTGTCTGTGTGCATTCTATAAGATGTACTTCGGAGAGTTTGCTCGAGAGCTGCATGAGATCATACCGCCTTCCCCTTTCTTCTATCGGACATGCAGACGTACGGCTGGTTACCATCCTCACCTTGTCGAAATCCCTCTAACTCGGACCAACCGCTTTAAAACATCTTTTGTGATGCGCACTGCTAAGGATTGGAACTCCCTACCGGCGTCTGTATTACCGAGCTCATATAACCCAAATCTTTTCAAGGTTCGAGTGAATAGGCATCTTCTGGGTGAGCTCGCTCCATCTTCGGCCTCATCCTTCCTACATGGATAGATGCTGGTCAAGAGCAAACCCATCTATAGTAAAAAAAAAACCACGTGGTACAAAATTGCTAACTTTACAATGCTATTTAGCTACGCCATGGATCAATATTTTTGTAGGTAAAATTTCCCAATGCCCTCTAATACGAGTATAGTCTATATTCAATCTTTTTGTTTGCAGGCCAAGTTAATATCATACATATAATAAATCGTCAATAAATAATTTTATTTTTTACAAATTTTGATTTGATCCAAGTTATATATGTAACTAAGTATGGCCAGTTACTTTAGTACTTGTTTTAAAATAAATAGATTGAATTTAAAAATCAATGAATTTTGAGTTTTAACGAAGAGATATTAACGTAGTCAAAAATAACACGTAGACTTATTTGCTCTATGTTTTAATCAAAGCATTGTTAGTTTTTATTACTGCAACAAGGACAAATATTCCAATAATACGTCCAAATAATGCTAGACATTTATTGGAACCCGTAAAAGCCAATATTTCGCTAATTTCTTTAATAATAATAACTGTCAAACATTCGGAATATCGTTCATTAGTTTAATTACAATTTTACTGGCAACGTAAGGGATCGACGAAGTGGTCTACGTGCTGCGCCTGCGTTATTAGTTGAACAATTTTCATATTAGCATCATTAATATGTTAGGCAGGGTGTGTGGCACAAGTTACGAGATGTATTCGTAACACAATTTTTATTCGATACACAAGCGAATAGGTAAATTTGAAAATTGTAATTTAAACTATCCAGGATGGTATACATTGTTTTTAGGGTTCCCCACGTCCGAATAAAAAACGGAACTCTTACAGGATCACTCGTGTGTCCGTCTGTCTGACCACCCCCCCCCCCCCTTATCTCCGAAACTACTGAACCTAAAATTTTGAAAAAAATACAGTAATTAGTTTTCTACTTATAGATTATATGAAAACCTATAAGAAGTCCATGATATTAAAATAAATCACTCAATATTGTGCGGATAGGTAACATCGTACGGAACCCTCTTCACGCGAGTTCAACTCGCACTTGTCCCGTTTTTTAATTAATAAAACTTATAACACTTACTACACAACTCGTTACACGTAATCGCTAACCATCTAGTATGAGACTCTTTATATCATTAAGCCAAATTCCATATCAAATTTTAAATCAAATATATGCATTTGTAAAAGAATGATATTGGTTTATATTATATCTATAGCGATGTAATATAGCGAATAATTTCAGCGCCATCTGTTTTCGCATATTAGTGGATGTAATATGAAGGAAACATTATGCTTGATAAGTAAACACATTTCTTGAAATTTATCACAACCTCTATACTTATCTTACCCTTAAGTAATAATCTATTTAAGTGCTTTAAAATTAAATTGTTGTAGGCGACGATTGCCACCTACCATCAAGTGGACCGTCAGCCTTCCTGACGACATTAATATAAAATATATTAAGGTATGAATTTGTTCCAAATTTACATTAAATTTATAATATGTTTAATAAATGCCCAACCTTGAAATAGCAGCACATGTGCTGTTGTTTTTCTACATATAACGGATTCCAGATACCAGATTATCCATTATTCTTTATCCTGTCAGGGTTACGAAAAACTTTCACTGGGTTCTTTTTTATTTCTCTCAATAGGCTTTAGACCGTTAGGCTTCTTGCCACCCTTTGTTATATAAGAACCTATTCAAGCAGAAAATCTAGTTCTATTTTCATCAAGTGCATATTTGTAGAGTCGGTCGGTGAATTTGAAATTCAGCTGGCTCCTATGTACTTGGGACATATTGAACCTCTAAACGATCCCAAGTTGGTAAGGGACCAAGTTTGGTGCGCGTATGCTCTTTACTGTGTATTTTGATGTTGCATCCCCACCTGTATTCTAATTACTTTAACTACATCTAACTACTCAGCTATTGTAAGAACCAATTCCGTTAAACTTGGCTGGTGGTTGCAATTACCATTTATAATTTCAAACTCATATTTGCCCTCAAATATATGTATGTGCTTTGTAAGTAAGAGTTATCTGTGGTGATCTTGAACATATAGCCTTTAAGAGTGGGTCTAAATTGATGTAAGTATACTAAATTGTTATAACTACAATACACTTCACAATATCATAACTCCTCCTAAATAACTGCTCTTAAAAAGAGATTTTTTTTTAAATCGTTTACTTAAATATTTTAAGGAAGGATATTATACTGAATAATGATTACCTCATAACTTTTAAACTACTTATCATAATTTGACAAATGAGATATCGTTGGAAACGTCTTGATGGTCTTTTTTTATGTTAAGATCGGCAGACAGTAGGCTGACGGCCCACTTGATGGTAGGTGGCTACCGTCGCCTATAACACAAGCAAAGCCAAAACTGCTGCAAGTGCGCTACCGACTACATTAGGGATTAGGAGGGGATAGGGAAATGGGCTCTGGCATCCCTTACTCACTCACCGAAACACAACAGCACACGTGCTGTTATTTTACAGTGGTCTTCTGTAAGGAGGTGGTTACAGCCGCCAGACGGGCTGCCCAAATGACTGCGAAACGCAGTGTGCCCTGCCACTACTTTCCAGATCCAGACCAGAGCCAAATTTGAAAAGTTCATTTTTCAAAGTTGACCCTGCCGGGAATTGAACCCGGGGACCCTAGAATAGAGCGTTAAGGCAAGTACCCTAACCACTCATCCAACGGGCTCGTCAATAATCGCTGATTATAGGCTATAATATATATACAAATTTGCTGGTCGCGGTTTTACTAGCATATACCCGATAATTGGGGACAATTTTTTAATAAAACCTGAACAATTTAAAAAAAAGTAAGTTCAAAAACTAAAACCAGACTGCTGAAAAATGCCGCTCTAAAAAGTATGAAACAAGAAAATGTTTTCTTCTGAAAGTGTTATGAAGCCATGGTCGAAAGCCATTTAATAATAAAGCAAAGTAAAACTTTAGTGACATCTTGTTTCATACTTTTTAGAACGTGATTTTTCAGTAATCGGGTTTCAGTTTTTGATAATTTTTATGTTCATTTCTTCAGGCAAATAATATTATATTATTATTGTATATTATATTTAAGATATAATAAAGAACATTCCAAGGCCGCGGTTCAATTGAAAGTTAAGGTAAATACAGGTAAATGGTCCTAAAGACATTTTCGAGTAAAATTGCTACCGCTCAAATTTTAATGAAGCTCTCGCGTTTTACAGTTTCTGCTGTCTGTCAGACATCCGTTGTTTTCAAAAGCATTGTTCGTCAAAAATGTTAAAGCTCGTTTCGAGTGGAGTGCATCATCTTCGTGTCATCTCCTTTTGAATGGATTCACCGAAACAGACAATTAAAAAATACATTTACTTAAATGCGCTTTCAAACATTTTGGGTTCCGCACTTTTTATTTCTTTACTATGTTTAGTAGCCAAGTATTTTTTTATGTTAAGGTCGACTGGCTAGCTGACGGTCCACTTGATGGGAGGTGGCTACCGCCGCCTATAACACAAGCAACGCCAGATGTGCTGCCGGCCATAGCAGGATTAAGGAATTAGAGTAAGGGATTGGGCAAAGTGGTCCTAAGATGGGTACCTGGCCACATGAGGATCGAAGGCAATGAACTTGCCGACGAATTGTAGGCGCAAAAGGCAGGCTAATAGGTCCTGAACATATGTGCAGACTACCAAATAGCCTAGCTCGCTGGACCATATGGAACCAGTGCTTATTAAATCTTACAAACGCTGGACTAACTTGCCAGGGTTGAACAATTCCAAAGCGCTCATAAAAGCCTATAGTCGAAACGTGACAAACCAGGCTATGTCGCTTAGTACGAGGAATTTGTGCATGCTAACTAGGGCACTAATGGGGCAGTGCCGCCTCAATAGGCACCTTAAAATAATGGGTCTCACTAGTACGGGAGATTGTCGCTTCTGCCATGAGGCAAAGGAAACACCAACGCATATCCTTGATGCACAAGCGTGTGACTTTTAGGAAGCCACACAATGGCTTGTGAAGATGTGAAGAATGCCTTGTAACCGCGAAACCTCTGCGGGGCGTTAGGGCTCCGCAGGCGTTCCAACCGTTACTCACCGACTGAAACTCAGGGGCAGACACTACACGAGACCTGTGTTATTCTCGAGGGCGCCAACTACTTGGGGTGAACTTAGACAAAGGAAAGCCAAGACTTCAACCACACAACACTATATTTACTAAAAGAACTTACAATTAATATATGAAGATACACACGAAAAATATATATATACAAAGGAGAAACAATTTTGAAAGTAATCTGTCCTGATCTTCCTCGCTGAAGGCGGGGATGCTCTTATACACTCACTTGAAAGACACCAAGTAGCTCACAGACCACGCCGAAGTGATGCCACGTGGCCTGGTGGCGCGGCGAAGGGAGATGTCGAGACACCTCTCGACACGTGGATGTCGTCGCCTCCGACTGCGACGCAGCTATAGTCCAAACCAGGGGTGGCTTGGACTGCAGGAAGGCGAGATCGACCCAGGAGCCGCAGGACGAATCGCACGCACGTGTGCGGATGGACCGATTCCCTCTTATATATTTATTTGACGCTTGCCAGATACTTTTACTGTCGACGGTCAATACTTATATGTATCCGCGACCTAACGGCTAAAAAGCCATAAATATATTTATATACGACCGCGTGGTAAGTGGAAACACTAGACGGTTCGTTAAGTCTTAGAGAAATCGTAAAGTCCCTCGAGCTCCTCTTCTTCCAAACGCCGGGTGCCAAGAGACCGCGTGTCCGCTGCCACCGTCCCTCCATAGCTCGGCCGGAAGTCGTGCCACTTCCTATGGCCGACATAAAAATTAACCAATCCCCTTGCTTCTTCGTTCGTGCATCGGTCTAATCCTTCCCCGTCGAGCCGACATCGACAGATGTCGCTCCATAATGGTGTGTCGGGTAATCGTGCGCCAGTCAACAACGTTTTAAGGTGGTTATACCGTCATGCGGTAGATGGCGGTTATAATCACAATCTATTATAAATTCATTAGCAATTAATGTTAATTTCTCTTAATGTGCCAAAAATTTACGTTACAGCCTATATCAAAAAAGTTCTACAGTTTCTTTACGTGGTGATCACAAAATTTCAGCAATGGACGAAGTGATACTGGTTCTCTAGTAGACAGAAATAGCCACTAAGAAGAAGAAGAAGGGATTGGGAAGGGATAGGAAATGGGCTCTGGCATCCCTTACTTACACACCGAAATATAACAGCACACATGCTGTTATTTCACGGTGGTCTTCTGTAAGGGGGTGGCTACTCCGGCGAGACCAGCTGTCCAAATGACTGCGAAATACAATGTCCAGAAACGCAGTATGGACTTTTAAAGTACAACTAAATTATAATTATTTTCAGTCATTACGTGAATTGCTGAGCAGTCATCTATATATGTATAATCATAGATAAAATATAAGTAGTATTTTATCTATGGTATAATAAAATCGTAAACAAGCCGTGTACATTAAAGATTTTTTTCAAAAAAAACAATTTGTACACGTTTTACTTATGTTACCGAGGTCAAAAAATAGTTTTTAGATTTTTTGTCTGTTTGTCTGTGCGTTTGTGCACGCTAATCTCTGAATAGCTTAACCGATTTGAATGCGCTTTTCACTGATAGCAAGCTTCCCATAACATTTTGTGTTTATTTCATTCAAATACCACGCGTACAAAGTTTGTAATAGTTGTTCGCTTTCATTCAGTTAGCTAGTTGTTCAGCTAGTTTGTAATAAGTAAGTTTATATATGCGCAAAGTTTCTCGCAAGCGATTACCGTTGATTGATTGTATTTCAAAATTCTCATAGTGTCACAAAATATCCTAAAAAGTTGATGTCCTGTTGCGATAGCGTGTCGGAAGCAAATTGGAAATAATTTCAATAGGCGCGCGACTCGAAAGCGTTTTATTTGAACTGCGACAGAGTGGTAATTGTGTCAATTCTGATCGTCTACAAATACAAATTTGAAAAGTTTTAATGGTGGAGCCTGATGGCTGACACGGAAACCCATTACACTCTCTCCACTTGATGCTTTGTCACATTTCACAAGTGTTCTGAAAAAACAAAAGAAATCGCATACTATTCTGTATTTATTAAACTACGACCACCGTTAGGCACATCACTCTATAGCTTTTTAGGGTTCCGTACGTCCGAATAAAAAAACGGAACCCTTATAGGATCGCTCGTGTGTCCGTCTGTCTGAGCATTCCCCCCTCCCTTAAACTACTGAACTAATGAACCTAAAATTATGAAAAAAAAAAAAACAGAAATTAGTTTTCTACTTATAGATTATAGGAAAACCTATAAGAAGTCCATGATATTAAAATAACATGGTAAATCACTCAATATAGTGCAGATAGGTAACACGTACGGAACCCTCTTCACGCGAGTTCAACTAGCACTTGTCCCGTTTTTAATGTAAAAGATGGTAGGCAGGCTGACGATCCACTTGATGGTAGGTGGCTACTGATGCCATCAGAATCATACGTCACAAGTTCTGCAACTGCGCTGCCGACCATAATAAGGGATTAGGAAGGGATAGGAAATGGGTTCTAGCATCCCTTACTCGTTCACCGAAACACAACACCACACTCCCCACCGACCATGAGGAGATCTTTGGGATATGTGGACTTCAACTCACTAAAAACCCACGGTGCTTCCTCGCGCCGTCTATCTTGGAAACCTGCATCTCCCTCTCCCGGGCTTCACCTCGATTAGGCGCGGAGTTTGACATTGGAGAGACGTTCCGGAAACGCACATCACGTCACACAGCAACGGGATAGATGGCCTCTTTACCATGTTTATGTATGTTCCATACTATCTACTCATCCCTACCTAGACTATCTGAGCTATCACTTTAATTCTATCCATCAGTTATTGGACTATAATAAAAATAATCTCATAAACCCTATATAATGTATTAACATTCCTTATTCCGATTAAACATTTTATTAGAACAAAAATAACTTTTCCCCCAAATCGTTACCCCATTTCGTGCTAGATAAATAAAAATTGCAGGAAGAACACCGGCGTAACTAACTCCCTCTCCTATTTACCTCGTTCTAAATGGCTTCGTGAAAAATAAATATGTAATAATGGCGTATAGAAGAGTATAGAGTTACCACCCCCGAGTAAATTTCGGATATATATTTACCCCCTGAGCATGAAAAAATAATAAACTGTTGTTAAGGAAAAATCCGAAGTAATGACGAAGACAGGGCGATACGGCGTAACGATGTTCCACATCTTTACATATATTTATTTATAAAAATATTAGTAACTACACGAAAATGTTACAACCCAAAACATATCCCTGGTAATTCTGTAATTCTGATATGAATAATTTTACTTATGGTGGTCGGAGGTAGGAGTTTGATGTTTATGGTAATTTTTCACAAAATGCTAAAAAACCATACATCCCGATTGGTCAGTATTTATTGTGGTAGTAAATTGGCGGTTTTTTTCAGTACTATATTCCAAGTCCCAACGAGCTTTAACTGCTATATCGAAATCCTCGTATCGATGCATACCTGGCCAAAATGTGTCTGTGGTTTGGACTAAAATTATAAGCGGAAGCGATTTTAAGTAACCGCCACTCTTCTAATTTCTTTACGAAATTACAAAGAGGAAAATTGTATATTTCATGTAAATTTTCATCGCCTCATTGGGTTGATGCTGACGCAGATTGGAATCCGTGTTGGGGTTGCGCCTTTCAAGTCTTTTATATTTCCTGTTGCAATAAAGACCCCCTTTAATGGAGAAGGAAAACATCCCTAGTAAATTTTGTATCTTCATATTTACCTATGACATGACTACCAATTGCCCTTAACCTTTCTTAAATGTTGAAAAATTAAAAAATCAACGCCTTACAAAATATAAATGATTCATTCAATCTTTATTACTCACTAGCTGAGCCCGCAACTTCGTACGCGTGGTATTCGGTATAGCGCGTAACTTTTTTGTTTATAAACCGATTGGAATGATACAAACACTAAATGTTACGAGAAGCTTGCTAAATAAATTAGTGAAAACCGCATTCAAATGGGTTAAACTGTATCAGAGATTAGCGTGCACAAACGCATAAAAACAGACAAAAATTCTAAAAGCATTTTTTTTACCTCGTTAAAAGTAAAACGTGTACAAATTTAATTTACATGATATATTAAAATCGTAAACGAGCCCTGTCTGCATTATAATTTGCATAAAGCCGGGGGCGAGCCACTAACATAATACAAACAATTGGTTACCATTACTTGATTATAATAAGAGCTTAATTATAATATTTCATTATAATAATTTAATTAAGATATATTAAATTTATATTTATTAAAAGATATAATTAATTAATTAATACATATTTTTGGTAAGTAATCAGTGATTATTATTGAAAAGATTATTTAAAAATCCACGACTCCTAGGATACGTAATATTATAACAAAACAAAAAACGGTGATAAATTAAATAATGTACAAAGAGCAATAGAAACTGTTAAAGAGCAATTTATACAACAATTGTAGTATCGAGAATATCTCAAAAATTAAAATGAAGAGAGACTCAATTACCATGGCATAATAAGTAGGTATCGCCAAGAAGAAGATCACTTCAGTCTCTGTTCATTTTATTGGTGTCGCCCTGCCTATCTCGAGGAGGAAGGCTCCAACAGGCGTCCGTCAGCCAACGATTAAAGGCGTTCAGCAGCTACCGATAGCCATCGGCATCCGCCGCCACCTTTGTTGGTGCCACACAAAAGGTCCAGTATAAATGGCCCCTCGCACAGTTTTCGCCGAACGTTTGAATGGAAACGACTTTATTTAGATAACAATGGCGCCGGCTCACCGTATTTCATGCTTAGATTACTCAATATTGACAGACATTTTGCACTTGCCATTTACAAAAATGTCGGACCGTACCAAGTAATTAGGTCGATTGGCTATTGTTACGCATATCGATATTATAAACAACGGACACCGAGGCGGTCTATAGTGGCAATAAAATTATATTCATGGAACGATGACAATTGTACTGTCATGTTGTGACATAGTTATCGAAACGCCATAGGACAATTATGTGATTTGGCTTCAAAAATTGTAATTAAGAATTTATGTTACGCTAAATGAAACTAATTAATAATAACTAGTCAATATTCATAGTTACCTCATCTTCTCTATATATAAAAATGAATCCCCATTTCCCTTGGTCATGGGATTTTAATTCGGTTTTCGCTAATGGAAAGAGGGATAAACGGGGAATGTTCATATATATAAAAATTGCACGCCGGGCGAAGCCGGGGGCGGGTCGCTAGTGTAATAAAACAAACAACTAATACATGTGTGCAGTCATAAAATTGAATGTGTTACACTAAGAGCTTGTCTAAATTGTATAAATATTACGCTCCCCGAATACTACTTTAATTTTAAATTATTATACTTATTGTAAAATTATATTTTATTACATTTACCACAAGTATTGTGTAATTATTGATTATTAGGTGTAATTCGGTAAAAGTAAATAATTTATTAATTTATTACCTTCAACATTGGTTACTATTAATAAATTTCAATTAATCACTCTGACCGTAACATGCTAATCCTAATAATAAATGCGAAAGTTTGGATGTTGCAAAGACGGCTGAACGAATTCTGATGAAATTTTGCACACAGATAATTTATTACCTGGATTAACATAAATATATTTTTATCTTGGAAAAACGTTCGGTTCATGGAGGTTTATCTGAAAATATAAAAAAGTGTGTGTGTCAGCTCCGACGTACGGCAAGAGATTCGTCCTTGAAAAGAGGGTAAATAAACGCGCCATCTAATACTACAATAAAATTAGGTGAAACGGCAATATCTATCGGATTTGGGTAGAACTGCTTAGAAGAACATAACGCTTTTTAGTTAACGCTTGTATTAATTTTTATCCTCATGAAATTTTCATACCAGAGGCCTTATTATGAAAATCGAATCTTAAGAAGTAAATTCCACCGTCGTCGTCACAGCAATAAGGAAGGGCATTATAACTCATATATTTTCATTTTCCACGTTAGCAATAGACTCGCGTCTTCCCCGCGATTCAGAATTGTGATGATGGAATACGTACAAGAACTAAAAGACCTGTCGGAACTAACCGTCATAAGATATGAGGTATGAGGTATGAGATATGAGATATGAGATATGAGATATGAGATATGAGATATGAGATATGAGATATGAGATATGAGATATGAGATATGAGATATAACATATAACATAAGATAAGATTAGCCAGCAAAGAAAGACGTTTTAGTACAAATTTGAATCGATTCGCACGCTATGGTGGTGCTGGTTTACCGTTTGGTTCGAAGGGGAGGGGGCCGAGATAGAAATATTTATATGGTTTTTTATTTCTTCACACTTATTTGAAATTAACACAAACTTTATCTTATCATAAACACTAGCTTATTATAATTGATTTATGATTGATTGTCTGGTCTTTTGGTCTTTTGTATATGGTATGGTTTAATGGTATGTGAGTACGCGTCAAAAATCGTAGTGCTCGCTCTGGTAGCCGAAATGACCGTAAATTATAAAATGCAAGAATGGCATGAAAATGGTCGCGCGACGCTGTTCGGTTGCGGTGAAAACAGTTAATACAGGGTGCGGCTAAAAGTCAGCTGGTAGATGATATAATATAAATTATAAACATTAATATTATGTTCTTGACGTGTATCATAAATATTATTTAAATAATTTTAAACTAATTTATTTAGAATAATTACACATGTAAGTCTTTAATATAATATGTGATGGACACGTAGACAATCCCTTACACATAATGTCAACACAACGGTGTCAAGTTATGGCCTCGTTTGACCCACTATCAAATGGACCGTCAGCCTGTCTGATGAGCTTCATATAAAAAAGTGTGGGTAAGAGATCTGGCACCCTTTACTCATATACTCAAACGGCCTCTACGCCCACAAACAAATACGATACAAGTTTACAAGGGAATCGTTATAAATATGTGCGACGTACGTCGGCGCCGAAACAAAGCCCAAATAATCGAACCTCAACTGATTTGAAACTTTTAACTCAATCTATTATCGAGTTGGGAACAAAAAGCATGCATATAATCCGATCAGAGAACTGGCCTCGGGCTACGGAACCAACTTTCAACTTCCAAGTGCCGAGTGAAGAGAGCAACTTTCGATAGGGGAAAAATGTTGCTGAGATCTTTTGACGGAATTTCTGCAAGAATACGCTTTGTGATTTACTTACTAACTTTTTGCCTACAGCTTCTCCTGTGTTCGACAGTAATCTTGCATATATTGGGTAGGTACTGTATTTCTGCTATTCCATTCTCGGAGTAGTCTTGAGGTGAGCGCTACTTGAATGCATCGGTTTGTATGTTTGTTACTCAATCACGCCAAAACGGCTGAACGGATTTCGATGCCAATTGGCACACAGATAGTTTATTACTAGGAATAACATGTAGGATACTTTCTTATCATGGAAAAATATGAAAAAATCGGCGCCACCGTCGTCATAAGTACAACGTGTACTTACGTTGTACTTGGTAACATAAGTACAACGTGTGTAAATGTTTTTTTTTTATATAGGTATTTAATGTACAGACAATTTTATTATATGTTTTCTCAGGTGTTATATTTTTCATTGATCAGCGCGGATGAAGTAACGGGCGCCAGCTAGTAAGTTACAAATAATGCCTAGAGCTGTGTAGAAGAAATGCTTGTAACTTAATTTATAAATTGCTTTAAATATCTACCGCAACTTTTCATCATTTCTGATAATTAATCTACAATTAGGCCAATTAAAGTCAAGTCATTTTAATAGGTAACATTTGACTTGTAACGGCGGGCATAAAATAGTATATTTTTTCGTTTTGTTAGAACTGCACAATTGCTTAACTTCTTTCAATTACGATTACATATTTATTGTAATAATGACCGATACGAGTAATTTTACGATTTGCTTTCACTAATAAACCATTCTAAACATAATAAACAATTTCTGATCTAAAGAACTGAACGTCGTTACAATGTTGCGTCGGTTAACCCTTTTGCTCTTTAAACACTAGGGATGTTACTCTAAAAATCGAAAGCTGATAAGTAGAATCGAATGCGATGATTCTTGCTTGTAATTCATATAATGGTAAATTTTCCCATATTGATTTATTTAATCTGAAGCGTGCACAGTATCGGAGAGCTGTTCTGGAAAGTCTATGTAATGCTTAATTTCTAAGTTTGTTTTGAACTTCATTTTTATTAAATTAAAGGTTGACTTTGTAATATTGTTATGTACTAAATAATTGTGGAAACTTTATTGGTATTTGTGCCATTTTTGTCATTTTAGTTATAAGTATTATAGTCTGTATGTTTCCCTTAAAAATAAATAAATAAATAAATATATCACCATAAATTAATAACCACGTTGTGATTATAATAAAACATAATTATATTTATTATAATAATGGGACAGGGATTCGCCTGATGATTTTTAATCATCAGGCGCCTGATGATAAGTCCGTATCGATTCATTCACTTTAATCGATGTTTTTAAGCAGGTCACCTCACTATGAAGATGAAACTGACAGACGTCAAATGTTACCTATTAAAATGACTTGACTGTAGGCTACAATTAAGCCAGGTTATAGGGTATTAGAGCTTTCGAGATGTGACAGACGAATTCAAATTCTTTCATAATATTACAATTCCCCCCCTAGGTGGGCCAGGACCTTGTCGTGGTGGGGTGGCTTACCCTTAACAATCTGGCGGAACGCAAGGATCGGTGCTTGTTACCCGCATCGGCCTTTGCTCGTCCCGCCGGATTGGCTTAGGGGACAAAGAAGGCCCACACGACGTGGGCTCCGAGCGGGCTCCGTTCAACGGAGCTCGTGGCGGAGCTCCGTTGTCTACTTGAATTCATGACTCACTTGACATTGGCGGACAATGGCCATTTTTAAAAATGAGCCAAATCGCCATTTTTTATAAAAAGATGAAGAAGATGAAGATAATATTACAATTGCATACAGACATTTTGTAAATTCGTACAATCAAACGAATAATTGTGAAATCCCCGTCTCCTGTACGTGGAGCTGCGAAAACATAAAACATGCGACAGAGTGTACTCGTGTAAGGTTATTGATAACGTATGTCTACGCAAACATGTAAATTATTTACGACGCGTCTACTTTATTCATATAAATTGATAGCAGCGCTCCCAGGGATTGTAAATGATTTTTAACAACTTTCAACCTATAGTCAACTAATATTTCATTTCTTATGAAAACAAAATGCTTTAAATGCTTTAAAAATAAACAAGCGACTCTATCTTATTTTTTTTTATCAAATTTATCAATTTTTATAATTTTTTTGATATTTTTTTTCTCTAACTTTATTGCCGGGATGATACTTTGACTTATTGGCGTAGGCTATGCCCCCTTTAATTGCGGCGGAATCTACCATGTTATTTTTTCCAACAGGAACACCTTGTTGTGTGTTTTTTTCGGTGCCTGCCTCGTTGGAGGCCATGTAATAATAAATAAATAAATAAATAAATATTTACGTAATAAAATAAAGTTATGTTCCAAATTTTAGATTTAGTAGTTTTGGCTGTGCGTCGATAAGTCATACGATTTTATAAGTATAGATACAAATTCTTGAAGATGATTAGGTTAGGTTAGCATCGCTTAGCCGAGCGTAAAAAAAGAAATAGCCATATGATATCCGAGGGTCACCGAGAGTAGCCGAA
The DNA here is from genome assembly GCA_910589475.2 of Bembecia ichneumoniformis. Lineage (NCBI taxonomy): Eukaryota > Metazoa > Arthropoda > Insecta > Lepidoptera > Sesiidae > Bembecia > Bembecia ichneumoniformis. The sequence goes on along the minus strand of OU342538.1, from coordinate 476,162 downwards.
AATGTTAAATAAATCGTTGTGTCATGGAATTTATTATCAGCCTAATTAAATTAAAGAAAAAAAAACTAATTAAAAAAACTAAAAAACAGATATCTTATAATTTCTAAAATATCCCAAATAAAATATTAAAAACACATCTCTATATTCAAAAGTTTAAAAGTCTCTACACAAAGCTTAGTTTTAGTTTTAGCTTCTCTAATAATTCCAATTACAATACCTTACTATTATTTCTGCTCAGAAATTAATATTTATCTAGGTATATTAAAAACCAAAAGCCTGTATTTGTAACCGCTTAGGTTGCGACAACCCGAAACGTTCACTCACAGACCGAAACTCACCGATAGACCTGGACACGACCTGGAGTCTTCTCAATGGGCGCCTACTGCTTGAAGGGAGATTGGGACAGGCATAAAAGACAGATTATCACACAACACTTTAATCAACTGATTGCATACACAAACATGCGATGAACAAGTATCGTGACAATTTAAATATAATAACTACGCGAGCTCTGCAAGGAAAAACACCGCATGAGCACTGGGGTGATCTGTGCTACCTGACGTATGATATTTTATTTTATTTTATTTTTATTTTATTCGATAGAAATACCAACAGCACAGCAAAAATTCATCAAGTCACACAGAAAAATATATATAGACACATTTACATTTACTTGCCAATTACAGGTATATGTTGCATATTATCTATGTTAAAAGTTTAAAAATTATACCATTGTCAACCATTTCATACAAATACCAATTAAAAATACATATTAATATTAAAAACAATTTGGAAGAGAAGGGTGTGCACTCAAAATCTAATCAATTACAAAAGTCAAGCAATGTCAAACAATATAAATTACACCAATCAACAATAAAATCAAACTAAAGAATCCAAAATGTCAAAACAATGTCAATCACATCAAAAAATAACACCTCACAATTACGTTATCATTGTTATTATTATGAATTAAATATATCGTCAAAGTCAATTAATCGATTCATCATTATTTTACAACTTTGAGAGCTTTCTCTTAAAACTACTTAATCTGTCGTGGAAAATATCCACTACTATGTCAGTTTGGAGCGAATGGAAATGGGAAATCATACGGTTGACCGGGGAAAATTTGCTTAAGTTAGTACGTGCTATGTCACAAGAAAATACCTTGCTTGTAGGACATCTGGATATAACACGGGGCACCGCCACGGAAAAGAGACTCAAGACATCAGGTGCCGAAAAAGTTCCATTCACTATTTTGTACACAGTCATTGCATCTACGATCTTGCGTCGAGTCTCCAATGACTGAAGTTTATATTGAGGAGGGACCATTTAACTTCCCGTGAGCACCTTGAGGAGCCAGCAGAATGCCTCCGCGCAGAACCAGCGAGTATCTGCAGACCGTCAGCCAGACGCCTGGTGTGTCAATTTGTGCGGGCGCACCTCGTGGTCGTCTCGTCGGTGATGATGCCCCGATCTGGAGTATATTCGGGTTTTGAGGCAACACGATCAGTGCGCCATTGTGGGAAGTGTCACGTTACCGCCTAGGCACTCCCTCACTCAAAAATTCAGCAAGTAGAAAAATATATAAATATTATATATGCTCAGGGATATTATAATACTAGTAATGATAGGAGACTAAAGGCACTCTGTAAGTACGCGTAAGAGCCGTAGAACTTACAACCTTTTAATCACGACAAAATGATATCTTAGCAGCTATCTGGCGTAGCATGTTATATCGTTTGATTAAATTTTATCATTTCTATTTTAGAACTGCAGCCTATTTAGTTATAAGATGGAGCAAACCTTCTACTTAAATTAGCTTTTCTAGTACGTTATAGTACTAGTACTATTGTTGTATTCTGTGGTTATAGCTGAATGCTGATGGTCTTAAAAATGAAAACATGGTACTACTTTGCGAAGAGACTAGATACAAAATGGCTTCTTAACCTAAGGAGATAATATCAGGCCATTAAAAAAAATCATTAAAGCATGTATGATTTGTTTTGGCATAAATTTAAAGCACATAATAAGTTATAAGTAAGAAAGTGAGTTATAGAAAGTGAATCTATAGGGCATTTTGTGTCGTGACAGGCTCGCATGATGTCATGTTCAAGGCGCGCTTGCATGCAGCAATTTGGAAAATTATTTCCCGGCTCAACTGCATGTTTCTAGTGTTTTTCTAATTCAACTTCCGTGTGTCGTCTAAATTCGACCTTGCTCCCCAAGAAACCAATGCTCTTTGATGTTTCGAAGGGAGTGAGTGATAAAATATGGCGCTGAAACGTGGCTTCTAAGGAAGGCCCAGTGAGCTGTGGGGAAGATCTCTGCGAGATCGAAATCAGAGATCAGATGATCCGTAGACACGTGAAGGATACGATTATAGGAGCCAAAACAAAGTTAGTCAATACCAATGCTGAGAAACCATCACACTGCTTTTTCTCCAATTCGTACGTCTTTGCAGGTTATACCAACTTACCTAAGTGATTTTTTTAAGATCATAAAATACCATTTATATCACTAAACGTGGCTGCATGGGTTAAATTGCCTTTGCCTCTCTTTCGCGAAAAATAATTAAAAATCATTCATTCGCTCAATGATCCCGCCATGGTTGCGTATCTGCACTTTTCAGTGATCTGGTTTGAACTACATTTTATGTGTTACGAAGACTGTGGCTTTTTTGTGGATTTTGTTTTTCTCTTTGAATACTACAATTGTGAACTTGACCTATACATATTTGAAAGAGGCCGTCACACTCACACACACACACACACACATACATACAGACACATACTATTTTTAATTCTAAAATTTTATATTTAATTAAATTCTGGCCTTTACAATACAAGCTATGCTTAGTGTAAAGGTCACCGAAAAACTATTCATATGTGTAAACTATCTGTAAATTTTAAAATAAATAAATAAATAAATAAATAAATACTATTCCAACATAATATACAAATAAGCAAAAATGCCTAAAACTGAATTCCTACCTAGTTTTTACATAATGTGTTATAATTTTGATTTTGAGATACAATTAAATGAATAATTCTCAGGCATTTAGCGATCACGTGGGCGTAATAATACTCCGTAGGTATTATGTGCAGGAATGTTTTAAATTCTAAAATTACCCTATTTATATACAGTTTTTACATTGGCATACCGATAGGTATTAGGTATGCGACGACATATGCCTATACCTGAGACAGCAAAACCGGAAGTGTGCGCGTAATGTTTGCTTGTATCCGCGCGCGCACACCCCGCAGCGATGCCACGACGACGGTGTATTTTGCGACGACGAAGCCAATCAATATCATTGAAATTCCGAAGCGTTGGCTGTGACGGCTGCTGCTGGTTCCCATTCATCCTCCATCGTGAAATCAGCGATAAATATACGAAATACAAAACCCCGCTGATAAACAGCTCTTTTCAAAGCTATTCCAATTTATCTGTTAATAGGTTGTCTATATATTTATTTCCACACCTTCACTCGGTACGGTAGCTACAGGCATTTTTGTATATAAAAGGGGAATCCCCTTTTAAGATCTTCGTGGTATTTCTGTGAAATTTTAGTCTTATCAATTAGATATCTTTGATTCAATGTTTCTAAATATTTAGACATCCTGACTGCTACCTAACCTGGTCGATTGTCGGTGTTCGCATGTGTGCGCGCTACAGAGATGTATAATTTTCCGTTATCCCGCAAAAGGGAAGGGACTCGCTTTAATTATATTTGCACTAGATTTATTTCGGTCGGTCCGTTTGTCAATGTTCACGGTTAAATTAATTAAGGAACGGTCACGGGGTTCGACTGTCGTGTCGACTATTTGAATGGTCATTTGGAGTGGAAGAAAATTAGGATAACTTTGTTATGTCCGAACGGACACTGCGTTCTGCGCAATAACAAAAACTCTAACAGAATTTATGTTACATAAATAATTGAAATGAAGTATAATTTCTTAACTATGCGACGTCTTATTAAATATAAATAATAGCGAACCGCTCTCGGCTTCGCACGGGTGCAATTTCCGTTAGTGAAAGAAGTTAGAGGACAAACAGACAGAAGCGGACTGCAATTTTATTTTATAAAATGTAGGATCTAGGACGATTCACCGCCGCCGATTTATCGCCACCCTTTCACCGCCGCTTTTCATCGCTGCGCTGGCCGTTTCATCGCCGGCCGTATCATCGCCACTCATTCACCGCCGCCATTTCATCGTCAGCCGTTTCATCGCCGGGCGATTCGACGCCGGCCATTTCATACACACGTTTTCAGTACAATTAATCTTGTAACACATTTTTTAATAGAATTTTTTCACATTTTTCAATTTTTTAATTATTTTCTGATGACATCTGGTAGTAATGAGGTTAAAAACTGAAAGCTAATCGTAGGTGGCGCCACTGTTGAGTGATCCTAATCGCCGCCAAATTGCGTTCTTGGTTCCCTGTATTTACCAGCGAATTTGCCTTTATTTCTACAAAAATGTATTCGACATAGAGGGTTAAGAAGTTAAAAAAAACAGTTGAGGGAAAGAAAAGCATCTACTGCACATAACCTCGAATATTTAGTCTGCTTCCAATTTTTTCTTCATAAAGCTTTTGTCCATTGTTTTCTTCTTTTGAAATCTTTAGGGAATATATGGATTCCCGTCTTTTTGCAATCCAAAGCTGAACATAAGCGTCATGTTAATTAAATAAATTCAGTTTTTTTTTGTTTGTTTACAAAATTGCTATGGAAAATGATAGCGACTTGTCAGATTTAGGGAACACCCAACAGTGCTGCCATCTGAATTGAGCAAAAGTCAGTTTTTTACCCCATTGTTTTGCTTTCTGCAATACAGCGCAAGGCAAACAATAGACCATAACGACGGCGATGAATCGTCCCATCCCGTAAATGTATACAGATTAAATTCTTGTAAATCTATTATTTATTTGTCTATGTGAACTTTTACAAATATTAATATATCACCAAACATAATTAAATTAAATTAATCCACCGTTTACGGGACGAAACCGGCAAGAATCCTCCATTTTATCAAGACAACGCGAACAATAATAATAATGTATCAACAAGGTATCAACAAAATAGTTTTCTGCTGCAATATATGCATAGTACTCCTTAGTACCCAATTGTAAAGTTAAATTATAAAATTTTATTTATCGTGTAGTGAAAAATAAATATCGATTAACTTATAACCTGAACATTTATTTTGTGTATTATATTTACAACATCTGTTATAAACATATGTGCAGAATGTTTTCCCTTCGTGCCGCGTGTAAATGGTGCAAGTAAGTGAAAAATGTACCAGTCACTCCGGCGAACTGGCCTATTTCCTAGCTCGATCCGAACTCGATCTAGAGCCGTACGCGATAAAGACAATTTTGCAATGGCTAAATATCGAATCTGTTTGTCATAGTTTCTTGAAGGTTTTCACTCAGAAATAATTACCTAATAAAGATGTTTGATACGTAATAGTTACAAGGAAAAGCTATTATCTGATCCAAGGGAGAGCTGCCGACATTTTTCTGAGTTATGACACAGTCACGAATCCGAAGGAATCTCGAATTGACTGAACAGTTACTCAAAGAAATTAAATAATATATTTCTATTTTTCAACTTATGTGTTAGAAACTCTAATAAAAAATAGCAACACTTAGCAGTGATTAAAAAAAAAATTAGCCGAACTAATTGTCCGAAAAATATAGACTTATCTTTTACAACAACTTTTTTTAGCACCCCCAAGGTTGTCCACACAGTAATTTAGTTAATAGATTCTTTTGGTTCTTTATTATTACATTTTTAGGGTTCCGTACGTCCGAATAAAAAATATCTTCACAGGAACACTCCTGTGTCCGTCTGTCCGTCGGTCACAGTCAAATATCTCGGAATCTACTAGACCGATTAAGTTGAAATTTGGTACACATATCAATTTCTATGACCCAAACGCAGAGGTGTGACGTGAATAGATGAAATCTGTATATGGGAAGTCATTTTTGGGGGAAGGTGGAAAATTAAAAAAAAATTTTTTTGAAAACTGCATCGTGTGACATATCAAATGAAAGTTCTTAAATGTTTTTTTTTTTGTAATTTTAAAATAAATAGTTTCCAAGTTATTAAAGAAAATAGACGAAAATTGACCATTCCCCCCGAAATTCCCCCGACGAAAATTGATTAAAGAATAAGGAATTAGAAGGGGATGAAACTCTGGAATTCCCTACTAAAACATATTCGTATCTGTTATTTCATGATGATCTTTTTTTATATTAAGATCGGCAGACAGGCTGACTGTCCACTTGATAGTAGGTGACACTTGAAGCATCTCCAAAGCTGCTGCAAGTGCGCTCCCTACTACAGTGGGATTAAAGATAAGGGATTAAAAGGGAATAGGGAAATGGGCTCTAGCATCTATTACTCACTCTCCGAAACACAACAGCACACGTGCTGTTATGTCACGATGGTCTTCTGTAAGGGGGTGGTTACTGCCGCCAGAGACGAGCTGCGAAACGCAGTGTGTCATGCTACTGCTTTGTAAGGGGATAGTTTCTGCCGCCATATAGGTTGCCAATTTATTAGATGTCATGCAGAAACGTTACAAAAAGCGTCACACAATATTCGAAAAATCGTGCGCAAAGAAGTGTCACTTCAAAAAAAGTGAATATTGAAAAAAAAACATATTTCGAAATCCGTCCCCCAGAATCCGATAATAACAATCAATAAGGTAGGCCGTGACAAATGAGGGCCGGGGCGGCACTCCGCCTTCGGTCAACTTCACAACATAACTCACACAAACTTCACAAAAACAAACCTCACCTCCACATATAACTTGTACGTACTCATATATATGTCTTTTTGGGTCATCCTACCTGCACCATGTCTCAAGAGATTGCCATATGTGGCTACAGTCACATCCAGGGAAGGATTTACTAGCATTCGCCCCTGGATAGGCTTATTTTTAATACCAAATTTTTGTCGTGATAAATCATAAGCGAGCCGTGTCTGTACAATAAATATTTTTTTAAAAAACAATTTGTACACATTGTACTTATGTTACCTAGGTCAAAAAAAATAGTTTTTAAAAATTTTTTCTGTTTGTCTGTCCGTTTATGCACACTAATCCCTGAAACGGCTTATCTGATTTGAATGCGGTTTTCACTGATATGTTGTAGCAAGCTTCCCGTAATGTTTAGTGTTTATTTCATTCCAATTGGTTTACAAACGAAAAAGTTGCGGGCTCAGCTAGTGTAAAATAAGTTATTTATGTTTTATATTCAGTTATATTATATATATACAACTCTTTATAATAATTATTTATTAAATTATTAAGAAAATACCTTTAGCACCTAATAAGATGGACAAAGATGCAGAATATTCCCAGTTACATTATTTTCTTTTATTTATTTATTTTTCATTTCAACTTTTTACCTTCCATTACAAACCTATTTAATTAAGTTAAATTAAAAAATTTAATGATTTATTTACAAAAAATGATGTATAATTGTGTAAGTGTGTATTCGTGCGAGTGAGTGAACCTTATAATGAGCGTATTTGAAATATTCTCTCCTTATTTTAAAACATTGCAGATGGAAAAAGTTGCACCCAAAAAAAAAATCAAGAAAATATTATTTACTCCGAATAGAAAAAGCCAATTTTTGTACAAAAGGCATGAGTTAAAAGCAAATGTTTCTCTAGTTTGGGCGGGCGACGTCACAGCGTCCATAAATCATGTCAGCCCGGGTCCATTCGTCACCGAACAGTGGACACACTGTTTAGATGCGTTTAGCCTCTTATAACTTATTCGATTGGCTACCTAGATTCGTGATTTAGTGACAGGGGCCAACTACATTTTGTAGTCTTTTATTGTACAGCCCGTCTGATTGTAATAGCCATCAATGTACGTGGGTGGGCGTTGTGGTACATCAGCAGTCACATTGACCCATTCTCGATCAGGGTAGTAAACCGTGTTGGTTCTTTATTTTATTTCTTTATTCTCGTAAAAACAGCAGACAATTCGCCACTATTGCTTGCTACGCTTGATACGTTCTTTTATTATATATATCATCTAATAAGTGCAAAAATTAACCGTGTTAGGTGAGCTTAATTCTTTTTAGGGTTCCGTACGTCCGAATAAAAAAACTGAACCCTTATAGGATCACTCGTGTGTCCGTCTGTCCGACCATTCCCCCCCCCCCCTTATCTCCCGAAACTACTGTACAGAAATTAGTTTTCTACTTATAGATTATAGGAAAACCTATAAGAAGTCCATGATATTAAAATAACATGGTAAATCACTCAATATTGTGCGGATAGGTAACATCGTACGGAACCCTCTTCACGCGAGTTCAACTCGCACTTGTCTCGTTTTTTTATTTTATGAGAGCCGTCAAAGGTGGCTACCGTCCCCTATAACACAAGTATCGCCTTAGATGTTGCAAGTGCACTGCCGATTAAAGATTTGGAAGAGATAAGGAAAAAGGCTCTTGCATCCATCACTCACTCACCGGAACACAACAGAACATAAAATATGCTCTTATCTGACCGTGGTCCTATCCTATTTGGTGCTATACCATCAAGTGGACCTTCTGGCGACTTTACCATAAAGAAATCGATAAAAAGCTTCTTTTGTTGACTAATATTTTAAATTAATAGTGGTAACAAAAAATGCTTATTTCTTTCTTCTTTTGGTTATAATGAGTCAATATTAACTATTATTAACTATTATTAACTATTATTAACTATTATTAACTATTATTATTATTATTAAAAGTATTGACTGATTGCGTTATCGATGACATTTTACTCAAGTGATGGGGGATTGAATTGCTTGACTTATATGATTTTATTATTTCACTGAATTGATTTTTGAACGAATTTTGCATCTTATATGTATACATATGTGTTCTAAGTAGAAATAACATAACTATTATTAATTATGGCATATTTTTTTTTCCAAATTTTTAACAGGGACAACATGACGTAATATAGCTGTAGATACCAGTAATTGGTACACAAATGTAAACGTGTCTACATAATTTTCTACATTTTGATGTGCTGTTGGTGTCTCAATAAAATAAAATATTAACCTTTATTATTAACCCATGGTCATGGCAAATAAATTATTATTATTATTATTATTATACATTTATTGATTTCTTTTCTTAATTCTAAATTTTTTACAATATAAATATTAAAAAACAACAATATATATCATAAAAAACTTAAAACTAGGATTCCGCAGATAGCGGGGCAAGGCCCAAGCTACCGGTGGTTAGGGCTGCAGAGTGAGGAACCTCCTGACAATTCGTGCCGTGTCAAGAAGTACCGCCTTCTGTATCTGTCCCTTGACCCAACTATCTAGTGAGAGCCTCTTGAGATGTTGGTCGAGGCTCTTTGCTATGAGACCGTTGGCCGAAACAACTATCGGGACGATGATTGTCGAATCGACATCCCACATAGCGGTCACCTCGTGAGCCAAGTCGATGTACTTAGTGAGTTTTTCTTTTTCGGCTTTCACGAGGTTTTCGTCATGCGGAACAGCGATGTCGACAAGCATCGTCCGGCGCTGGGATCGGTCAATAACCACGATGTCAGGCTTATTGGCGACAATATTATTATTATTATTATTATTATTCAAAAAATATAAAGTCTCCACAGTCTATCTGAAAATATTTATAATAATTTGTTTCAATCCATTAAACTCGAGTATATAAATTAAATGTTAGTATGTTTGTTAGTGCCATATGCCAGTCCAGACATGGTTTAACATATTTTCCGTGTTCGTAATGACCTATAAAAATTGCAATTAAACAAATCACTCCGCCATAAAAAGCGAACATTAAGGAACGTGATGCAAGGAGTGATGTCGTATTGAAAGGGTTCATTGTATCTATTAGTTTCTACTAAACAGTTAAGAGCACGTGTGACCGTTTACCTTCGGACTACCGAACTCGATTTATTGTTAGCTTACGCATACATTGCTTCTTTAATGGCACAACATATTCTTTATATAGTATACTAGCTGTTGCACGCGACTTCTTAAGCGTAACTTTATAAAATTTCAATTTTTATTTTAAAGGGGAGGGGGGTAGGGGAAGTTTGAGTAGCCTATGTTACTCGCTGATAATTTAGCTTTCTATAGGTGAAAGAATTTTTAAATCGGTCAAGTAGTTTTTTAGTTCATTCATTACAAACATACATACATACACACAAATCTTTTCTCTTTATAATATTAGTATAGATAGAATAGTCGCGGGGAGTCGCTGGCTTCAGGCGGCACAAAATCGTGGTGTTTGACGGTCATTGCAGGAGGCCTATGTCCAGCAGTGGACGTCCATCGGCTGAAACGAACGAACGAACGATAGATAGAATATATGTATACAAATCTTATAACTTTAAACGAGCAATTCTTATTATAGCACTAGGCGTGGGCGGGGGTTTCATCCCTTCGTGATCGATGTACCTCGATCACGCACGAAGCGTTTCAGTTCCACCTTCCTTGTCCGGACTGCTAAGGAGTGAAACTGCGTCTGTGTTCCCACAGAACTACAATCTGGGGGTCTTCAAAACCAGGGTAAATGGGCGTTTACTGGGTAAGCGTGGTCCACCTTCGGCCACATCTACACCTCACATCAGATGAGATAGTGGTCAAGCGCTACCCTGATCTAATAATAAAAAAATAATATACATTATTATACTTCTTGTAAAAAAAAATCTTATTGTATTCTTTGTAAAAACGCAATTTTACACAAAAAGAAAGTTTTTATAACTGCATATTTATTAAAGCGCCATCTCGTAAAATAAAGTAGTACTTGTATTGTTGCCGATGGATGATAATCAACTGTTATCCCAAAATTTTGTGAGATGGCACTATAATATGAATAGCTTATATAATGAAATGAATATAACACTTATAAAATGTTTAATTAGCATTGGTGCCTCCATAAAAATAATTTAAGAGCAATGTATTGAAAACAATAAAGTGTAGTCGTTTATAGTTTTCTATAAGTTTGAGGAACGGGAGCGTCTAATTAGTAGAGCAGATGTGGAGCAATCGCCCATCGATACGCCACCAAGCTGCGCTTGCGCAACTAACTACTTCTGGTATTTATAAAGAGTCGCAAAACTCTAACGAGTCTTGTCTTATACAGCATATACAAATTAAACAAACTTGATAGAAATACGTATATAATAGATGAGCCGATTACAAATCTTGAAACTTACATTTACACAAACATTATAGATAACTATAATAATTACATTACTCACCCATTAGATCTTAGTTTTATTGCTCAAAGTACTAGCACATAACAAATACAAACCACCTGGAAATAACAGCACGTGTGCCGTTGTGTTTCGGTGAGTGAGTAAGGGATGCCAGAGCTCATTTCTCTATCCACTCCTAATCCCTTATCCTTAATCCTACTGTAGTCAGCAGCGCACTTGCATCAGCTTTGGCGATGCTTGTGTTATGGCAATTTCGTTAAATTGAACCTAGATGTTCTGATAAATTGAATAAATAATTGAAGAATGTTGACAGGTTGACTAAACCATGAAGTACGTAGGTGCAGACTTTCAAAAAAATCTTAAATAGCTCCTCTGAAGATCCTCACGTTCAATCCCATATCCATCAAGCACTTCAGGATGGTAATTAATACTTCAGGAGGAACTTTGTTATACAGTTCAGTTGGCAGGGGATTAAATTTCAACCCAAGCTGTATCTGCTGTTTGGGATTTGTTTTAAATCTATAGCGTGCCATATGGTGGATTTAATTTGGTTACTTAAAAACTGGGATAACCATTAACTAGATAACCCAATAAAACACTACCCATTGTATACAACCGGGTTTTAATAGATGTTTCGCGTTGGATCCTCAATATTGAACAACTCGGAGCAGTGATGAATACTACCACAAATGCAAGAGTACTTACTGCCCCGAGTCCACTAGGAATTTATTATTTGAATAGATGGGGAGTTTTGGACAAAGAACCGCTGCACATGATCTGGATGGATAGAAAATTTATCCCGCGCAATACATGGAACATTCTTTCCATATGTTATCGTTTTAGATGGGAAGATATTCCATCCATCAGCTTCTTCAAGCGAACCGTAAACAAATCGACATCGCACCTGATCGACCGCACCTACTTTGAACACTTCTGTATACAAATTTTATATTTCCCGTGTTAAACTGTGATGACAATGTCTCTGTGTCATAGACTACATACATACAAACTCTACGGCTTGCCCACGGATCAAATCTTCGTTTAATACATTTAAGGCTTGGTTTCTTTGTCAACTCAACAGTTGCCATCGAGTGGACTGGTCATTTACAGCGCCAAAGTACACTGCGTATCGCAGTTATAAAATTGCATCCCGCAGAGCTATACACAGAATTCTCGTGTCCTTTTCCCTGTCCCTAAGGATCGCAGCGCACTTACATCCCAATTAGCGTGATTGCATATAGACACATTTAAATAAGGTAATGGCAAGTGCTATTTAAGTAAGCAAATGACACCGGCTAGCATCTCTATATAGTTCTCAATTTAAAACACAAGTAAACGCGTGACGTTTAACACATCGAGTGTCTCGGCGAAGTAAAATCGTAATGGTTAAAGTCCATATAACACTCGCACCTCCCACACATAAATCATCTTAACAAATGTACGCCGAGCCACAGATCAGGGGAAAGGTGAGGCGGTATGAACTATTAATTATATTGTCTAATAACAAAAGCTATGTGGGTGTTTGTGCGTTCTTTTTAAGAAACATACCAAACGACTGTCACTTCAGACTTCACTGATAGCTTCAAGTAAACTGATGAGTTTTTCACAATAAACTGATAAATAGCGCTCTGGTTTTTCACTTAGCTTGATTTTTAGATACATTATTTAGTTTACAAAGATTTTATTTGAAATTAATAATTTTATATTATATTCTATCCTCGAATTCAGCTTCCAATGGACAGCGGATTCTCGTCCAAAATTCCTGTGTCTTAAAACAAAAATTTTCGACCAATGTGTGTGGCAAGCGATGACGACATATGGCGCCGAAACTTGGTCTCTAACTATGGGCCTCGTAAGAAGGCTCAACGTCGCTCAAGCGAGCTATGAGGAGGCCTATGCTCGGAGTAACACTGTGAGATTCGTAGACTAACGAAAGTTACCGACATAACCCGAAGGATTAATGAGTTGAAGTGGCAGTGGGCAGGACACATAGTACGGAGAGCGGAACAGATAGACAAAAATTTTAAAAAAAAATTACCAGTTCCGTATATACTCTGATATACATTTAGTAAAAACACTTAAATTTTATTTATTAGTATAAATAATGTCCTAATGCAAATGACCTACACTTTATTTTAAATGTAATCATATAATAGTGTTATGCATGTTACGAATAGAAAAGACACGTCGATGTGTCATTCGACAAAAATTGGGTCACGTTCCCCTTCTTTGTGCCTCGAAAGATATTTTCTTAATATGACTCATTCTGCAGTGTTTCGTTAACACTGAATGCGTAATTAATCTCTCTTTATATTGATTTAGGCTTTATTTCGCAACAGACACTTAAAATTCTATAATAATTTTTAAATCTCATTAAGTAGTGGTAGGGCACACTGCGTTTCGCAGTCATTTGGGCAGCCCGCCTGGCGGCAGTGACCACCCCCTTACAGAAGACCACCATGAAATAACAGCATATACGTGCTGTTGTGTTTCGGTGAGTGAGTAAGGGATGCCAGAACCCAATTCCTTATCCCCTCCTAATCCCTTATCCCATCCTACTGTAGTCGGCAGCGCACTTGCAGCACCTGTAGCGTTGCTTGTGTTATAGGCGACGGTAGCCACCTACCATCAAGTAGATCGTCAGCCTGTTTGTCGACATAACATTAAAAAAAAAATTTAAAAAAAACAGTAAGATTATAAACTATTAGCTGCCCGCGGATACGCCCGCGTGGAATATATAGCCCATGTCAATTCTGACATTCTATTCTAACTATTGGTATTTTTTTTTAAATCGGATGAGTGGCTACGAAGATTAGTTCCTACTTAGATACAGACATTAGCTCTTTATAATATTAGTACAGAAAAACGAGTGTATTTACGCTGAAAATAAACAGCTTAAAATGTGACAGGCAGACTACCGACTAAATGATTGGTGGCTACCGTCACCTATTACATAGGCAACGCCATAAATGCTACAAATTCGCTGCCGCTTAAAAAGAAGATCTCTGACCAGTTTTGACACACGATGCTGCGACGTAGACGCTGATGATTGACAAGGCCCTGCTTGACATTCCTCTGAAGGATATGATCCGAAATACGGAGACCTGTAGGATAGGAGAATAAGGATATTCAAGTTACACCGTGCCGAAGCCGGGTCGTGACACGGCATCGAATTATCTTTGGGTATTTTTTCCTGCTACGGCCCAGTCCGATCATGACTAGTTGTAACATGTACCTATTAGGAATTGCTATAGCTGCCCTTAGTACTTTTAACCTCATCGTACTAGAGTCTGCATCAAACTAGCTCCCCCCTGCTGCTTGCATATTCCTGTAGCCACCTAATACCGAGTATACCATCAGTTTGTCTCCCTTCTTTCCTCATAAAAAAGACTAAAGAGACATACGCTCCTCAGCCTATTAAGTCTATCTCCCGATGATGTGGTAAGATCCAATCAAAACAAAACTCAACTCTCATTATGTCATTCCTCACTGTTAATGACACATAACAACATCGCCACACTTAATCCCCGTCGAGAAACTTTAAAACTGTTGCTTGTGTCACACAATACATCAATCTTTACACTCGAATTCATCCGGACGGTCGATTGTCAACTCTTCAGGTCTGGTAATAAGGTTATCCCCAGACGCAAATATAAATTGCGAGCTGAAAGCAAATGTTTGACTTCAAATCGGAATTAGTAACGCTTCTGCGATGTAACATATTGTTCCAACTAATTATAGTAGGTATGTTTTGTCATTTTAAAAGAATCTCATTACGAAAATACGCGGTTACAGCATCTATCGATTTGGTGAAATAGTCCATGATACCGAGCAAAAATAAAAGTTTTTAATATTTGAAATAAATAAATAAATCATTAGCAGCAATTACAGTACAAAGATATTCTGCCAAACATCTCTGTACAAGATGGGCAAACAAATATTTGTATTTATTATATCTTACATAATTTAATATCAAATAAACTAAGGTTTACAACCGAAACCAAAGTTAAACTGAAATTAAATTTCATCTACTTAGAAAATCGAAGAAACGAACATGCAAATGAATTATACTATTAGTTAGATTTATACAGGTGATGAATCCAAATGGGTCAGTGAGGGCAAATCTCAAACCATAAGAGATACGCATCGATTTAAAAAAAAAAGTTTTTCAAATTACGCTCATACGCGACCAGGAATCGAACCGGGTCAAATTTCTGTAAAAAATCGCAATTGTTTTTGTTACTGTTTGATAGTAAGTTTTGCTATGGAACCTTATGTAAATTATAAACATAAATGTGTACAATTTTGATATTTACCCATTTGGATTGATCACCCTGTATATTAAACATACAGGGTATTATCATCCGTAGTATTATCCGTAAGCGTGAAAAATATTTTTCTATTAATCATGGTGTGTATAATTATTTAATTTCAATATAAAAAAATAATAATGTTATTATTTATTAGCAGAAACATTTGTGAGATGAAAATCCCTTTAAATCTGTGATCAAAAGATTTCATTTTGTAAAACAAATGAATAAAGTGTTTTTGGTGAAAGCAAAAAGCTTATAAAATATTTTATTATTGGACGCAATCTTGGAGGATTGCAAAAGGATGTCAAGATTCATTTTACAACAGGCCTTTGATCTAGGAGTCAGCTTTTAAAGGGGACTCCCCTTTCAGAGCACTCTTCCAAACACCTGCTACTTCTCAGAGACAGCTTTAAGATAATTGCGAAAATTATTCATTCACATTAATATTGTTTAATGATTCACTCTTTTTATTAATTTCTTATTATTTTAGACTAAAACCTAAAACCAATACTGTAAGGACTGGATAAATATATATAACTCTCTCTCTAAATTGTTCGTCCTGACTGCCTATCAACACAGCCAAAATTACTAAATTTAAAAAGCTGAAATTTGGAACGGGTTTATTTTAAACGTAATACACTAAGAAAGGAGCTTATCATCGTTTAGCATCCGCAAAGCATACTTTAACCTCTGGGGAAAATCTGGTACTTCATTCTAGGTTGAGAATAATTTCTGCTGAATGTAACTCCTGGTAGGTTTTGTATTTAGACTCTGCATAAAGTAGACGAACTATTTCTCATCTTTTAAAGACCTTCGATCGACCAAAGTGTCTTCTGTCGATTAAGAATTGTCACAAATTCCCTTAGATTATGAAATATTTTTATTATTTTTGACTAGCAACTCCGTCCGCATGCCTTTTTCTTAAGCAGTTGAATTATTCACTCTTTATTTATCGTATATTTTTGTCAAGCTAGTTTTCACTATTATTTTTAGATGATCCCTCGGATAATACTTTTTTTCTGGATGAAAGGTACCTATGTTCTATATCCCTTTTTTTTTTTTTTTTCTTTTAGGAGGGGAAATGCATTTCCGCACTATCCCTCGTCGACGAGGACGGTCGGCGAGGGGGTGTGAGGGACTCACCCGGCGGAACGAATCGCCCCGCCGGTCCTATGTTCCACCATCGGCAGTGATAATGGGACCCGGGATCACAGCGAGGCCTTATCCCCGGGCCCCACGCACCGCCACGTCCTTGCGGACCCTGCTCCATCGCGGCAAGCCGCATAAAAACTCCTGTGGTGACCTGCGGAACATCTGCAGGCCAACCACACCTCTCATCTGTTAAGTTCCAGGCGCCAGATGTCCTCCTCTGACGCCCGAAACAGACAGCGCCGCCGCCGATAAAGCGACGGACCCACCATCTCTTCGGACACCTCTGCGGAGCCAGCCACTGATTTTTACCTACGGTCTGACCACCCAGAGGAGCTCAGAAACTCCCGGGGACCGTAGGCTGGACCTCTTCCTTGACCAAGGGCCGGTGTACCCTCCGACGCCCAAGTGGGGCAGCCGCAGACCCTCCTCCCAGGTATCTCGGCCTCCCTCCCTTGGGACCCCGACGCAAAATCCGGGACGCGACGATATTGGAGGGCCACGCCGAGAGTTACGCCGGGATCGCCCTCGTCTGTTGCGCTCCGCCACGAGCTCCGTTGAACGGAGCCCGCTCGGAGCCCACCTCGGTGTGGGCCTTCTTTGTCCCCAAAACCAATCCGATCGGTCGAGCAAAGGCCGGTGAGGAAAAAAGGCACCGACCCCTGCAACCGCCCGGATTGCCAAGGGTAAGCCCCCCCACCACGACAAGGTCATGGCCCACCTAGGGGGGGATGTTCTATATCCCTGGCGTATATGAAATTTTTTTCCGATAGTTCAAATTTCCGAAATTCGGAAATTTGAAGTTTTGAGCGAATATTAATAAGTTTTGTATGAACTTTGAATGGGAAAAAGAAAAATTGGTGTTTCACGTTTTTCCGGGTCATTTTAAACACTTTACTCTTCATAAGAATCTCCTTCAAGCTTAAAAAAAAATTGCCGAATTGGCCCAGCTGTTCTCGAATTTTGCGCTAACAATACATTTAGCGATTCATATTGATTTATATAGATTTATTTACATATTTATTTATTTATAAACAAACGGTTACATTAAATGAAATGACGAGTAATGTCTTAATGATTTATCGTATACAGTGCCAGGTGTAAATATATACCTATAGATTTATATATCATATACAGCTTGTTCCAATTTATATAGACACTTTACCATTAATTTCAATAAAATGAAATCAAATTAATTACTTTTTGTTTTATTATTATTACTAATTTGTTTTTATTATTATTTTTGACTTTAATTATTTAGTGGTCACGTTTTTAGTATATTTTTGATATTTGCTTCTGTAATTTTATTTTGGTATTTCTTTGTGCAATTTATTAATTAAATTGGGAATTAAGTATTGTCTGTTCTTTTTTCAAATTCATTATTAAATTTAGGTTTATTTAGTTTCTCATATGTGATGCTTCTGGTAATAATTAAATGGCTTTTTGAGAATACGTTGACGCCACTTATAGCTCAAAAGGGGAATCAATGTATTTGAATTTATTTTTGGTCGGACAATTGATTTTATTAATAAATACTGAATCTTATAAATGTGTTTTATATGTAGGTACTACCGTAATTGCTAAGACCATCTGAAAGAAAGCTTTCCACAAGTGCCTAGTGCATTTTATTATATACTAGCAATTTTTATATATATGAACATTCCCCGTTTATCCCTCTTTCCATTAGTGAAAACCGAATTAAAATCGGTCTACCCGTTCACGCGTGATGCCGTGGCTAAGGGAAATGGGGATTCATTTTTATATCTAAGATTTTGTTTGTGTGATACCCATTTAAATATATTGTCTATAACTAGCCCTAGGTACACAACTTCATTTATATCAAATTAATTTACATCCTCACACTCCAGTTGCGGTAATGTAGGGGATGAAAGTTGGTGATCTACAATTTCCAAAGTTGAAGAAATCACGCCACGATATCAAAAGTGGCGTTGTAGCAAAACTTTAGGAAATAGTACGAACGAAACATTCATGAAGAACACTTCAACATTTTCCAAGACGCCGACCGAACTTTCTCGAAAGCCTTAAAAAGAATGAAAGCCACCATCTTGGAATGAAATCAAATGAAATGTCGAGAGGGCCCTAGCGTTGCTCGGCTTCGTTTTACTGTTGCTTTCAAACACTATACCAATTGCATAAAACTAGCATTATTCCCGGTAGTGGTGTAAGCCCTCTGACTAAAGTTCCTGAGATTCGTTTCCTGGAAAGATCAACCGTTGCAACAACCTCTCAAAGAAAGTGTGGTTCTGGTTCTTGGTATCCAGTTAAAGACAATTACTTAATGGTAAGAGTGCAAGAAATATTATTTTATGATAATAAACCTTTTTTTTTTTAAATGTTATATATACAAGCGGGCGGTTCAAATCTGGATCAGCTCTTCTGCGAAAAGGAAAATTTGGGATGGCATCTAAAAAATTTAATCATTTGCAAGTTAAAATAAAAAGCAAAAAAATTGGCGACTTCAAAAATAATCTTAAGACAATTGTTAATCGAGACGGTCTGCATCATCATGAATGATTTAATTTAAGAAAAAAATTATTGTTCTGAATAAAATAATTAATAAATAATCAACTTAAAATTAAATAACTTATTGCTATAAAGTAACTTGACAAGGTTATTTTTAAATTTGTTTTGTATGCCAGTAATGGTATGTAGATCGAATGTTAAAATACAAACACCTTTACCTATAATCCACGAATAAAAATTATTACTAATAAACATTACCGAAGGTTGTTTTTTAGGGTTCCGTACGTCCAAGTGCAGGTGACCGTATACCTGGGCGTTACAGATATACGGTCTCGGGGAGCTCAGCCTTC
Source organism: Bembecia ichneumoniformis (assembly GCA_910589475.2). Lineage (NCBI taxonomy): Eukaryota > Metazoa > Arthropoda > Insecta > Lepidoptera > Sesiidae > Bembecia > Bembecia ichneumoniformis. Next base: position 456,648 of record OU342538.1, on the reverse strand, counting down.
GCAAGAGGTAGTTGCGCGAATCCGATTGCGTGTGCGCGGTAACCTCCTCCGCAAATGGAGCGAGAGGTTGGTCGAGCCTAGTGCCGGCCACCGTACCGTAGAGGCCATTCGTCCAGTGTTGGACGAGTGGCTCCAGAGGAGACACGGGGCTCTCACGTTCCGTCTGGTGCAGGTGCTCTCGGAGCATGGCTGCTTCGGGAGTTATCTCCACCGGGTGGCTCGTAGGGAGCCAACCCCAGAGTGTCATTCGTGTGCGTGCGCTGAGGACAGCGCACAGCACACTCCTGCGGAGTGCCCTAGACCGCTGCGACCATTGGATTGGACTCAAGACTACAGAAGGAGGCGGCGGAGAGAGAGCGGGAGGACGACGTCCTGTCCCATTCTCTCCGTCGCCGACGAACAGGACGCAGGCGGCTGGCGCACGCCCGCCACCTGGACCCATGACAGGACTAGGCGGTAGATGGGGACTCTACCGCCCGCTTTATCCTGAGAGGGACGGCGCACCTTGGCAGTTCGGGTGCGCCGTCCAAATGAGCCGTGTCCGGTTGCGAACCCCCGCGGTGGAGCTGCGGAAAAGTGTTAGTCCGACCTCGCAACTTCACCAACAGCGGGTGAGGAGGACGCCAAGAGGTTTAATCGGTAGTTCTACCCCACTACCGTTTCGGGGCAGGAGTCCGACATAACCCACCGGTCTGTCCCCAGACGGGTGGGTATCCATGATGGATACTCGTCTGTCCGTCCGTCACAGTCTATTATCTCTGAATCTACTAGACCGATTAAGTTAAAATTTGGTACACATATCAATTTCTGTGACCCAAACGCAGAGGTGTGACGTAAATAGTTGAAATCTGTATATGGCAGGTAATTTTTGGGGGATGGTGGAAACTGTTAAGGAGTACATGCATGGTATGTAGCTGTGGAAGGTCATTGCTGGCCTACACCAGCAAAATGTTGAGTAGGGACCTTCTTGTAACTTTCTATCTTACTGTTACTGTTATTTTGTAACTGTGTTTTTTAATCGTATGTTTTGTGCGTTATAAATAAATTGATTGATTGATTGATTGATGCTATCTATAATCTTTTTTGTGCCTACATCTTTTCTCTTGAACAGATTTGTCCGTCAATTGGTCACCTATCCCATAAAAATCATATTTGTACATAACTTATCGGTTTTATATGTTATGATGTTTTATAAGTTATGATTGTATAATCATAACTTATTACTCTGAAAAACGTTTGCATTTCTCACATAAAATTTAACGAGCCCCCACTACGATGTTTATCCCGTGAATTTTAAACTCCATCCGCTTATTAATTCATTGTACTCGAGTGGTACCAGTGAAACACGGAAATTAGAGAAAGTTTTGTTTCAATGTTTATGTAAAATAAAACAAAACACTAAACGAAGTAAGGAGTTTTCGTGTACGAAATGTTTAATTTGTGAAACTGTAATCTGCCCCCGGCCACAACCTTTTCAATTTTCCATAGAACCCAACAACTTTCAGAATTCATTATTCATTTTCATATTTAGGAGCACTCTAAGCGATAAGCCGAATAGATAATAACTACTACTAACCATTGTTACAGCTCGATGAGAGTCGTATTGATATCAGGTTTGATATTATAATAATGTACATAAATGAGTCAATAAAAAAGGCAAAAAAAAAAAATATCTAATCTACACACTAATGTTGTAAAGAATGATTTGATTTTTGTATGTTTGTAATGGATATACTCTAAAACTACTTTACTGACCCTATAAAAAACTATCAAATAAATTTATTGTACAAAATTTCTTTTTTTTTTTTTTTTTTTTTTTTTTTCTTTATTTGGTTTGCAAAACAGCACACAATCTAACATAAAAAATAATATCAGTAATTTGGAAGAAAACTCTACAATGATTGTGCCTTTCACGATGCAAACACAACTTAACAAAATAAAAGTGACAGTAATAAACAATATAAAACACTAAAATAATAATAACATAAAGATCCAATACAAAAATAAAAGAAAAAGCAATAATACAAAATAAGTACCTAAATAAATAAAAATAATAATAAAAAAATAAAAAACTTAAAAACTAAATATTTGTACATAATATTAAGCAGTGTCTTTTGCTAGTTCAACCTTCAAAGAGGCCAAAGAACCAGAAAAAATATCAAAGTTATTTTGTAATGCGTTAATGGCCCTACATAGGCGTGGGAGAGGAGAATGTTGGCCCAAATTCGTCTTCGATGAAGGCGGAGTGAGGGTTTTTCTGTTGCATAGGCGACTATAAGAATTCGGAACCGTGAAATTCAAGCGCTCCAGGAGATCAGGCGAGTCAATATAGCCTCGGATCAACTTAAAGGCAAATAAAGCGTCATAAATCCTCCTTCGCACTCGCAAAGTTGAAAGCCCATATTCCTTAGCTCGCTGTTCATAAGACTGCAGCTTGTCGCACTTTCCATCGGTATACGCTAAGCAATACAAAAATCTCTTTTGAGTGCGCTCAATGCGGTCGATATGAACGTGGTATGTGGGATTCCATACCACACTACAATATTCCAGAATGGGACGCACATTTGCATTGTAAATGAGAGTTGTCAGATGAGGATTCTTAAACAATTTCATTTGCCTAAATATAAAACCCGATAATTTAGACGCTCTATTCACAATGTTGTCAATATGAGAACGAAAACTCAATGCCCCATCGATCATTATCCCAAGGTCCCTAATCTCTCCAACCTCTTCAAGTTTCGATGCGCCCATACTATAAACCACATTGGTAAGCTGACGTTTCCTAGTTAGTCTCAGGAAAAAACACTTCTTTATATTAAGTCTCATTTTGTTGACCTCGCACCAGGTCACCACGTTGTCGATATCTGATTGCAATGCTGTAACATCAGTATCATCCAGAATAGGTCGGTACAGCTTCAAATCATCAGCGAACATTTTAAATTTTGACTTTATTACCGTAGAAATGTCGTTAACAAACAAAGTAAAAAATAAAGGTCCAAGATGGGATCCCTGAGGGACTCCAGATGGCACTATAGATTCCGATGATTCAAAGCCACGAAGTGCAACAAGTTGAGACCGATTCCGTATATAAGATTCACACCAGCGCAACAGAGAGCCATGTATGCCCACACAATCAAGTTTATGCAACAAAAGATCATGGTTTACCAAATCAAAAGCCTTGCTGAAATCTGTGTAAATAGCATGCACCTCACCACCACCGTCGAGTGTTTCTGATATGTCTACCACACAACTCATAAGATTAGACGCTGTAGATCTTTGAGGGAGAAAACCATGCTGATTCGGATGAATTACGTGAGTCAAATAACGAATTAGTCTTTTTTGTATCAAGGCCTCGAGTATCTTTCCCATAACAGACAAGATTGAAATTGGCCTATAGTTAGAAACATCATTTACATTGCCTGACTTATGAATAGGCTTAATGTAAGCCAACTTCCATTTGGCGGGAAAGTGACCGGTGCTAATTGATGTGTTGTAAATAGTTGTAAGCGGTTTGCTCAAACTTTTGGCACAGTTCCTAATAAAAATCGGAGGTATTCGATCTGGGCCTGGGCCCTTATTGCAATCAAGGTGTTGAAGACTAAGAAGAACCTCTGTCTCAGTAAAAGTAATTTCTCCCATCGAATTTTGTGGAAAAATTTGACTATAAGAACCAGTTTTCTGGGAAGGGAGATTATTTACAATCATGTATGTGGAGTTAAAAAACCGGGAAAAAAGGTTACAAATTTCCCTGCCACCCACAGCCGACTCGCCATCAAAAGTCATCTCATTTGGTATATCTCCTCTATTTGACCTTTGGTTTCTGACAAATCTCCAAAATCCTTTCGGATTTTTTCGCAAATTCTCTGCTGTGTTTCTTAAAAAAAAATCATAACATTCTTTAATCATTTCTTTACAACGTTTTTTAAATAAATTATAAGTTACTTTATCCATTAAATTACCGTATTTTTTGAATTTTTTATGAAATTTAGCTTTCTCTCTTAATGCAGTGATTAGAGCTTTATTAAACCATTCAGGATATTTCGTTGTTTTCAACTTGCGACTAGGTATATGCTCATCAATTATAGGATAAATACTTTTATAAAACAATGAAACCATCGAGTCAACATCACCAGATGACTCCCATGTCCTGGACCAATTAATTTTTAGTAAATCGGAATTAACTTTAGTATAGTTACAGGTATAAAAATTTTGTTTCAGTTGCAATTTGGGCTTAAGTGAAGGTGAGAACTTTTTTTGTAATACTATTTGTAATACGGGATGATGAGGGTCAATGGTTACAAAAGGGTCATTAATAGGTTCTACTGTAATAAGCGATGGTCTGTCAGAAAGGACGAGGTCAAGGATTCTGTTTTTGGCATTACTCACTAGGTTACACTGATGGAGACCATTGAAAGCTATGGTATCAAGAAAAAGGCTACATAATGTATTGTCATTAGTAGAAGCAGTTATGAGAGGTGAGTTCAACTCCTGCTGCCAGTCAATACTCCACATGTTGAAGTCACCGATTATAAGATTTAGAGACGAAGTCGTGGATTCCTTTTGAATAACACGGGACATGTTTCTTAAGAATGTATCCATGTAGATTAAAGATACAGGAGGCGGGTTATAGATGGCACAAAAATTAATAATGGTTTGGTTGCTGAGTTTTAAACGAAGCCATAAGTCCTCGCATGTTGATTCCCATTTAGGTTTTCTCATAACTTCGTACTTTTTCAGTACAGCGACAAGAACTCCCCCTCCGTCCCTCCTAAACGCAGCTGACGATGTTGCAGACCTATCACGCCTAAATACATTATAACGCTGATCAAACAGTTCGTTATTGTAAACTGTGGTGTTAAGCCAGGTTTCTGTTAGTACAATAATATCGTAACTTTGATTTAAGACAGATAAATAGAAATCATTTGTTTTGGTTCTGAGGCCTCTCACATTTTGGTAATAAATATTGAGATGTAACATATAAACAAAAGAAGTTAAAAAGTGAAAAATAAAAATTTAGAAATCTAAAACAATTATGGCAACAATAGTAAATGAAACAAAACAATAAAAAATATAGCAATAATAATAAGTTGAGATCCTATAATAAGTTTAGAGAATCTGAGTTACGAATTAGTTTGATGGCAGACCCAGCCTCCTTGCGAACGAATATTCGACCATTTCGTATCCAAGTGTATTTGTAGCCCTTTTCTTTAGCTACGCGTCTTGCCTCAGCATGTAATTTTTTATTAGCAGGTGAGAGATGTTCCTGTACGTAAATGTTTTGATTACTTGCCATACCTAGGTGCGATGCATTAAGCTTCTCACTGCCATTTCTGCTATTAAATATTTTTACAGACGCTAAAAAATTATCCCGCGTGCGTTGATTATTAAGTTTGACCACTATACAGCGGGGTCGCTTTGATTCCGTGTCAATCTTAGCTACCCTATGCACCGCCAAAATTTCACTGTCCAAAATGTTATAAGATACAGTCTTCGCCAATTGATTAACGGTCGATATCAAATTTTCAGACCTGTGTTCAGGGACACCATGTATTTCAATGTTCGAATCCCTTGCACGCTGCTCAATTTCAGAAATTTTATTCTCTAAGCAACTAATGGTTTCCTTCAGTTTAACATTCTCTGAACTAACCATAGCTATTAAATCCCTCTGTTCCACCATACGTTCCCTATGTTCATCCTGGGTTTTAGACAGAGATCCGACAGTCTGGACCACTCCATCGAGTTCTTCTCGCATTTCAGAGTACTTAGAGTTTAGGTCATGTATATCTTTTTTTATAGACGCTAATATTTCATTATTCTGTTTCAAACTGGTTTGTTGTGAATTGAAACTCTCGAACATGTCTTTTCGTAGGGATTTTATCTCTTGCATTATGGTCATGAAACTAAGAGCAGGCGGATAGTCTTCTTCCGAGTTTATTGGCGAAGGCGTTCGAAGAGACAGCAGTGACGTCATAGGATCCCTCGCAACAACAACCCGATCATGTACAGGCGTATTAGTATTATCACCTTCCTTGGGCCTGGATGATGAGCACACAGGGCAAACCCATTTCGATCTGTGAGTTTGTGTTTCAGCATATTTGACACAATCTTGGTGATACTGGAGAGAGCAAGTAGTAATAGAACACTTTATTCTTTTTTGAGTCACCAGTATCGCAGCGTTACATGCCGAACAATTATTAACCATTATGAAAAATAAAACAAGCAAATTAAATTTCAAGGAACGGTCGAGCAAATATAGTCTTAAGAGGTTTTGAACTCAGCACACTGATAACGTGAGGCGAGCGTAGTGTTTCAGCTATTCAGACTTATGCAGTACATTACAAAATTGAAATACATAAGCCAGCGACGATTTTTAGTTACACGAACTAATTTCCTTTTTTCCAATTGAAAAATAGTTTGCAACGTTCAGCGGCACTTCGACGATAGTTATTACACTCCACGAATAATTATATACTACTCAAAACAAAATAAGGGCCACTAAGATTTTTTGCTGTACCATGAAAACAATAAAGACATTAAATTGTTTAACTTATGTAACTACAAAATAATGTTATTGGTTATAATATAGGCTAACAATTGTTTAAAATAATGATCATGAACTGTTTTTTTAAAGTTCATAATGAAATTGGCCATTTTGAATGAAAAACATGAACAAAAGAAATCACCGGAAAAAGACAAAATACTGTTCTTGTCACTTTTGTTTCTTCTTTTTAGTAAAGAGTATGTCCCCCTCTCTTAGCAATACACTCCTGAAGCCTCGTATGCATACTCAGGATCAAATTCCTCACGTTTTCATCTGGAATCTCCTCCCAGGCACGTTTTAAAGCGTCAATCAGCTGCTGTTGGTTGTAGACCCCTTGCTCATTCTCTCTAACCCTTCGTTTCAATTGTTCCCACAATTGCTTGATTGGATTTAAATCCGGACTCTTAGCTGGCCATGGTAATACCTCAATATGAGACCCTTCTAGGACAGTTTGAGTCGATCGAGCTGTGTGTGCACAGGCATTGTCTTGCATCAGGATGAATCCAGGCCCCACTCGCTGTGCAAATGGGATCACTTGAGGCCTTATGACGTCTTCGATGTAACGTTCTGCAGTTATGGTACCCGCATTTAAAATGGTGAGCTCGGTTTTACCGTGTAAACTAATCCCACCCCAAACCATTACGTTGGAACCACCGAAACGGTCAACTTCGTGGATGCAGGACTCCGAAAAACGCTCGCAGCGTCGTCTCCACACCCTAACACGCCGATCATCATTAAAAAATTTTACTTTGCACTCGTCTGTAAAAAGCACCTTGCCCCACTGATTAATCCCCCAGTTCAAATACTGACGGCAGAATCTTAAACGGTTTGCACGTTGAACCCTAGTCAGAGGAATTCGAACAACTCGACGTCTTGACATTTGCTGGTCTTCGTGCAATCGATTGGGTATAGTTTGATCACTGACACGGGTGCCCGTTGTCAGCCGTAGGTGGTGTTGTAACTTACGGGCCGTTACTGTACGATCACGACGAGCACTTAGTTGGACGTACCGACCCTCGTGCGCCGTTGTTACACGAACTCTACCTGAACCGGGTCTCCTGGCAACACTGCCGGTCTCTTGGAAGCGATACCATACATTTTGGAAAGCTCTTCGAGAAAAACCCAACTGCAAACCCACGTAACGCTGAGAACGTCCTTCTTGAATCATAGTCATGACTCTGGTTGCTGTAATTGTATCCATATGCCTTCGTACTGGTGGCGTGATTAACGCGAGATGATAAATGAATCAATTAAAATTGAAAAAGTAAGACTTTTTTCCTAAAATAACCGAAACAAGTTAAGAAGACAATTGAAGAAAAAGATAAGAATAACTTCCGATTATTTTTTTTTCTTAAAACGATGGCTAATATTTTTCAAATTAGGAAGCATAAAGAGATCAAACACCAATGAGTTCGTAATATCAATATAATGCTACTTATCAGTTACTTTCAGTTTACTAAAGTGCACTTAAATGTAAATAAACTAGTGGCCCTTATTTTGTTTTGAGTAGTATATAAACAATTTTGTGTTTTCATTAAATAACAAGTTAACAGTTACGGCACAAAAAGTTATGGCAGGTGGGTAAATTAAAAACTCAATCACAAGTAGCTGGGTCCATTTAGTCCATTTTTAGTGACTTATAATCATAATTAAATCACATAAATATATAGTACGTAAACACAGACACTACACTATTTGTTTAAACTCTTTTAAATTCCAAAATAAAACAAACAATACTATTTAATTGATTTAAAATTTGGGAGTAATTAGAACTACGTGTTACTACTGTCAACTGTCAATATATAAAGTCAATATTTCTTTAAAATTAAATTAAAAAAAATTTGACCATGCCGCTGGGTTTGGCACAGCAGTGATGTGCCTACGATCCATATTTAGATCATAATTAGAATGGTAGGCTGTATTCTATGAAAACCATGTAAATCATGGTGTCACTGCGGACACAAACATTCGTAAGTCGTTGGTTTTGTAGTTCTGACTTTTCAAAAAAGAACAAGTTTTTTAACCAGCGTGAAATAACAGAACGTGTGGATTTTTTTAATGTTAAGATCGGCAGACAGGCTGACGGTCCACTTGATGGTAAGTGGCTATCGTCGCCTTTAACACAAGCAACGTCAAAGCTGCTGCAAGTGCGCTGCCGACTACAGTAGGATTGAGGATAAGGGATTAGGAGGAGATAAGGAAATGGGCTCTGGCATCCCTTACTCACTCACCGAAACACAACAGCACTCGTATTGTTATTTCACGGAGTTCTTTTGTTACTGCCACTAGACGGGCTGCCCAAATGACAGCGAAACGCAGTGTGCCCTGCCACTACTTTCCAGCTCCAGACCAGAGCCAAATTTGAAAAGTTCTTTATTTCAAAGCTGACCCTGCCGGGAATCGAACCGATCCTTAATCCTACTGATGTAGTGGTTGCGCACTTGCAGCAGCTTTGGCGTTGCTTATGTTATAGGTGATGGTAGCCACCTACCATCAAGTGGACCGTCTGCCTGTCTGCCGAATTTAACATTTAAAAAATTTAAAAAAAAACGCATTGTAAGCGAACAGCTCTACGCTTAGTCTATTACCTACACATTTTCCCGCGCGGGCTGGTCACCACGTTTTATTAATGAGTTGGCTCCAAGTGTGGGCGTGATTCCCGATATAATTGGAAACATGGAGAATCTTGTGCGCGCGGATTGATTTGTTAAGATAAGTAACATTTAATTAGTTTTGTAGCGTTTTTGGTTATGACCCAAGTTGAAATATAAGTATTTTGTGAAAATAATAAGTTTAATGTTGGTCACTTGTCATGGATCGCCCCTGGTTAAAAAATGTGGGGTCCTTTTGGAAAAATAGAGGGGAGGCCTTTGTCCAGTATTTGTCCTGAGGTGATGGTGATGATGAGTAAGTTTAAAGTACAAGCTTGGAATGCCGCCTCGTAGTGCATTTTCTTCGTTTTTCATCCAATGAGTAATGTGTACAGTTAAGAGCGTGCTACTTAATCGTTAATTCGAATTAACTGTGTCATATACTTTGAACTACATACCGGGAATTCTACCTTTGATTTAAATATATACATCCAATTTGACAAAGTTTCACAGAGATTGTTCATAGTTTACCCCAATAAATGATGGTGTATTTAATCTTTTATTTTATCTTTTATTTTGTATACTACTTATATAATAAAATCGTAAACAAGCCCTGTCTGTTCATTAAATATTTTTTCAAAAAAAAAAAAAAAATTTGCACACGTTGTACTTATGTTACCGAGGTCAAAAAAATAGTTATTAGATTTTTTTGTCTGCTTGTCAGTGCGTTTGTGCACTCTAATCTCAGAAACGGCTTAACCGATTTGAATGCGGTTTTCATTGATGTATTATAGCAAGCTTCTCGTAACATTTCGTGTTTGTTTAATTCTAATCGGTTTACTAACAAAAAAGTTATATAAATTTAAAGAATCACGTCCAAAATTTTTTTGATAAAATGCAATAAAATAACTGTTCGGTTGAATTGGCTGAAACTTTAGTTAACTATACTAGTTGAAGTTATTGAAAGTTTATATTAAAGTTAAAAATGGACAGTTTAGGCAATTTTAAAAGATCCAATGTAGGTTGACCTCAGACCTATGTATATGATCAATCATATTAAATAGGGTTCAGCTTATGCTGGTGCTTTTTACCTATAATAAAAACGTTGTTTACCTATTATGCTTTTGTGCAAGCTAATCTCAGAAACGGCTTAACCGATTTTCATGCGGTTTCCACTGTTCTATTGTAGCAAGCTTCCGGTAATATTTAGTGTATATTTCATTCCAATCTGTTTACAAACAAAAAAAATTACGCGTTATTCTGAATACCATGCGTACGTTGTCGTGGGCACAGTTAATTATCAATACATTTTTACAGTAATATCGTTCAGGTACTAATTAAATTATTATTATTATTATTATATTATATTTAGACACCACAAAAACAAAGTTAATTATTTTTGCAAATTTAAATATTTTTTGACTAATTACGAGCATCCTTCGGTCAACCAGAGCCCGGTTATGAGTCTTGAAACCGCTTTCAAATTAAGGACATTAAAATTCATCAGAAAATACGGAAGTGCTTTGTATTATACGTGTCAATTTTACAAACAAACAATTTTTATAAGTCCCGTGGGACTCATTAACAAAATTTAATTTAACTAAATAACCATAAAACGAGCACTCCATCTACTCAACGAAAACAATTCAGCCATTTTGAAAACTCGGAACATTTTCTGCCGGTTTCTGGGTACCCCAACTTTGTAAACATACGTCGACACATTTGGCCCGAGTCTGCGGTTTCTAATGTCTACGATGTAAACAATAGTCAAAGATTCATACAATGCTAGATTTTGTCGGCACATAAAGTTAAAAGTATTCTTTGTCCTCTTTCATGACCCAAGCTGTCTTCATGCCATTCCCTAAATTCAACATTATACGATTTTAACGTAACACTATCTTAAAATTATACTATTTTGTGCATTTTATTAAAACAGTGGGTTATCACTATCATTCATAAGATTTCAGATTGTATCTTGAAATCTTCGAACATGCAAAGGTTTTGTTAAAGAAAATATAAATATTTGAATGATAAAACAATTTCGTTTTAGACGTTTTAGTACATTGAATTTTTTCCAGTTTTGTTCTTTGTTAATTTCTAAGATTTTGCTGTATAATGAGTAATATTTTATTGCAGGCTCATTGGAAGAGGTTTAAATATGTATTTTTGCTCTTGATACTCAAATTAATATTAACTTAATTCTCTTTAAAAGAAAAATAATAAAATAACAATAAAAAAGAATTTTAAACCATATCTTCTTATATTTTTAAAAAATATTTTAGATGACTTTATCATAATCAAAATTAAATCTTTTATTGAACTAGTGTTCGCCCACTGTTCGAAATTGGTCATAATCCTTTGGAAAGAAGAGACATTAAACAAATTAAAAAAAATGAAATTTAAAGTTTGACAGTACTTACTAAATAAAAATGGGAATATCGGCTTACTCATAAATGAGAAAAGGGTACTGTCCTTACTTTACCTATTTATAATCTAATATATAAAATTCTCGTGTCACAGTGTTTGTAACAAAACTCCTCCGAAACGGCTGGACTGATTTTTATGACATTTTTTGTATATTTGGTTGGTATGAAAATAGGTCGTGAAGTATTTTTCACCCTCCTACCCCCACTTCCCATTTTTTAATCGCGATTTTAGTATTTTTGTATGAAGAATATTCAAATAATTTAACCGTCCGTCGTTCATTGACGTGAAGTGACGCATCGCTTTAACATATGGTTTGAAAATAAAATTGAACCCGATAGGTGGCGCCACAATCGGGTTACGGAATTATTTTCGAGTTCTGACAGGACAACCTCTGCTGAGTCAGCTAGTAATATATAGATATTATCGGTAATTTTAAACGCAGCTTCTAACGACGCAATCTGACTCCGTATGTTCGACTGTATCGGGAGTAGATTCAACGAAACTGGTGGTAATTAATAACGTTTCCTCTTCGGATCCGGAGCCTAAGGCTCACAAATATTATTACAATAGAGTTTAGGCTCCACTTGGACGCAGTTTAATGAGCGTATTGCATTGTGTTTCCATTTCCCATGAATTTTGTCGAGTCCGATGTTGTTTCATGGGAGTTATTAACAATTATTGTTTGAATAAGATCCTTTTAACTTTTGCTACCAACGCAAACATGAACATTCAACAATTACATGTTGTTATTGTGGCGCAAACAAACTTGAGTACGAGGACAGGTCATAATTTTGTTAAAAATTTGTTCGTAGTTTTGAAACTACATATAGTTGAGAATTACTATAAAAAAATCTCCATATTGGAGATATAATTGAAGAATAATATGCTCTGGCTGCCTTACTCACTCACCGAAACACAACAGCACTTGTGCTGTTATTTCAAATTGGTCATCTGTATGGGAGCATAAGGACTTGCCAGTTTATAACAATATTACCAATGCCATTTGTAACAATAATCGTGACCGGGACACACATTATCCCTTATCCTTTAGCTCGCCAGCATACTTACAGGACTAATGATTTGTTAATAGGTGACGATTTCCACTTACCACCAAGTGGGCGGTCATCCACCAACATATAAATATTTTTTAATTAAGGTAAACATCTCTATTAGTGTATTTAATATATCACATTAATAATAATAATAATGCATTTATTTGCTCCACACAATCACATAAGCACACAAATGATATAAACAATCTAATCTAAATTGACACATACAATGGTTGTAACTGTGTAAGAGCCCGGTGCCCGTGGTAGGTATTGAAGAATACCTGTATTACAGGTCACCGGGTCTCACTCCGCAGGTTGCACAATGTTGACACTCACAAAATGCAAGATATAACTGACTTAAATATTAGAAAATACTAAAAAATTCCATAATATAATATAAATATGGTTATCTACTAAAATATATTGTACCGTGGACGAATAATTTTTTCTGTTTCTTCGTAATTTAAACTTTTAAGCCATTTAGTGACTACTAATTTGCATTTGGGACGTGGAAGAGGATATATTAATAATATGGAATTGATAATGTTGTATAGGTATCCGCCAAGAAAACAGTAGAACCGATATGAGATGCACAAATTGAATCTTCTGGATGGGCAAATAAGCCCCCCTCTACGTCTATCCCTCTCCAGAACAGGGTTGTACGGTAGTTGAGAATGTTGCTTGAGAATAGTATGGAGTATAAAAGACTGTCTAACAGTTAGTACATCCCAGTCCACGTACAACCCGACCGTGGGAAAGAGAAAAGGCAGGCCGGCTCCGACTTTCAAAATGGCACGCTGGGCTCTCTCTAGTTCGATAAGATGGGTTTTAGCAGCACCACCCCAGGTACCAATACAATAGCTAATTAGCGGTTGACATAAGGCGAGGTAAACCATTTTGATTATGTCTCGATTAGCAACATGTCTTAGTAATTTGAAAATATAAATCATCTTGCGTAATCTTGACGTTAGACAATCGACATGTTTCTTAAAACTTAGGTTTTGATCAATGTAGACACCCAAATATTTGACAGACTCAACTCTTTGGAGGATAGGACAGGAGCATATGGGAATATTTAGGTTAAGACATGATTGGGTATGGGCAGCTATCGAGAGAGATGTTGGTGGAAGGAGATTGTTCCTGGGAGAAAAAGTCATTAATTTGGTCTTAGAGACATTCAATGTTAGGATATTATTCATTAACCATTCAGATACTTGTGAGAATCCACGTTGGGCATTATGAAATGCATCTTTCCAATCATCTCCCGAAAAAATAAGAGCTGTGTCGTCAGCAAAAGTGAAGATCCTCCCATCACGGAGCTCAAGTCGGCACAAGTCATTCACATAAATGAGGAACAACGTAGGGCCGAGAACACTGCCTTGAGGCACTCCGTACGTGACAGGAAGCTCATCACTAATCCAATTATCGACCTTTACTCGCTGGGTTCTGTTGCTTAGATAGTCCGTGAAAAGTTTTAACGGAAGGCCTCTTATTCCAATTCTCTCTAATTTGGAAACCAAAAGAGGGACAGAGACCGTATCAAAAGCCTTGGCTAAGTCAAGAAAGATGGCCAAACATTTCCTTCTTTTATCAAGTATATTTATAACTGAATTAACGAGTTCATGGACAGCTTCATCAGTTGACTTACCGGAGCGAAAACCGTATTGTGCCGATGAAAGGAGATTATTAGATTCCAAGTAACCTATCAAACGTTTGTTCATGAGACGTTCCAAAATTTTGGATAAGGAGGGGAGGATGGAAATGGGCCTATAGTTAGTTACACAGTCTCTGTCACCACTTTTATATATTGGTTTAATAACACCCGACTTAAATGCCCGAGGGAATAATCCATTAGAAATTGAAAGATTACATATATGGGTAATAGGCGGTATGAGCTGAAACATATACCTCTTGATCACTTTGCTCGATATGCCATCCAGTCCCGTCGCACAGTTCTCCCTTAGGCTCAGAATTAGGTGTTCAATTTCCGAATTATCCGTTGGAAGGAAAGCCAGCGAGACAGACGGCGATTCCGTTGGACAGTCACGTTTAGTGGTATCATTAAACTGGTTGAAGTTCAAAATTTTCTCAGCCAGTTCTTTACCCACACCCACAAAGAACTTATTGATTTCATTGACACTATTATGCGGATTGTCAGCGGAAATAAGGCAAGTATGATCACTCTTAATATTGGAAGAACCCGTAACATTTTTTATTGCATCCCAAAGCTTTCTTTTGTTATTATTAGAACTAGATATTAACTGTTTATCATATTCTCTTTTTTGTTTTATTAAGAGAGACTTACAGAAGTTCCTGTATCGCTTATAAGTAAGCATTGTGATTTCGTTTTCCGGGTCCCTTTTGTACTTTTTATAAAGGTTATCCCTATTTCTCATACACCTTAATAGACCTGGTGTAATCCAGGGTTTGACAGTTCTTTGTCTGTTAGAATTTTTGTGAATTCTTGTATTCTCATTAACAGCTCATTAACATTGGACCAATATATCAATGAATTTATGAAAGAAGGTATCCTAATATCTTGATTAGATAAAAAGATGAAATCTTGATGTTGAGATAATATTGTATACCTTACGAAGAGCTACCTCGTTGTTACGAGAGAAATTCACAGTAATTGTTAGCACCTGCCTTATCTTTACACATTTGTCTGCTTACTCACATTATCAACAAACTTTTTCATTATAAATGTCGTTTCAAAACTATGACATTACAAATTGCGTAATCAAAAATGTTTTTTCATGAAATTCATCCCGCTTTTCGAGCACTTAAAATCCAGTTATACTTTTAATTAGTCTAATCCGTAAAATCCGGCTGAATGTCGTCGCCGGTTAATGGCACGCGACGTGCTGACTGATGAACGACTACACCATTTGGACAGGTTATGATAGACCGCGAATGGCTGACGCAACGTACGCACTAGCTCGAACAAACGTTGCTTTTGTTTTCATTCGAAGAAATTATTTATATTATGTTTAATTAAGAATTTTTATAAAAGGCAACCGTTAAAGAGGCTTGCATAATAGAATTTTTAATGTGATATTACTAAAATATGTCTTAACTGTTGTTGAACCGACATGCTTGTTCTTTTCCTCGTTGAAACTGCCATCAGTTGTAATAAAATCAGTTCGGTTGTATTTCGTATGGAATTTGGGTTTAGCAGGCCATCACCTCAATCATTTCTTAATTAACTAACGAGATTTGAGCGCTTAACCACACACTCAAATCGCTTGGTTATTAAATTGCTTGACTCCTCTTATAAATAAATATATCTAGAATTGTAAAATACAATACATCGTGCTATATCAATAGTATATAATATAGCACATTTTTTATACAATATGAAAACCAGTAAGAACCTATATTAAAAGAAATATCCATTAGAATATCTATAGAAAACTAGCAAATGTCTATTAATTCATGTAACGCCAAAGGAATACGTGGTGGACTAAAGGGAAGAACGAGCTCTGGCAACCCTTAATCATGCATAAACGGTATTATATTGGTTACTGCTTCTGGTCTGTAACGGAATACAAAGTTCATAGCCCACTGTGCCTAAACATTATGATTATTTCAACAGCATTGCCGGACACACGCCTCACAAATATTTTTCCAGAAGAACCGGTCATAAAAAGCTTTGATCCAGTATCTAGCTAATAAAGGCACTTGTTTTGAGGCGTTAAGAAATTTTGAAAAATATCTTTCTCGAAATTGAATCTACCTAATTATTAAAGTATTACCACGTTGACAAAATCTTTTAAAAAGAAACGCAACATTTTTAAATAGCAGTGCGTATGTTTCGGTTCTCATTCGAAGTTGACGAGCGGAACTTTTACGCGCCGCTTTCGTAAATTCGTGCACTTTTTCACGAGGACATTAACTATAAAACATTTGGGGTTGGGGAACTAGATACGAGGGTTTAATACACTTAATTGAGCGTTGAATATCATTATTTTAACGTCATTACGTTTTGATGTTGTGCTGAATTTCTTTAAAATCTTTGATTCACTGTGTACTGGTGTTACAAAAAATTATTCTCTTTCACACCTGTTATTGCTTGCTAATTTTTCTGTGATTGAATTATAAATCACAGAAAAATTAGCAAGCCGATCGTGAAATAATTTACAGGAAACAATAGTGACAGTAACGAGATTCACATTTGTCCTCTTTGCATTCCCATCCCTTACCTCTTACTCTATCAAAATAGGCTCGCCGTTGTATCCCGACTATTTGATTTTGTTTATCTAAGACCGCACTTTTTCAAATGTTATTTAAATTCTATGGCACGTTAAGGGGGAGACAAACCCTAAATACTAAAAATATCCATTGTTTAATGAAGATGTTACAAGAAATGGACAAGGCAATTGCTTTGAAAAAAATATATATTATACTTAAACATGTGAAGAACCAATTGTATTGATTAGAATTTTCGTTAAAGTAATAGAAACACCACAAAAAAAGTTAGAACACAAGAAGAATTTGACTTTTATTGAAAATTCTCTCGAAAACGGCTTATTGTGCGCATATGAATCCTGTACCTATTAATAAGTTAATATCAGATTAAAAAATTGTATTAATAAAAAATTTTATTTTGTGTATTGTTCTAATGGTAAAAACAGAAAAACACCATTTCTAGGCCTGTTGAATTGTCTCCGCCGCCAGCGAGTTCTATAGTAAATGTCATTTGCCTCAGTGAAGCCCTTAATAGAAAAAGCGTTGAACAAAGCGTTGAACTAGGAAGGTTTTAGCATAAAAAAATTACACTCTTACGAAGCTGGAAGCTGGTCCCTAGTGTATTTATAAAAAGTATATCCTGCAACACATTATCCCCAATTGACATAAAGTAGTCTTTGCTCCTTCTCATAAGGTTTCCAGTATTCTTGCTGCATTACCTCGCTGTAAAGAGTAACATTAATTTCTCAGCCAAGTAATATGGCTTGTTGAAAATGCACTGGACCCAGAGGGTTAACTGTTTGCTATTGAAACGATAGACGAAGGTTCCAGTTCCGGTTGGGTCCGTTCGAGTTTTTCTGAAAAACTGCAAGAGCTCAATCATATCTAGCAATTTTCAAAGACATGTGAAGTCCTGTTAACCTACTAACTCTGGGCTAGCATTGGAAAGAAGCCTGTGTCCAAATGTGGTAATATGTATGCTGCAACGCAAAAGTACGAATGCAAGGAAACCCCATATGGCTTCATTGGAAAATATTTATATTATTTTACCTTTGATAAATAATAAGAGATCAACCAACAAGATCTATTTGGAAAAGAGTGAAACCAAAGGCTGCGTGTTGTGTTATAAAAATGTTATTTCCAGTTGGAAAACGCTGACAAATACGCACAGACGTCGTAATATTTTCATATTTTTTCGCATGTCTCCGATGTAGTTGCCAAAATTTTGTAAATGTGATATTTATTGTGAGACGTGGATTTATGTCTTGATATAACTCTAATGCATTGCAAATATTTAATATTAACTGCTTCATTTATATATCTATGTAAAATATATATTCCTTTAATTTTAAATTTTGTCTCAGTTCGCTTTTCCCTTCGTTTCCTAATCCTTATGATACCTGTAGCCACCTACCATCAAGTGGTGCATCAAAGCACCTATCTGAAGGCTTTTTTTATTAAAAAAATACTTCATCCCTGTGATCCTGTATAGAGGACAAATATTTGAAGGGAAAAAATCTAAATGTGCGTCTCACTTAATGATACAACTTAATGATTTTTTTTACAAATCTGAAAAAAAACCTTCTCACTCTATAGTCAAACTAATAAGTATTCTATTTTTTTATTAATAGTATGCTGTACTTTTGTGTGCTGCAAGGAACTGGCTTTTCACTCCTCTTGCTCACGTTTTAAAGAATTGGTGCAAAGGGTTGTGTTTGGACAATTTATTTATTTACTAGCGTTCCGCCCCCGGCTTCGCCCGGCGTGCAATTTTTATATACCCTAAAACATTCCCCGTTTATCCCTCTTTCCATTAGCGAAAACCGAATTAAAATCGGTCAACCCGTTCACGCGTGTTTTTTTTTTATTTTTTATTAAAGATGGATTTGCTCTTAACCAGCATATATCCATGTAGGAAGGATGAGGCCGACGATGGAGCGAGCTCACCCAGAAGATGCCTATTCACTCGAACCTTGAAAAGATTTGCGTTCTATGAGCTCGGAAATACAAACGCTGACAGGGAGTTCCAATCCTTAGCAGTGCGCATCACAAAAGATGTTTACAAAAGATGGCGTGACTAAGGGAAATAGGGATTCATTTTTATATATACAGATTTAAGATATTGCTTTTAATGAGTACAAGCATGGTGTGTGGCTGTGTGTCTGTTGAACTAAGAGTTTCTACGGAAGACCAGTGCTATGTCAGCAAAATGCTCAGTAGGGACCTTTGTGTTAAATTGTATATTTTTTAAGTTTAACATACATATACATTCCAGTCTCCATACACTAATTTACTAATTATGTTACCGTGGTTAAAAAAATAGTTTTTAGAATTTTTGTCTATTTGTCTGTGCGTTTGTGCACGCTAATCTTAGAAACGGCTTAACCGATTTAAATGCGGCTTTCACTGATGTATTGCAGCAAGCTTCCGCGCTATACTGGATACCACGCGTACGAAGTTGCGGGCTCAGATAGTTAAATATATTATTAACTCTGTTACATAATTGAAGATTTATTTGAAAAGAGCAACTATGATTCAGTTCCTGTAGAAACGTTGGTATATTTGGTAGATTTGACGATCTATAATTAATGTAAAAGTTTTAGTACCTATTGTAAACTTAATATTTATGATATGTCATTTGTAAATAATTTCTGCAAATAAGTTAGATTAATATAGGACCTTTAACCAAAAACGCTGAACGCCACGTCCCTTGTTTATGGTGCACATGAGTTACGCAACACAATTTGGAAGTGGAGCCATTTAATAAGATATCTTGTGACTATTTTCATCAAGTGGGATAGGCAAACAATAATGGGCAATTTCGTGTAATGGCTGTTATATGGACCGACAGCACACACGCCTGACGAAATGGAATCCACTCTCGATTCGGTTTTACTTTGTACGACTCAAGGCACAATTTTGCCCAAGTTAAACTATAGAAGGAATTTTTAAATTACTGTAGTTTAAGAATTTGCCCGTGTAGGTATGTGCTGGTCAAGAGCAAATCCATCTTTAATAAAAAAAATTTAAAAAAATGTCCGTGAAATGTAAGCGGCCATTACTGTCTATGCTGTCTATATTTGAGTGTAAATGAATCTTAATTACACTCTTTTATTAGAGATGAGACAGCCGTATGCAGTACATAATTTACACATTACGCGAATAAAGCTAAACGCTCACCTGCTTCGCCCGTTTAGGGCACTCCAGTAAAAAACGGCTCTCGTAGCAGAGTTTACATTTTTGAAATTGTTTCGTACCTACTTGCGTATGGATAAAATGCATCACCTGTGCCTGAGCAAATACGATTGGCCATTTCAAATACGATTAGTGTTTTTTTTTTAACGTTAAGGTCGACAGACAGGCTGATGGTAGGTGGCTACCGTCGCCTATAACACAAGCAACGCCACAGCTGCTGCAAGTGCGCTGCCGACTACAGTAGGATTGGATAAGGGATTAGGAGGGGATAAGGAAATGGGCTCTGGCATCCCTTACTCACTCACCGAAACACAACAGCACGTATGTGCTATTATTTCAATGATAGTCGGAACTATATAGCGACCCACACCCAGCTTCGCACGGGTGCGAAATCCATACTATTAATATTATAAATTGGGAAAGTAACTCTGTCTGTTTGTTTGCCGGTAACACCTTTTCACGCCTAAACCTCTTAACCGATCATCATGAAATTTTGCATATACGTTGTCAGTTATACAGGAAAGGACATAGGGATCATTTTCATCCAGAAAAAAGTACTATTCCTGAGGGATCATCAACGCCTGTCAAAGCCATAACTGCAATAAAAATGTTATATATAAAAATTATTCTCGTTTAACGCTCTTTCCGCTAGTGAAAACCGCATTAAAATCGGTAGAGTGGTTTTAGGAGGAGTTAGAGGATATACAAACAAACAGACAGACAGATGCGGGAATCTAGCTTCTATTTATACTACGTATAAGGATAGTGACTTTTAGTGATAAATATTATACAGGGTGTCCCATAAACCTATATACTAAAACTGAAACTGGTGTTGGTTTTTTTTTTCATGCTCTATCACATCAAAAATTATTTTTAGTAAGTCTCACGGATTCCGAGATTTTTACATATTTGTGATTTTTGGAAAATCAAGTAGACTCAAGTAGACAGTCAGCCTGTCCACTATAAACTATAAAATGTGTCCGAGTTCCATTTCAGCTCGCCTGTGTGCATTCATCATACTTTGGCAATGACTGGCCCCCGATCAGCTTGATCATCGCCGTGACATAATAATCGGTTAATAGAGCATGCTGAGGAGCCATTATGGGGCATATAATGGGATATCATTCCCAGCGACCCATGCCTTATGACTCCATTAGACGTTAATCAAATTGTTAATTGAAACCTTGAGACGCGCGATCTCAATACATTTTCTGTCAGCGATAATAGCTCGCCACAATATATTTATATCTCGCCACATGACACATATTTCATATAACTCCATGACAAACCAAGCAGTGATAAGAGTCTACCCCTGAAATAGACTACAACTTCTGTGCCTTTGTTATAAGAAACACCTTTTAATTTTTATTAGTCATGTTTTTTATTAATCAAATTGACGAACCCGTTGGATGACTGGTTAGGGTGCTTGCCTTAACGCTCTGTTCTAGGGTTCCCAGGTTCATTCTCGGCCGAGTCAACTTTGAAAAAAGAACTTTTCAAATTTGGCTCTGATTTGGATCTAGAAAGTAGTGGCAGGGCACACTGCCTTTCGCAGTCATTCGGGCAGCCCACCTGGTAGCAGTAACCACCACCTTACAGAAGACCACTGTGAAATAACAGCATGTGTTTTGTGTTTCGGTGAGTGAGTAAGGGATGCCGGAGCCCATTCTCCAATCCCTTATCCTTAATCCTACTTGTAGTCGGCAGCGCACTTGCAGCACCTGTGGCGTTACTTGTGCTATAGGCGATGGTAGCCACCTACCATCAAGTGGACCATCAGCCTGTCTGCCGATCTTAACATAAAAAATAATAATAATACATTTCTTTATGTAAAGTCCAATAGCTAAAGCTGATGATTTTTTTTTGGAAAGTGGCTTCCGTCGCCTACGACGGAAGCAATGGCAAAGGGGATGCAAGATGGGCTTAAGGTATAATACGGTTACATTATAACAGGATAAGGATAAGGATAAGGAAATAGATTCTCCTAATCCCTAATTATATTAAGTAAAACAGTTGCTCTGAAATTTCTCTTATCTATACATATAGGTTCTATACATATAAATAACAATTTGTACACGTTGTACTTATGTTACCGAAGTCAAAAAAAGAATTTTTGTCTGTTTGTCTGTGCGTTTGTGCATGCTAATCTCTGAAACGGTTTGACCGATTTAAATGCGGTTTTCACTGATGGATTTTAACAAACTTCCCATAACATTTAATGTTTGTTTCATTACAATCGGTTTACAAACAAAAAAGTTACGTACTATACTGAGAAGTTGCGGGCTAGGGTAGTTTTACATAAAAATATTCTTACATAATTTTAATGATACCAAAAGAAAACCTCTGTTAGAACAATTACACAAATAGTCATCATGCGTATTTTAAAGTTACTAAAAATCGTCTAAAGTTAACTATAGCTTTAACTATTGCTCCCATTGATCACACAAAATCACACAATATATGATATTAATGTAGTTAAAAAAAAATGAATACACTTAATGAAAATGTATGCAGAGCGAGATCGACCTTGTTTTGTTCTCTTCAGTAGAGTACAGAGTGAGTGGGAAGGTGGGAAGGTAATAGTCGTTGGGTGGAATCTGCGTCGAACGTTGGAACATCTCAGATATACCAATGATCCCTATTCACCCCCTTAAAGGTTAAAGTTTGTGCCAAAATGAAGATAGTATCGGTCTTCAGCGCGAATAGTTAAGAAACTCGATTGTGCAACCCGCCACGAGACTATACACTTCGGCTACCACTTACTCTGATACACTTGCGGACAAAACCCTTTTTATACTTACATGTTTATTGTTAATCAACGTTGTGTTACGCAATTACATCAGCCCATCTGGCGGCAGTAACCACCCTCGTACAAAAGACCCCTTTCAATCCTTCCTTCATTCCATTTAGGTTAGCAGCGTAATTACAATATGAGTACATTTATGGCATAACTTGTATATATATATATATATATATATATATATATATATATATATATATATATATATATATATATATATATATATATACAGGTTTATGTAAAGTTATCTCGTATGCTTGTTTTATACCTATAAAAGTGTGGACATTCAAACATCTCATTACCTATTTATGATGTCTCAGCGGGTAATAGTCATGGTCGCTAACAGTGTGCGTGGTCTATGCAGGTAATAAAAGATGCAGGTAAGAATTCGGACGTAATGTCATGGTTGAAATGAAAACATGAGAATGGCTTCTAGTGTCCAAATGACTATATCTTCTGCGTGTGCTAAAATAAAATTTAACACAAATTTCAAGGGAATCTTAAAAGGGAATGAAATTTTTGGCTTAATTTAAATAGATAAATAATAATACATGAATTAAATTTGTCCGGCAGTGTATCGCATTCAAAACTAGTGGATATATAATATGCGGCAGCTATTGAGTTGGCCTGGTGTTGATCGCGAATTCGGATGATATCTAGTACCTCGTTATCAAAGTTACATAACACTGATCTGGAAATGAGCACCCTTAACTAAGTAAACACGTATGGCTGCGTCTACTTATTGATTATATATGTATGTCTATTACATAATTATCTTACACTAAACTACTTAAAACCTTTAGTGTAATTGTAGAATCTGCTTATGTACACTAGGTCGTCTACCACAATCAAAGTTGTAGGCCTTTGAAATTATGACATTTTGGACAGAGCTGACAGAGTTCTGAGTTTCCGTAAAAATTCACATTCAAAAACTTTATTATATACTAGCTGAACTCGGCCATGCTTCGCTGCGGCCCATACGGCGGCGGCGGCGCGGCGGCGTGCGCATGGGGCCCGCGGTACTGGACACTGCTTATACATATATAAGTAGTTCCTGAGATTAGCGCGAGATTAGTTCCTGAGATTACTCTTCAGCTTTATAATATTAGTATAGATGTTAAAACTTGTTGAGTTGACAATGAAACGAAGCCCTGAATGTCATAGACGAATGTGATCTGTGATGAATTTGATCTGTGGGCAAACCACAGAATTTAGAGTGTAAATTGTCTACAGTACAGAGGTTGTCTTTATCGCTTTAACAGTTGGAAATAATCATTACAGAAGTGTTGAAAATTAATTAAACAGTGAAAAGAAAAAAACAATCTGGGTTCATATCTCAAAATTTCCTGCTCCCCAAGAAAACTAAATAAGCACGTTTCAAAGTGAAATTAATAATTAACAGATTTTGATTACAATTTTGACAATCATTGGTTGACAATCAAAGGTTCGTGTGTCGAGCATTGCGTTGGACAGCTCAATTTACTGATTTATTACATAGACATAAAATATATGATTTATGATTATGAAGTATTTTAATGTTAATACTATTCCCAAGTGTAAATAATCAAGATAGTTTTAAAAAAGCTTCTAAACGTATTTAAAATGGTAAACTATCATTTGGCGCTATGAATAAAAAGAAATGATAAAAACTATATAGGAATATTACGATCGAGTTGTTTGAGGGTACAAAATATGCAGAGATTTATCAGCTGTCCCGCTCCCACTTGACCTCGATACGAATAAAGGAGTCCATTCATCGCTGACTGCATTCAAAGGCACAAATGCGTATAAAACAGAACGCACTTTAAGCACTCTCTATGGGTTCGTTAGCTTGACATCCACTTTTATTGAATACATTTTACATCGACAGGATCTTTTATACAAATTGCGTGTAATACTTTTTTGTAAAAGGAGAGAATTAGCAAGGTAAGGTATTCCTGTGATATTTAATATTTTCATTGCAATAGAACTTTAACAGTTTCGGCATTTATAGGATAGAAACTTTATTAACTATTTTATTTATTTTGATAAAATAAATACCAAATAAAATAAATAAAATTGATGTCGGTAATAAATTTTATTAATTCTTAAAAATATAGTCTAAATAACTACAATGTTTGTACTTATAAATAAGTGAAATATTTATCATAGTCTATGATGAATGTTTTATTTAGTCTATGATGAAAAAGACTATGATAAATGTTTTATAAAAACTAACAATTACAAGTGATTCGTGAGAACATTTACATAGACACTCATATAAATAACAAACACATTTATACGAAATCTAAGTTTTTATTATAGATTTCTGTGTTTTTCTTGGAGAAATCATGAAGGCGATCTTCACTATCATCACATTAAATATTTCTTTATCTATTTAAACTATTACAAGTATTTATAGATCGTCAAACAGAATAAAAGTAAATTAATCTATCACCGGCTTCCAATTCAATCACCAGTAATTATTAAATAATGAATAATTACATTCAATGTATATACGAACCATGACTGCGAAACGCAGTTTGCCCTGCCACTACTTTCCAGATCCAGACCAAAACCCGGAAACCCTAGAACAGAGCGTAAGGCAAGCACCCTAACTACTCATCCAACTTATGATTAATGTGCTTATCATATTAATTTACAACTTTTACGACTTTTATTGATTCATACCATCATCAACAACCTATTATATGATCCCACTGCAGGGGCACTGGCCTACTCTCTCAACCAAGGTGTATGGACTATATGGTCCACCACGCTAGCCAGGCGCATATGGCCTTGGAATTTCTTCCTTTGGCATATGCAGGTTTTCTCACGGTGTTTTCCTTAACCGTTTGAGAGCAGTGAGTAAATTCACTTAAGTTTTTAGAAAAAACCCGTTTACTACATGGCATGACCGGGGATCGAACTTGGATTTCTTGACATGATAAGCCACGTATTTTCCACTGAGCCACCTATTGATTTAGAAATATATTTAATCTGAAGAACATTAAAAGTTTATGACAATTATTTCATTAATAAAGTTTTCAACAAAATTTATTTAATTAACTGGACTGAGAGACCTTCAAGTTATGTATTTACAAGAGTTATATACATATACCTATACTATATGTATCGTAAAGTGTCTGGCATTATCATAAATCGTATTATACGCATTGTTAATTAGGTCGAAACATCGCAGCGATGCGTTCCACAGGACTCATTGCAGAAGCGTTGGCACATTTCATTTCAACACTTTAGTGTGGACATTGCCTTATTTTTATTTAATACAAATTATTAGAAATTATCGACCCGCTTCGCGCGGATTCAATCGACCTATTCTTTAGTTAGACCCGTTTCAAAATCCGTTCACCCGTTTAGAAGTTAGCGGAGAAATAGAGATGTAGTGACAGAGCGCTCTACGACAATCAATCATAAACTGGACAGCCTGTCTGTCTGAAGACCACCAGAAATAACAGCATGTGGGTGTCAGAACTTTTAAAGATCAATTGATGTTTACCTTTGTAAATCACGAAGTTGTTTTATTTATTTTTTTGAAAAGGCTTACCAACTATTCATTTGCTTTAAATAAGTTGAGAAAAATAGTAGAACAATCTGCGGTAGTTACTGCCCACCATGGCCTAGCGGCTGCAATCATAAGATATGGTGTTATTTTCTGGGGAAACTCTACTGATAATCGAAGAGTATTTAAAGCTCAAAAAAAGTGTATTAGAGCCATCTGCGATTTAAAACAAAGAGAATCATGCAAAATGTATTTCAAAAAGTTAAAAATTTTGACTGTGCCTTCATTGTTTATATTTGAGTGTGTAATGTTCATAAAAGAAAATCCTAACATATTTAGGTTTATGGAGCGTCCACGACATAATGATAAGCTTTGTATGGTCCCTGCCAAAACTAGAACGAAAAAAAAAAGTGTTTTTGTAGGGCACCACACTTATACAATAAAATTCCAATAAATATAAGAAATATTGCAAAACTGACAGTATTCAAGAAACAGTTACATAATTTTCTGGTGGAAAAAGCATATTATTCCCTCAAAGAATTTTTGAGTGATAAAAGTCTATAGTGCAAACGATGCAAACTACGTCTTTAAATCATGTCCTTTAGTTTTTTTTTATTTTATTAGATAAATTTGTCTTAATTTGCATACCGCTTGTCGGTAGAATATGTGGACATATATTATATAATAAAAATTTACAACTCGTATACCATATTCAGCAAATAAATTAATTTGAATTTGAATTTGAACTAACGACATACTTAAACAATATACAACCTCACAGAAAGAAACATTACAAGTATGAATTTAAATTATATAGCACAGCATTATTAAAAATTAGTTAAATGAATGAATCAAAAAATGTCAATGAGATCAAAAATATACCCAGAACCGTTTCAATAATGGAATTCAAAATTATAAATAAGAAAAATATACGTATTATCATATAGTACAATAATAAGTAATTGGTTCAATCAAAATAATAACAAAATTTTAACAAGATAATGAAAAGAAGTGGCTAATAGAAAAAAAATTATGAAAATGGTCCAATTTTATCAGAAAAAATGTCAATGTCGCACTTGTGAAATATTTCATTATAAAAACGCAAAGCACTAGAAACCGGTGTATTGCTACCATATCTATTTTTACTAAATCTTATATAAAACGGCCTAAAGTTATGCGCTCGAGCAAACATTCTGAGAGGGTTCAACTTAATCATTGATGTGGACGGACAATCAACGCTCTGGTTAAGTTGGTAGTTCATTTAGCAGAACAATTAAGCTATTCGTGGTCGTTCAATAATCTTATTAGGTAATGGCTTGTCATATAAAATAAATATAAATTGTAGGCCTCTCTTTTGAGCGAACAAACGCGTGAATGAATAGTCATACTTCGAAATAAATCTTGAAAAACTTATGTCTTTATCAAGACATTAATACGAGGATTTTGCAGAAAAGTGTTATTTTCGCCGCCTAGTTTGACTTGTTAGAGTAAAATTAAAACTTAGATAAAAATACTATGTAGACCATATGTACCTGAACAACTGTTGTATGGTTCATGTACTGACTAATAAACATATGTAATGCTAACATAGATTTTAAGTTGTTACTAACATAATATGATCCTTGTTGGTCCAAATAAATAAATAAATTATTATTATTATTATTATTATATTAAAAAAAGGTTGAATCGGGCAGATTTATACGAAAAAAATCTGAATAAAAGAATAGTAAATTACTGCCCAAAAAAGCTTTCGCATAACAGTTATGAAAATTTTCAGCGACTATAGTTTCAATCTTTTTTTTTTTCTAACTTTATTGCCGGGATACTACTTTGACTTTTATTGGCGTAGGCTGTGCCTCCTTTTCCTGTTCCTTGTTGTGTGTTTTTTTCGGTGCCTGCCTCGTTGGAGGCCATGTAATAATAAATAATAAATAAATAAATAAATAATAATCTGCTACTTTTATTTCTTTTACACAATATTAAGAAAAACCTTTCCAATTCTGTCTGATGTTAAACCTTGTCTTAATCCATATGCTTCTAAAAGAATACCCTAAATTTTATTAACGTCTTGCCATTATATAAACTTAAAATAGAATTGAAACAAAATCCATCAAAAATGTAATGTCATTTATGTAATGATTACCTGAGTCTATTATGTCACAAGACATAAATAGACTGTACACCGAAAAAGCTTACGAAATCTTTAATAAATACACTTCCCTACTCATGTTCGAGCCGCACCATTTATACCAATTTAAAAGTTTACCAAAACAGAAATTATGTAGGAAAGTGTATTTACTCATATAATCGTTTATTTGATTGATGGGGTGCCTTGGGATTGGGACTGATGGCTGATTATTTGTTTATAGCAATTTCCTCATAGAAAATGCATTACGAACTTGTGGTGAATGCAAAAGAAATAATTGACCATAGTAAGAAATTGAAATTTGGTCGTATACTATAAATATTTTAATGATAAATTGTCTACTTGAAAAAGCACCCATTATGCTTTCCTTGTGGAATCAAAAGAATGTATATAAGAAGTATATAAGAATATAAGAATGTAAGAAGTATATAAGAATGTATATAAGTGAATGAATGAAATTTGATGATAAAGAATGACTTAATAATGAAGATGTTCCGATGGCTTAATATTTGATTTAAAATTTAATTGATGTCTTTCACATGTACGTAATATCGTGCAAAGTTTCGATAGCAATTTATCAAGCAATTACAAGAATCCATAGACCCGATACCTAAAGCAAAGGCATAGCAAATGGGTGCGTGTGACCCAGCAATGAATGATTTAAATTTTAATTCTGATCGCAGTTAATGATTAAAATGGGGGAACGAAGCTAGTTTATATAGCTTGTTTGGTATAAAACGACAGAAACAATTTTGTTATTTTGGAAGAACGTGGTAACTGCCAACAAATATTCAATTTTGGAAAGAAGAATTTATTTAGCATTATCGATCCGTTGAATTTTAGAAGTTAGTTTGACGAGCCCGTTGGATTAGTGTTAAGGTGAGATTCTTGGGTTGGATTCCCGGCAGGGTCAACTTTGGATAGTAGTGGCAGGACACACTGCGATTCGAAGTAATTGGGGCAGCCCACCCAGAAAACCACCATGAAATAACAGCTTTTATGTGCTGTTATGTTTCGGTGAGTGAGTAAGGTATGACAGAGCCCGTTTCCCTAACCCTTCCCAATCCCTTATCCTTAATCTTACAGTAGTCGGCAGTGCTTTTACAGAATCTGTGGCATTGCTTATGTTATAGATGACAGTAGCCACCTACCATCAAGTGGACCGTCAGCTTTTCTGCCGACCTCAACTTTAAAAAAATCATCCAAAAAACTTTTGCACATGTATAATGAACATACATATTATGTGCAAAAATTTCACATAATATGTATGTGAAATTTTTGGTGGAGGTTATCCTAACGAACATCCAAATATTTTTAAAACTCTTATTATATACACTTAAGGCTGATTTTCATTGATCCAGTAGCTGGATCCAGCGTCACTGGATTCCAGTGCTGGATTGCCACTGGATTAGTGTAAACATATTTCAATCCAATACAGTATCCAGCACTGGATCAGAATAGACCACGTTCCTATTTTTCAATCCAGTGTCCACCCCCCGCACGCCGCACACCCCGTGCCAGCGCCGCCTGTCGCCAACCACTCATTTTTGCTACAAACTTGTTGTCACCTCAACAAAGTAAGAATGTCTACTGGATTAAATGTAAACGGCGCGATCCAGTGCCAGTGGCAATCCAACGCTGAAATCCAGTGACGCTGGATCCAGCTACTGGATCAATGAAAATCAGCCTTTATACGTTTTAAAATCACTTCTCGTATCTATTATGAAATTTAGTACTAAAGCGTAAAAAATCACGAAGTACTAATATTTATTTAATTGAACGCATCCACGTAATGCCATCCAATTAGTTCACAAATATCGCATATTTGATATAAACACGTTCTGTTTTAATACTTTTAACAACTTAATGTAACGAGGTTTAATAATAATTTAACATATTTACGAAACAAGGAGCCTCCACTGTCACAAAAGACGGTAAAGAACTCAAAGGATTTTATTTCAAAAGCAAATCAAGTAAATTCAAAAGCTTTCTCGGGAAGGCTGATAGGGGCTATTTTTTCCCTCCACGCTTCTTTATATTCTTTATTTCTTTGGATTTACTGTGTTCAAAATTTTATCCGTTTTGTCATTATGTCCAAGGTCCAAGGCTTCTTCACAAGATCGCCAAAACTTTCGACTGGACATTTTTGTCATGGGATCCTCAAAGCAACATCTCCCTATTTGTATCTCGAGGCCGTATTACAAGTTGTTATTAGGTTAGTATAACAAACAACTTCAAAGACTATGCGGAATTGTTGAAGATAATTTTAAGGGCCTTAGGCAATTGATTATTATTCATCAAATCGATAGAATGTCGGACGAATGAACCGTATACATAAATAATGCTTGGCTTACTTAGATGTCAGCAGTTCACAACTTGTTGTATGTTGGTGTGTACCAAAAAATAACAAAGCAGGTGTCGTAAACTGTTCCACTGAAATATGGGAGTTTTTGGTGGAACATTTTTCAGCACGAGCCGTGAGCTAACTGAGTCTAGCTCCCAATTTGGCGTAGCCTAACTTATGGCCAGTCAAAATGTAAACCCGTTTTTAAATCAAAGCTGAGTCGCTGATTTCAGTCCGTATTTTGCAGGATTTAAACTTGGCTCGGTGGATTTTTTTCAATTTTTAAACGCAAGATTCTTAAAGCGATCCGATTACGGATGAAGTATGGCGTAGTGGGCTTGCGAACGTGGATTTGAGGATTTTGCATTCAAATTCTTCTTCGAAAAAGTGATGCACATACTTTTTGTGTTCCCGTATTGAATTCTTGAGGCACTAAAGCTTGTTAAATCAGGGTTGCCAACATAGAGATTTTGTTTAAATAAGAACGCTGCTAAATTCGCAATGATTTCAAACGACAGTAATAATTGTATTATTGTAATTATGGTAAATCAAATTACAAAATACATTTTCATAAACAAGTTCGACAGTAAACTAAATAGAAATTCTAAATCAAGTTACACGGAAAATTAAACAAATTTCCGTGTAACTTAATTAACTTTAACTTAATTAATTTTAATTTTAATTAATTTTAATTAATTAACTTTTAATTAATTTTTAACTTTACAATTAAAAATGTAAATTAAATAATTTGTGTAATTAAATAATCTTGTCGAGCCAGTTGGATGAGTGGTTGGGGTGCTTGCCTTAACGCTTTGTTCTATGGTTCCCGGGTTCGATTCCCGGCAGGGCCAACTTTAAAAAATTAACTATTCAAATTTGTCTCTGGTCTGGATCTGGAAAGTAGTGGCAGGGTACACTGCGTTTCGCAGTCATTTGGGCAGCCCGTCTGGCGGCAGTAACCACGCCCTTACAGAAGACCACCGTGAAATAACAGCACGTGTTCTGTTGTGTTTTGGAGTGAGTAAGGGATGCCAGAGCCCTTTTTCTTATCCCCCTCTTAATCCCTTATCCATAATCCTACTGTATTTGGCAGCGCACTTGCAGCAGATTTGGCGTTGCTTGTGTTACAGGCGACGGTAGCCACCTACCATCAAGTGGACATAAAAAGTTTTAGTACATAAAAAGACATAAAAGACTTTTTTTTTAAGTTAACATAAAGAAAGTAAAATGGCGAAACGAGCAGTTAAAGAACGGTTAGAGTTAAGAGAGCAGTTAAGTATGCTTTAATATTACTAGGTCATTTGAAAAGTTCTTAGCCTAACATGGTTAAAGTCATTGGTTTTTTTTATAACTACTCTCATTTTGTAGTTACATTATTTAGCAACAAGTATGCACAGTTTAGTTTATTCACAATAACTCATTGTTCGTTTACACGTGATACCGTAAGTCAAGTCAGAGCTATTTTTGAAAATGGATAAAATTGAACATCGTGCAGTGATAAAATACCTGAATTTGAAAGGTTTAACTCCAAAAGCTATACATGAAGATATGTCTGCTACTTTGGGTGAGTCCGCTCCTTCGTATGCGACTGTTAAAAACTGGGTGGCAGAGTTTAAACATGGTCGTAAGACCATTCAAGATGAGCCCCGTAGTGGCCGGCCTTCGACTGCTTCCACTGATCAAAACAAAGAAAAAAATCTGTGATTTAATTTTATCTGATCGAAAATTGACTGTCGAGGAGATAGCTAAGACTGTAGGCATCTCATCTGAGCGAACACATCATATAATTACTACTGAACTTGGATTCTCTAAGGTGTCTACGCGGTGGGTACCGCGACTGCTTTCAGTGGAACAAAAACGCAACCGAATCGCAACTTCTCGCGGAGTATGTGAAGTTGGCCCCCCATTATCGTGATAAAAAAAAAATGACGTGAGTTCTAGTTGCCCCCCACATAGTTCTGGAGTTCTCTATACTTTATATCAATAGTTCTATTTATTTTCCAAAAAAATTGATTATTGAACTTGATGGGGGGCCAACTTCACAAATCGAAAAGTTTGCGTAGTCATACCAACTACAGCATTCGTCGGATCGAAAAAAGTTATAAGGATAAATTGTAGAACTCTTTGGGGGGCAAACAGAACTCCTTGGAAAAATTTCAAATTTTGAAAAAAAATTTTTTTTCTTTTCTTGAAATTTTTTTTTCTTGATCCCATAGGCATAAAACGCGAATTCGAGTTGCCTTTCATGCAGTTCTGAAGTTATACACACTTTTTATCAATAGTTCTGCTGATTTTTCACTCGAGATTTTTTTTTATTTAATGAGAGGTTAATTTTTACAAATCACAAACTTTGCATTGTCGTACTAACCAAAGCATTGCTCCTATCAAAAAAAGTTATTAAGATAAATTTTAGAACTATTCGGGGGGCGAACAGAACTCCGTGAAAAATTTTCAAATTTTGAAAAAAGAAAAAATATTCTTTGAAATTTTTTTTTATGACCATATAACGCGAATTAGATTTTCCTCGATACAGTTCTGATGTTCTGCACACTTTTCATCAATAGTTCTGCTGATTTTTCACTCGAGAATTTTTTTTTAAATTAATGAGAGGTTAATATTACAAATCACAAATTTTGCGTCGTTGTACTAACCAAAGTATTGCTCCAACCAAAAAAAGTTATTAAGATAAATTGTAGAACTCTTCGGGGGGCGAACAGAACTCCGTGAAAAATTTTCATATTTTGAAAAAAGAAAAATATTCTTTGAAATTTTTTTTTATCCCATATAACGCGAATTAGATTTTCCTACGATGCAGTTCTGATGTTCTGCATACTTTTCGTCAATAGTTCTGCTGAGTTTTCACTCCAGAATTTTTTTTAAATTAATGAGAGGTTAATATTACAAATATACGTAAAGTATATTTGGTTAATACGCAAAGTTTGTGATTTGTAAAATTAACTTCTCATTAAATTAAAAAAAAATTCTTGAGTGAAAAATCAGCAGAACTATTGATGAAAAGTGTGCAGAACATCAGAACTGCATCGTACGAAAATCTAATTCGCGTTATATGGGATAAAAAAAATTCAAAGAATATTTTTTCTTTTTTCAAAACTTGAAAATTTTTCACGGAGTTCTGTTTGCCCCCCGAAGAGTTCTACAATTTATCTTAATAACTTTTTTTTGTTGGAGCAATACTTTGGTTAGTACGACGACGCAAAATTTGTGATTTGTAATATTAACCTCTCATTACTTTAAAAAAAAATTCTCGAGTGAAAACTCAGCAGAACTATTGACGAAAAGTATGCATAACATCAGAACAGCATCGTAAGAAAATCTAATTCGCGTTATATGGGATAAAAATTTCTTTTTTCAAAATATGAAATTTTTTCACAGAGTTCTGTTCGCCCCCCGAAGAGTTCTACAATTTATCTTAGTAACTTTTTTTGGTTGGGGCAATACTTTGGTTAGTAAGACGACGCAAAATTTGTGATTTGTAATATTAACCTCTCATTAATTTAAAAAAAAATTCTCGAGTGAAAAATCAGCAGAACTATTGATGAAAAGTGTGCAGAACATCAGAACTGCATCGTAGGAAAATCTAATTCGCGTTATATGGGATAAAAAAAAATTTCAAAAAATATTTTTTCTTTTTTCAAAATTTGAAAATTTTTCACGAAGTTCTGTTCGCCTCCCGAAGAGTTCTACAATTTATCTTAATAACTTTTTTTGATTGGAGCAATACTTTGGTTAGTACGACGACGCAAAATTTGTGATTTGTAATATTAACCTCTCATTAATTTTTAAAAAAAATTCTAGAGTGAAAAATCAGCAGAACTATTGATGAAAAGTGTGCAGAACATCAGAACTGCATCGTAGGAAAATCTAAT
Organism: Bembecia ichneumoniformis; assembly: GCA_910589475.2. Classification (NCBI taxonomy): domain Eukaryota; kingdom Metazoa; phylum Arthropoda; class Insecta; order Lepidoptera; family Sesiidae; genus Bembecia; species Bembecia ichneumoniformis. The sequence continues at coordinate 421,975 of OU342538.1, read as the reverse complement.
TCGCGTTATATGGGATAAAAAAAATTTCAAAGAATATTTTTTCTTTTTTCAAAATTTGAAAATTTTTCACGGAGTTCTGTTCGCCCCCTGAAGAGTTCTACAATTTATATTAATAACTTTTTTGATTGGAGCAATACTTTGGTTAGTACGACGACGCAAAATTTGTGATTTGTAATAATAATCTCATTAAATTTAAAAAAAAATTCTAGAGTGAAAAATCAGCAGAACTATTGATGAAAAGTGTGCAGAACATCAGAACTGCATCGAGGAAAATCTAATTCGCGTTATATGGGATAAAAAAAATTTTCAAGGAATATTTTTTCTTTTTTCAAAATTTGAAAATTTTTCACGGAGTTCTGTTTGCCCCCCGAAGAGTTCTACAATTTATCTTAATAACTTTTTTTGATAGGAGCAATACTTTGGTCAGTACGACTACGCAAAATTTGTGATTTGTAAAATTAAATTCTCATTAAATTTAAAAAAAAATCTCGAGTGAAAAATCAGCAGAACTATTGATGAAAAGTGTGCAGAAAATCAGAACTGCATCGTAGGAAAATCTAATTCGCGTTATATGGGATAATAAAAAAATTTCAAGGAATATTTTTTCTTTTTTCAAAATTTGAAAATTTTTCACGGAGTTCTGTTTGCCCCCCGAAGAGTTCTACAATTTATCTTAATAACTTTTTTTGATAGGAGCAATACTTTGGTCAGTACGACTACGCAAAGTTTGTGATTTGTAAAATTAAATTCTCATTAAATTTAAAAAAAATTCTCGAGTGAAAAATCCGCAGAACTATTGATGAAAAGTGTGCAGAAAATCAGAACTGCATCGTAGGAAAATCTAATTCGCGTTATATGGGATAAAAAAAATTTCAAAGAATATTTTTTCTTTTTTCAAAATTTGAAAATTTTTCACGGAGTTCTGTTCGCCCCCTGAAGAGTTCTACAATTTATATTAATAACTTTTTTGATTGGAGCAATACTTTGGTTAGTACGACGACGCAAAATTTGTGATTTGTAATAATAATCTCATTAAATTTAAAAAAAAATTCTAGAGTGAAAAATCAGCAGAACTATTGATGAAAAGTGTGCAGAACATCAGAACTGCATCGAGGAAAATCTAATTCGCGTTATATGGGATAAAAAAAAATTTCAAAGAATATTTTTTCTTTTTTCAAAATTTGAAAATTTTTCACGGAGTTCTGTTCGCCCCCCGAAGAGTTCTACAATTTATTTTAATAACTTTTTTTGATTGGAGCAATACTTTGGTTAGTACGACGACGCAAAATTTATGATTTGTAATAATAATCTCATTAAATTAAAAAAAAATCCTAGAGTGAAAAATCAGCAGAACTATTGATGAAAAGTGTGCAGAACATCAGAACTGCATCGAGAAAAATCTAATTCGCGTTATATGGGATAAAAAAAATTTTCAAAGAATATTTTTTCTTTTTTCAAAATTTGAAAATTTTTCACGGAGTTCTGTTCGCCCCCCGAAGAGTTCTACAATTTATTTTAATAACTTTTTTTGATTGAAGCAATACTTTGGTTAGTACGACGACGCAAAATTTGTGATTTGTAATAATAATCTCATTAAATTAAAAAAAAATATCCTAGAGTGAAAAATCAGCAGAACTATTGATGAAAAGTGTGCAGAACATCAGAACTGCATCGAGGAAAATCTAATTCGCGTTATATGGGATAAAAAAAATTTTCAAAGAATATTTTTTCTTTTTTCAAAATTTGAAAATTTTTCACGGAGTTCTGTTTGCCCCCCGAAGAGTTCTACAATTTATCTTAATAACTTTTTTTGATAGGAGCAATACTTTGGTCAGTACGACTACGCAAAGTTTGTGATTTGTAAAATTAAATTCTCATTAAATTTAAAAAAAATTCTCGAGTGAAAAATCCGCAGAACTATTGATGAAAAGTGTGCAGAAAATCAGAACTGCATCGTAGGAAAATCTAATTCGCGTTATATGGGATAAAAAAAATTTTCAAGGAATATTTTTTCTTTTTTCAAAATTTGAAAATTTTTCACGGAGTTCTGTTTGCCCCCCGAAGAGTTCTACAATTTATCTTAATAACTTTTTTTGATAGGAGCAATACTTTGGTCAGTACGACTACGCAAAATTTGTGATTTGTAAAATTAAATTCTCATTAAATTTAAAAAAAAATCTCGAGTGAAAAATCAGCAGAACTATTGATGAAAAGTGTGCAGAAAATCAGAACTGCATCGTAGGAAAATCTAATTCGCGTTATATGGGATAATAAAAAAATTTCAAGGAATATTTTTTCTTTTTTCAAAATTTGAAAATTTTTCACGGAGTTCTGTTTGCCCCCCGAAGAGTTCTACAATTTATCTTAATAACTTTTTTTGATAGGAGCAATACTTTGGTCAGTACGACTACGCAAAGTTTGTGATTTGTAAAATTAAATTCTCATTAAATTTAAAAAAAATTCTCGAGTGAAAAATCCGCAGAACTATTGATGAAAAGTGTGCAGAAAATCAGAACTGCATCGTAGGAAAATCTAATTCGCGTTATATGGGATAAAAAAAATTTTCAAGGAATATTTTTTCTTTTTTCAAAATTTGAAAATTTTTCACGGAGTTCTGTTTGCCCCCCGAAGAGTTCTACAATTTATCTTAATAACTTTTTTTGATAGGAGCAATACTTTGGTCAGTACGACTACGCAAAGTTTGTGATTTGTAAAATTAAATTCTCATTAAATTTAAAAAAAATTCTCGAGTGAAAAATCAGCAGAACTATTGATGAAAAGTGTGCAGAAAATCAGAACTGCATCGTAGGAAAATCTAATTCGCGTTATATGGGATAATAAAAAAATTTCAAGGAATATTTTTTCTTTTTTCAAAATTTGAAAATTTTTCACGGAGTTCTGTTTGCCCCCCGAAGAGTTCTACAATTTATCTTAATAACTTTTTTTGATAGGAGCAATACTTTGGTCAGTACGACTACGCAAAGTTTTTGATTTGTAAAATTAAATTCTCATTAAATTTAAAAAAAAATCTCGAGTGAAAAATTAGCAGAACTATTGATGAAAAGTGTGCAGAAAATCAGAACTGCATCGTAGGAAAATCTAATTCGCGTTATATGGGATAAAAAAAATTTTCAAGGAATATTTTTTCTTTTTTCAAAATTTGAAAATTTTTCACGGAGTTCTGTTTGCCCCCCGAAGAGTTCTACAATTTATCTTAATAACTTTTTTTGATTGGAGCAATACTTTGGTTAGTACGACGACGCAAAGTTTGTGATTTGTAAAAATTAACCTCTCATTAAATAAATAAAAATCTCGAGTGAAAAATCAGCAGAACTATTGATAAAAAGTGTGCATAACATCAGAACTGCATGAAAGGCAACTCGAATTTGCGTTTTATACCTATGGGAACAAAAAAAAAATTTTTCAAAAAAAGAAAAAAAAATTTTTTTCAAAATTTGAAGTTTTTTCACGGAGTTCTGTTTGCCCCCCAAAGAGTTCTACAATTTATCCTTATAACTTTTTTCGATACGACGAATGCTGTAGTTGGTATGACTACGCAAACTTTTCGATTTGTGAAGTTGGCCCCCCATCAAGTTCAATAATCAATTTTTCTTGGAAAATAAATAGAACTATTGATATAAAGTATAGAGAACTCCAGAACTATGTGGGGGGCAACTAGAACTCACGTCATTTTTTTTTTATCACGATAATGGGGGGCCAACTTCACATACTCCTTCTCGCGACTGTTTAGAGTTATATGAAGCTGACCCAATAGAATTTGTTGAAAGATTTATAACCATGGATGAAACCTGGGTTCACCACAATACACCCGAGACAAAAGAACAGTCGAAACAATGGAAAAGAGCAGGATCGCCCACCCCAAAGAAGGCAAAGGTGGTTTTATCGGCGGGCAAAGTCATGGCATCCGTTTTTTGGGATGCAAAGGGTATAATTCTCGTGGATTATTTAAAAAACGGTGAAACAATAAACTCCGATTACTATTGCAACCTGTTGCGTCGTTTGAGAGAAGAAATCAAAGAAAAACGTCCAGGTTTATTGAGAAGAGAAGTCTTGTTTCATCAGGACAATGCGCGCGTTCACACCTCTGTGCAATCCATGGCAGAAATCCATCAATGTGGCTTCGAATTGTTACCTCATCCCCCATATTCACCGGATTTAGCACCGTCCGACTTTTATCTGTTCCCAAAGCTGAAAACATTTTTAGGTGGTAAACATTTTTTTACAAATGAAGACGTCATAGCCGCCGTGGACGCTTATTTTGAGGAGTTAGACGAAGATTTTTTTAAAATGGGTATCGAAGCCTTACCGGGTCGATGGAAAAAGTGTTTTGAGCTCGGAGGAGAGTATGTTGAAAAATAAAAATAAACTCAAAATCGTGTGGTTTCATTAAGTATGTTAGGCTAAGAACTTTTCAAATGACCTAGTATTTGCAAGAAAACTGAAATTACAAATTCAAATAATCCATGTTTAGGAAAAAGACTTAAACAATACTTACAATAAAAGTTCCAACAGCGGCTATGCCATTTAATTATTTTACTCTCGATAAATTAACATACCGTAGTTTACCGTGTAAGTAGGATAGGTTTAGCACTGCCAATTCGGGATTAATAAAATAATTAATAATTAATTAGTATCAAATGTTTTTAATTCTGATTTAAGAATTTTAGTTACTAACCAAAGATTTTATTTATAGCAAAAGGAAGTCACACTGTCAAACAATTAATCACACTTTCTGATCCCATAAATGCGAAAATATATACATGTCTATCTGTCTGTCTGTTACCTATTGAGGACTAAACTACTGACTTGAATTTCTGTCGTTTCCATAACAACATCGCGATTGAACCGTCGGAAATATTATAAAGGTCAAGATTAACCAAATTTCTGAACATTTCTCGGATTTCCTTTGAAATATTCATATTGTTACGAAGTACACTTGGAAATGTTTAGTTAGAGAACGATCGCGGAGAGTAATCTGGCTTCAGCGCTCGCATTCCGATTTAAACCTTTTCCACTAGGCAATAAGTGACTTAATTGGTTTCCCCTATTGATAGAGAAACTTATGCAGAGTATTGTACCGGTACGTAATTTAATTTGAATTTATCGGAAATGTATTTCGGTCTTCGCAATATTAATTAAAGCCAACGAAATATCTTCTGAAAGGCAAAAATCCTCTATGACAATATTATGAAATAATTTTAATTCAGCGGCTTCATACGACTGTGATAACACGAAACGTGGGAAGAATGGTGCTTTTTTTCAATATGGCGGAAACACATACGAGCTTTGGTTCGGCTGGACTTTTAACTCGAATGAAGTTAAAAATTTTCGTTTAATATCGCATAGTGTCCACTTTGTGGACTGAAATTGATGCTATTTCAGAATTTTCAGACTTTATAGTGTACATAAATGCGCACAGGAGCATAGTATATGACCTTGAAATAATCTGGTATAATGTTTACTATAGGGAAATTGTATTTTTTAGTTTATTTTCCTTAAGAATCGATTTTCATATAAGGTCCCCATTATGGAAATTTTATGAAAATTAAAATTAATACAACCGTTAACTAAAAAGCGTTACGCTATCTGTCAGTTTGACATTTGGGCGACATTTGACGTATGTATTTATTTTCCTGATTCTATTCTCTGGACTTATAAAAGCAAACGTCGAGATCTTGTATTAAAAGTGTAGTCCGCGTTGAGAAACCAAACGTTATAACCTGCCGGTGCAGCGACATCTATCGTAGAAAGAATGAACTATTCGAAGTTATAAAACGTAGTGACATCTGTGTATATCGAACGTAACTAACATAATTTTTTGTTGGATCACGTGACATCTGAGTATACAGAATGTAACTAAATAATATAAAGTAAATTAGATATTCAGTTATCTATTGATACGAGGAAAATTTTTTACATTTATTTTTATACGTCTAAAGGAGTAAATTCCAACACATTTTTTAGAAAAATTCAAAAAGATAATGGATCATCATAAACTGTGCATAAGTCGGCCCTTTAAAAAAGGATTATTTTAAGGGACAAATAGATGCGCCTCCATTTTTAAACCCTTCCTTTAATTGACTGGATTATAGGCCTTTATACAAATATATGTTTCCTGTTAAACCCAAACCAATTGCAATATTATGTTTTGCAATTGTTGAGGTTAGATGATTAAGTAATCTATTGTATTGTATACAATATCAGCCTTTACATAGCAAACTCACGAACAGAAGCTGAAACCGATAATTAGTTTTAAACAGATATATATGTATAGCTGGTACACGGATCAGCAATGCCTTTGATTTCAGCTCGAATTAGCTCCATTCAAACCATTTTGCTGTCAATGCTGCTGTATTAAACTCCATAGCACTTGAAACGGCTTTTACCGTATTACCGGTAGACGCAATATCTATTTCTACAATACTACTCTGATCGATACAAATAAGCTCATACACTTTCATTTATGAAAACACGGTTTATTTCTAGGTTAATTAAGAAAACTGTTTCTTAACCCAATCGAGTTGGATCAGCCTATCGGTTAAAAGTCTTTAAGAAATAAATTTAGATCGATATCATTTTATCCGTGTACCAAGAACATAATCATTCGTCCTTCTTACCTTGTTCAATCTAGGATGGAAAGAATTCGATCCCCCTTGATGTTACTTATATCTACTAAACGGTTGCCACTATGTGTGGCGATGTATATGTTGTATAATTTAAAGAGCCCGTTGGATACTCATCCAGGTTCGACTCTACGGTTCCCAGGTTCGACTCCCGACTTCAAAGCATCAACTTTGAAATTGAACTTTTTAAAGTTGACTCTGGTCTGGATTTGGAAAGTAGTAGCAGTGTGCACTGCGTTTCGCAGTCATTTGTAAAATAACAGCACGTGTGCTGTTGTGTTTTGGTGAGTGAATAAGTGATGCCAGAGCCCATTTCCCTAACCGCTACCCAATCCCTTATCCTTAATGCTATGTAGTCAGCAGCACCTATGGCGTAGCTTGTGCCACCTACTATCAAGTGGACCGTGAGCCAGTCTGCCGATCTTAAGATAAACAAAAACAATTTTGATACATATTTTCGGTACAGAGAAGCTCAATTCAATTCAGTTTCGAAAAACAATGCTCAATGAAGCCGAATAAGCTCTATGTTCATAGCGCGTAGCGTTAGTACTTTTCTATGGGTTAGAAATTGCGTTTCTAACCCACAGAAAAAGTCCTTAATCCTTATCCAATAGAGGGACCAATTCTCATTTCCTTATCTCCTTCTAATCTATTATATATATATACTACCAGAAGTTAGCTATTGGGTAGACTTTTAGTCAATCAACTTGCAAATCGAAATCCAAGAGTATTGCTGTCACCTTTGGGATGGCTCAACAAACTTACACGCACTCGACGCGGTGGAGGCTCATTGGCGGCGGTACGCTAATAAGAACTAAACTGCAGAGCCTGACACAAGACCTGTGTATCTTCTATAAGATGTACTTTGAAGAATGTGCTCGGGAGTTGCATGAGATCATACCGCTTTCCCCTTTCTTCTATCGGACATGCAGACGTACGGCTGGTTACCATCCTAACCTTGTCGAAATCCCTCTAATTCGGACCAAGTGATTAAAAACATATTTTATAATATGCACTGCTAAGGATTGGAACTTTCTGCCGGCGTCTGTATTTCCAAGCTCATATAACCCAAATCTTTTCAAGGTTCGAGTGAATAGGCATCTTCTGGGCGAGCTAGCTCCATTCGTCGGCCTCATCTTTCCTACATGAATAAAATGCTCGCGTCCGACTCACCTTCACACTAATTCTTTACACCAGTATTAAGGTAGGGAAATTATTTTCCCCCAGCGGATCTTGTATGTTTGTGGAGTGTAATCTCAGGAATGACTGCATCTATTTTAAAAAAAAAAACTCTGACTATTTAAAAGGTATATTATTCCAGATGGACACAGTTTATATATAATGTATACCTACTAATCCCCCAATTGCTCCGGCTAACATGCCTAAACTCAATTACATTATAAAGTTTAAAACAACTCCGAGATTTCTGTACCAAATGGAGTCCTAATTCAATTTCTCTTGAAATTTTTAATAAAATTGTGTCTAGCTGGTTTATTATCATCAGGTGCTGTACAAATACATAGCGACGCGACGTGCGACCGGTTAGCCAGGCTCTCGCGATAGATTAATTGAATTACGTCAACGCCCAGCTTAATACGATTAAAACACAATAAAAGTTAAAAGAGAGAATACGAGCTCGCTGCATTTAACGAAAGCACCATTCGCACACATACGCCCCAATAGGCACGATGACGGTATTAAAGAATCAAACAATAAATGGTTTTGGAGAAAAATATATGTTGAAAGGAGTCTAAAAAATTACTCATTTTTTGTATTACAATTGAGATTAATAAGATTTTCAATAAAATAGAAGTATAAATAACTGCAATTGGCCATGTTAACTGAAACGCCAATCAGAGCGAATGACGTCACGACCAGGTAAGTGCCATCGTGTTGCTTGACTTTGCTTTGACAGAATGAAAAATCTGATGAGATGTCGGTGACGTCACGGTTAATCAGACGCGACGCCATGACACCTAAGATCGTAATTCAAAATAGATTTAAAAAACATTCAATAATTCGCGTTGAAATTTAGTTTTTTGCTGAAATATTGTTTTTTTCGGATATGGTAGACGTGTATCTACATTATGGAAGGGAATTTCAAAATCTGTCATCAAGCCTATTGTATGATAATCAAGTCCTTACTCCTTAGCCTCGGTAAGCAACTTTCGCAGTGATGACTTATGCATTTCTAATAGTAGCTTTAGCCCGCGATTTCACCCCCATATCTTTATAAATTACAGCCTGTGTATTATTCTTAAATATAGACTATATTACTGTAAAATTTCATCGAAATCCGTTTAGTAGTTTTTACGTGAAAGAGCAACTAATTTTCTTATTATATTAGTAAAAATTTTTTTAGTCTAATGACAAAATCTAAACAACAGAACAAAAAAGAAGACACAAATAAAATGTATTTAGACAATAAAATAAGCAACGTCTTCAGAAAGCCATCGAGCAGACTACATTGCTTACTGTATATTGGTATTGCGATGTAAATCTGCGACCCGACGGACGATTGGATTGCGAGCAACTCCACTCGTGTGTACTCGCCTTAACTATTAGTATTTTTACTAGTCGGCGTTTTGTTAACGAACTAGTTGTCACTTAAACGGTTGTTTGCCCGACAATTCTTTATGGATAACTGCTGACGACGAGCTCCATTGCGGGTCTACAATCTGTGACACGACTCCAAATTGACACTTCGCTTTGTGTAGAGATATTGGATTTTTATAAATAAATAGAAGTGTACAATTGTACTGCTTCTTCGGCGAATTAAAATGAACGTTCATTTTTATCTTATTCCCCTTTTAAAACTGATAAATCGCATTATATAACACTATAATAACAAAGTTGTAAATACTTGTATGTTTTTTTTTTTTTTTATTATAGATGGGTTTGCTCTTGACCAGCATCTATCCATGTAGGAAGGATCAGGCCGAAGATGGAGCGAGCTCACCCAGAAGATGCCTATTCACTCGAACCTTGAAAATATTTGGGTTATATGAGCTCGGAAATACAGACGCCGGCAGAGAGTTCCAATCCTTAGCAGTGCGCATCACAAAAGCTGTTTTAAAGCGCTTGGTCCGAATTAGAGGGATTTCGACACAAGGTGAGGATGGTAACCAGCCGTACGTCTGCATGTCCGATAGAAGAAAGGGGAAGGCGGTATGATCTCATGCAGCTCTCGAGCACACTCTCCGAAGTACATCTTATAGAATACACACAGACAGGCAACTTTGCGTCTATGTGCCAGGCTCTGCGGTTTAGTTCTTATTAGTGTATCATCGCCAATGAGCCTCCTAGCTCTGCGATCCACCGAGTCGAGTGCAGCAAGTTGGTATTTTGCTGAGCCATCCCAAAGGTGACAGCAATACTCCATGCAGGATCGGACTTGTGCCTTGTATAAAGAGAGGAGCTGTCCAGATGTAAAGCATCGCTTCACTCTATTTAGGATGCCCAACTTTTTGGCCGCTGTAATAATTAATGTAATTATTGTTATATCACACTATGAAAAATGAATAACAAAAGAAAAAAAAATGAGAAAAAAAAAAAGTGAATGATATTAATACTAAACGTCCGACTTCGTCTACAACAAATTTGAAATTTGTTAAGAGTTTATTGAACACCGTATCAAAATGAATTATTCTTACTGAAATTATTGTGGAGACCAAAACGTAGATTTGCAACTTGTCGGGTAGAACATACTTTGTAATGTAACCTCTGTATGCGAATTAAGATCTTGCAGACATGTGTTTGTCGTCTGCCAGACGATCTCGATACATTACGGGCAAGGTCCAAGGAAAGAGACTTCGCGGCCGATCACTTAGCCATTGGTGTGACCAAATAAATGCTCTCGCTAGTCTTCCCGTAACACTTGCCCTAAAGAAGCTGAACACCTTACGGAGTGGAGGCGTACAGTGCACACAGCCACGAAAGACTTCAAGGGACACGACTTTAGCACTGAAGAATACGAGTGATAAGAAGATTATAATAGTAATTTTTATGTTAAGGTCGACAGACAGGCTGACGGTCCACTTGATGGTAGGTGGCTACCGTCGCCTATAACACAAGCAACGCCTAAGCTGCTGCAAGTGCGCTGCCGACTACAGTAGGATTGGATAAGGGATAAGGAAATGGGCTCTGGCATCCCTTACTCACTCACCGAAACACAACAGCACGTATATGCTATTATTTCAAGGCGGTATTCTGTAAGGAGGTGGTTACTGCCGCCAGGCGGGCTGCCCGAATGACTGCGAAACGCAGTGTGCCCTACCACTACTTTTCAAATCCAGACCAGAGTCAATTTTGAAAATTACATTAAAATTTTCAAACTTGACCCCGTCGGGAATCGAACCCGGGGCCCCTGAAACGTTAGGCAAGCACTCATCCAACGGCCGTCGTTTTCCTCATGAGTTTTAAAGAACTTTTTGAGTTTCATGAAACTAAGACTTCTATATTTTTTGGATAAAAACCTAAAAAAATTATTAAATTTTCTAGCCTATTTGTTTGGCGAGGCTTTTGTCTATAATGGCATAATCGATTTTGCCATGACTTTCTTGCTAAGAAATGAGAAAGAAGAAACTACCTTTATCCAGTAATTAAATTAAATTCGCGAGAAATGGCTAGTAATCAGAAGTTTTGACAATAAATTATTTAATAGGAGCGTTGCTAAAGAACAGCGTGTTTATTGATAAACATGAAAAAGTCATCATGGAATCGATCCGCGATGTCAGACCCTCGGTCCGTACTACTCTATTATTAAACACCATGAATAAAAATATCGTGTGCCCTCACGCAAAATAACTAACCTCGTGTGCGCCAAGGGGCTCGCACTCCACTGTCGAAGCGATGCTAACGAAAACAAGGCCTTACCAGGGGTGAGCTGTAGCTCAACGTCGAACGTTAAAAACTTAAATAAATAAAAAATAATAATAGCATAAGTATTATGAAGTTTTTTTAACTATATAGTTTATCATTAATTGTTATTAACAAACTTACAAATATTTTTATAACTTCTTCTCCTTATCATGCCGCCTCTCTACGAAGATTGGCGACCATAATGGCTATCTTTACATTGGAAGCTGCTACACGAAAGAGCGAGTGCTCAAACCAAACCACTCTCTTCAATTTTGAATTTTGCCCTGCGTCACTAGCTAAGAATCTTTCGCCCCCCACCACGTGCCCGAAATATTGCAGCTTCCTCCCCTTTATCGTCCCCAACACCTCCATTCCCTTTTTCATTCGACGCAGAACTGCATCCATGATATGCCGAGCATACGCTTATATATCCACATTTCGAATGCTTCCAAATTGTTTGTTTGTTTGTGTGTGTGTGTGTGTGTGTGTGTGTGTGTGTGTGTGTGTGTAAATTTGTAAATTATCATATGAATTTTCATAAATGTACTGACGTATTTCTCTCTTTGAGAGCCGAGCGATATGCTTCTCTTTGAAGAGAGTATAAAGTTATTTCAGCGAAAATACATTTACGTAACCAAATTTTCAATTGAATACGTCATATGACGCGTAACCATCTATTTCAATACAGTTAAGAATGTAATAATTACAAAATATTGTCACTAAGAATATCTTGTGGTGTGTCACAATCCTATAAATAATTTGAGTTTCTTCCACGTTCGGTGCGAGCGCGTAATGGTAATTGGTTGGGTGTGGCCAGGAAAACACAGTTTATGTACCTACACAGCTCGCATTTACATTTACGCTTTGCACAGAGTACATTCTAGACCACTGGGTCGGTGACCTACGACCCTTCAATAAAACAAAACATTTTTATAATTAGTGCATTCCATAAATTGAGAAAACCAACACTTAAAAGTAATCTTATTTGAGATTAAGGGAGTTCTGAGTCTACTTGAGGAATTATGTAGGTACAGAAAGAATGGAATGAAATATTTCATGTGAGCGCTTTAAATTACAAGCATTAGTGCTGTTCTATTTTATCCAAACAAGGTTGGCAGTTCACTTACGCCCCTATGGTGTTACTTGTATTCCTAGACGACGAAGACCAGCAAGATTTGAAGTTGTTTAGCGTCCTGTATGATGAGAAAAATACGAAAATCCACATTTTCCAAATAACTAATTCCAAATATATCCATTTGGGCAGCCCGTCTGGCGGCAGTAACCACCCCCTTACAGAAGACCACCGTGAAATAACAGCACGTGTGCTGTTGTGTTTCGGTTAGTAAGGGATGCCAGAGCCCATTTCCCTATCCCCCCTCCTAATCCCTTATCCTTAATCCTACTGCAGTTGGCGGTGCACTAGCAGCAGTTTAGGCGTTGCTTAATGTGTTATAGGCGACGGTAGCCACCTACCATCAAGTGGACCGTCAGCCTGTCTGCCGACCTTAACTTAAAAAAAAAAAACTAACGTCGAAAAGACCAAACTTACTTTTGTAGAATGTCTTCCAATCAACGTTTGAGGAATCGAGGATAATTATGGTTAGACAGGCAACTAGCAGAGAAAGCCTTTTATATGTGAAGTTGAAAAATCATTTAATTTCTAGTTACATGTAATCGAAAATGTCTGTTTCGCTCAGTGCTCTGTAAAATATTTCACGCGCCACCAACAACTAGTATACAATTATCACTAATTTGGTAACGCCGAATATCTGTCAATCTGCATGTCACAGAGCTGTGGTTACCGGCTGAGGAATTACACGCAATGGGCGTCTCCCGCCCGCCGAAGCCAAGCTCGAGTGCTATTTTCGACTATGACAGCATAATGTTTTTACGGCTGCTTTACTTAGAACTCGTTATTTAATAGATAATCGCTTTGTTTGTGCCTTTTTTGTTGAGTACAATTTTCACAAACACTCCCATCATACAGTAATTCCAGTATAATAAGTTGAATGATAAATTAAGTCTGAAGAAATAATATTTAGATAAACCCTCGGAAAGATTACCTTTTTCTGGATTAAAGGTACCCTATGTCCTCTTCTGTATCCCTTGTATTGAGTAGTTAAGGCGTGAGAGCACCGAGTAAGCCTTAAGGCGACGCCAGCCCCTAATGATAAAAAAATCCACTTATTTGTAACCGTTTTCCTTTTAAATTATCATAATAATTATAATTTAAAAAATACTCAAATCATCTGCAGGATATATGAAAGGGAATCATCATAATTATTTTTTAAATTATGTTTAATTATATATATGTATAAAAAAATTACTAATTTGCGGTCTAATATCGATGTTGTAACCGTGCGATTTGCTTAATCTTATATATAAAAATTAATCCCTATTTCTCCTGGTCACGGCATCACGCGTGAACGAGTTGACCGATTTTAATTCGGTTTTCGCTAACGGAAAGAGGGATGAGCGGGGAATGTTTTAGGGTATATAAAAATTGCACGCCGGGCGAAGCCGGGGGCGGGCCGCTAGTAATCAATATTTTAAATAGATAATTCTTAAGATAAATTTTAAGATCCATTATCTGAAGGCTCATCAAAAGAAAAATTTGAATTATACTTTATTTAATTTTTAAATAGATATTTCCTAAATTTGCAAGTAGCGACTCCCCCTCAGCAGTCCCGTCAATTCCGTACAGAACGAGTTTTGCGGCTGGAGTCGCCTTAAGTAAGACCTTCAGCCTTACTGATTAACTGCTCGGTGCGTAAAAGCGTAGCAAACAAACTTACTTTCGCTTTTATAATATTAGTCAGGATTAAGAGTCTACAATCAGGTGTGATATAAAACAAATGTGCTATTGTCCCGTGTCTCTATCATTACTTTATCCGCTGTCTTTTACCCTATAAGGGTAATCACGCCTCTTGAACCCCCCTTGGTTTTGCTTTTCTTTATTATGTTAAGATCGGCAGACAGGCTGACGGTCCACTTGATGGTAGGTGGCTATAACATATAACACAAGAAATGCCAAAAGTTGCTGCAAGTGCGCCGCCGACTACAGTTGGATCAAGGATAAGGAGGAGATGATAGGGAAATGTGCTCTTACTCGCTCACCGAAACACAATAGCACACGTGCTGTTATTTCACGGTGGTCTTCTGTAAGGGGGTGGTTACTGCCGCCAGACGAGCTGCCCAAATGACTGCGAAACGCAGTGTGCCCTGCCACTACTTTCCAGATCCAGACCAGAGCCAAATTTGAAAAAAATATTTTTCAAAGTTGACCCTGCCGATAATTGAACCCGGGAACCCTAGAACAGACCTAACCAATTATACATCGGGCTCGTCAACGGCTGCTTGTGTTTATAGACGACACGACTGTGGACCTTCATCCTGCTTGCTGCCCGTAATAATAAAAAAGTGACATGTATATATGTACACGATTAATGTGTTTTTAATTAATGGACTTCCAATCACATTCTACTTTTGCTGTGTAATAATAAAACAGTTAACCTCTTTTTAATCGGGTTTCTTAATTGCTTTCTTTATTACACGTTTCCAAATATTCATTAGAGCGTCCGTAGTCCGCACGGCCCTGCGGTCAAAGGGTTCACATTTATCTAATTGACTCAACCATTTTTTAAGGAACGTCGAACTTTTTTTTTTTTAATTTAAGAATTAACATAATGATTTCTCTTCTCTCTCAAGATTTATAAAAATGAGGATGTCTGAAACAGATGTTTATAAGCAACTGTTGGTCACTGAATTTAAAAACTTGATTATAAGAAATCGAAATTTGGCTCCGGTCTGGATCTGGAAAGTAGTGGCAGGGCACACTGCGTTTTGCAACTATTTGGGCAGCCCGTCTGGCGGCAGTACCCACCACCCCACAGAAGAACACCGTGAAATAACATAACATGTGCTGTTGTGTTTCGGCGAGTGAGTAAGGGATGCCAGAGGCCATTTCCCTATCTCCTAGTCCCATATCCTTAATCCTACTGTAGTCGGCAGCGCACTTGCAGCAGCTTTGGCGTTGCTTATGTGTTATAGGCGACGGTACCCACCTACCATCAAGTGGACCGTCAGCCTGTCTGCCGATCTTAACATTAAAAAAAAGTATGTAATTTACAGAGTTCAGACAAGAATGAAATATAAGTATTTACTGGTATAAGTATTTACTGTAAATATCAATAAATAAGTTAGCACCACTCACTGTATTTTCATCATAACACTCAAATAGGTAAATCTGCATGACGGTCCATAAATCCATCTTCAGGGCACTACAAACTGATTTACAATCCGGGCCACGTAAATTATGCTGCTCCTAATTATTCCCATGCAGGCCACTGTAATTGCCTCAGCCGATATATTAAATTAACCACTTGTCTTCTGCTTTTGTAAGCGTTGATTGAGTGAATTAAAGAAAACTCTAACTGCAGCAAGGTCCCCTTTGTCGTCATGCCCCCGCGCCCCTGTACCGCGCGGGCGAGGACTCTTTTAAACGGTCTACCTATAAACGTATGAAAGGAATAGGAATAACTTGAAGAGCATTACTTTTACTATTCTCGGAAATGTAGGTATTATTTTTTTCTTCAAATAATTGGTTTTATATGAAAACTCAAGACTTTTTTTTCAACTTTATTTACATTTAATTAAAGTATATATGTGTCATTTTATTGGATGAATTTTTGCTATGTTGTAGGTAGTGACATGAACCCGTTGCTGTAGAAATTTTGTAACTTCTGATCAAAAAAACGCGACTAGTAGTTTTGGCAGTCCCCTCTTGATGTTAACCTGATAAAAGAATTCTAAAGAGACCTAAGAAGGTGCAAGCTCAGAGCTATATGGCGGATGCATTAACACCTCCCAGATTTTTGCTGAGTGGCTAAAGATGTGTATGGTCTAGTGTTGTCGTGATGAAAGAACACACTCTTGCTTTAATCTTATCACTTGTTGGCAATAGAGATCCGAATCGATGGTTCTGCCCAGTGGTAAAAGCTCATAATGAACAATGTCTTTCCAATCCCACCATACACACACCATCATCTTATTGCGAGTTAACCCGGGTTTAAGCACCGCCTATGAAACCTGACCGACCTTTGACCACTTTTCATCACCAGTTATCAATCTCTTCAAAGACGGTTCGGTTTCATTACGTCTCAATAAAGAATCGCAAATGAGTATACGATTCATAAGGTTTCTTTCAGTTAGCTCGTGTGGCACCCAAATATCGAGCTTTTCTGTGTACCCAGCTTTTTTCAAATGGATCAAAACTGTTTTATGGCCACTTCCCAGTTCTTCAGATATGTCGTAACTACTGATATGCCGATCTTGCTCCATTTTCAAAAATGGTGTCCTTTTTATCCGTAACAGGACGACCAGAGCGAGGTGCATCTTTGACATCAAAATTCCCGGATTGATAATGCTTAAACCAACTTATTGCTACTCTTACTGACACTGCATTAGGTCCATAAACGTTACAAATTTTTTCCCAGCTTATGTTGCAGTTTTTCCTTTTTTGTAATAAAATTTTAAAATGTATCGAATTTCTTCATTGGTTTCGCTCATTTTGACAGAAAAAAAAACCAATGAAAAATAGCTGAAAACAACATTTTACTAATTTGCTTCTTTTTTTGAAATGTAACCTTTTTAATGTCTTCAAAACCAGCCAGATACAAACAGTACAGCCAAAGAGATTTTATTACAAGTTTATACATAATATATGCGAAAAGACTTTTTCCCCGGCCTAATATAATAAATTTTGCTGTAGCGAAAATGGACGAAAGAAATTGGTATCTATTTTACTTTCTGGCTTTTCATGGACAGTCAATTTCCTATATAGAAAAAAATTATAAAGCATTCTGTACGAAAGTGTACATATTTTGAAAAAAGAACCAAACATTTCGTCACGTAGCATTTATTAGTGTGTATTGCATTCAGGCAAAGAACAAAACCGACAGAATACGAATTTGGAATTTGGAATGTGCAAAAATACAAGGTGCTTTATCGTCAACATGCTCGCAGCTAAAGGTTCTTTACCGACAACACTTCCGTTCAGTTCACCAATTTTGTAAGCACGTGAGATCAGGGGAGCGTCGGTACGTGAGGTGGTTCCTTGATACTGGTAACCGGGCACGCGCGACCCGTCCCGCCCCTCCCGCGCCTATCGACGGATGGGCGGCGAAGGTCAAAGGCGGGTATTTAGCGGGGTCAACGTGAAATGGCCAACGGTGAAAGAATAAGTTTTAAACTGTGCTCTATGGTGTCGAGTAAACGTTGAAATTGAGCGGAAATTGTCGAAAAGTCTCACCGGATTAAGGATATGATTTCGTGTGGAACAAAGATTGTTATTTTAAATGTGTTAATATAAGGCAATGTGTTTCGCGAGTTTTCCGGGAATATTTATCTTTTTCTTTAGAGAAAATTAACATAAGTTGAAACTTACTTTGAAAATGGGAACTTTATTTTCAGAAAAATTCGTACAGAATAGATGCACACTCTAAAAAAAAAAAAGTAAAAAAAAAGTAAAAAAGTTCTCCTACTCTAACTAAAGCATGTATCCTTGGCCAGAATCTATCCATGTGGGGAAGACGAGGCCGAGGATGGAGCGAGCTCACTCAGAAGTTGCCTATTCACTCGAACCACAAAAAGATTTGGGTTGGATGAGCTCGGAACACAGACACCGGCAGAGAGTTCCAATCCTTAGCAGTGCGCATTATAAAAGATGTTTTAAATCGCATGGTCCGAATTAGAGAGATTTCGACAAGGTGAGGATGGTAACCAGCCGTACGTCTCGTGTCCGATAGAAAAAATGGGAAGGCGGTATGATCTCATGCAGCTCCCGAGCACACTTTCCGAAGTATATCTTATAGAATACACACAGACAGGCAAATTTCCAGACAGGCAATAAACCATTGCCTAGTTTATTTATGCATTATAAAGCCTGAAGATACAAAACACGGATCGGATAATTCAAACATCAATTCATCCAATTATAGATGATGGAGTTCCGTGAAAAGTTCGAAAACAACGTAAAATGAAGCGGCGACGCAATTATGCGATAGTTGTTATATACATATAGGATTTATATGTCACAAAAATATCCGTTACACAGGAACCATGAATGTGTCTTAACGAGCTACTAAAAAGAGGGAGTCACATGGAAAGTCCTTTTATAATATACGATACGGCGACGACTTTTAAGAATATGCAGTGCTTTTAACGATTACCAAAATATCAAAATACTTACAAAATCATCTTTTTATAATATGAAAGCAGTTTTCTCTGTACGAAACCACTACTTCGATCTCTTTTTTAAGAAAATATAACGAGGATACATTACCGCCTGTTTAAAATATAAACTTTAGTGCACAAGTGTCAGGGGAATCGGAAATCCTCGCCCATTAATATCAATTAGGACATCTTTTAAAATTTTATCTCTTTGTTAATTTTCCATCTAAAATAGACATATGTGATGGTCCACTTGATGGTAGATGGCTACCGTCGCCTATAACACAAGCAACGTCACAGCTGCTGCAAGTGTGCTGCCGACTACAATAGGATTAAGGATAAGTTGGATAGGAAAATGAGCTCTGGCGTCCATTACTCACTCACCGAAACACAACAGCACACGTGCTCTTATGGTAGGTATAATCGCCGACTTTTTTGTATCAAAGTTATATTTTTATCTTATTTGAAACTGATATTTTTATCTTGCCTAAAAGATTATATTTAAACAATAATCAAAAATCTCTCTTTCCCTCGATGGCATATGGACATATAGGCAGCAAGTTAGTGTGTCGCAAGGTGTAAAAGAGTTTTTGCGGCGGGATGTATTTGTGTCTCCCAATTACAGAGTACGCCCCGATAATGTACATCTAACGAACGATAACAACTTGTGTTTACTTTGCTCACTCTCTCTGCCTATTCTCGGATAAATACATTTTATGTACAAACATAAAACGAGAATACAAGCCATTGAGCAAATTCACAGTTGACATTTTCCTAATATCTAATTTGAGACGAAAACACATCCACATTCCATTCATATCTGTGCGAAACGTAATACATTAAGAGCTCCCTACACTTAATTTATTCATCAAATTATTAGTGGCAGGCACACTGCGTTTCGTCATAAATTGGGCAGCTCAACTGGCGGCAGCCAGTCGGTTAAAATTTGTGTTGTTGTGTCACGATGTGTAAGGGATACTTGATGGGATACTACCATAAATATCATAATCTTGTCTACCAACCTTTAGGACAGAGGATCGGCAGAGATAGTATTAACCCTTCAACTCAACTAGTGAAAATATGATTTTTGATATTCTAGCTTTGAGTAATACAGACTTCTAAATATTTAATCTACTCAATCTAAATTAGATATGCTGCTTCTTGACATGATAAATAGAGGCTTCTAAAGTTTATTACGCTCCTTGATATTAACATTAATATTCTCGTATACATAATAATTATAACATAAGTACTAATATATTAGTTTAGTATAAACAGCAATTAAGGATTTTCTAAATTCCTAATGTACTCACTACTCATCCTAAACGGCTGTTTAGGAATCCTAAATGTTTATTTTTTTTTGTGTTGTTTGTGTTTGAGTGGCTCCCAGAAAGTTTTAAATTCATAATTTAGGCCGGCAGGGGTTCGCCGAGGACTACGTCTGCTGGTGTATACTATAAATAAAGAAAATAAATTAAAATCAACATGTTCTTTGACACGTTGATATTCATTTGCGTTTGTTATATTTGAACTGAATCTTAACAAGGTTTTTCCTAATCATTAAAAACGGCCAACCTTCCAATCCTTAAATTGTATTTTTTTTTCATATTAATTACTGTAATTGTAAAATATATATTACTAGCGACCCGCCCCCGGCTTCGCCCGCGGTGCAATTCTGATATATATGAACGTTCCCCATTTATCTCTCTTTCCATTTAGTGAAAACCGAATTAAAATCGGTCTACTCGTTCACGCGTGGGGATTCATTTTTATATATATATTATCTTTGGTTATGCGAAGACAGTTGTTTTTTAACTATTTTACGTACTCTGAACTCTTTGTCCATTTTTTTTTTTAATTTTTATTTAAAGACTTACTGACTTCTGACGATACCGTTGTCTAGCATTTTGAGGCACTGTAATCGATCACTCAACAAAGAAATACAACAAAATAGGTGCTAATAATGTACCTGTTCTCTGGAGCAAGTTAATGTCTTACTTAAATAGGTTTACTACTACAAAATGCAGTCTACCCGTCCATAGTCATAAATAGGACTATCATTTCGGCCGTGTATTACTCTTGAAGAAAACCTCGAATTTGAGATTACGAGAAACGCTGCCTCATAAAACATAAAACGCTCGCCTCAGTCAAATGCAGAGACTCCTAAACCATAGATATTAAACAACACATCCCATAAAAACTGCTTGAGGACAAAATTACATGAAATTGTAACAGGCGAAACGCAATCTTCTAAAAACAACAGCACGTCTCCTTCAGTCAATATACGATATGTACATCGTATCTATCAAAACCCATCATGTACCTGAATCATATATTTATAAAGGGACCCTCGGTCCCCTACCCGAAGGCCTCAATAGAGGTAATTTAGTTTCCCATGTAAATAAAGTCGGTGGCAAAAATCGGTACAGGTCCCTTCTCAGAATATATAATAAATAAAACGAAACTTTTCACTTGTACACAGTACACGGCTGCTTTGCTGCAGATCAAATTCTTTATTTCTCCAGACTTAATTTCAATAGGGGATCGGACAGTAATCAGATTAAAATCTAAAATGTACTTAGAAAGAAAATATATAATTTTTTACTATTATTTATCGAATAACAATTTAATATAATTCATTTAAATATTTTTAAATGAAGAAATAAAGTACAATATTTTTAATCTATACTGAAACACCAATCACAGTGTGTGACGTCATTTGTGGGCAATCATTGTCTTATGCCAATGCAGCTGTTTTGTTATGATATGACCACAAATGACGTTACGCGCTCTCAGATGAACTATCGTGGCGTTTTGGCGGCATTTTCAAACAAACAATATTAAAACATGATTTTGAGTACCTAAAAGGCTATAAATAAATAAAATAGTATTTTTTATGAGAATAAATATCCATGAAGATTAATTTAAAACACTTTCTGAAAATTTGTCCAATCCCCTATTGACGGTCCACTTGATTTTTGGATACTATCGTAGCCTATTAAAATAAGCAGCTCAAATAGGATTCAAGTGGTCTGCCAACCTTGAAAGAGAAAAAGGACAAGGGATAAGGAATAGGCGGATGGACCTGACATCCATTATGAACTCCCCGAACCTGACAAATGTTTTACTGTTTTATGGTGGTTTCTGCAAGGGGGTAGTTACTACCGCCAGTCGGACTGCACAGTAATCATATACAAATAATAATTGTAACATGTAACAAGCTTCTTTTACTTTTTTTATAATTAATATTACAAATTATTTTCAATCATTTATGTCAATCAATCAATCGGTCCTTTGGAAAATTAGACCTTATTAAAAGACCTTACGGCCTAGATGATGTATACAAAAATATGGATGAACTAATTAATGCCTGAGACGTTTACGAAGAGAAAAGTCCTGTGCTTAACCGAGGCAGCGATGTACAGCGAACAATTGAATATGACAAGCAGGTGTAAACGCGACGGAGATACTTGAATATAGGTTATATATTTTGCGTATCGAGAACCGTGTATCGCGTGTATTTGATTCGGAAATATAAACATTTACCTTCTTTTATTTGTTCGGTATTATATTATTCGTTACTGCACGTTCAGTTTGCGTTGCGTACCAATATTTATCTGTTGTCGCAAAATGAGTTGCGCTCGATTCCATGCAAATACACAGTATTCACTTGTAACTTATTATCTTGACATATAAATTATCTTCTCTCTCTGAATCAACCACTATGGGCTCATCGTCTGAGAGGATTTCTATCTTCTGACAAGTTGTTTTCTAACCCACTTTTTATGTTAAGGTCGGCAGACAGGCTGACGGTCCACTTGATGGTAGGTTGCTACCTTCGCCTATAACACAAGCAATGCCACAGGTGCTGCAAATGCGCTGCCGACTGGATTAAGGATGAGGGATTGGGAAGGGTTAGGGAAATGGGCTCTGCCATTCCTTACTCACCCACCGAAACACAACTTCACTGTGGTTTTCTGTAAGGGAGTGGTTACTGCCGCCAGGCGAACTGCCCATGTGACTGCGAAACGCAGTGTGCCCTGCCACTACTTTCCAGATCCAGACCAAAGCCAACTTTGAAAAGTTAATTCCCAAAGTTGACCGCCGGGAATCGAACCCGGGAACCCTAGAACAGAGCGTTAAGGCAAGCACCCTCACCACTCATCTAACGGGTCGTCAAACTTTAAATTTACGAGACTTAAAGATGCAAGCCTGGCCAGGATTTGACCTCACGTCTACCGTTACAAAGGAGGGTTCATCCCACTAGATTGGCAGGTAGGCTTACGATACGTTCTGCAAATACGCTGCCGACCTTAGTAAAGTAAGAGTTAAGGGATTAGGTAGAAATATTGCCTCTAGCATCTCTTACTCACTTACCGAAACACCAGCGCGTATTCCAGTCTTCTGTGAGGGAATGGTTTCTGTCGCCAGACGAACTGCCCAATTATGACTACGAAACGCAATGTGCTTTGCCACTTCTTTATTATTGTAGGACTAGAAGCAAATCCTATAGGATATATAAAATCCTATAAATCCTAATAGGATAAAAGGTAGCAACAGTATATGCGATGAGATAAACTTATACACTGGTTTCCTATGAATAAATCATTCACCTGAGTGTTATAGGAATAGCAATTTAATTGAAACCTACTTTGTATGGTGATAAACAGACTGATCGGCAATTCGATCCTCGAATTTGTATCGGATGCTTCTGAATATAGTTGATGTGTGGTACAAATTTTATTAGATCGTTTATTTGTATTTTTTTTTTGTATTTTATGGATTTTTTCTTGCTTGTCACCTCTTATTGTCCTGCTAGTTTCACTCTTTACTCTATCTCTATCAGTCTCCCCGATCAATTAATACCTAAGTAAGCCTATGCGGCCTACGTCACAAAAAAATATTTATAACAAAAAAATGCAACAATGACTATTAACATTGCTCACATACACAGTGCATGTAATTTTATGTTACATACTACTTATATATTTCAAACAATGAGGGGCAGATATTCCATTTCAATTTTATTAAAGGTAACATTATCAAATAATACACTTAAAAATTCATTTTTAATATGTATATTGTTACGTGCGGAGTGAGTAAAAACGCCGTTTAAGGGTGAAAGGAGTACTTGCAGACCAAGATATACCAAGACCAAGACCAAGATTTTTCTAAATATCAGAAGTCTTCTCGATTAAACTGTTAAACTCGCCAATGTCGTCGCTAATTCGTTTAATGTGTCGCTAACTCACTGTCGTAGATGTCTTCGCAAAAATTATCAACTGTCACTTCCGTATCGCGTACCATAACTTGCTGCCTCGAGCGTCGATCCCCGTTTTAGAAAGTAGGTACTCGAAGTTTCAAACTAGTAAACATCGGGCGTCAGTGTTATTCTATCGTTTCTAGAATGGTGATTCGGTTCCTGGATTACGAACCCCATGTCGTAACCGTAAAAACCAATTTCCTTTTGTACTTGGTAAATATTATATTTACTACCTGAATGTTCTATGCCCCCAACGCCAACCCGCGTTCCTTCGTGAAAGGTTCTATGGCCAACCGTAATAATATAATAACCTCTAGTTATTATATTAATCTCTTTCGGCTTTAATGTAATCCATCTCAGTTACTGTCTATTAAAGCAGGATATTTGATGGTGTTTGGATGTAGGATAGTGTTGTCCAACTTCACTGGCGAGCAATTTCCTTTCCATAGAAACATACTCGAAAATAAACTATATACTTTCGTTGAAATGTGTTATCAAACCAATAAGGGACTCTATACGACTCTGGGGCTCCACTTAATTGATATTCTATAGATTCCAAAACAATGTCTCAAATTAAAGATTCACATTTTCTTTGAGCGTTTTAGGGGCAAAGCCTAGTAAGTGAATGGCTACATTTCTAGTATATACGTATGAAATTCCAAATTGACATCCTATAGAATATTAAAAGTAAAAAAGGTACTGTGCTCTAAATATCGCAGAGTTTTCCGCCCCGCCCTACCCTCTTTCCGCTCTCTGATGACGCGCCCGCTCACACCTGGGCCAACGGCTCGAGTGTTCACTTGGACCACACGACGCTTCTCACGTTGCGTCCCGAATGCCGTATTTCCCGACGGGCGACCAGTCCGGGCTCCGGGCACGTCCGGGGATCGGCTCATTACCGATAATTGTCGGAAAACGCTGACGTCACGAATCGGCCTTTTGACGACGACGTGACGACTCACGTCTCCTTTGATGGAAAAGTCCAATACTTTGGACATTTCGCCAACGGCCTTTCACTGAGCAGATCTTTTTGCTACGCAACTCCAGCGTCCATTCCGAATATCAGTGTTATCAGAAAAACTATTTCTTTCCAGAATGAAAAAATGAAAAATATTTTTGTATATATAATACAACGTTATATACACAGTTACGCCCCACTATTACTTTCACAACTCATTTGCAGAACAACAGCAATAAAATTCATTACAAATTTTAAGGTTTTTTTTAATGTAAATTAAGTGAATTTAGGTGACCATAAAATGGCAATACTTGCAAGATGTTTACTATGTTTATTAATATATAATAATCACTATTATAATTAATTATCTGTACATCGATTTACTTGTCCAATAAATGACATTAAAATCGATCTATCTTTGTATACATTTCTGTAATGAGTTTCTCTCTACTCCAACCGTTATACAATAAAATAAAAATGATAAGGCCTGGTTCTGAGCGATGGCTGAATATTTGTTTATTGCATAGAAGATTGATGCAACTATGACATTTTTTGCCACTTCTTTTTGTCATAGAATTTGACAATTTAGTCATATACAATAAACATTATTTATTTATTTATATTGGTGTATTCGGTTGTCTTCTTTAATTGTCTTTGGGCATCCCGTCTGGCGGCAGTAACCACCACCTTACAGAAGACCATCGTGAAATAACAGCACGTGCTGTTGTGTTTCGGTGTTCGGTAAGGGATGCCAGAGCCATTTCCCTGTGCCCTCTTAATCCCTTATCCTTAATCCTACTGTAGTCGGCAGCGCCTTGCAGCAGCTTTGGCGTTGCTTGTGTCATATAGGCGACGGTAGCCACCTACCATCAAGTGGACCGTTAGCCTGTCTGGCGATCTTAACATAAAAAATAAAAATAAAATAATAGCGACTGATAGCATAGCAGTGATTGCTCATTAAAAGAACGTCGTCTTCTAAAAGGGAGACGTGGGTTCGAATAAATAATAAGTTCCACTCTCGCCTTGCTTCGCATCAGAGCCGAGATCGAACCCGTGAACGTTACAAGGCTGTCATGCTCACAGAGTGCGTGGTCTGAATTTTTTACACGCATCGGGGTTGTGTGCGTCTGTCAATGGCTTGACGTAGGTAAATTGTGTTGATATCCTCTTGTATCGAATCGCGTACGGAATCAAATATACAATCTTTCGCCCCCTAACGTACTCAGCAATAGTTTGATCTCGTTACAAATTGACAGAAAGATCTACAACCGATATAAATAATGGATGGGCTATTTGGGGAATGAATATTTTACGGAAATTGACACTTGAATGATAGCATTACAAGTGAATTACTTAGGTATTTGCTCTTACAACGATTACATATAACAGTATCTTTTTCAACTTTTTTTGTAATAAATTAATATAAAAAATAAATACATATGTTAGATTGGAAATTAGTTATAATTAGAAAAAAAAGAAATTAAATATTTATCAATTATGGAATCAATTTAAAAATATTTCTTTCTCTTGCTCATCTCGAGATAATGTTTAAAATTCCATTCTATAAGCCCCATTTTTTATACTGTTATGATCGGCAGACAGGCTAACGGTCCACTTGATGGTAGGTGGCTACCTACCGTCGCCTATAACACAACAACGCCAAAGCCGCTGCAAGTGCGCTGCCGACTACAAAAGGATTAAGGATAAGGGATTAGGAGGGGATAGGGAAATGGGTTAGGAAAATTTTCTTAAATTCTATGTATTTCGTATAAAAAAATCTTCATTTTTATAATACTTAGCTCTAAGTTTGTTTGCATCCGAAAACTCTCACGATTTCCACATAATTTTAAATATTGGCAAAATTATTAAATTCAACAAATAAAATATAGGGACATCGCATTATTATTAAAAAAAAATTATAAACTTAAATATTACCTTTAATATTTAAGTTTATAATTTTTATAATTTTACCCCTTGGTAAGTCAAGCTTTCCTTCCATTGCTCTATACATATATAATGTCCGTTTGTTCTCCCAGAATTTATTAAAGATTATACCTATCTCTGCTTATTTTGTAAAGAAACATACTCGTACATTACAAGTTTAACTTCTGTAAGTTAAGACGGTTGCTTTACATTTTATGAAAAGAGAAAGTTTCAAGAACATTTTGCCCTTAGAAGCTTTATGTACTTTTATAACAGTTAAGTTGGACTTTTGCACACTAACTGTGTCCTTTTATTTAATATAAATCTGATTCTCTCTCTACCTCTCTCGGCAATGCTAACTTTCGTCTGGCAGCCTAACTCGTAAACTGTTCAACCGGAACGCTCACCTATTACTTTGTTTATGCTTAGCATAATTTCTGCTCTTTTGCTCGGCTCCTGGAGGTCTTGTCGTGACGATAATATTGCCCCAATTCCTGCCCCAAAATATTACTTTTAGGACAAACGCTTGATCAAGTTAAGTAAAAAGGAAATTTTTAGATCCGACTGCTATTCCAGATATCACTAAAATAACTTATTCTTCAGCTTTACTATGTTAGTGTAGATAGGAGTAAGCTGTTAAAAAAAGACTTAAAAACAGGACAACGTAGGTAATATATGTATAGTATTGTAGTATTCCTTATATGTGGTGTATAATATAAGTTGAGCGGCTTCCAGGAAACGGTGAGCTAGGAATTCCGCCTTATGATTTGTGCTCTGTCTCGTAGCCGGCAAATATTTCACTGAGTTTATTTTTCGTTTCCTTACGGCGAACGCTTAGAAAAAATAAGGTTCAGTCAATTTTAATCATTATAAAATTATTTTTCTCCCTCTCTTGCACATCAATTCTTAATAATTATAAGCACGAATCTCGGATTGCCTTTTCTTAAAACAAGACAATTTTGCAAGTATTCCAACATTTATAAAAGCTTTTTATTAATATGATTATATGGTGTTTATACTATATTTTATATTTTACTAGCGTTCCGCCCCCGGCTTCGCCCGGCGTGCAATTTTTATATATAAGAACATTACCCGTTCATCCCTCTTTCCATTGGCGAAAACCGAATTAAAATCGGTCTACCCGTTCACGCGTGATGCCGTGACCAGGAGAAATAAGGATTAATTTTTATATATAAGAAGATAATGTTCTTTTAAGTTTCAGTACAACTTAATGTAAAAATTTATTTTTTTGAAAATCCAAATTTAAAAATGAAAATTTAAAAGAAAAATGAAAAAAATAAAATGAATTGTGTGTCAACTCCGACGTACGACTAGAGTTTACTCACGTACCTAATAACTTTATATTATTGAGTTACATTCTGCGTACTCAGATGTCACGTGTTCCAACAAAAGTTATGTTCGTTACTTTCTGTTTACTCAAAATAGTTCAATTTTTCGACAATAGATGTCGCTACGCCGCCGGCAGGTTATAACGCGCTATCGTTTCGTTCCTCAACGCGGACTACACTTTTCTAAACCCAGAGAATAGAATAAGTAAAATAAATACATGCGTCAGCTGTCCCACAAATGTCAAACCGACAGATAACGTAACGCTTTTTAGTCAACGCTTATATTAAATATTACTACTTCTCATAAAATTTCCAAACTGGGGACTTTATATGAAAATCTATTCTTAAGGAGTAAACTCCATAAAATTTAATGTCATCTCACTGTCACTGTCATTTAATGCACTGTCGTCTCAGATGGAAATTATTAAAAAATGACTAGGGCTAAGCTAGGGGAGATAAAATGTATTACCTTGACTTATATCCTATGTTTAAGAGATATGTGGTTAAATGATAAAAAATCAAAATATTGTTGTTGATAAAAAATCAAAAAATATTGTAGAATTGTTAATAAAATATTTTTAAAATAAGAATAAATCAAGATAACGCTCCATTTTCAGAATGTTGAATTAAATGTACGAGTAATTATTTTACCTTAATATTACAATTTCTTTTTTCTTTTCACAATCACATTAGAGCAGCTTAAATTTAGCGTTTTTCGGTTTAGATACAAAAAATGAGCTGGAATGCCTAAGACAAAATAGTGACACAAAATTGAACTCTATTGTCTAATATCTATCCATATTGTAGCAAGATTCCCGTAACATTAGTGTTTATTTCGTTCCAATAGCTCAGCCAGTCCAATAAATGATTAGTAAAAAATTGAAACTAAAGGTGAAATTAAAATCGAACCTTATTTTACAAGAATACAGAGCGTCTTGTTTTGACCCCATCAATCCAATTTGGGAAGCTTCACTAATTTAAAAGCGCTGAAATATTCAACAATTTCTTCATCACCCCAAACACGTCTCACGAATTTGATTACGTCGATGCCTCTCCCTTACACCTCTCGGGCCATATTTTATTAAATTGTATCAAATGACGGCCATTATCATATTTCTCAATATTGAAATTAGAGCAGATTTAATCTTGTACGTGGCAGAAAGGTAGCAAACCTTTTTGAGGTTTTCCAAGGAGGAAATATTTCTTTTATTCCTTTGTGTTTAAAACTTTTAATTTGTACAGTATACACGTTGGCAGACAGGCTGCTACCAATGGGACAGCAAGTCTGCTTAATTGTTGTGCTGAAATAGCACATTTCACGATGTTCTTTTGAAAGTATTTGCACTCTTGCGTGACAAGTAAAATCTTTATTGGACAAGTCAACAGCATAATTTAGCATTACAGAGTACTAGGCAACATAAGTCGTAACTTAGCGTTTATAAAAAAATGTTTTGGTCAAATAGCAATTAGATTTTCAACTACCCACACGAACGTTTGTAAGGTAAACGTTTTTCTTAAAGCATCCTTATCTAGGCCTCTAGTGTCGTAAACTAGTGCTTTCTTCTAAAACGTTTCCATTTGGCTACACGACAATAGGTCACGGTGGCATCTTTATCGCCACTCGCCATCAAAACAAGCATATTACCCCAGCAATAAAACGTTAAATGATAAGTCCGCGAGATGGCCTCCCCGTTTCCGCCGCTTCCGGCGACACGCATTAGCCATTAGCATGGCTGCTGCCGGTGACGTCACATCCGCTGCTACCCTCGCCGAATAGATATTGTTTCGAATTTCGGTTGTGTTCGAATGTTTTATTAGCGGCGCTTGTTACTAAGGGCTCGGTTGTAGGATAACATTCCGGAAACAACGCTATAGTTTCCCACGGTACCTACTCGATTTACCTACCCTTCGATGATATTTCGAATGAAATCCACGTAACAATAATTAAAATACAAACATTAAATGTGTATACTCTTTATTTTTTCAGTTGAAATGCCTCTCTGGCTCGCCGGTGCAATGGTTCTGGTCTTTCGGACAGATCTCAAGTCATGTGACAGACTTTCTCCCGAGATACAGGTGTCCAACCTAGTTCGAGAGTTAGAGAACTATCATTCCTTGTTAAAATTTGTATCCACTAATAAAATGTGTAGTTAAGCTTGTATAAGTGTAAAATTATACTGAAATAAATAAATTATTATTATCTCTCATTTTGATTCGTCTTCCCCTCTAAAAGCCAAAATGAGGGGGAGACGGTGTAACCCCCGACAGAAGCACAGTCGGTCGGGGTTCAGGGCGACAAGGACAGAAACCGACGCATTATTCTGGCCGTATCGAGCAGCACCGCTCTCTGCATCTGGCCCGGGTGGGAACCGCCACGGAATCCCAACCGCCTTATTATTATTATTATTATTATTATATTATTAAATATAATTATTATTATTATTATTATATTATTTAACCACACCTACCACATGAGACTCGGTCGAACAAAATCTATACATATAATAAAATCGTAAACGAGCCGTGTTTGTACATTAAACATTTTTTCAAAAAACAAAGAAGTCAAAAAGTAGTTTTTAGAATTTATGGTCTGTTTGTCTGTGCGTTTGTTCGCGCTAATCTCAGAAAGGGGTTAACCGATTTGAATGCGGTTTTCACTTATGTATTACAGCAAGCTTCCCGTAACATTTAGTGTTCGTTTTATTCCAATCGGTTTACAAACAAAAAAGTTATGAAAAGATAGTTTTAAAAAAAATTGTCTGTTTGTCTCCGCGTTTGTGCACGCTAATCTCGGAAATGGCTTAACCGATTTGAATGCGGTTTTCACGGATGTATTGTAGCAAGCTTCCCGTAATATGTAATCTTTGTTTCGTTCCCGTTATAATGTTATTTTATAAAATCATTTGTCCTGACTGACTGTCAACGCAAAACCAAAACAAACTCTCAAAAACTGAAAGAACAATGGCGAAATTTTTGTTCAAAGAATTTTGAAGCGTCTTCGAATGTGTTCAATATAAAGAGAAATAAATAAATTTTCCAAGGTTTTTCAAATTATATTAATGGTATGTCTAAGTCCGGATGTAAATATCAAGTTTAAAAGAAACACAATTGACTAAGCAACTCCTTCTGAAGTAGTATATAGTGTTCTGTGACATTGAGTAAATGACAATTTAATGTGACAAATAAGGTACAAAAACACAGAATAATAATGCTTTAGTTATTATTCTATGTACAAAAATTATAATACCACAGAACACTATACAGGGTGGTAATTTGAGATGGGTCAGTAAGGGCAGCTACCTAAACCATTGTAGCTAGAACAAAACACTCTTAGGAGACTATCCATTATTTTAATAGTTATTTCCATCGGCATTCAAAGATTTTGGAAAAATGGTACAGTCAGCGAGAAAAAGGTCAATTTTCACGTTTTGTTTTTATAATGCCAATCGATTCTGTTACTTATAAGGATCAATTGACCCTATGGGACCACCTGAGGTTAGAGTACTAGAAACGTCAAAAAACTCAAAAAACTACTTCCATACATTTCTTACAGAATGAGATTGAAAAATAAGTTCAAACATTGTTTTTAATTAAAAAAGGCGGCAATCACTACAATGGAAACTGGCTAGGCAATGTTTATTTTAAATTAATTTGAATTTGGAAGGAAAACATTGTTTTAGAAACAAATGTTATTTATTATTATTCTTGCATGTCAGCTAAATTGTGAAAATATTGATTCATTTAGATCGCATAGATTTATTAGAAGCTTATTTTATAAATAATATCAACTGCCATGGAATGATATAAGATTAAATACCCTATACCCTATATCAAAAGTTATAAAAAATCTCCTAAATATTCTTGTAGAGTGTAGCTCCTTTAAGAGAAATCCTTACGACAACAATGATCTTGATAAAAAATAGCGGTTGCAATTTTAACACTCGGTCGTTAGAAGCTTTGAAGTCGCTGCCGAAGTAGGCATTTCCCATAACCAAGTTTTAAAGATATGGAAAAAGTACAAATACAAATGCTGTCGTTGTGGTCGTTGAGACCTCTTGATATTTTTTTTGGGATATCTCAAAAATGGAATTTACAAGAAAAATTAGGTACATTACAGTTCAAGAATTGTCACTACAACGGTGTATGGAGTTAACGCAAACAAAATATCAGCGGTTACACGCTCATTGCAGAAACCGTCCAAACGGCAAACAAATAGAGCAACTACTATCGTAGATTTATTACTTACGATCTTTACTTGTTTTTAAAGATTGGCAATTGTAGTGATTGCCGCCTTTTTTAATTAAAAACAATATTTGAACTTATTTTTCAATCTCATTCCGTAAGAAATGTATGGCAGTAGTTTTTTGAGATTTTTGACGTTTCTAGTACTCTAAGCTCAGGTGGTCCCGTAGGGTCAATTGATCCTTATAAGTAACAGAATCGATTGGCGCTATAAAAACAAAACGTGAAAATTGACCTTTTTCCCGCTGACTGTACCATTTTTTCAAAATCTTTGAATGCCGATGGGAATAACTATTAAAATTATGGATAGTCTCCTAAGAGTGTTTTGTTCTAGCTACAAAGGTTTAGGTAGCTGCCCTTACTGACCCATCTCAAATTACCACCCTGTATATACTCGTAGCAAGACGTTAATCACAATTTACCTTAAAATATTTTGTTCTGAACTCAGTTAAAAGGACTTACAGTTTATTTTGATCTAAAAATACGCTAAATATATATTTTAATCCAAATAATAGGTGTTATTTTACATAACCTCAAAATATTAAAACTATAATATCTTTAATTCCTGACTTTGCTTAGTAATAAATCTAAGACCACTTAGTTTAGTAATAAAAACTCTATACTTTTACATATTTTTTATTTGTAGACGCGAAAAGTTTAAGTCAACAAAAATTTGTATGGGAGTTCGCCATTGTTCTTTGGAACATTATTTTATAATATGTATATGCATCCACTAAAAAAGGATTTTTGAAAATGGCAACTCCATGCGAAGCCTGGGGCAGGTTGTTATTATTATGTTAATGTCACAGTGAAATGTATTCACATAAACTGTACCATAAGCACAGCGAATCCACAAACAAAAGTATATCAATTTGGTATTAAACGTGCTAGGGTAGTATGTGGGAAGTTTCGCGAGGATTATGTTAAGTAGGTATTTCGAGATATATTTGTATTTATTGACAACGCTCTTATTTTGTTTTGCTTTTATGTTTATTCTATGATTTAGTCTATTTATTTGGTAATGCATGAAGCCATTAAGTAGCCTTCTAAGCCAAGTCTTCTATTGGCCTTCACTTTCAGCAATAAACAAGTCGCCAGGGAATGAGAATTTATGGTAAGCTTACTTAGGTTTTCTATTCTATTTCTATTTGGATTCCAGTCACTCGCAGCTGTCTAGTGGAACATCAAACGAGTGGTAGGTTATACTTAAAGGACTCTCATTCATTTTAGCAGCATATAAAAGAAATATTGGTTTCGAAGTAGAATTAGCAAACATCAATAATCCCATATTAGTTTCCATGAGAAGCAAGAAATATTCAATAAATATTTTCCAATAGGTATTTTATAAAAAAAATAGTCGCCTATTACTAGTTTATATATAATATACTCCAAGTTATTTGTATATGCCGCGTATATTGCTTAGGAATGCAATATATGGAATCATCGTTTGTACTAGAGAGCGTTGACAACATCTCTGAGCACATTTTGAAATCGCTGATAATAAAAAAGAATTTATTTTAAATAAATAAAAAGAAAAAGTTTAAAGTAAAGCGTTAGTAGTCAAAATTGAAAGGTTTAGAAATTTGTAATAATTAGGTCACTCATTCTGATGACAGTAATCACCTTCTTACACTTACGGTCTACACCTTAAATAAACGTCTACATAAAGATGAATTTCTATCTTGAAATAACACCACAATGTGTTATCTTTTACCCTATTCATCATCTCAGCGGTGAGACGTCCACTGCTATAATTTTCCATAGTACCGGTCAGAAGCAGCCTGAATCCAGCGTCGACCCGCAGCCCTTATCAGATCGTCTGTCCACATTGTCGGTGGACGCCCTACTGTGCTACCTTCCAGCGGTTATCGGCTCTCCGTCTGTGTGTCCATTTATCCTATTAAGGTTTACATATTCGCTTAACTTCCTATTAATTTTAAGTAAAGTATTACATAGGCCATTTGTGTATGCTTACTTCTGTTCTAGTTTTTTACGGACACATTAGCACAAAATGTTTTAACACGACCGTGGCATTGACCGAGGATACAATAAATGTATTAGCTTCCTGACTTGTCCTGCCTACGAGGATGCGTCTACGAGATTATCCAATCACCGCATAACACAAACTGTTGTTTAAGTTTAAAGAAGTATTGGGAAGAAATTGCAGATATACGTTGAGGTGACGTATGTACTCTTCCGCTCAAGCAACGAATACGTGCTAAAAGTATTTTAAATAGATACTTCTAACTTGGTGCTTTCTTTAATGGCTTATAATCTACTCTATAGTCTATTGCGTGTATAAATGCCTAGTCTGTACCTGTATACGGAATCTTAGCGGGAATCTTCATCTCTCGCGATAAGATTTTTTGCTTCCTCATGGGGTTTCGGCGAACACTTTAACAGCATTAACAGCCTTTGTAGTTTTTAACAGCATGCGGCCGCCTCGATCTTTTATGGTCATCGACATAGAAAGAGAAGTGGGAAGTAGTGGCAAGGCAAACCGCGTTTTCGCAGTCATTTGGGCAGCCCGTCTGGCGGCAGTGACCACCCCCTTACAGAAGACCACCGTGAACTGTTGTGTTTCGGTGAGTGAGTAAGGGATGCCAGAGCCCATTTCCTTATCCACTCCTAATCCCTTATCCTTAATCCTACTGCAGTCGGCAGCGCATTTGCAGCAGCTTTAGCGTTGCTTGTGTTTTAGGCGACGGTAGCCACCTACCATCAAGTGGACCGTCTGCCTGTCTGCCGACCTTAATCATAAAAAAAAATCTGTCGATAGTACGATATACGAATATACGGCTCATACTAAGCTTTTGAAGTGTCTTAAATATGACCGACGGCTCCATGCGTTTGTGTAAGGCAATCATTTCAACCCTATTTTCTTTAACACTCCATTCCATATTGTAATTTGATAGTGTTTCATTCCATAGTGTTAATTGAATAAACACGAAAAAAATATGTGAAATGGCGAGAAATCAAAAGAAGTTTTTGACATAATAAGCGCTTTACAAATTCAAAATGAATAAAGAGTTGAAAAAGAAAAAGTTTTTATGTAAGGGTATTTATGGCCAGAGTAGTTATTATAGTACTTGTTTTTTTTAGAAAATATCAATGAATATGAGAAATATTTTAAATTTGTTCGTCGTATCGGTTTAATTATTTCTTACATTTTAAAATTATATTTTATAGTTTAAATATAAATATTATTTAATTATAAAATTATTTGTAATTAATAAAAGAAATTGAAAAGGCCAAGAGTTGCAAAACCGGCCCACTGTTGGCACCCGAGCTCTTGTCCCACTGTGCCATAACAGCCTTTTGAAATGCTGCATTTCTAAGCGCGATGTCTTTTATTTAAGGGTTCATTTCGAAGCCAAGACTCAAATGAACTAGATCCACAATCCCCAGACAAATTCTTGTATCAAATATTAACGGAAACACTCACACCCTGTACTGTAAGGCTGGGTACCGACTAGTCATGCATATTTAAACGTGAACCAACATGTCTAAGTCTTTAAGCTTGAACATAATGAGCTTGCAGCACACTCGCTATGCCAACATACAAAGTTCGTAGTATAGTCGTTCAATTACATGTAATTGCACCTACAGCGCAATACGATTGCCTACGTCATGTATACAAACTCTTTGGTCGCTCTCTGAAATGCAGTCAGAGCTAAGTGACACTGCGCTGCTGTCTGTGACTAATATCACAATAGTAGAATCTTAAAATATACGCGTGCAACTTAAACCAAAGAGGTTACATCTATGAAGAATCAAGAAACAACTCAATTGACGCTTGGAATTGGGTCACAATTACAGGTCGCCTTCAAAAATAAAACAATAAAGCAAATCGAGCACTTGGATTAGCATCAGACCTGCTAATTTATGTGGTAAAAACTTACTTTATCTAAATGGATACCGTTAAACAGAAACCTCAGAGACATGATGGGATTAATTTTCAGTTTTTAAGACATAACAAGTTCCATAATTGTTATGGAAAACAGCAACATCTATATACTTGTAAGATTTCATCTTAAAGCACTCATAATCATAATTTAATAAATATGTAACATTAAGTACGAGATTGTCTAAATAGAAATAAAGAATTTCAACCAAAAGCACTAGAAAAGGATTTCTCTGGAAAAGAACTAAAAAGCGAATTGTCAGTTCCTGGCGACTGAAAGAGAAGATTATTTGTCTGTTCTTGTCAGCACAAAACCAGAATAAAGAACAGAAATTAACCAGGATAATGGCTAATAGATCACGCGACAGACTTGAATGCGAATAGAGAAAAAAATTTCACATTTTTTCTATTTTCTTTCACCTTTTTCAGATGTCATTTTTTTACGCAAGGGTCCGCAGCCAGGCTGACGGTCCACTTAATGTGGATGGCTACCGTGGCCTATTAACGCCAAAACACCATAAGTAGTGTACATGCATTGCCACGAATAGAGAGACCAACCTATCGGACGATCTGTGACTATACGACCACTCCGTCGGGAGTGTACGACTAAGGAGAAGATGAACACCATAGGTACTGCAAATGCGCTGTTGACCTTATTAAGATAAAAGATAAGGTATTTAAGAGAGGCAACGACAGCAAGTCGTCCTTCCGTGTGGGGGTTGTCAATTGCCGTCCGAAAGGCTGTTCAATTTATGACTACAAAACGCAGTGTGCCTCGCCTCTACTTAAAAACTATTTAAGGTGTATAACAGAAGAAAATGAATGTGTGAGTCCATACTGCCCGTTTAGCAGATAATGTGGCATCAATGTTACCTGCGGCACTCAGTGTGTTCGTGTATTTGTAGACATTAGAAAGCACTCGAATACAGTATTAGTAGATACTGGAGCGGACTAATGAACGCGAATAGATTTATGTCTGTTTGTCTGTTTTGTTTTACACAGAATTGCATCGCTTCTGTTCCACGATGTTAGGTTAATTGAACTCAAGAGATAATGGAAGAGCGTATTGGTAATAAGATCTCCTCTGTCTTTAGCTCTCGTGTAAAAATAAACATTTCCCAACGTCTACCTCGGAATAGCGACTATTTTATACTTGTGCATACTCTACATATACTTAAATGAATAATAAATAAATGAAAATTTAATCTCCAATTGTCAATTCTTTTGAATTCCGTCAATTCCGAACTTCAATTGGCAAGAATAATTAACAAATATTCAGCCATCAGTCCCAACCAGCTCCATCAGTCAAATCAGTCAAATCATACTCGTTATACTAGTAGAGCCCTTTGTAAATAGTTTCTCTTTTACATTTGTGTAATGATATGGCTCGAACCACACTATTAGGTTTGACAGAAATTATAGAATTTAGTTGGAACCTTATTATAAAATTGTATTCATTAAAATATGTATGAAAGATTATATTGATTTTCGCAAGCCAGCCATTCGAACTAGAGCCATGTTGTTATTGTGTCTTGTGTTACATTCGTGACAGTTATTTAAAAAATAAAAATTATTTTCATTTATTTGTTGCCTGTACACCTTCACAATGATAATTACCTTAAACTTTATTTAAGCTTAATTTATCATTGAGTAGCTCGAATGGCCATCTAATGATAGCTCTTTATATCTCTATAATGATGATAATGATGTCTCATATAATTAGAGGGTAATCACGGTAATCGAATCACTATAAACTTACTGATAGTTCATTTCTCGTACTCTCAACAAAACTCAAGTTCGAATCCCGGTCGTATTTGAGTATTTTAGTTTGAGGTCTAAGAATGAACCTACTAATTAAAACTCATAAGGAAGATGTCACGAAGACAAGTGGATTTAGCAAATTATGTCAAATTACTAACACACTTTGTGACTTCCGTTTTCGAATTTAAAAAGCTTGCACACTCCTAAAAAGAAATGCAGAGTAATGATGAAAATTCAAACACTCTAGATGAGTGTCGTGTTACTAATCGAATTACAATCGTAAACAAAGCTCTTATAATAAAGTGAATGGGATAATCCTCAAATCGAACTGTGACGTTCATCGGATTATGGAGAGCTCTTAATTTTATTAGCGACCCTTCAAAACAACCTCACTTTCGTACAAATATAAATTATATCGACTAAACTCAATTACGAAAGGTTAAATCGTGGCGATTGTTTGAAAACTCGAGTTAAAAACATAAAGAGGAAAAAAATCGTCACGACCTTTCGCTAATCTTTAGCGAGTCCAGTGACAGTGGCGAAATGAGACTTTTTTCTAATAAGTATTAATATAGCAATCGACTGAGCTGACTTTTCAAGGGTCGAGTTTGATGATTTTCTTTCATTTTAGTCAATTTATTTATTAGTATAACATTTCCCACATCGCATATATCGATAGGAGAGCAAAAGGATTGTAAGATAAGGTGATAAATGAGTCTAATTTTAGACTTGCGATAATAAGCCTTTTTCGTTTGTTTTTAATTTTTGATTAGTCCATTAGCACTTGGCGTGACTTTGATCGCTGACGCGCTGATAAAAGTGGTTCAAAAATGACCGGAGGCTCTAGTATGAGTTTACGATACTACACCAATACTACACTCGCTAGCGAGAACGTAAAACTTTTGTATGGGAAATCGTGAACTGTCAATGTCAAATTATCAATTTTCCATATAAATGTTTTACGCTCTCGCTAGCGAGTGTAGTATCGTAAACTCATGCTAGAGCCACGGTTGTAGACAATATTTGTGCTAGTACATGCGAACTCACTCAAAGAGCAAAAAGTAGTATAGTAATTGATTTAATTTGACGATTCAATTATAGGTCATTTTTAAACAAATCAAATACAATAAAAAATCATTGTTTTATTTGCATTATCTGACAAGTAAATCATACCAAATCCACAATCTATTCGCCGTTTTAATCAAATTTGCCCCGCAACCTAAAAATTGACTCTATCTGTGAAACTAAATGAGCGTTGATTTTTTATTTACTATTCCGTCTTTCCTATTCTAAATAAAAATTGACAATTACTGTCAAGTATAGAACTGTCAGCAAAGTATTTAATTTTTTCTCGAAAATCTAAAAAGAAATTAATAAAAGAATCGACCACAATACTCTCAGTCTTGTGATCGGACACCGACTTGGTACAGAGGTACGTATCCCCCATACCTGTTCTTGTGGCAAGGATACCGTATTTCAAGGCATGAATGACATCATACATCGCTCTCTTGCCACCATTAATGTACCTTCGATGCTTGAACCAAATGGAGCAAGAGACCTGACGGGATCTCCCTAGTTCCGTGGAGTGAGTCGTCCACTAGTGTGAGATACCACCCTGCATCGACACTTTGGCACCATCCCATCTTCACGGAACAGTAGTGATAGCTGGTGCTGGTGCAGACGCAGCCGAGAAGCGCAAAATACACAAATACAGATATATCGGTACCGGCTACATTTTCATTCCCTTCGGTGTCGAATCTCTGGGTCTCTGGGTTCTATATGTTTGGTCAACAAACTGGCGATTCCAGAGCTGGGCTATCACCTCGGTCAGCAAATTAGCTTTGCAATACAACGAGGTAATGCAGCCAGCATGCTTATGACCCTGCCTAAGGGATCGAAGCTTAATATCTGTAAAAATTAAGATTATTTATTATAATTTTTTCACAAATTTTATACTTATATAATTAATCATATTGTATACTATCTGAACCCGCAACTTCGTACGCGTGGTATTCGGTATAGCGCGTAACTTTTTTGTTTATAAACCATTTTGAATGAAACAGACACTAAATGTTACGGGAAGCTTGCTACAATACATTCGTGAAAACCGCATTCACATCGATTAAGCCGTTTCTGAGGTTATCGTGCACAAGTTGCTGGCTCAGCAAGTCATTAATAAACGTTAAGTCTAAGTTGGAAATATCTAAATTTTTAGTCGTTGTCATTTTTATGTTTTAGATTTGAATAATATTACTAAAAAGTTGGAATATACCATTTTATTTTTACTAATTTTGAATTTTCATTTTGAATTCCTTGCAATTTTCATAATTCAAAGTTTAATAAACGACGGAGCCGTGTAGTATAGACGAATAGCAAATACATTTAGTAGGAAAGAGCAAGCATTTGTCATTGGATTTATTGTTAATTCCTGTACGTGGAAGCGGAATTACTAACCGTGTAAGCATGACACCGGACCTGGAATCCCTGGGAATGCACAGTAAGCTGTGAAGGGTGTCGGGTTGCCCGACGAGCAGACAGCGCGGCGGCCGATGGTCAACTCCTCAAAATTATTACTTTTATTATGATTCAAACTTTCATATATAAAGGCATCATGTCACTACAAGATGGCAAAAATTCATCGAACAAAATTGCACATATATACTGTAATTATATCTAAATTTGAACAAAAGTCTTGAGTTTTCATATAAAATGCGAAGAAACTTTTTCCCCGACCTGTTGGCACATGGAGCAAGTCCTATGAGAAAATAATTTAAAATCGTGAACTTATAGTCTTGAAACTATTATTCAATAGCAAAGTTGCAAAGACCTTGTTTATTACTAACAAACTTTAAAAGAATTTAGATAATAATATGTATTGTAAAACTGTGATAAAAAATAAGCTAGCCCGCGGCTTTGTAGCCGTTTACCTTATAAAATAAAGCGTAGTTTTGGCTGTCAGTCAGGACAAATGATTATAAGCATAGATTAAACAGAATATACTTCCATATTCAAAAGACGAATTT
This sequence comes from Bembecia ichneumoniformis, assembly GCA_910589475.2. NCBI lineage: Eukaryota > Metazoa > Arthropoda > Insecta > Lepidoptera > Sesiidae > Bembecia > Bembecia ichneumoniformis. The sequence continues at coordinate 380,818 of OU342538.1, read as the reverse complement.
AAAGGCATCATCTAACTACAAATATTTTGAAAGCAATAGTTGTAATTGTACGATGTGGGGTATATAAATTAATTGCGATCCACATAGGCACATAATTTGTAAACACGATACCGCGGTGTCAGGAACTTCAAAGGGCGGCTGTCCTCTCACCTTTGTAAGCATTATGCTAAGCGTGTGGAGGGTGCCTTAGGACAAGCCCCTGCGGCGTTAATTGGCACTAGACATTACATAAATTATTGATTTCGGTTTTAGATATCATTCAATCTACCCACTAAAATACGATACATGATCATCTACTATCTTGTATGTACGCCAATGTAACGCCTTTATTGCAGTTATAACTTTGCCAGGCGTTAGATTATCCCTCAGGGTTTAGTACACTTTGTCTGGATGAAAGGTACACCTTTCCTGCATCCCTGACAATTAATGTATGTAAAATTTCATGATGATCGGTTCAGCGGTTTAGACGTGAAAAGGTAACGGACAGACAGAGTTACTTTCACATTTATAATATTAGTATGGATTTCTATTCTATTATACATAGGTATATATAAAGGAATTAGAAAATGACACGATTTTTACTAATATAAAACGTAGTTAACAAATCTTATGTCAAAGATTGAAATAACGTGTAAAGTCAATTTTATTATGTAAATTAGTTTAATCTTAAATTTAATTTAATTTTGTTTCATATTTTATTTTCAACAATTATTGGCTACTTTATCTGTAAGTAGCCAATATACCTGCGCCAGTTCTCGCAAATGGTCATGCGACGCTCTACTGGGATCGGTCAATAATCACGGACAGGACTATTGTCGCCAATAAGCCTGACATCGTGGTTATTGACCGATTGGACAAATACAGAAGGCGGTACTTCTTGACACGGCACGAATTGTCAGGAGGTCCCTCACTCTGCAGCCCTAACCACCGGTAGCTTGGGCCCTGCCCCGCTATCTGCGGAATCCTAGTTTTAAGTTTTTTATGATATATATTGTTTGTTTTTTAATATTTATATTGTAAAAAATTTAAAATTAAGAAAATAAATAAATATGTGAATAATAATAATAATAATAATCTTTATTTCAGTTTAGTCACACCAGTCACACCCAACGCTTTAGTTACATCTTACAAACCTATTGTTAGCATATACATACATAGAATAAGATTACAAGAAACAGAACTTTTTTATTCGATTGTTGTTTTTTTAATACAGACTTGTTTCGATAAAACTGACAATCAGATATGATTAATTAATTGAATTTCTAATTTAATTAATTTAATTAGAAATATCAATCTCTATCGAACAAGTAAAAACAAAACGACGTGCTACAGGCACTCCTAGCTCGAGTCATCACTTGACTAGCTAAATACACAATTGACTAGCTAATACTTGTTTAATAAGTTCCATGAATTAGTTGCAATATTAAATTTGATCTATTACCATGAGCGGTTATCAGCGGAATGAAAAGTATCCCATGTTTTACATCAAGACGTGTTCTAATAATTTCAATAACAGATATCCAAATATGTACACAAATTGATTTAAAACAATCAGTTTTATCGTCACTTTGTTTTTAGTAATTCTATTTCATTTTGTTTTGGTTATACATATAATATGAACTATTACAAGTTTAAATTTTCCTAATTTACTTTGTATTTCCTGAAGCGTTCTAAGTATAAACATCTTATACATATACTTACAAGGTTTCTTCGTTTTGAGTAGACACGCCGATTCCGTTTATGCATAACTAGCTGAACTCGGCCACGTTTCACTGCGGCCCATACGGCGGAGGCGCAACGGTGTGTGCGTGGGGCGTGCGGCACTGGACGCTGCTTATATAATAATACTATTGATCGTAGCGTGGTGTTAAATAGCCTATAGCCTTCCTCGATAAATGGACTATTCAACACAAAAAGAATTTTTCAATTCGAACCAGTAGTTCCTGAGATTAGCGCGTTCAAACAAACAAACAAACTCTTCAGCTTTATAATTTAGTGTAGATTATGGAATTTGTTGCTGACTCCTTCGCAGTCCATCGATGCACGTACCACATTCGGATCATTTATTCCTCAGCACTCACCATTAACCGTCATTTTATTATCACTTTATGGCCTATTTAAATCTGTTTTGGGTGGATTCAACCCGAATACAAGAATTATCTCCACACTCCACTGGTTTGATTTGAAATTATCGTCGTTAAGGAGTTACGCGTTTTCTGCATGAACGATTCTCAACTGCGATTCCAGATTTATATTACAAATTTACAGTTTCTACCCGCAGAACCCCTTCCACTGTACACCGTTGTATTAAGATTCATTTTCTACCCTAAAGCGTGAAAGTTACAGTAAATCTCGCGTCACTTTTACAACCCCAAAGGTAAGGGTTTTGCGGATAGGTATTTTTTATGTCGTCGCCTCTACCTCTGATTTTCCTTAAAGCTTTCAACATTATTGTGTTCTATGGGATTCTTAATATCGCTGATGTTTTTAAATGTAAATGGCTCACAGTTTGTTTTTCCATTATTGCATTATTATTATTTTTCCCAGGAATCATTTTAATAAAACATGGCGCGCTCTGTTGATGTTAACCTGACACAGCCTAAAGAATTCTGAAGAGACCGAAACAGGTTAACACCTCCCAGCCAAACTCTCTTAATTTTTGCTGAGTGGCTAAAGATGTGTGTGGTCTAGCGTTGTCATGATGAAAGAGCACACCCTTTCTACTGATCATTTCCGGCCGCTTTCTCTCAACTTCTTGCTTTAAACGATGCTATGAGGCGATAAAACCTCATAATGAAACTTATTGCGAGTTAACCCGGGTTTTGGCACAGTCTGTGAAGCCTGACCGACCTTTGACCACGACCTTTTTGGCACGTTCTTATCGTACTTGATCCACTTTTCACCACCAGTTATCAATCTCTTTAAAAACGGTTCGGTTTCATTACGTCTCAATAAAGAATCGCAAATGAGTACACGATTCATAAGGTTTCTTTCAGTGAGGCGTCCATTTTACCCGTAACAGGGCGACCAGAGCGAGGTGCATCTTTGACATCAAAATTCTCAAATTGAAAACGCTTAAACCAACTTTGTGCTACTCTTACTAACACTGCATTAGGTCCATAAACGACACAAATTTTTTTTCGCGGCTTGCGTTGCATTTTTCCTTTTTAGGGTTCCGTACCTCCGAATAAAAAAACGGAACTCTTATAGAATCATTCGTGTGTCCGTATGTCCGACCATTCCCCCCCTTATCTCCGAAACTACTGAACCTAAAATTTTGAAAAAATAATAATACAGAAATTAGTTTTCTACTTATAGATTATAGGAAAACCTATAAGAAGTCCATGATATTAAAATGACATGGTGAATCACTCAATACTGTGCGGATAGGTAACATCGTACGGAACCCTCTTCACGCGAGTTCAACTCGCTCTTGTTTGTAATAAAATTTTAAAATGTATCGAATTTCTTCATTGGATTGTTGCTATTGTTCTTCGGTGTATAGGATGCCAAAAACGTTTCCTTACAGGAGATCCAGCAGTGCATTCCTCTTGTTTTTCTTATAATTATAGGCACCGGTGGCCGCCTGCCATCGAATTATCTTTTGCCATTTTTCTCATAAAATCCTATGTTCTTTGAAGGTCAATCCATATTATAAATGTGAAAATAACTCTGTCTGTCTGTCTGTTACCTTTTCACGCCTAAAACGCTGAACCGATTATCATGAAATTTTGCATACACGTTGTCAGGGATGCAGGAAAAGACTTAGGCTACCTTTCATCTTGAAAAATGTACTGTTTCCGAGGGATCATCTAACACCCGGCAAAGCTGTAACTGCAATAAAGATGTTAGGCGTTACGTTGCTCAAATATTTAATCAAGCGTTATTTTTTTATTTTTCAAAAGCCGCGGGCGTCAGCTAGTGTTAAATATTTCTCCTTTAATAGCAATACAGTAAAATTTGTAAATTACAGCGTTACCACTCTAAATAAATGTACTAAAATACGTAGCTGAAAGACTTAGTTATAACATGCATCATTTGTAACACACTAATCTAAAGCGGATATGATGTACAAACAACGTAATTATATATTTTTATTGCGAGGCATTGAGCGTTCCGATCGGTTAGTAAAAATTTAATAAGTTACCGACCAGTCTACAATTAGAAGTTCGAAGTTGATTTGTGACCTTTATTAAAGGAAAATGAGCGGCCGACCGAAGATTCGCGGCTACAAATATGACATGCGACAGACGCGACAAGGGAACCCAATATCCGGAGCGACCATAACGGTCGCCGGCGACGGCTAATGTCTACCCTCGGACGTTTTCAAATTAAATTTATTCAATTAATTCAAGAGACAGACTTCAATTAGCTTTAAGAACAGGTGTTTCCTTTGAAATTTCTGCCACTTTTTTATATTCAATTGCGGCAGCAACGCTGACGACCCATTCGATAGGATCACCGAGAGGGGTTAAGGGAAAGGAGAGAATATTAGAATGGGGCATGGAATCCCATACTCACTCACAAAAATTCAACAGCATAAACAGCATACGTATTACACGCTGTTCACCGTCGTAGAAGTTTGTGCTTTTAGTAGAAGAAGTCTAATTAAAGATCACGAAAATCATTTTCAACTTCTCTACAAATAACAAACATTCATGCATACATTTCCGGAAAACAATTTTGGTGATCCAGAAATTTAGTTTTATTCTGGAAATGATTGTGCATCTATTCTGTACGAATTAATCCAACCGGAACCGTTCCACTTGCGGAACACTAGGCGTGGGCGGGGGTTTCATCCCTTCGTGGTCGATGTACCTCGATCACGCACGAAGCGTTTCAGTTCCACCTTCCTTGTTCGGACTGCTAAGGAGTGGAACTCATTGCCTGCGTCTGTGTTCCCACAGAACTACAACCTCGGGGTCTTCAAAACCAGGGTAAATGGGCATTTACTGGGTAAGCGTGGTCCACCTTCGGCCACATCTACACCTCGCATCAGGTGAGATAGTGGTCAAGCGCTACCCTGATCTCATAAAAAATAAAAATGATTAAGCAATTCGAAAGATGCTTGCTAGTGAACCTGTTAGCGGATAGAATATTTAGTTATAATTTAAAATTATTTGGTTACCAATAATAAATCTATAAAATGATGACCCTTGCAATCAGTAAAACAGTCCAAAAACTTTGTTGAAAAAAAAAATTACTTATACAAGTATTTAATCCCGTCTAAAGACATTTTTAAGAGCATCGGCAAGAAACCACTCCTATAAAAACTATTATCAATTATGAGTTATTATGAAACTGTTCTGAATTCTTTAGTAATCGTTGTTTTTATTCATCAAGCGGATTTCTTCGAGATATCGCAAACCTATAAAAAACTTTTAAAACAAAGGCGGCTGTCCACCTTAAAAGGATAAGAGATAAAAAACAAGTCGAGGATAGAGGAATAGGTTAGGTTTAGGTTACACACGAGCCTAAACCCAACAGCAAATATCACGTAAATGGAGGAGGTAAGGCGGTTTAGACATACAGTGATGTTTTGCTAAGCGCATAACTCTAGAAAGGTTGGTCCAACACTGCTATTTTTTTTAATTCTTTGAAATCCGAGGAAGATTCTTATGAAGAGATAAATTGGAAAAACTGCGAAGCCATGAACGAGATTTCATCCTGATGCGATACACAAAACATCATAGTTAAAAGACGTTCTTTAGTTAATCTTGTTTTGTGACATCGACTCACTTTTGCAACAGAATCACCGCAAACATAACCACATCGAAAAGACACATCCTCGTTGAAACAAAACGCGTGTATTTCACGTGGTAGTCGCTACACGAACCGCATCCGCAAATCCCAGGCCGACACTCTTTCGTAAACTCAAAAGCAAGCCCAAGAGAGGAGTACATCAAACACGCCGTTCACACTGCGGAAGGCTCGCGGTAATGATATACTTATTTGCACTCGCGACGATCCCGATGCTCATTACGAAATCAGACTGTGACATAAAAAATAGATGCCACACTATCGTCTCCCTTCAATATGGCAACGGATCGTGCCAGATCAAATAGCACCCTAAGCGACTGCCACAGAATGGATTATTCCCTGAGACTTCGCGGAGTTAGCGCCATTAGGCGTCGAGATGAGATCCGGATGAGTATCTCAATCAGTACACATCAAAGTGGCAGGATCAAAGGCACTCCGCTGGGACGCAGGTGATTTCCCACCTGGAAACCACCGTATTCGTGTTAATATACAATTTTCATTTTAAGATAAATAATGGGAGCGTTGACTGTTGACCTTGAAGTGATGTAGACATCGAAAGCGATTTTAATGTTATGTGTTTAATTAAATTCAGCCTTCTATCTGACTTCATTTAGATTCAGATCTTCATTCATTTACTAGACAAATATGTTTTCCATATGATTTGGAGACGAAATTTCGCGAATTCGATTCTTAGCAAGACCAGTACCTCTACCATGAGTTATAATGACCGCACCCGCTAGCGAGAGCGTAAAATATCTTATCTTATCTTATCTTTTTAAAAAAAATGGCAATTCGGCTCATCTTGAAGATGGCCATTATCTGCCAATGTCACGTGTGAAAAAAAAAGCCTCTTCTATTGGGCTCCGCCACGAAAAACTGTCAACTGTCAATGTCAATTTGACATTGACAGTTGACAGTTTTTCATATAAATGTTTTGCACTCTCGCTATACAGCGAGTGCGGTCATTGTAAACTCATGGTAAAGGTACAGGAATGAAAATTTTAAGAATTTTCTTTAAAAAAAATACTATCAAGTCTATTTATTATTACTTTTTATAGGGGTAATTTTTAAACATTACCTTGTATCTTACCCCCATTATCAAAAAAAGAATTTGTACACGTTGTATTTATGTTACTGAGGTGAAAAAAAATAGTTTTTAGATTTTTGTCTGTTTGTTTATCTGTTTGTCTTTGCGTTTGTGTACGCTAATCTCTGAAACGGCTTAACCGATTTGAATGCGGTTTCCACTGATGTATAAGCTTCCTGTAACATTCAGTGTTTGTTTCATTCCAATCGGTTTACAAACAAAAAAGTTAGGCGCTATACCAAATACTCAGCTCATTTTTAATATAGTAAAGCTAAAGAGTTTATTTGTATATTTGTTTGATTGAACGCTTTTAACACTGGAACTACCAATTTAGCGAATTTTCTTTCGGCGTTTCCCAAGGAAAAAGGCAAAATTAAAGTGAAAATATTGGAAAAGCGCTCGAAAATAAACAAGTGTAACAAATCTATCTCGAATTTATATGTATGAGGATTACAGAGGGCCAAATTAGATGGCAGGTGGTCGGAAAGTTGCGGAGAATCGAACCCAATTCACCGGGGAGCGTAACGGATTCCCTTTGAATAAAGGAAGGCCCACTTCGTTGATTTGGGGGTCGTAACTATCTTTTTTCAGTTAACTAGTTTTGCAATAGTTTTTTTTTTACCTTATCAATTTGTATTGATGTTTTTTTTAAATTCTATAACATTATTAGGTCAAATTAATCTTGGTCTCTATGATTAATTAAATAAAATTCTGATAATTTTACTACTCACTTAGCACACATCATAATAATGTCCTGACTACAAAAAAAGATTTTTAATGTTAAATTAAATAAATGATTTAAATACCATTCACCGTAATTTTATTTTTAAATTAATGATAGATACTATTTACACACATTCACACACCCCTTTAGTTATTAGTTACATCGTTAATAAACTTTAACGATAAATTCTTAGGTTTTAACTTTACTAATCAAACATGTAAGGATTATAATAATGCAGGGAAAACAATTTACCTATTTTAATTGATAATATCTGCTTGTCAACAAAATCACTGCTTTATGTTAAAATAAAAGGCATCTGTTATATTACAGGCTTTTATCTTGATTTTATGATTGGCTAGCCGAGTCCCCAATTTCGTACGCGTGGTATTCGGTATAGTGCGTAACTTTTTTGTTTGTAAACCGATTCAAATGAAACAAACACTAAATATTACGGGAAGTTTGTTAAAATACACCCGTGAAAACCACATTCAAATCGGTTAAGTCGTTTCTGAGATTAGCGTGCACAGGCAAACAGACAAAAATTCTAAAAACTTTTTTTTTTACCTCGGTTACATATTATATACAACGTTTAGGAATATTTTTTTTTAATATTTAATGTACAGACAAATTACGTATATGTATAGATGACGGCAGACAGACTGACCATGATAATGGGTGGCTCTTAGCCCGATTTGCCGACCTTAATAGGATCACAGCATCAGCACCAGATGCTGTGATTTCCATCAGTCCGTGTCCATCCCAAATGCGAGTATTTCGGTTATAACTTTCCATATATTAGTCACAGATTTTATTTATTAATTCCTTATAAACATTAACATATTATAAATGATAAAGTTTCGGTCCCCTAGGCAGAGTCCCGAGCATGCTGGCTACATTACCTCGTTGTATGGCAATGCTAATCTGTTGCCCGAGGTAATGGCCAGCTCTATAATCCCCGGTTATGTCGACCAAACGTTTTGACAAGTTGTTAAAAAATTTAAGCGCGTTGGGGCCCCACGGACCCAGAGATTCGACACCAAAAGGAATGAATATGTAACCGGTGCCGATATCTCTGTATTATATTAAAAATAACAATAAGATCTTTCTCTCAGTGCTGTTTGCTCATATTATTTTCACTCCACAGATAATGTGGTTGCGCGAAATTCCTCAAAGCGTTAACAGGGAAATGACGTCAGAGTGGCTTCCGTTCTCAAGGAGTATCGGATAACCAGAGCTGTCGAACGATACTTTCTCTCACAATTACAATCTCACATTATTGAGCTATGCGGATTCCGTGTACTTCAATCATCATTCATCATCAATTACAGCCATTTAACTATAATAATAATAATAATATTTATTTGTTATGACCATGGGTATGGTAAATACCAGATGACATTTTCTTCTTGATCCAAACATGATCAACCGAAAAATCTCGGTGTACAAATATAAGTTCTATGTTATTGATATAACATACTTAAAGTTAATTAAAATAAATAATAACTATGTTCTTAATACTATATACATGTAAATATAAATTAGTTAAATAAAAGAGAATTTTGTATTATTTATCAATTAAGTAATCATTTACACTATAATAACATTTATCTAATAGTAGCTTTTTAAATTTTCGTTTAAATAAATTAAAATTAAGGTCTTTATAATCGATACAAAAAATGCTCTTGTTTAAAAGTGACGTCCTCGAGGAGTGCAAACACAACCTATGTTCATTCGTTGTGTAAAGTAACATCTGACATTTTTATAAACAATTGTAGATTCATTTTTACAAATACAGCTGTTTCGTAAATATAAAGTGAAGGAAGTGTTAAAATGTTGTATTTTTTGAAGACTGGTTCACAACTCTCGGTGATTTCTAATTCAAACATGGCTCTAATACAGCGTTTTTGAAGTTTAAAGATTATATCTTTATTAATTGAGTTGCCCCAGAAGATTACACCATATCTGAGTATAGATTCAATAGAGCCATGATATGCAGTGAGTAGTGCGCTTGTATTAACTGTTGGGGAGAGTTTGTATAGTGCATAAGTGCGATTGCTTAATTTTTTGCTCAATTGTGTAATATGTGATTTCCAATTAAGTTTTTTGTCTATAGTAAGACCAAGAAATTTGGTGTTATCGACTGCATCTATATTAAACTCTTTATATTTAATACTATAGTCATTAAGATTAAAATTAAATTAATTAAAGAAAATTATTTCTTAATTTTGAAATTTTGAATTTCAAGAGCTTTCTTTCAATCTATTCCTTTTAACTTCTTCTGAATATGTCATATTTACCTCCGATGCATACGCCAAATTTTAAATTATTATTTTCTCAAATGATCTGGTTTTCTGTTGCAGTAAAGCTTTCACTATAATAGACACAAATCGTCATTAAGTTACACCCCAAGCATAAGGGCGTTAAACATAATTGTACAATTTTGTAAACTTTCTTTATAATTTATTATGTAAGTAATTATACGAGTAAGTTATTTCATTAAATGTAAAATTAATAATATTTTTTTATCGAAATTATCACTTTTTTATGTTAAGATCGGTAAACAGGCTGACGGTATACTTGATGATAGGTGGCAAAGCCACAGGTGTTGCAAGTGCACTACCCACTACAGTAGGATTAAGGATGAGGGATTAGGAGGAGATAGGGAAATGGGCTCTGGCATCCCTTACTCACTCACCGAAACACAACAGCATACGTGCAGTTATTTCACTGTGGTCTTCTGTAAGGGGGTGGTTACTGCCGCCAGACGGGCTGCTTAAATTACTTCAAAACGTAGTGTGCCCTGTCACTACTTTCCAGATTCCAGTACTTTACAGTAGTGCTGTAGAGTTTTTATTAATAATAATAAATAAACAAACAGACATCTACTAGTAATTAGTTAGTATTCAATAAGGCTTTCATTTAAGTCCTCGCTACCTACAGGAGCCTGACACAGGAAAAAGGTCACAGGAATCGTCGCTGCCCATTGACGATCTTCTGGGAACTCGGGTTTTTACTCACTCTTCAAACATATGCTTCGTCATGCGATCACTATTTCTTAATATAAAAATAAATGCAGACCATCTCTACTACTACTATATACCTATCATTATCTCTCAAAGCCCAGTCAATACTACTAAGCCTAGAATTCAGCATTCTAGGCTCGAAACATAGTTTTATTTTATAACTCTTTGCTCAACCGGGGGCGGATCGGCGGTATCGCGTATTCCTGTATAAAAAGTCATTGTTGTCGTATTATTAGTCTAATGCAAATACTTAAAGTGGTATATTTTCATGAGAACCTCCTCACCTGTGGACATTGTTGGACGCGTCAAGGTGACATTTACTGGACGGTTCTGACGCGCAAATTATATACCCATTGCTTACAGACAGATATTAGTTCCCCCAACGATAATACTTCATTTATATAACACTAGCTATGCCCGCGACGTCGCACACGCTGTAGTTCGGATAATTGCTATAAGTGTGAAGAATTTCATCGAAATCCGTTCAGCCGTTTTTGCGCGATTGAGTAACAAACATCCAAATTTTACATATAATAAAATCGTAAACGAGCCGAAAAAAATTGTACACATTACTGTGGTCAAAACAAAAATATTTTTTAGAATTTCTGTCTGTTTATCGGTTTGTCTGTTGGTCTGGGCGTATGTGCACGCCAATCTCTAAAACGGCTTAACCAATTTGAATGTGGTTTTCACTGATATATTGTAGAAAGCTTTCCCGTGCTTGTTTCATTTTAATCGGTTTACGAAACAAAAAAGTTACGCGCTATACCGAACACCATGCGTACAAATTTGTGGGCTTAGCTACTTTATAATATTATTAGGATTTAATAGAATAAGTCTGCGACAGGCAACGTCGCTGCTTGATATAATCTTATTTTAGTCCCGATTTATTCATTTTAGACGTAGACTTGACTGCTTTGGACTTAACGGACGTGTTTTGGAAAATTTAAAGAAAAATTTGTAATTGACTTGATTGCTAACTTTGATTTTCATTTGAATTTTGAGTTTTTTTATATTGCCATTTTTACAAGTGACACTATCATCGGTAAAATCCCAAGTGAAATCATCGGAGAAGATCTGATGGAGCCATAACCGAAATAGGCGATAACCGAAATCTGATGGAATATTAGGCGTGGGCGGGGGTTTCATCCCTTCATGGTCGATGTACCTCGATCACGCACGAAGCGTTTCAGTTCCACCTTCCTTGTTCAGACTGCTAAGGAGTGGAACTCATTGCCTGCGTCTGTGTTCCCACAGAACTACAACCTCGGGGTCATCAAAACCTCACATCAGGTGAGATAGTGGTCAAGGGCTACCCTGATCTAATAAAAAAACAAAAAAAAAAAATAAGAAGAAGATGAAGTATTTTAAACGTAGCAACATCCATACTTTCAAATTTTCAAATACAATCTTTTAAAAAGATTTAAATTAACTATTTAAATTGTAATTAACAAAGCTTCAGTATGAAGACGTCATTAATCCCTCCGGACGGTTTTGGCCACTTTTTGGATCCTAACTAATATTATAAAATGCGAAAGGGTGTTTGTTTGTTACGCTCAATCGATCACCATGAAACGGACATACGTCCACAGAAAATACTATTCCCGAGGGATCATCTGAAAATAAAAATAAAAAATTCAACCCTTGAAAACCGGAAAAAAATATAGGAGCAACAAAGATTAAATGAAGGTTTTAATACCTGAGAAAAAGGAGCACAGACGAAGTCATGGGCAAAAGCCAGTTTTTTTATTCAGCGAAGTGACGAATTCAGATTTTTTTCTTATTTGTAAACGTGTATTAAAGTCTGGTTTCAAATGAGTAATGATTGGAAGATTTGGAAGTAAAATCAAAATCGATAACCTTCAATTCTGTCTCTTTTAATCGTAAAATTTGAGGTAATTTTTAATTATATACTTCAAACGGGTGTTTAATAACAATTTGTACTAAATTATTCAAAGTCACCTACCTAACTAAATACCATTTCGTTCGCCCTTTTCCTTTATAATTCAATGTTAAATAAATAATAAATCTCATGGCCGCCCAGGGACAAATCAAAGTACTAGGCGGTCTGTATCAAATAAAATAAAAGGACAGTTGCTATAAATTTAAAAGTAAATTTATTTTTTTTGTTTAATTAATATAACTAATATTCATATTAGTTAATGATAATTAATATTGCTAATTTATTAATATGATTATTAAATTTCTTCAAAAAACACATGCAAATGACTAACACCCGCTTAACTTTTGAACTTAAGGGCTTACTAAAGGTCTTAATTAATTATTTAATATCTTCACTCAACTTAATCTATATGAAACATACAATTGAAAGTGCTAGTAATTAATCCAAATTAATTTTAAAATACCTTTTTTATCTTCTTAGTGGCTATTTCAGTCTACTAGAGTACCAGTATCACTTCGTCCATTGCTGAAATATTGTGATCGCCACGTGAACTAAAGCTCTCTACCACGTTAAGGAACTGTAGTACTTTTTTGATAGAGGCATTCTTCACATCTTCACAAGCCATTGTGTGGCTTCCTAGGATGTGACTGCGCTTGTGCATCAGGGGGCCACATTCGCACAGGATATGCATTGGTGTTTCCTCTGCCTCATGGCAGAAGCGACACTCTCCCGTACTAGTGAGGCCCATTACTTTTAGGTGCCTATTGAGGCGGCAGTGCCCCGTTAGTGCCCTAGATAGCATACACAAATTGCTCCTACTAAGCGACATAACCTGATTTGTCACGTTTCGACTATAGGCTTTAATGAGCGCTTTGGAATGGTTCGTCCAGTGTTTATAAGTTTAGTAAAGCACTGGTTCCATATGGTCCTGCGAAATAGACTATTTGGTAGTCCGCACATAGGTTCAGGTACATAGGTTAACCTACCTTTTGCGCCTGCTCGAGCCAGTTCGTCGGCAAGTTCATTCGATTCCCATATGGCCCATATTACCTTACTATAGCGCCAATAAATGCCTATCTGCTATTTCAGTTTGTTCCAATTTCATAGTCTTCGAAAAATATTCACAGAAATTACTTTTTCTCGAAGTAATTACACCATTTTCTTTTGAATTTTTTTACAACTTTAATTATCTAATAGAGCTAGGTAATAATTAAGTTTAATTTTTGTGACATTTTTTTTTTCATACCCACACATGATTACCCTCTCTGTATCTATTAGGGTTTCAATATTACGTCCTTTAAAGGGTATATCTACCACGTTTCCATCATCAGCAGTGACGATGGGCGGTACTTCATTTATTTTTTTATATGTAAAACATCGGCACAAGTGCTGTTGCGCTGAATAAGGGGTTAGGAGGGAATAGAGAAATGGTATCCAGCATGCCCCGCTGTTATTTCACGGTCCTCATTTGTAAACGGGTGGTCACTGATGCCAGGCGGGATGTCTTCGAATATTGCTAGTATTCACGCATACTCAATCTCGAATATTTCTTCTAGTGGCTTGGAGAGCAGGAAAACACTCAAAGGCAACTGAGCGTTCAATCTGTATTTTTATTATTTCTTTATTATTATAGGAATATGCAAAATTTATTTAACAACTTTCATACGATCGGTTATATCAAAACTACTAAAAGAGTTTTCAGTGTCCTAAAAAAATCTTAAACAATAACCAGCCGGTCATTAATAAGTAAGAATCAATATTTAATATTATTAACTTTAAGCTTTTATCGCTCAATAAATTTTAGCGACATCTGTCGGAACTTGTTGAGTGCGCAGTGTAATCAGAAACAGTAGAGATGATTTCTTGAGCATTTCTTTGAAACTTCATTGCAAACGGAAAAAGGAAAAATAAAATTGCACATCTTCTTAGCCAAAGCTTTTAAACGGCCCGCGTTTCGCTATGAAATCCAGCAAATATTGTTCGCTCAAGTCGACTCGAATTTACCTTAAAATGTGACTGGCTCGTTCCGCTTCATACGTGACACATTTTAAAATTCCAGCGTCGATGCCGCCATATTTGTTGAAATATTTATCGGGCATTAATACTTACCGGCTAGGAATGCATTTTTGTTGCGTGTTTGTTTTCAAAAAAACACCCACCTCTGCTGCCAGATTTGTTAGGCCAAATTAACCATTAAATACAAATACTAAAGTCTACTTTACTACTCACCAAAATTTCATCGCGTACCGTCTTCTGCTACATTTCTAACCTTGAAGGCCTACCTTGAAGTAGCTGCAAGAGAAGAAATATTACGCGCCTCTGTTCACTCACCTCTCAGATGATACAAAATGTCTTTAATGCAAATATTGTTCCACCAAAAACTCAAACGGCCGCCATTAACCTTTCCACATAAATTGTAACTAAAATCACTGTTTCTTTTGTCTCGCGACGAGGACACAAACCTCCACATAGTAGACCGTTACAAAAGTCGCATAAAATCCGTAAATTATTCACTTTCACCAATTAAAATTCTTCCCGATAAAGAAACACGCGCTTCGCGTTCAAATCAATTTCGCCATCATGTTTTTTACAACCGGTCACAGACTACCGCATGTTAACGCAAGTCTGTGAAATAGAATATATCGAAAATAATTTTACGCCTAAGAAAATTGGGTACGGACGAAGTCGTGGGCAAAAGCTAGTACATTATAAATTGTGGCAATAGGGAATATGCACCTAATTCAACAAAGGATTAAATTATTTTTTTATTAACATTATTGCCTTGGTATTATGTCTATGTAAATATTTTTTAATATTATTTCTTTTTCGTTAAGAAAATAATTATTAAAAAGTGCAAAAAAATTATGGGAAATTCAAAATACTTGAAACGGTTAGTTCGAATGTGACGTCTAAGCCTATGAAATGTCAACAAGCGTGTTGTGTTTTTTATTTTTAACATTTGATTGTTATTGTAGACTGTGACGTCACGACAAGCCGGCCAAAAGAGCGGGTGTTTAAAGTGTCCGTAGCTGTTAGTTAACTTTAACATTCTTTTTTGTTACTAAATTTCTGTTTTTGGCGCTGAATATTTTTTTACAATATAATCCATCGTATGAAAATATTTAAAAAAAAGTGCATATTCCCTATTGCTGAGTGGTAACATATTTTTATCCATTTAAGTACTTCAATTACTTAGAAGGTAGTTCTATTGTTTAATAGTTGTTGATTTAAATAAAAAGTTAATAAAATGTTATTACTATTATAATTTATGTACTTGTGTGTACTAAGTTTTGGATAATTATTCGTCTTTTGCGGATGAAGGTGGAAGGGAAGAGACGCGCTGAGCGAAGGAGGAAGTCGTGGTTACGAAATATCCTGGGGTGAACTGGGATTTCCTGGAACAGTTAGCTCTTGACAGAGACATGTTCGGGAGTTGACGGCCAACCTTCAGGGCTGAAGACACTGAGAGAGAATTATTGCACTTACCTCATTGATCCAATCACCAACTGAATAGACCAACATTTGTATTGGTTCTTAGTATAGCGCCTCTAGTGCATGCTTTTGGAAGTAGGAAAACTATACTTTAACTTCCAAACTTCTTAGCTACTTTTAATAATACGCTACACATAATATAAATACTTTTTTACATAGATGCAACTTTTAACTTTTTCATTTACTTAAGCATTTTTTTACAGTCATCCTCATCAATCATCAACAGCCCCACTGCAGGGGCACAGGCCTACCCTCTTAACGAGAGCGTATGGGCTACACGGTTCACCATGCTGGAGCACTGCGCGTTGGTGGTCTTCACATGCGCCTTAGAACCGCTTGAGAGCAGCCAGTAAATGCACTTAATTGTTACAGTACAAATACATGCCACGACCGGGCATCAAACTCGGAACTAGGCCGCTTCTTTTCCACTGCTCCACCGACTCTTCTTTTACAGTATTAGATGCCAATTTTTATTACGTAAATATTATTAATTAATATTAATATTATTAAATTTATTACGTAATTTTTATTACGAAGGGTCGATGTACCTCGTTCACGAACAAAGCGTTTCAGTTCCACCTTCCTTGTTCGAACTGCTAAGGAGTGGAACTCGTTGCCTGCGTCTGTGTTCCCACAGAACTACAACCTCGGGGTCTTCAAAACTAGGGTAAATGGGCATTTACTAGGTAAGCGTGGTCCACCTTCGGCCACATCTGCACCTCACATCAGGTGAGATAGTGGTCAGCTCGATTTCATAAAAAAAAAAATATATAACTGTGATATAATTCCTTACTAATAATATATTTTATTAATAAATGCGTGATTTCTAATATAATTACAAACTATGTAGGTTTACATTTTTTCACGTAGAACAAATCTGAAGACAAATACTTGCAGTGGGGCAAACGCTGCAGCCCAACTGATGACGGTAACCACCTACTTACAAAGAAATAAATAAATAAAAGCACTTATGCTATTCTTTTCGCATAGGGAATGGTATAGCCATTTATCACCAAGGCATTTATCACCACCTCAATACTGGTTACACTCTTGACAACAGGATGACATAGATTATTTTGACAATTACAGTTTTTTGTAAAAATTTCACGCCACGCAAACAGCGAACCGGGTACATGGGGTTGGGGGTACAGCCCCAATTAATTTTCGTGTTAATCTTCGCATACATTTTTGTATAAGGACGTTTGTCTGAGTGGAAGGGTGTGCGGATTCGTGTCCGCGCATAATGCATCCCTTTCGTTGGATAAATAACTCGTAAAGGGCCCTCGCGTTGCTTCCTTGCACTATTTTTCTCTTCCTTGCATATAGCTTGCAAATTGTCTATAGAATATACAACATTTGGATGTTTGTATACAAAAACAGCTAAACCTGGATCTCCTGGTTTATCCTGGAAAAATCTTGGTTCCTGCATACGATGTTGCGAGCACAGCTAAGTAAACTCCAGAGCTGACAATGCTTTTTTTGTGAAAATTCTTGTTTCTGTTGTGTATTTTGAATTAAATATTTTTTGGAACAAATTCAATTTTATTTTCAAAACGATAGTATACCTACTCGTGTAATTTTAGACGAATCGCGTGTTAGACGTACTGAGTGTTGACCAACTGCGATTTAGACGAAACGCTTATTAGACCAAATGCGACAAAATCAGTATGACATAATTCAGATAAACTTCAAGGTTACCCCGCCGCGCCGTTTTACTTAAAATAAATTTGATTTTTTTTCTCTCTTTTTTGGGTAGCCAAAACTAGAACCCCGAATGTCAAAGCGTGACGATAAATAGCCTCACATTTAACATAGTTAGGTACAGTAAACAGTTGTAGTCTTAGTTGTTAGTTGTTTAACTTGATTATTAATTTAACGAATCAGTGACGAACAACAAAAGTAATCACATAGATAATTATATTACATTTTATTATTAAAAACAATTGTCTTCATAGTCAGCCCATAGAGTCCACTTAAATACTCGGTCCCTTGCCCTCTGCATCCAACTATTGCTAGCAACACTTGTCATCGGACATCGGTCCTGCGAGCAAGTTGTCATCGCGGTAGGCATTCTCCCCAGCGTAGGAAATATTCCCAATCCCACTTCATCTGACTGATTCTTGGTCAGATGATCAGACTGATTCTCGTCCGCGCTAGATTGCGGTTGAGAGAAGTTTTGTACTAAATTGTTATAAAAACGCCTAGTTGCGTAGTAAAAGGTTGTAAAAGCTATGATACAAAGGTTAAAAAAGAACAGGCAGTATCGTATCAATCAGTAAGTAATCTTGTTACATGTTAAATAATTCATTTTAACAAATTTCATTCTAAAGTCAAAGTTCATAATGGCGGCCATGTGCCGGAAGCGAATTAAAATAAACGTAACCTTGTATTGACGTCAATCTTTTATTTGTTTTTCTTTTTTGGTATAGGTGTAAGTATATTTAGTGTAGTGTAAGTCTATAAGAAGTAAATTTGTGTAAAATGTTCCTTTGGGCGTATCCTTACTTTTAAAATAATTGCATTTGAGTATTTCCGAATGAGCACTTTCCGTGGGAAATTATGTATGAATCTAGAAATTAATTTGAAATTATAATAAGCTTGGGTGTACTTGTAGTCTGCTTTTAGTATGGAAGTAAACTGAACACACAACAATAATAAAGCAGAAATCTAGTTGAGTATAGAACATAAACACGTAAGCGTCCAGTTAAAAGAAAACATCGTAAACATTACAAGTGAAGTATCAGATAATGCGGCCGAAACAAGCCACAGCAGGTAGCGTAACGGGATATACGGGATTTGTAATAAAATTTTAAAATGTATCGAATCATTAGATTCACTCATTTTGACAGGTAGAAAAACAAATGAAAAATAGCTGGAAACAACATTTTACAGGTGTAGATATATATAAAAAAAAAAAAAAAAAATTAAATATTAATGCATACTGTATTACCTACACATAGACACACACGCATTACAAACATTGCACCATATGCATCGCACACACACACACACATGCGCGCACACACACACACACACACACACATGCACACGCACACAAACAACATATATTTTTTTTCTTTTGTTTTCATTTTATTTGCTTTCTACCCTTTTTCTTTTACCTTGTTTGTTTATTGTTACCTTCAGATATTGTTATCGATCGCATTTCAAGTGTTGCACAAACAATAGAATACAAAGATAGATGCGGTCATCGAAGGTGGAGCCCTGGTGTCCTGAGACACAGGTATTACCTAGTTCAGGCGCCAGTCTCCCACATACAATGTAGCACTGAATATTATAAATGTACCCACTTAAAATTTGTAAATTGTGGAGAAAATAAATAAATATTATTATTATTATTATTATTACTTAATTTGTTTCTTTCTTTGAAATGTAACCTTTTTGATGTCATGAAAACCAGCCAGATACAAATAGTACAGTCAAAGAGATTTTATTATAAGTTTGTACATACTATAAGCACAAAGACTTTCCCCGACCTAGTATAATTTAAAAATATAATTTTAAAAAAATACACTATTACATAAATTTATTAATTTTGACTAGATTCACTAACAGCTACCACGACAGATATCTGCACCTCCTGAGTCGTCAATTTAATGGATAGAATAAAAATAATTATTACTACCACTAAGCCTGAAACTAATATTAGGAACTAGCTTATTTAACTAGCATATTTAAATAGCTTTTGCTAGCGACTACGTCCGTGTCCCTTTTTCTATGGTGCTAAAATATATTCAATCTTTATTCCTCACTAGCTAGTATTCGGTATCGCGCATAACTTTTTTGTTTGTAAACTGATAGGAATGAAACAAACACTAAATTTTACGGGAAGCTTGCTACAATACATCCGTGAAAACCGCATTCCAATCGGTTAAGCCGTTTCAGAGATTGGCGTGCACAAACGCACCGACAAACAGGCAAAAATTCTAAAAACATTTTTTTTTTACTTTGGTAACATAAGTACAAAGTGTAAATTTTTTATTATTATTTTAATCTTTAATGTAACAGACACGACTTGTTTACGATTTTTGTTATGTGTTGAATGTTATTTTTGGATGGTCCCTCGGGAACAGTACTGTGCATGTATGCAAAATTTCATGATGATCGGTTGAGTAGTTAGCATAACAAACAAACAAACAAACAAACGGCAAGGGTAAAATAGTAAAACGACGCCGCTTCTCGTCGCTTGGGCCACAAGGTGAGCGTTTGAATGCTCACCCCTCGGCTCCCGTCCAATGTTCCCAATCAGTGACAGTACTTATTGAATTTTGTTGTGCTCGCGGAAAGTTCCAATAATTCCCGTAGATCGGGTACGAAACTTTATCAATTTCCGTAACAGGGAACATATCTTGATGGAAAATTTCGGAAATGTTTTGAGGCAAAGCCGACTCTTTGTGACGGCGAGTCGGCGAAACTTTTTTCGCAATAAAGCGTAAAGGTAACGCGTAATATTTTTATCAACTTTTGATGAAACAAATTTCCTGTCTCCTTGAGAAAATTCCTTCAGAAATCTCGCGAACAATTTATAATGCACACTTTGTTCCCACTAAACGAGTGGGACGCGAGCGACAACTAACGATATAACTTTGACAGAAATATTTGTATTTCAAAAAGGCGATAATAACCTTTTCTCAAACATGAAAATTGTATGAAAATTCATTCTTGGTCGCTGCTCAGCCCGAAGAAACCCGAAGTTTCACGAGTCTTCACGAACGCGCCCGCCGCTGTCACAGGCGTAATAGGCGGAGGCGTTTCCTTTGCACTAATTGAAAATAAAAAATAAAAAAGGCTGGAAAGCAGACTTTTTCAGTACCTACCTAAATATTTATTGCTTTTAGTAAATTTTCATATTATACTAATTTTTTTGCATTATCACGTGTTTCATTATTTCCTCACATTTATTGAGAAAAGCACTATACCAGCCTCGACCGGATTGAGGATTGCCGGACTCAGATCTTTATCAACCACTTCGTCCGGCAATCCTTCACTTCCTGGTCTCTGCAGTAATGTACTATACCATTTTACATAATGTAACACTTGGAACAGTGTCAATTAAGTCCCAACACAAATATGGTTGAACCTAATCTCAATAGAATATAATCTATCATATAGGTAAGTAATCGAGTCATCGCGAATCATAATTCAACCAGGATATATCCTTCACCCAAAACGCAGATTCTTTAGTTTAGGTACATATAATACCTACTTACATATATATTCGACATGTTTTTTATAAAATAATCAGCAGACAGACTGACAGTCCACTTGATGGTAGATGAATACCGACGCCTATTAACAACATAGAGGTTGCAAGTGAGCTGGTAACCTTGGTGAGATAATGCATAAATGATCCGATTTAGGGGAATAAACTCAAGGTTATAATTGCAAGGTAGCAATGGAGATGGCTTCTTCAGCCAGAAGGTTTCTTCCACTACTAAATGTATTTTCATAAAAACTGTTTAAATAAGTAGCTGAGCCCGCAATCTCGTACGCGTGTTATTCGGCATAGTGCGTAACTTTTTTGTTTGCAAACAAATTGGAATGAAACAAACACTAAATGTTACGGGAAGCTTGCTACAATATATCAGTGAAAACCGCATTCGAATCGGTTAAGCCGTTTCTGAGAGTAGCGTGCACAAACGCACAGACAAACAGACAATACATAATTCTAAAAACTATTTTTTTTTTTTCACTTTTTTTTATAAAAACTATTTCGGTACCTAACATAAGTACAACCTGTAAATTTATCAATAGTTTAAAAACAAATAGAAATGTTAAGTACTTTATCTCTAATCTACTTTTTGGTTAATGTTTTGTGTAACACAAAAGATTGAGGATATTATTTGACGAGCCCGTTGGATGAGTGGTTAGGGTGCTTGCCTTACGCTCTGTTCTAGGGTTCCTGGGTTCGATTCCCGGCAGGGTCAACTTTGAAAAATCAACTTTTCAAATTTGGCTCTGGTCTGGATTTGGAAAGTAGTGGCAGGGCACACTGCGTTTTCGCAGTCATTTGGGCAGCCCGTCTGGCGGCAGTAACCACCCCCTTACAGAAGACTGCACTTGTGAAATAACTGCACTTGTGCTGTTGTGTTTCGGTGAGTGAGTAAGGGATGCCAGAGCCTATTTCCCTATCCACTCCTAATCCCTTATCCTTAATCCTACTGTAGTCGGCGGCGCACCTGCAGCAGCTTTGGCGTTGCTTGTGTTATAGGCGACGGTAGCCACCTACCATCAAGTGGACCGTCAGCCTGTCTGCCGATCTTAAAATAAAACATAAAACATTATAATCCGAATATAGCAGAGTCGATAGGTACAATAAAGAAAAGGTTAAAAGTTGTCTCGCAACAGAAAATCAATTTCCTTTCTCTGCAACCCTCTTTATTCTACCCAAGAACGACTGAGCCTCTATTTTATTCGTATTTATGGTTTGTCGCGTTTCTCTCTGTCCTAAGGCAATTAATCAATTCTGCCGACCAACTAATGGATGCTTTCCCCTACGTAACGACCTAGACACAGATCTTTGACAATTGCGTTTATTTATTCCACTTAAATGTCTTTTCTATAACGTGTAATACTTAATAAAATCTCTAAATATAGTGGCCTCGGCGCCGAATATGGTTTTGTACCATTCGGAGTCGAGACACTCGGTCCGTGGGGCCCTGCAGCAATGAGCCTCTTCAAAGACATCTCGAAGAGGCTTATTGATGCGACGGGAGACCGAAGAGCTGGCACTTTCCTCGGCCAACGTATTAGTATGGCCATTCAACGAGGAAATGCTGCCAGCGTACTTGGTACAATGCCGCAGGGTCCATTTTTATACTATTAGTTTTTAATCAATTTAATATTAATTTATTTTTAGATTAGATAATTTTAGCTTCTTAAGTAATATTCTTTTTGCATAACAGAAAACTTGCTCAAATGTAATTTTACATAATTCATCAATATAATCACGGCTGGAGAACATGCAGGATATGCCTTCCCCAGAATTTCCCAGTAGGACGGACTTGCGATTTGGCATCGACATCCGGCCTTCATCAAGTCTTATTACAAACAAATGCAGATATAATATTTATTACAGACTTTAATTTTTTTTCTTTCATTTACGCAACAAAAATCTCTTTAAATGCATTTATGAAGTTTTTATATTATTAAAAAAAATAAAGTTAAAATTACATTTTTTTAAATATTAAACAAACATACACAATAGATGTTTGTCCATATTTTATGTAAACACAACAAGGAGTGTACTGTTTTGTCATTTTCTCTATGACATTTTTTCTGCTATTATCGACAATAGCAGTAAAAAGAATTATGATAAATGGGTGACATTACCACTGATTGTAGTTTGCTACAGTGTGTACTGCCAATAATGATAGCTTAAAGGTTGGTTGTTTTGTAATGGGTTGTATGTCTTAGTGATTTTCTTTGAAAAATACAGAAGGAAACCTTAATAAGTTCAACTGTAAAGAAAAGAAACGTAATATTTCGAAGAACCCTAAATCGTAATAGCTCTTAATTCACATAGTCATATGAGAAACATCAGCAGGCAGGCTGTCGATCTTCGTAATGATAGATGGTCTACTATATAAGCCAGCGAAACCGAAGAGTGAGTCACTGTCGCTTGTAGTCCTTTGTATTTCTTAACTGTTGTTCTTTTTATTATTTCTTATGCTTTAATTAAATACTATAAATATTATATATAAATATTATTAAATATACCGGTGGGACTGCCAAGACTCTGTAGTGCGTCCGGGATGTTCCCTGAATCCAGAGTAGACTGCTTCTATGCATCTATGAGGAAGCGGTTGAAATCACCTTCAATGCATTTGCGGAAAGGCTTGACCGTCTATACCTTTTTTTTACAAGAGGAATTCATCATGGATACCCACCGGCATGGGGACAGACCGGTGGGTTATGTTGGACTCCTGCCCCGAGATGGTAGTGGGATAGACCTACCGACTAAACCTCTTGGCGTCCTCTTCTTCCGCTATTGGTGAAGTTGCGAGGTCGGACGAACACTCTTCCGCAGCCATTTGGATGGCGCACCCGAACTGCCAAGGTGCGCCGTGCCTCTCAGAATGAAGCGGGCGGTAGAGTCCCCATATACCGCCCTAGTCCTAGGTCCAGGTGGCGGGCGTGCGCCAGCCGCCTGCGTCCTGTTCGTCGGCGACGGAGGGGATGGGACAGGACGTCGTCTTCCCGCTCTTTCTCCGCGAGCCATTGTTGTAAGATCCAATTATTGACTAATGAGGACAGCAGTAAGTTTTTTTTTTATGTTAAGGTCGGCAGACAGGCTGACGGACCACTTGATGGTAGGTGGCTACCGTCGCCTATAACACAAGCAACGCCTTAACTGCTGCAAGTGCGCCGCCAACTGCAGTAGGATTAAGGATTTAGGAGGGGGGATAGGGAAATGGGCTCTGGCATCCCTTACTCACTCACCGAAACACAACAGCACACGTGCTGTTATTTCACGGTGGTCTTCTGTAAGGGGGGGTCTTCTGTAAGTCCATTCAAAATATATCTATTAACAAAGTTTTAAGTTGTTAAATGTCACAAACATGGTCGAAATAAGGGGTTTTATTTTATTACTAGCTGAATCCGCAACTTCGTACGCGTGGTATTCTGTATAGCGCATAACTGTTTTGTTTGTAAACCGATTGGAATAAAACAAACACTAAATGTTACGGGAAGCTTGCTGCAATACATCGGTGAAAATCACATTCAAGCCGGTTAAGCTGTTTCAGAGATTAGCGTGCACAAACGTACAAACAGACAAAAACTATTTTTTGACCTCGGTAACATAACGGTAACACAACGTGTAAATTTTTTTTAATATTCAATGTACAGACCTGGCTCGTTTACAATTTTATTATATGTATTAATTGATAATGATTATTTTAACTTTATTATGTTGACTTTATAAATTTAATATTAAATATTTTTACATTTAATGAATTGAAATCAAACATAATTTATATTACGCCTTCACGTAAGGGCATACAAATGGGCTGCTGAGATTGCAGTAATTTTTCTGCTAAATACAATACCTTACAACGAAAATCAAATTACCTTTAAATTAAAGAAAATGACATAGGAACATATCATCATGAGGAATTATTTTTTATAAATAATTTCCCATGCTTGTTATACAGTCCAAAATGTTATTTTCGTTTTAAAAAGCGAAATTGGTTAAGTTTGGGCTAAGTGAATGAAGTATGAATTTGAATGTTGCCCAGTTTTACAGTTTCTCCCTTTATAGTCCGATGGCTTTTATGGAGTTTCACTTTGTACTTAAGAAAGTTAAGTTAGGAGCGGACGGGTACCTTTGAGCATCGCGGTCATTAAAAAACTGTAATCATTCTTTTATGCTCGGCTTCTTTATTCTAACTTTAATTGTCAAAGTTAAGGCGGCCGCTGCTCCTCAAATTATCGCGAACTGATCAATATGCGGTTTAGGCTTTTTGAAATAATTTTAAATTATGTGTAAAATATAATATCAACAAGAAATTCATGAATTAAGATGACTACTAACCAATATATTATGGATAAAATAATAACAAAAATACTGGGACCATCCCATCATCACAGACAGACTATTCTAGTGAATACCTGATATAGCGCTGATGATAGAACGGTGGCGGGTGTTTTTGGTGTACATCATTATCCCGCATAACGATGGTCTCGTGAAGGCTGAAACCCAAAACCAGACGAAGTAACTCGTCTAAGGAGAAGTAAATTAGATCGGCGCCATATGGATTGGCCCTCCTCTGAAATCATCCCAGCTGTCAAAGGTTTGATTTCAGCCAGCTTCGGTAATAAACTGACGCGTTTGGGATTCCGTGACGGTATCCTCCCAGCTCAGATGCAGAGAGATGCTGCTCGATACGGCCGGTATCGTTCGTTGGTTCCTCTTCTTGCCATCCTGAACGACATCAAGGCATGTCAGAGGAAATACCATCAACCCTCAATTTGGCTTTTGAATGCAGGATAATAAACGCAGGATGAAAGGCCTAAATATAGTATGAAAGTACCCTTCAGTGCTATCTGCAAGGTGATGTATGTGACAGGGTGAAACTGTCCGAAACGGGTTCTCTCTGTGTAAACGCACCGCACGATATATCTTACGGTTTGACATGTCCACACGCGACTCTGTTAAATGTATCTCTTTCTATAAAATTACTTCAAAATTCCCATTGCATGCCATATTATTTTTAAATAACACATCATAAAAATACTAAAAATACCCGTGTGTCAAATTTTGAAACTTTTAGAGACTTAAAATGTTTCAAAGGAAAGCCGTTTGAGGAGCCCGATGGATTAGTTATTAGGGCGTTCTGTCTCAGGGGTCATCTTTGGAAATGAACTTTTCAAAATCTTTTGGGCGGCCCGTCTGGCGGCAGTGACCCCCATTCTTAATCCTACTTTGGACGTCAGCGCACGCGCAGCACCGGTGGCTTGCTTGTGTTATAACCTGTCTATTGAACAAAGAATCCCCTTTAATGAGATAGGTGGTTACCGTTTTCTAAAAACCACAAACACATTTCAAAGAAGATATAATATAGTAGCTTACGAAATATCCTGGCTTTGCGAAAGAGCTATTTTTTGTTTAATTTTTAATATTATTAATAATTAAGTTATAGGTACTAAAATTATGTAAATGAAGTCCACGCGAGATAAGTCGCGGGCATTCGCAACTTTTTTTAATATAATAAAAGCATTTCACTTTAGAATCGTGTTTATCACAAGTTTAATATTCCCCCGAGGACGTAACGAAGATACGCGACGGCTTCTTGTAGAAACAAGTTAAGCCAAGTTCAGCTCTCTCGGAAAAATTGAAATTAATAATTCAGAAATTGTTGCAGGCGCGCGCGAGCGACTCCTGAAGGTTCACTTGATTGAGGAATTTGCCTCGTGGCTCCTCTGTACACGGACAGTCTTTTAATAAACTATGCGTTCCTCCCGTTTAGCTACCCTCCTCTCAGTAGGTAAATACTCATGCATACTGAAAAGCCATCGTATCTATTCTTCAATGGTAACAACTGTTTGAAAAAATATATTTATATATCGTCAAACACACAAAAAATCTAATTAATCTACCACCGGTTAGGAGAGCTATTTAATCTAATGTCAATGTAAAGAAACCTCAATGTCAAGCAAGACCAAGACAACTTATTTCCGTACATATTTTCAGCAAGATAGCTGAGTAAATATAAAATTTTCTTTTAAAAAATTACTAAAATTTGTTTATACTTAGATAGCTGCTGTGCATTGTTTAATACTTCATTGTAATACCGCTTACTAACTTAGAAAGGATTAAAAATTACTTACTTTATGGAGATAGAAACTAGGACTTTACATTTATTTCTTAAGGGCTTCACTGAGGCAAATGACATTTACTATAGAACTCGCTGGCGGCGGATCCAATTCAACAGGCCTAGAAATGGGGTTTTTCTGTTTTTACCATTAGAACAATACACAAAATAAAAAAATTATTAATACAATTTTTTAATCTGATATTAACTTATTAATAGGTACAGGATTAATATGCGTGCAATAAGCCGCTTTCGAGAGAATTTTCAATAAAAGTCAAATTCTTCTTGTGTTCTAACTTTTTTTGTGGAGTTTCTATTACTTTAACGAAAATTCTAATTAATACAATTGCTTCTTCACATGTTTAAGTATAATATTTTTTTTTTTCAAAGCAATTGTCTCGTCCATTTCTTGTAACATTTTCATTAAACAATGGATGTTTTTAGTATTTAGGGTTTGTCTCCCCCTTAAGTTCAAATTTGTCCAGCGCAGGGGCCGGTCGTGAGGAAATTCGTTCTGAGAGGAAGATTGTCTTCCTGAGCGAGTTAACTCAATCTTAAATCTTGTATCCCAATGGGGGAGACAAGAATCTGGTTGCTTTTAACGCCACCAAAACCCAAGCGTGTTTGTCCTCTGCGAAAAGGAGCCCATTCGACTTGGCTCCAACTTTCCGCCGTACCTGTGGCCAATGATCTCCAGCTTCTTAGCATGAGGTTGTGCTCAACTTCGGCACTTCTATCGAGTTCAAAGCCCCAACAGCGGCCAAAAAGCTGGGCATCCTAAAATAGGGTGAAGCGATGTTTCACACCTGAACAGCTCCTCTCTTTGTAGAAGACGCAAGCGCATGGAGTATTGCTGTCACTTTTGGGATGGCTCAGCAAAATATTAACTTGCCGCACTCGACTTGGTGGATCGCAGAGCTAGGAGTCTCATTGGCGACGGTACACTAATAAGAACTAAGCTGCAGAGCCACGTAATCTACAAGATGTACCTCGGAAAGTGTGCTCGGGAGCTGCTCTTTCTTCTATCGGACATGCAGACGTACGGCTGGTTACCGTGCTTACCTTGTCGAAATCTCTCTTATTCGGACCAAGCGATTTAAAACATATTTTGTGATGCGCACTGCTAAGGATTGGAACTCCCTGCCGTCGTCTGTATTTCCGAGCTCATACAACCTAAATCTTTTCAAAGTTCGAGTGAATAGGCATCTTCTGGGTGAACTCGCTCCATCATCAGCTGGCCAAGGGCAAACCCATCTTTGATAAATAAAAAACTCACCACTTTCCTTAATATTGAACTATTGAAACGATATTAAAAATTCCTGAGCATATTACAAGTATTGAATTAAAAATCCGATGTTTTATCATTTCGAACGTTAACGATACTATCAGGGTTTGTTATTCCAGTCGTATCAGACCCTAAGCTACAGTTCCTATAAATAAAGTCTAATTTGGTTAACATTTATTAGATATGTAATATACTCTAGCTTATAGAGGAAATTTATCAAATCAGCCGGACAAAGTCGCAGGTAATCCATAGGCTTCAGTATATTAGGGTACAGTTGTGTGCCTAAAAATATTCTGCCCCATCAAAGCCTAATTATTGGATATAACATGACAAGGTGACATATAACATCAGAAAAGTGCGGGAAGAGCTGCGAGCTTCGGGCGAGTTATGAAGCCATTAGGTGCCCATGCTCTACAGGTTTATGGACCTAGTCTTTCAATTTGGCATAGTCAGCAATAATACTTTAATGCAGCATAAACAGTTTAAAAAATGCATTAAAATTGCTTTTGCTAAATTACGAAAACAATACATTTGTCTTTCACTACATAAAAATATACTTAACAAAGTGGTGGATAATAAACATATAACTCTTAGGAATGATTTTTAATATATGGGTCGGCAGACATACCCTCATGCTTCCCTTCTTCGTAAGTGGTTACCGTCGCCTGTTATTAATACAAACAATGTCAAAGGAGTTGCAAGGATGGTGGCTTATAAACGATAATGAATAAGGGAATAAGAGGGCATCTTACTTCCTGGGCTCCTTTTTACTCAGCAAAACACAATTACGCACCGTCTATTATTTCACTGTGATCTTCTCTATAGGGGGGTATGATGGGGGGGAGCAAGTGTGCCCTGTAAAATATAAGTAAATACATATATTGTTCATTACAAGGAGCTATACAGCTTCTTGCAATAGGGATTTTTTTATTACCAGTTCGGAATGCATAATTGATAAAGACCAACTGGCAAGAATCACAGTTATTCTTTTAACATGAATTTGCTGTTCTTCTCAGTGTCTCTTCTTTAGAGGAGGTTGGCCGTCAGCTCTGAAAACTTATAGAACACTCACAGACTACGTCCAGAAGTAAGATATTATGAACATGAAGAATTTACAATTTCACTATAGAACTATAGTGATAAAAATTACAGAATTTATTTTTGTGCTTTGGGACATTCATTTCACTCACAAACGAGACGCTTTTTCTATAACTGCCCTAAATATTCAACTATTATCAATCTTTATGAATTGTAGGTTT
Source organism: Bembecia ichneumoniformis (assembly GCA_910589475.2). NCBI lineage: Eukaryota > Metazoa > Arthropoda > Insecta > Lepidoptera > Sesiidae > Bembecia > Bembecia ichneumoniformis. The sequence continues at coordinate 350,952 of OU342538.1, read as the reverse complement.
CCAGGATGATGGCCCAGGTCTGTTGGAAATTCTTCCAAACGTTTCGTCAACAACTGCGGTTGACATCCTCAGTGGTGTAGTCCGTATTATCATCCCGGAAACCTACAACTCATATGGATACCGGCCGAGAAAACCTACATTCTACTATTACCAATCTTATTTCTATTTAACCAAAGACATAGTTCATAGGTAAACCTTGCACGTAATAGAATATGAAACGTAATAAAAGTATTTAATAAGAGCAAAAAGTGTAGGAAAAGTAATATTAGAGAGAGATTATTATTAGAAGAGCGATAAAGGTGCCGACGTCCTTGGAGCCGCCATTAATATATTATGTACAATATTAAACGACAATTAACAACCCAATATATCCACAGTGTTAGTTAATTGAAATTTAATACGGCTCCCACTTCGCCGCTTATATTCGGGATTCAGTCGTAATTTGTGCTCGATTGAAGCCTTTGTCATCTTATACCTGCTGCTTCAGCTTATCTTTCCCTATTAATTTATCGAAATATACAAATAAACTCATTGTTCTACATTAATTTTAACAAGTATTTAATCTTGTCTAATATGCAGGGATATGCAACTAGGGTTGCTAGGCGTCCGGCTTTAGCCGGACATGTCCGGCTTTTTACAGTCGCGTCCGGCCAAATTATACAAGTCCGGCCCGTCCTACTTTTGTTAGGCTTTAGGTCAACCCCTCAGCGCGATCTTACTAATTACTTTAAGAAAACAATATGTGATACATAATAAAGAGTAGAGCAAATCTTAAACTAATAAATGCACAAATAAAAAGAACTATTTCTTCTAAAAACCACTGTGTTAGGCTTTTATGGCAAAATGTCCGGCTAAATATGAGTCTGTGTCCGGATTTTCGATTTTGAGGCCTGGCAACCCTATATGCAACACATTAATACAACCTCCAGCAAATTCACGGGGTTTGTAAGGCTCACAAACACCGATCGAGATTCGAAACTACTTAAATAGGCAAAGATTTATGTAATGACAGAATAAACTGCCCAGTAATAATAAATAAGTTGCCGGATCCTATATCTACAGGAAGTTTTACAGAATGCTTATTTAGACTGTAGTTATTCGACTTTAAAGAATTTTGTGATAAAACACATAGCCTCGTTTATTTGTTACATACATTAAAACATATTAGTTAATAGAAAAATAAGAACACTTACAATAGATTGAAAACAATTAAATACATAAAAACATTTGCCTGCCCTTGTCGGATATGTTCTGTAACTGCTGTATATGAATAAAGACCTACAGGGTCTTTCAAATAGTTTTTGGGTTTACTCTTTAAGAATCGATTTTCATATAAGGCCCCCGGTATGGAGATTTTATGAGGAGTAAAATTAATACAAGCGTTAAGGTGACGCAGCGATAAACAATTAATATGGCTGTGATTGCATATAAAAACGAGATTGAGCTTGCTTATGTCGTAAGGTCGTATGCGACAAAAGAATTTTTATTAAAAAAAACTATAATTTATTTTAAGAAATCCATGTTATACTAATGTTTATACTAATGTACATAGAAAATTTGTAGCTATAAATTGGTCCCGTTTGCCTATAAAATGTAAATCTGTGTTTTAAAAGAGGTTTCTTTGAATTTTTTCTTCTCTGTTATAAAAGTTTACCAATCGTGTAATCCAACTGACAAAATGAAGTGAGTAACATGAAGAAGAAACAGATTACGCACCATCAATAGTTATTTTTAGAGTACACCAAGCAGTTCTACCTAAATCCGATAGATGTCGCCGCTTCACCTAATTCTATAACCCTCTTTTCCTATTGCATAGTCAGACAATCGTACTTAAGGGGACGTACAAAGCAAAAAATTCTAATTCGACCCGCGTGGCCCCGTAATTGAATAGACACGATATCAACACATCAGAGTTCCTTATATTAGCCATATACACAATCTTGTTAAAATAATATGAAACAATTTATAAACAGACTATACACAACACACTTATAATAAACTACTCACAAACTAGTCTTATTAAAAAATTTACGTCTAAATATTCTTGCGCACAGAAACATAGTCTTCCCGTCTCAGTGGAGCGATTGTGACTGATCATGTGAAACATAATCTCCGAAAATACCCAAACAATGTTGTTACAGCTCAAAAGATACACGGACGAGGTCATGCATAAGTAAATTTTAATTCAAAAGTTATCAGGCGTGAATTCAAATCGACGTCCTCGAGTAATGAGTAATTGATATTATTTATTGATTACATTTTTATGTTTAATTTTTTACCCAATTATTGCACATATTCTCGTGTTTCCATGTTTGTTGTTAAACAAACTTTCTTAAACAATTCAAAATTATAAACATATTGCTATCCCTGACACGTACGAAGGGAATAATATCTGCATTTACCTGGTTTTTTTTATTAATTTAAAGTATTTGTAATCCAGAATTAAGGGGAAAATACTCTTTCATGATATAATGTAGTGTTACAAGCTTATTTGAAAAGTAATATAATGTAAGCAGTTGTTTGACGGATGTTTGACACATGTGAGCTGCTCGTATATCATATTTGTAATAATTAAACTAGTCACATTCACATCGGTCAAGTCGTAACTCACGAGTTATGCGCTCGTAAAACCGTGATCTAGGGGGGAGAAAAAATAATGGGACACTACACATGTGACAAATTTTTCAGGTCATCCTTCACTTATTATTACTATGACAAAACGGATTCAATAAAATTGCTGCGACTTTTAAACAATTTCAAAATTTACTTACATAATCTTATATACAAAAATGAATCCCCATTTCTCCTGGTCACGGCATCACGCGTGAACGGGTAGACCGATTTTAATTCGGTTTTCACTAATGGAAAGAGGGATAAACGGGGAATGTTTTAGGGTATATAACAATTGCACGCCGGGTGAAGCCGGGGGCGGGCCGCTAGTAATTTATAAATATGTAGTAAATTTTATTTTATTGTATGTTTTTTATTATTAAGTTCTTAACTTTTTTTTTGTTATTGTAATTTATTATATAAGTCTTATGCATCGTAGGTATTGCAAGTAAAGCAGATTGCCAGTAATTGCCAGTTTGTTTGTTTGAACGCGCTACTCTCACGAACTACTGGTTCGAATTGAAAAATTCTTTTTGTTTTGAATAGTCCATTTATCGAGGAAGGCTACAGGCTATATAACATCACGCTACGACAAATAGTATATATAAACAGCGTCCAGTACCGTGCGCCCCATGCGCACGCCGGCGCCGCCGCCATATGGGCTGCAGCCAAGCGTGGCCGAGTTCAGCTAGTTATTAATAAAATGATTAGAATCTAACGACAAACACTCAAACAGCTGAGTTAGAAATCGCTTGCATCAATAGATCCTAATTTTAATTAAAATTTTAATTCAAAAGTGAGTTTGTTTGTTACGCTTTCACGGGTTAATTACTCAAACGATCATCTTGAAATTTTGCATACACATTTTCTGGAATACAAATAAGGACATAGAGTACCTTTCGTCCAGAAAAAAAGTACGGTTCCCGAGCGATCATCGAAAAATAAAAGTAAAAATTTCAACATTTTACAATAATATATGAGAAATAAAGAGTGAATAAATGTTTTAATAAAGAAACAGGGACGTTCACGACAGCTAGTACAATATACATTTAACCATGCGAACTTATTCTCACACACCGCATTCATACGAGTAAACGTAGACAAAATTACAATAATCTTTGCTTAGTAAATAAATGTTTGGGAAATTTACGAGTAATCGATCCTAATATTATAAATGTGAAAGTAACCCTGTCTGTCTGTTTGTTACCTTTTCACACCTAAACCGCTGAACCGATCATCATCAAATTTTGTGTACACATTGTCAGGGATGCAGGAAAAGACATAGAGTATCTTTCATCCAGAAAAGAGTACTGTTCCCGAGGGATAATCTAACGCCTGGCAAAGCTATAACTGCAATAAAGATCTTAGGCATTACATTGCTTATATATTTAGTCAGGTGTTAATAGCGGGCCCCAGCTAGTAGATTTTTTAAAATTTTATTTAAGTATATTTTAGGTATGTTTGACTTGTAGTTGTATTATGTACCTTGTAAGCTTTGCAAGAATCTAAGTTTTCTTCTATTTATCTACTTGCAAAATATATGAAATAAGGAAAGCTAGTTGGTAACAAAACTAAATGTCGTCTGAGCTATTAAATTCGGAGTTAATTCTTAAGAGACGACACATTCGGACAAGTTGATAAGTAAATTCGCAAATCGTCCGCCTCGCGTTCGCTCGCACGTCTAAGTGCGATCCCCGTAAGTTATGGCAGCACAAAATGTTACTATGTATTCAAATTGGATTCGCATAAACTTCGCCGTTCCTACATTTTCCTTTACATCATTTTCCACTTCATTTTCACTCTCATAATTCGTTACGTTAATGTTACAACGTGTAAACAAGATTTTCTTCTCTTCTAGGAACGGCTTCAATGTTAGGACGACTAACTTTCATCACGGTCGCAGTAACCACACCCTTATAGAAGACCACTGTTGGTACAAGTCATTATCATCTCAAGATATAGAATTTAATAGACTCAAAATTGCATGCTCAATCGGGATTCGAACTTGTGTCTGCTGTGACGACAGATGAATGTTCATGCCACTGGCTAAAATTAACTTTTCACGATGAAAGGAAATCAAATAGGTGAGAAAGTAAGTAAATACTTACTATATTCCGAAATATACAAACCTATCAGATTATTTATTCCATTTCGAGTCGTAACCTCCAGAGAAATACCAACTATTGCCTCTCAAAATTCGCCGAGCTACTTGTAATTTGTACAGGATATTTAAGGCGACGCCAGCCCCTAATGATAAAAAAATCCACTTATTTGTAACTGTTTTCCTTTTAAATTATCATAATAATTATTAATTTAAAAATATGAAAGGATATATGAAAGGGGATCATCATAATTATTTTTTAAGTTATATTTAATTATATATATATAAAAAATTACTAAGTGGGGGTCTAGTATCGATTTTTTAACCGTGCGATTTGCTTAATAATCAATATTTTAAATAGTTAATTCTTAAGATAAATTTTGAGATCCACTATCTCATCAAAAGAAAAATTTGAATTATACTTTATTTAATTTTTAAATAGATATTTCCGAGATTTGCAAGTAGCGATTCCCCCTCAGCAGTCCCGTCAATTCAGTGCGGGACGAGTTTTGCGGCTGGAGTCGCCTTAAGACTTCGTCTTCAAGCATTAGGGAATTGGTGATGATGAAAAGATATGACAAAGTTTATCGAAAGCTACCCAACCCAACTTATTCTTCTGTGCGCCTCTTTATCGAAGTTATTTTTACCCGGCTGTATGACTTGTCCAAAGTAAGTATAGTCTTGAACTCCGGAAGTAAGTCCTGATCAACTTCAATATGTATTGACATTATAGACAGATGCTGGTATTGTATCATCTCTTCTTCCTGCAGATGCTCTGACATAATGAGAAATGTAAATGTATTAGCAATTTATATTTATGCCTAATTCACAACTGTCCAAAGTATCAGAGAATGAATTTGAAGATATGATATATTTACAAAGAGAATGTCTTTTTGGTGCAACAATTAGTCGCACTTTTAGTCGTTTGTCGCTCGCGCTCTCCGAGATTACGTGTCGGTGACACGAAGCCGCTTCGTAAAGTTACCGACACACACAGAGACTTTCGGTGATTAATAAAGCTTTTTCTTGTAAGTCTCAATGGTTGCAGTGTTACTGGTCTGCAAAGTCTTGCAAAGATGCATAATTACCATATCTAAACGATAGCACATGTGCTATAACGATATGAAGATAGCTTCACGTGAGTGAAGCCGCAGGTCTAAAAACATGTCAACTGCAGAATTATGAAATCGTAAATTTTAACTTTTAAACAACTCTGCATTTTTCAAATAAATAGTTAGAAAATAAAATATCTAACTCTCTCTCTCTCTAAGAACGTTGGTCACTGAGAAAAGTTAAAGTCGCTAACAACAAACATGAACTAATACTTCATGAAACGAGCAACAACAACTTTGCTCATGTACGGAGCATATGTTCGGTATTAACCGAAGTTCTTTTTATGGATGCGCGCGCCCCGATGTCTAGGTAGATTGGCTTCGACGCGGCTCGGAATATATGTAGACCGCGCTTGGAGTTAAAATGAGACGGTCGATCGACGAGGTAATAAGATAACGTGCGTTTTGCATATGGCCGAGCTCGCTTTGGTTAAAACTGAAAGTGTAAATTTCTGGTGTGAGCTGCCACCTGCGACCCGTTGGGTTTTCGATTAGTATTGATAACGCGAGGGCTTGTAGATTGTGAATCTACAATCTCTGTATGCAATCGAGTAATTAACACCGATATCACCCGCGACCGCATAGATAAACTAAAGGACAATAAGTCCTTAGTCCAAGGACAATTAGGAGTTTTGTGTGGACGCTTTCCGAGTGCCACCACAAACAGAAAGATTGTGTCGTCTAACAGCCTTCCACCCGAAGATATTTGCCGTCAATATAGGAGTCTTGCCATCGGGGCTTCGAGGATTTGTCAGAAGGCACGGTAACCTACTCCCGTTCCAGACGCAACAACACGCCGGAATCTCGACGATTGTCTTACGTATTGTATTAGCCCCGCGTGTCGCGGGCAATGTTGTTGACGCTCGGCCTTCAACAGAATCTGTAAAATTTCCACTGCGCATTTCCTGCTAGAGAGCCGGGGGTCTCCAACATAATATTTTAAATAGAACTCGTTACAAATAGAACTCTCTCGGTGTGTCCCCGCCCTGACCACATGTGACATCTTGGGCTTAGAATCAGCTCTCGTATTGTCACTGTTGACTTATTGCTGCTATTATTGCAGGCTTATTACGGAGCAAAGTGTCGAGTGACGTCACAGCCTCCTTTATTATGTGCTACACTCTCAAATGACAGCTTGAAAACTCAGAGGAATACATTGTTAGACATTCAGATCAGAACGATTATAAGAACTAGGAATTAGGAATTAGAAGACTTCTGGCTAATTTCCGTGTGGTTAATCAATGTAAATTAATTCTAGAAGAGTCGGCAGCGCTCTATCATCCTCCTCAAGACTTGTTCTCATAAGGCGACGGTAGCCACCTACTACCATCAAATAGATCTGGCTGCGCACTTTTCTGTGTAAAAATATGTTCCACTGACTTTCCCTTAACCCTAATTGTGCGAGTCTATTTTTTATTTACCCAAAGCATTTCATCTACATTTTAAAATTTTCAATAACATATTGCGCGTAATTTAAAATTCTATAAACCGGGCAACCCATCTGGCAAAGATTTTAGTCCCATCCAAGAAGACCACAGCGAAATAACATCACTTATTATTCCCTAACCCTTCTTCCTAAAGGAATCGCCCTTCAAACAGTTTCTGCTGTTAGACGGGATGCCCAATTTATGATTTTTCGCAGTCTGCCCTGCTTTTAAATTATGATAGCTAGATTTATTTTTATAGGTGCAAAAAGTGGTCAACTGTAGATGATTGTTTGCGAGCTATCGATTTTCCAATGAAATTGGCTGGCTATTAAACAATAAAGATAATTTCGCCAACATCTGCGGATTCCCACGATGTTTAGTATGGGACAAGTATTCCCATTGAAGCGGTATTATTTTCTTCCTACCTTATATTTATCGCTGGAATAAAAGCGCTTAACGACATTTCTTCAATACTCAATATTTCAAATCGTGTACAAGTAGTTATCAGAGCGGATACACAACTTGATGCCGTGCTGATAACTGCCAGATGCCATATCTATTGGCAACTAAACGATAAGTGGTCGAATTGGCATACTTTAATTATAATAATACTTTATAGAAGTATTTTACAATCATTTTTGTAAGGTTAAAGTCAGCAGACCAGATGACCAGGTAGACTGCTCCATGATGAGAAAAAATAATTTATCTTTTTTTTCTACTAAACAGAATACCACAACCAACCAGACGTTTAAATTCCCTGACCAAATTTTATGTATATAAATTGTTAAAATAGCTTTCATTGAAGAGAAGAATTCTTCCGATTAGCACAGTGTAATATCGAGTCGTTTTATAAATTTTGTTAATAGTCTATTTTATTTATTTAATATAGTTCAAATATAAATGATAATATAAATGAACTTTATTAATTTAAACTTGATTATTAATGATTTTAAGTTTAAGAATGTGACAGATTTACAATTTTACAGTTGATTTTAATATGATTTAATTTAACACATTTAACCTGGGCCATTTTTAAATGCCATAAATTATTTTATTTATTTATTCCTAAATATATAGGAATTTCGAAATGTTCTGAAATTTCGATTTGTCATGTCTTATTATATCTTATAACGGGGCTTTGTAAAATGTAAGATTTGTTCTGTATACTTGTAAAATGTGAGTATACTCATTAACCGTACCTAACCATGTCATCGTTGTGTACATTTGAGTAACCAATTATATGTTTTCCCTATTCAAGGGAGTATTAATATATTATTCTCTCTAACACGACAATTCTTTTATTATCAACTAGCGCCCGGATTCTGCAAATTTGTAAATTTATCGCTCTTTCCATTAGTGAAAACGTATCAAAATCCGTTGGGCGGTTTAGAAGTAAGAGTAGAAGCAGAGGCGGACAGCGAATTTTTTTATAATATACTAGCTGTTGCACGCAACTTCGTTCGCTCTCTTTATAAAATTTTATTCGTGGAAAACGGCAATTTTGTACGGAGGGGGGTAAAGGGGGGACGGTGAGTAGCCTATGTTACTCGCTGATAATGTAGCATTCTATAGGTAAAAGAATTTTTTAAATCGGTCCAGTAGTCTTCGAGTTCTTTCATTACAAACATACAAAAATACATACATATAAATCTTTTCTCTTAGTATAGATTCTCTTTTCTCTTAATATACATTAGTATAGACATAGAATATATTGCGAAATAAACAAAATAATTAGAGTGGGAATAAAAGTTGGCGATAATGTAGCGCGATAAAAAATGTCTAATGCCTCTCATTGATAGTTTAGCGATGAAGCGCTGCATTTCGTATTCCGGTCATTATGGACGAAGCGTTTCCATCAACGCCGAGAGAAACTCGTGAGCTTATAATATTTACCACCAAAAATCCCCTATCTATTGAATATTTCACATTTTTTGTATATTATGCAGCAGTGGCGTAGCTACACTTTCAAGCGCCCTGGAGCAAAATTTTTCAAGCGCCCTCTCTCATTTTTTGAACGATCCATTGTAACATTGTAACTTTGCAAACTTCTAACTAAACATTGCATGCACATAGCTAATAAAGTATTATTATTACCAAGAAAAATATGCTGAAACATTACAGATTATGCTCCAAGGCGCTAAAAGTAAAGCTCACACTTTTTTGCTTTGAAATTAATTTTATTTCCGTTTTCCGCTACCTTTTCTGAAGTACATTTAATTACCCGCTATTTGTTTCATTTATAGATATTTGTTAGAAACTAAAATGTTCCGAAAAAGTGAATTATGAATATTTATAATTAGGTGGGCATTTTCGATTGGCTATTGACAAAAATAAAAAAATAAAAATGCGCCCCTCCAGGCCGAGGCGCCCTGGAGCAACTGCTCCCACACGCTCCCCGACGCTACGCCCCTGTTATGCAGAGTGCCGGGCAGACTGACGGTAACCGGTTACCGTCGCGGTTAACAACAATATAAAATGATATACAAGAAGCCCAACTAGTGGAAACACCTAAGAACCATTATTCCCAAGTTTGCGCGGCGCGGGCGTCCGCGGGATAAAGGTCATTCGCTATGCACGATCATCCGGACCGTGCGTAGCGGCAGCTTATCCAATTAATACGAAGTCATGCAGGGGATTGAATCTGCGGTCCCAACCCCATTAGGATTGAGGATAAGGTGAAGTCACAGAAATAGTATCTGACTCACACCCAGAAATAAAACAAAAGAAGTTAGATTCGTGTCGTGCTTCGTGCGGGAGTGGAAATGAAGGCAAAGTCGAACTTGCCTCAGCTCTCACGGCCCTGTATAATTTTATTCGTTGAACTGGCAATCCGATGGGGAAATAATGACTATCCAATTGCCTTGCGCTCGACTTCAAATCGCTATTGTTTTAACATAAACACTCGACTGATTGATGGCAACATTGTTGTGCTAAATTCAAGAGACATCAATATTATATCATCCAACGTCAGTTAGCGATAAAAACGTTGGAGTTGTTAAGAAATTGTAAATTTGACTTGACTGCTTTGGACTTGACGGACCTGTTTTAGAAAATTTAAAGAAAAAAAATTGTACTTGACGTAATTGCCTTTGATTTTAATTTTAATTTTGAGTTTTTTATATCGCTATTTTTACAAATGACACTGGCAAAATCATCGGAGAAGATCTGATGGAGCCATAACCAAAATAAGAAGAAGAAGAAAAAATTGTATATTTACTGTGGGCCAGGCCTACTTCATCAACGAGGTGAACAGAAGGATTCCAAATGCGGTAAACTTATCCCTATCCTTTAAGACGAAGTTCTATAATAGTGTTTATATGCGGTCTTGTCTACAAATTACAAGACGCTCAGCGAGTTATGACGAGGCCAATACTTTCGGATTGATATTATCCGAAATATAGATATTTAGGAGAGAGAACAACCGAGGTGGTCGACTAGCCCAAAGAATGTCGGTCATTGTGGCGGACAGGCGTTGAGTAGACGAGTCAAACGCCTGTCTGAACTGATGAGAGTGGCTGGCAGACGATGGGTGTGGAACGCGGAGGAACGAGTGTGGTGGCGCTCAATTAAAAAGAACCATATCCAACAGTGGATGTTTATGGTGATTATAACCATATTTTAACGAACCCAAAAAACAGCTTTTTTGGCACCAGCAACCACTCTTTTATGTGAAAAAACTGCGTGTCTGTGTGTCCGTTACCCTTCACAACCTGTGGTGCTCCTACGTGATTGTAGCCACCTGATACCCACAGACTTAGATGAGAAAGAGAAATTGCTGCGTGAGATTAACAACATTAAAAAAAAATCTGAGTATAAAATATGTAGAATGTCACGTGAATGGACGGAGATGAAATTGGTGCTAATATTGGTGGGTAGGCAATTCGGAGCGTTCTCGATTACGACCGAAATGCGAAAAAGGCGAATAAAAATGCGAATAGCAAAATGGCGGCCAATTCGGCGAAGCCATTGACAAGTAAGCGCCGGAGACTGGGTGCTTCCGAGCTTTATATTTTTTTAAGTACAGGAGCAGTACTCAACTTTTGAATGCAAATATTTTTCCACAAAATTCTCTGAACTATGTTGGTTTTAATGTCCCTTTAAAATATTGTTCACTCTCTTAGGTGACAATAATAGTGGTCCATTGTAGGAGCTCTTTACCTAGGATCTAGTCTTTGACTTTTAATTCGCTTTGACCATAGTTTAATGGCATACACAAAATAGAGAAGTGACATTTTTAGAAAAAAAAAAAAACTAAAAATCTAGTGTTCAAAACAGGGACATAATCACACAGGGACTAAATGAATATCTTATGAAAATTACGCACATCATTTTCATTTTTATTAGATATTTTTTATGTAAAGGTTCCCAGACAGGCTGACAGTTCATTTTATGATAGAGGTGGCTGAGATCACCTATTAACACACCATATATGCTGCTAATTCGCCATCGAACTTAGTAGGATAGGATTAGGGAACGCGATAAGGAAATGAGCTCTGAGATCCTTTACTCACTCACCGAAACACAACAGCACAAGTTGATATTTCACGGTGGTCTTCTGTAAGGAAATGGTTAGTGAACAATTTATGACAGCGAATAATACTATATTCGCTACCACTACTTGAAAAATTTTGATGGATTTTAGGAACACCTTAAAAACAGCTAATTTTACAGGTCTTCCTTGAAAAATTAACTATATTTAGATTTGTGACATTAATTGATAACTCAATCAAAATTAAATATATTACATTAATAACGTTTGAGTAGAAGAAAACTATACTTATCTCATATCATTATACGTTATTAGTATATCATACGTTATTAGTTTATCGATATCAGTTAACGATGATAAGTTATCGAAGTTACTAATTATAGCATTCCTACTTATAACTTAATATTATAAGTAGGAATGCTATAATATATGATTTGTTAGAAATTTTAATATTTCGTGTTCAAAGATTACATATTATCAGGTTTGAATTTTGTTTTCAAATGACTTAATGGAAATAAAATATTCAATTCTTTGTTTTGTTACGATATTTAGGATGAAGATGTACTGTTATTTCTGTGATGATTTCATGTAGACTGAATTTTATTCACACAGACAAATCTAAACCTCATCTTAAATTGCTATGAGATACCAGAAACCGAATGCTACAGTTTCCGTTAAACAGGCGGTATAAAATTAATCCGCCTCCTACCTACGGCCTGTAGAAAACAGATCCGTCGCTTTAAACAGTGTAATTATAGCAACAATTAAGTTTATTAACGCGTCGCGTTAATGAAATATCTCGCGACTACCAGGTGTCCAATAATAATTGGAGCTTTACTTTGCACAGTACTAAATTATAGACGGGTCTCTAAGTTATTACATTTATTGATTAATTAATAATAATTACTGTTAACGTAAAGTTAACTAAGATAGTTAAAGTTGTTTAGTCAATATACAGACGCATGCTACGGCTGTCCTGGACAAATCGCGTAAAGAACGAGACGGTTCTGCAAGAAGGCTAAAATATTGAAAATAATAAAAGTCAGAAAATTGGAATGCTTTAGGCATTTCTGAGTGGCGAAAACTGTGATCTGCTGCCGCTGATCATACAGGGAAAAAACAGGGTAAATAGGGTACATTCTTTGAATGTAGGCAAGCCGAGCGGACGACGACGACGTACGTACGTACTATCCTGGCTCAAAAATCTCCGTGAATAATAAGGCGGGAGAATAAATGCTATTTCGAGCCACCGACTCGAAGGTTCAAATAGCCAAACTCCGGTAGGAGTTATCACCAAAAGAAGAAGATTAAAAGGTTATTGTGGAAATAATAGGTCAAGTTTTTTCATATTTCATAAGTAAAAAGTAAAATCACTTTGATTGTACTGTTTGGATCATTTTAAAAACAGAAATATAAATAGTAAAAACGGTTTCCTGTCATTTTTCTATTGTTTGTCTGTCCGCCAAAATGAATGATTCTAACGAAGAAATTCGACACATTTCGTATATGAAGAATTAACGAAGTTACAAAAAAGGAAAAATGCGACACAAGCCAAGAAAAAATGTATGTCGTTTATGGATTTAACTCAGTGTCAATAAGAGTAGCTCAATAAGAGTAAAAAAGTGGAGCAAGATCGGCATATTAGTAATTACGACATAGGAGTTGACCACAAAACCGTTTTGACCCATTTAAAAAAGTGTGGATATACAAAAAAGCTCGATATTTGGTTGCCACACGAGCTCACTGAAAGAAACCTAATGAATCGTGTACTTATTTGCGAATGAAACGTTCTTGAAAAAAATGATCACTGGTGATGAAAAGCGAACGACGACAACAACGTGCGTCAAAGGGCAGTCAAGCACCACAGACTGTAGCGAAACGCGGATTAACCCGCAATTGGGTTGATGCTGTGTGTAGGGATTGGAAAGGCATCGTTCATTATGAGCTTTTATAATAAAAGCTCACAAGGAATGAGTTCATAAGTTGCATTTTTGTGACATCAAACATTTAATGAACATAAAACATACCAAGTGTTTTAGTAAATAAGGGTGTATTTTCCAAAACCAACAAGTACGTAGCTCTTTGTTTTCCACAAACATCGCAGTTGGTCTGAAATTTATTGAATTCCAGATCCAATGTAAATATATCCTCAATCGAATGATCTGAAGCTTTTTAGCACCTTTTCTGTACGATCTGATCCTTTGGTCCGATAATTAACTATTAATATTAATTTAAATATTGGCGAAAACATAAAAATGTTATTTTAGTTGTTAAATATAATAGTTCCGACTTTTTTGTCGTGTGCTGTCAATGGCACAAATGACCTCGGTTCGCCATCAATGGTACAGCCTATAAAGAGATGATTTTGTGAACTGCGAATAAAGCTACGTCCTTTGCATTAACAAAGGCCGAAGCACATTGGCATTTGTACGCCATTTCAAATTAATTATTTAGCGGAATTGATTACTTCCTTCACGTCTTCAACCAATCACTGCTGTCATTAAATCCACATTCATTATTATTATTATTAAAAGTTATATTATTTTATTATTATCCTACAGAACTGTCAATTCGTGCTTAGGATGTATGCTAGACTTTATTCGCGCAAAATTCTTTGAATGAGGTTCTCTCAACTACTCAACCGATTTTGCATAGACGTTAATAAATGATCAAAAGTTGGTTATTTATAAACACATAATATATCCTGAAAATATATGAAGTACTCGTTTTGTTAATACAATACACCAATTAAAAGAACGCTTAATTTAGAAGTTGTGGAGCGGGCTATGCTCGGAGTTTCTTTGGTGGATAGGATCAGAAAGAACCAAGGTTGTCGACATAGTCAAGAGAATCAGAAAGAGAAGTCGAAGTGGCAATGGGCCGGTCACATCTGTCGCAGATCTGATATCCGATGGGGTAGAATGCTTCCCTCCCTAAATCATGGAATGAATTTTGATGCCATTTTCGGTATCATTTAAGGAATTCTCTTCCGTGACATAGCTCAACCAGCCAAGGATTTTATCTTTTAATCTACCTAGATTAAAATTTACTTAAGTAAATTGCTAGTCTGTTTTCATCTTAGCCAAAATATATAATATGTGTTTATATGCCTCATTTTAATGTGAGACATGGGCCATAGTCCACCACAATACCACAATATTTCTCATTCACATGTTCAATTAAAAACACACAGACGCCTCATGAGGATTCAAATCTATTTCTGTTTAATCGTCAGCCGAACGTTTGTCACTACATACCTACTTATTATACTGATATAAAAATTGATAAGTCGTCTACACAATAAGAATTAAAATTCGTAAATTCCTGTATTTAGTATCAAAGTCGCACACTCTTGTCAGAATGGTCGTGGTCGTGTTCGCCCTCCGTGGCTTGTCGCATTACTGCTCCCGCGACGCTTCTCCACTTCTGTCTGCTGGTGGCGTCACGAGCACACTGTACCATTTATTAGGTCTGTCCAGCGGGTAGGCGAACTACCTCTTGGACGTCTTCTCTCCACCTGACCCTGAATCACAAGCCGTTTCATCGAATTCTCCTTCCTAGCGATGTGGCCAAAGAACTTTAGTATTCGCAATAGGACAACCGACGAAAGCCTGTACTTAATTTTAAGCTCCTTTAAAATTGATTTGTTGGTGCGAAACGCTGTCCATGAGATATTTAGGAGGCGTCTCCAGCACCACATCTCCAGTGCGTCTATCTTGCGAACGGTCTTGCAATCTTGGCACCAGGTTTCAGCCCCGTAAAGAAAACTGGGAAAGACAAGAGATCTCGTAAGTCGAACTTTAGTCATTTTTGTGATTCTTCTATCTCTCCAAACCCTTCCCAGCCCAACCTGTATTTAGCAGATATACTATTTATTGATACACGAGCACAAATAAAATATAGTTTATAAATAAATGAAACTGAAATAAATTCAGAGAATTGCAAGCGAAAGTGAAATGAATAGCAAATTTGCAATTTGAAGTTTTTTATGCTAATAAGTCGCCATTAAGTTGACATATCGCATAATAAAAATAGGTCGATATAACAATACCTCCATTGAGATCATTTAAAGTGCACATGAATTATTGGACACGCCTTATAAACTGCGCGGGTGCATTTCCAATTCGAATATTTACATAATCGATCGGCCTTCTCTTCCACCCGCGCGTTGTAAATTTTAATACACAACCGTTCCGAACGTAAACGCAACAATGGAGCGTAGAAAGTTACTCTTTACCGTTCAGCGTTAAGACCGATTATCGAGATAAAATCGATTCGACGGAGAGACGAATCGATTTTGCATTCGCGTTTAAGTGCGAAAGCGCCACAATGGCACAAAGAAGTGATGCAATTAAAGCGCTTTTTGAAACTTGAAGCACTTTGCATTTGGCGCTTTTTCTTTCATTTATATTGTTACGCATTCAATTTCGGAATAAATCGGTGTCGATTGTGGTAAATCTCTACTGCAAATTGTTTATGTGTTTAACTCGTTCACTGCCGTAGAACTAAAAGAGGTTTCTTTCTTTGAAGTGTTCCATCCTGCTACAATTTGGAGCTGAAAAAAATCTAGAGAGTCGTTAATTGCCACAAAATCACAGTCAAACAATAACGTCATACAGTCTGCAAACTGAAGCGAGTTCGCCGAACGTTGCTCTACGCAAATACATTCGTTGCCTGACTGTATGACGAAGTATGGTTAGACTGTGACAAAATTTACAACTCCTGTGGTGTGGCTGCTTTTAGTAAGACTTTTTGGCGATTATATGGGTGTAATAATACTCCGTGGGAAGTATGTACGTATAGGAATGTATATAGGAATGTATATTAAATTCTAAAATTACCCTATTTATATACAGTATTTACACTGGCATACCGATAGGTAGACGACATAACCGCGGTTATGTTGCGCATTATGTTTAATTGTATCCGCGCACACACAATCTGAAGCAACGCGACAATGTAAATATGGGCCGCGTAGGTATTTTGCACGCCGAACGCCGCCGTGAAGACAACATCTCGTTGAGAAGTCAATCAAACCTGTGGCTGTGACGGCTGCTGCTGGCTGCCAATCATCCTCCGTCGTGAATCCAGGCGATAGGGTAAAATAAATATACAAAACCACACTGATAAACAGCTCTTTTCAGAGCTATTCAAATTATCCGTTAATGGGTTGTTTATATACTTATTTCCACACCTTAACTTGGTACGGTAACTACAACTCTTTTCAAAATTCTAGCGACACGTTTTTTTGGCAGACAGTCCAACGGTCCGTTTGATATTAAGTAGTTATCGGCGCCTAAAGACCCAAGCAACACAAGTAACACCACGAGAAGATGCAGGAATTTGTTTATTCCGCTTAAAGGAGCCGATTTTTTAGAGTGTTTGCACGTACGCGGGATTAGGAGTCTACTCATGAGGACCGTGCACAGCGACACGTAACACATGAAGTCGCATTGATTGGAACAACTCATCAGAACACTTACCATGTAAAACATAGAAAGATCGTCGACAATTCAAATAATTGGATGCTGCAAGGTGCCAAAGGTTTCTAGCTGTTGTTTGGCGCGTCAACCTAGAGACGAGTTTACTCCTTATGGGACCTAACCTGGGCCTTATAGAAATCCGGGTCTGCTCCAATGTTAACCAATGTAGAAACAACATCAGAGGGCATCGTCTTCCAAGTGACACCTAAATTGCACCTTGCTCTCGATAAAACCAGACGTGATAACCACCGAGGATCAATACTCTTCGGCGTTTTATGTTCATGAACCAAAAAATGTTCATATAGAACCTCCATCTAACTTTTTTTTGAACAATTTTTTTACTTTGTTCTTATTTCTGTCCCCTCGGGAGGACCTAGGGCAGTCGACGGCGATAATGCTTAAAATAATCACGAGTCACCTGAAGACGCACAAGAAGACATATAGGCGTTAGCAGCTGCCAGCACCAGCGTTTATTAAAAACATCACTATGATGTATTGCTAGTAATTTCTACGGAATATCCTCGCTAGATCCACGTAATGGGGCTGAAAGTCCTCCACCCTGATAAGGCGGCGGGGAGGGGTGTTTTGTTACTGTGATTTATCGTTTTCTTAATAAATACGTCGAGTGTTGTTCAATGCATCGCCACTGGAGGGTTTCCATTATTAATTACAACACCATTATTATTAATTGTTCTTTTTAATAATGAATGAGAGGTTTGTTAGGTTCGCTTGGCGCTGGGGTAGCCACTCGCTATTAAAACGAATCCTTTATTGCAATAATTCAACCGCTTGCTAACGGTTTTGAACTCAATGAAGTTTTAAAATATACTTTCAAGGGAAAATAAGATGTTGAGACGTTCATCCTATCAGATAAAGGTACATAGCGGAGTAAATACCACTTAACCCACGTTGGAAAACAACAGCACACATGCTTTTATTTTACTGTAATCTAATTTCCATGAAATATTTTGTTTGGTATCGTTTATTTGATGGTATCACATTTACAATACTCATTTTAAAGAGACTGATGTTCTTTATAAAAAAAAATCCTTTAAATGCGAATCGTACCGGCTATCAGAACAGGTAAAACATTTTTAGGGATACACACACCCACACAAATTCTCAATATTTTTGTAAATTAAAAAAATTCTAAACTTCAATTTTCAAATTATGTTAATTTTTAACTTAAGTTAGTGAAGTTAGTTAAGTTTGTGAATGACTCAGTATTTAGGTAACTAATTATGTATGCTCAGAAAACTCTAAGGGTACTTCCTAAATCACCGAAAATAGAGAGTGATATGTTGTTATAAAATATATACAATCAAATTCTAAAGAAAAACCTTAATAAAAATCTTGAAATTATACATAGATAATCATTTGACATCATTGGAAAAACTAAAGGAACAAGCCAAAATAAATAGTAGAAAAGATGTTATTAGCTTTACTACAGAATTTTAAAAGCATTTGTACAAAAAACCTCTTGAAGACGGCACGCAGAGTTTTCTTTTTTTTTTTTTTTTTTTTTTTTAATTTTTTTTTTTTATTATAGATGGGTTTGCTCTTGACCAGCATCTATCCATGTAGGAAGGATGAGGCCGAAGATGGAACGAGCTCACCCAGAAGATGCCACTAAGTATCAGCAATTACAGGCCAATTAGCTTGCTATACAATCTTTACAAACTATTTACATCTATACTTCAAAACCGTATAGCAACGAAAATTGATAATTACCAACCCATTGAACAGGCCGGTTTTCAGTTTGGATTTTCGACCATACACCATATACATACTTTAGACCAAGTTCTTGAGAAATACAAAGAATTTAACCTCGATTACACAAAAGCTTTCAACAGTATCACACATTCGTCAATCTGGAAAGCTCTAAAAACATGCAGAATAAATAAAATATATGTAACCATACTAAAATATAAGCAGCAGAGTCAGATTGGAGCATAGAGGTCAGGAGATAAGTATAAATAGAAACAGGCGTTAGACCGGAAGATCCTTTGTCGCCGAAGCTGTTCATAGCTGTATTGGAAGAAATTTTACCAAAAAAATAACTGGAAGAACATAGGAATTTCACTTCTTGGCCTAACACACCTGAGGTTCGCTGACGATATTGTCCTTTTTGCAGAGTTGGCGAACAAATGAACAAATTATCCAAAATCTGGAGACGGTAGAAGAAGGACAATCCAGGTTACATTTATCTCGAAAAACATATGTCCTTTAATAATAGCAAAAATGAAGTTGACGGAAGGTTTACACAGGCTTGGAAGAAATTCTGATCGCAAAAGGAAATACTAAAAGAAAACTTGAGTCCAAAGATTAAATGAATTGTAATGGACACATTTATCATTTAGCCAAACATGGATATGCTCTAAAAAAAATAATACTTAAAGGTAGACCACAAAAATGGTGCGATGCCAAAGCTTATTTCTCTATCCCAATCGCTTATCTTTTAATCATACTTACGGCATCTATGGCTTTGCTTGTATTAATAAACGACGGTAACCATCTACTGTCAACTAGACCAAGTGACAATATAAAAATAAGGCTACGTTGTATTAATGTTAGCCTGCGGTTTGTAACAAAACCGTCTTGATCATTGCCTTAGTTGTTTTTTTATGTATTTTGCACTGTTTCTACTTTCTGACCTCCATCATACTTCTACGTCTCTCTTATTTCTTCTTATACTCCGGTCCCCACATGAATATGTTTTACCCAAATTGATAGTGCTGTAATTTTTTTTGTCTTTATGACTTAGGAACGCAACAACACCAATGCTTTCTGAAGTCGTGAATTCAAAAAAACTTTTACCAGAACGCTGGGAGATATTTTGCTGGGGAATAAAAAATTAGAAAAGTCTCTTAGAAAGAGATTAGCCAAGGTAACGCGTAAGTAGTCGGCTTACGAGAGTACACATTATAAGGGCACTCTTATAATTCCCTAAACAGACTTGGCCCTTTTTAAGGACATCTTTATTATTTCCCCTTGGCATTGTAAGGGATAAGCACTCTTTTGTTGAAGGAACGCCATGCTATTCATGGAAATAAAATAAAAACAGATGTCGGTTTACTTGTCAATGGAAATGTCTTATCACTTTTTGCATTTTCATGAAGTTTTGTCTGTTTAACGTGGTCGTTATAATGGTGTAGCAATGGGGTCACCACGCCTGGCGGCAGAAACCATTTCTTACATATTTTTACGGTATAATTAGAATGAAACTATGCTCTTGTATAAGCAATGGTCGCCGGAACCAATTTTCCCATTTTATTTTTTAATTTTATTTTAACAAGAAAATCAACAGTACTTTTAATTTGGAAAAAATATATTAATATAATGCACCATGTTGCCGCTGGTAGGTTTGATTCGTAGTTTTCATCACGAAGAACACTTGCTTTTTTGAATAAAAAAAGTGTCTGTGTCAGCTCCGACGCACGACTGACCGTCTTTGACTACGCAATAGGAAAAAGAGAGTAAGTAAAAGCGCCATCTATTATACTACAACAGAATTAGGTGAAGCGGCGACATCTATCGAATTTGGGTAGAACTGCTTAGAAGACGATAACGCTTTTTAGTTAACGCTTGTATTAATATACTCCCCATAAAATTTTCATATTCATAAAGCTTATATGAAAATTGATTCTTAAGGAGTAAATTCCAAAAATTAAAAAGTTTACAAATATTGTTTTTCACAAATTGGTGTGTATAAGTGTGTGTATTTGTAATCGCCATCAATTCCTCGCCATTTAACTTTGATTCTTAAACCTTAACCTTAAAATATATGTTATCCTAATTTAATATTATATATGCGAAAGAGAGATTTTTTTTACGCATTCCCATTTTAACTACTCAACCGATCATTAAATTTTACATATACCTTGTCAGGAATATAGAATAGGCTTTCATTCAGAAAAAAAAGCACGGTTCCCGAGATATTAAATATTTTTTCAAAAAAAAAACAGTTTCTTCACGTTGTACTTATGTTGCCGAGATCAAAAAAAATTGTTTTTGGAATTTTTGTCTATTTGTCTATATGTCCGTTTGTCTGTGCGTTTGTGCGTGAAAATCTCAGGAACGGCTTAACCGATTTGAATGCGGTTTTCAATAATGTATTATAGCAAACTTCCCGTAACATTTAGTGTTTGTTTCTTTCCAATCGGTCTATAAACAAAAAAGTTACGCGCTATACCGAATACCACGCGTACGAAGTTGCGGGCTCAGCTAGTCAAAAATTAAATCAAAAAATTTAAAGCCTGACAAAAATATAAATGAGCGGAAGAGCGCCGACGAAGTCAATCATTTATACATAATGGGTTCTTATGACCCTGTCAAGGTCGTCAACAATTCTGTTCTCTAATCAAAGGAACGATTTTTCAAAAGCGATTACGAAATTCAAAAATTTCTATTATTCTCACGGTAAGAAAGTGCTTTAAATGGAGGACATTTAAAGCACTCACGGTAAGAAAGTGCTTTAAAAGGAGGACATTTAAAGCGCTCACGGTAAGAAAGTGCTTTAAATGGAGGACATTTAAAGCACTTTCTTACCGTGAGGCGCAACCATGGAACACAGCCACGTGACTATTCCATGAGCTCTATGTCTCTGTAATCTGACAAAAATTGTAAGGGTCATTTTCCTGCATTCATTTTGTTGAAAAGGTTTCGGATCATAGATAATGGGTGTTGTAAGCCGACACCGGCTA
Source organism: Bembecia ichneumoniformis (assembly GCA_910589475.2). Lineage (NCBI taxonomy): Eukaryota > Metazoa > Arthropoda > Insecta > Lepidoptera > Sesiidae > Bembecia > Bembecia ichneumoniformis. Next base: position 329,027 of record OU342538.1, on the reverse strand, counting down.
AGCCACTAGTGTTAATAATTCTGTCATTTCATACTTTCATACCTTATCATTTTTATGAATTCTTCAAAATAAATTTTAGCTATTGCTTACGTGAAGAGTCCATAAGTCGCTGCTGCATTGAGGATTTTGATTAAATAAAAATATAAGTATACCAAACTTTGATAAATTATGTACTGGCCATGTAAATTTTGATATAATTTCTATTAATTATTGTTAATTAATAATTAGAATTTAATCTCTGGAACTACAAAATGAATTTGAAAATGTCTAATAGGATTTATACGTCTAATTTAAAAAAGTGTTAATTCATTGTTTTATTAACATTATTGCCTTGGTATTATGTCTATGTAAATACTTTTTAATATTAGGTATTTCTTTTTAGTTAAAAAAATAATTATTATTGAAAAATGCAAAAAGTAGTAGGAAATTCGAAATACTTGAAACGCAACGCTATTGGTCAGATCGAATGTGACGTCAAAGTCTATGATGGCAGTGTCAACAAGCGCATAATTGTTTGATTTGTGATTTGTTATTGTAGACTGTGACGTCACGACAAGCCCGCCAAAAGGGGGGGCCTGTTAAAAATGCCTGTAGCTGTTAATTAATTTTAACAATGTTTTTTGTTATTAAATTTTAGTTTTTCGGCGTTGGATATTTTTTTACGGTTATATAACGATATAACCCATCGTATAAGTAATATTTTAAAAAAATGTGCATATTCCCTATTATCAAATAGCCCAATTCTTGAGGAAGGGCTATTTAGCTTCACACTACCTTTAGGAGGCGAGCCAGAAGAAAAAGAAGGAAAGCTAAATGACAGAGCGCATACAGAAATTTAAAATCAAGCATTACCGAGAACAAATTTAAATTAAACGAAGAGCGTTTAGGGTTAAGGTTTCCGGGGTTCGATTCCCGGCGGGGTCAACTTTGAAAAATGAACTTTTCAAATTTGGCTCTGATCTGCAGCGGGATGGTAGTGGCAGGGCACACTGCTTACCGCCGCCTATTACGTTGAAAGGTCCGAAGTCGGTCCCCAAATGCATTTATTGACTGCTCTTAAACGGTGAAGGTAAACATCGTGAGGAAACCTGCATACATTAAAGAAGGAATTCTAAGGTGCTCATACGCCCTTGCCGAGAGGGTAGGCCTGTGCCTCTGCAGTCTATTAAATGATGATGTCGAAACGGAGGGTGAGACCGCAGACTTTCTTATGAAATTAATATCTCTAAGGGTTGTTTGACACACTTATATTATGTATAGGGAATACCTATACAAAATAGGTCCTGAAAGGACATCCCTTTCGGGTGATAATAATGACACTTTACAGTTTACCATTATACATACCTTTCCATCCCATGTAGGTGCAGCATTTTTCTCTCAAGCTTCTTCTTTTGAGCTGGCCATAGAGGGTTCGCCGTTTTTTCCAAGTTCCAATATTCATTTTATCTAGATGTAGGTATTAATATATTAAGAAATGGATATTTTTTCAGTGTTATTTTAATCTATCTTATATATAAAAATATTCATTTTTATATTCCCCATTTCTCCTGGTCACGGCATCACGCGTGAACGGGTAGACCGATTTTAATTCGGTTTCCGCTAATGGAAAGAGGGATAAACGGGGAATGTTTTAGGGTATATAACAATTGCACGCCGGGCGAAGCCGGGTCGCTAGTAACATATAAAACATGCTTGACTAGAATGTACGTAAGAAAAGCAAAATTTTTCGCTCCGATATGTCTGCAACCTCCTCGAATTGAATAACGAATAATAATCAAACTATAGAAGTATGTGGATCTCTTTTCCGTTTAGTTCTGTGCCAGAACTAAACTATTAGAACTACATGGACCCTTATAATGCACCCTCTTGTCGTATAACACACACGTTTTACTCAAATATGTTTTTTACCACTCGTACATAGACGATATTACATATAATTGAAAATCTAATAATAATGTATAATATTATTAGATTTTCAATAATATAATATTTTTTAATGTATATAATTCTGTTACTCAATCCGCTTAAACTGTTGATCGTATTTGAATGTAACTTGGCATAAATATAGACCGTCTTCTGGATTAACGCCTGGAAACTTTTTATCGCAAAGGAAAACAAGAATCGAAAGAGCCATCATAAAATATCTGTGTGCGCACAGTGAGATTAGTTTAAAGTAAAGACTTGTCGCACTAGGAAGTTAGTGGAATTTGGGAATATGGTGAAAATCGGTCAGGCATCGAATGGGCACCAGCACGAGGGCAGCCAGTCGTCTGTCACGGACAATTTGAACTAAATGGGCCACGACTCATTTACTCCCAACTCGCTGGACATGCACATATACTAACTATTCACACAGATCAGACACTGCTCATTTCATTAGGTAGGTATAGCTTACTAGATTGAAATTTTATTTCGCAAAGGTAAGAAAAGTACAATAACAAAACTAGCTTCGTCCCGCTGTTTCAACCGCCGTTAAATTTATTACTTCGTATTCACTTTGCATACTTGCTATTACTTCGTACTTTTGCTCGGCTTCTAAGGGTCATAGCATGATCAGAGACAGTCTAACATTCCTCAAAAATTAGGGTAACGCGTTCAACCAACAAAACAAACTCTTACTTTTATTCATTTGTATAGACTAGCTAAACTCGCGACTTCGTGCGCGTGTAGTGCGGTATAGTGCGTAACTTTTTTGTTCGTAAACCGATTGGAATGAAACAAACACTAAATGTTACGGGAAGCTTGTTACAATACATTAGTGAAAACCGCTTTCAAATCGATTAAGTCGTTTCTGAGATTGGCGTGCACAAAAGCACAGAGAGATAAACAGACAAAAATTCTAAAAACTATTTTTTTGACCTCAGTAACATAAGTACTACGTGTACAAATTGTTTTTTTGAAAAACATTTTTATTGTACAGAATACAGATCGTTATGATTACAGATATACATATTTATAAATGAGGTAGGCTAAGAATTAAATGAGTAAACTATATTTATAACAGACACTATATTTTAAAATGGCTCCATTTTTAAAATTATTATTAAAACAATTTTTATACGTATTATTGACAAAAAGAGCTGCAGCACTATTAATTTGAACAAACAGGGTTTTCTTTTTATAATTTTATATACTTAAATAACTTTAGAACAACAAAACAATCACTACATTACAAAAGTTGTGTGTTCGTGTTTTAACATATCTCTGGTTCGTGTATCTAGTGCGTTTTTATGAGCGACCTATCCTACATAAAAGGGGTTACAGCTATTTGTCCATCGTAGCCTGTATAATTTGCGTTTTTAAACGATTTCTTAATAACAGTATGCACAATTAATCGAACCGATTGGACAAAAAAGTTCATATTGTTTAATCGATCGAACCACGTGGCATACGAGTAGATGGTACACTTTCATTTCAAGGGCGAATCATTATAATAGGGGATCGGACAGTAATCAGATTGAAATCTAAAATGTACTTAGAAAGAAAATATATATTTTTTTACGATTATTTATCGAATAATAATTTAATATAATTCATTTAAATATTTTTAAATGAAGAAATAAAATTTTATTATTTACAATATTTTTAATCTATACTGAAACACCAATCACAGTGCGTGACGTCATTTGTGGGCACTCATTGTCTTATGCCAATGCAGCTGTTTTGTTATGATATGACCACAAATGACGTTACGCGCTCTCAGATGAACTATCGTGGCGTTTTGGCGGCATTTTCAAACAAACAATATTAAAACATGATTTTGAGTACCTAAAAGGCTATAAATAAATAAAATAGTATTTTTTATGGGAATAAATATCCATGAAGATTAATTTAAAACACTTTCTGAAAATTTGTCCGATCCCCTATTATTCATGCTCTAATCTCGAAAAGTTGTAAACAGATTTTATTTCTGTAACGGAAAAAGGAAGGGATTTCTGTAAAGACTTTCTGAGGGGTGGTAATGAGTTAAGATTGGTTTAAATTGGCCGATTTCTCATGCGTTACTTAAACCGTTTGATATGATTCCATTTCAGCAATCTCTGACATAAATGTGGACGTTAAATTGATCCACAAAGAAGTTCGTAGATCTTTCTTCTATCAAAAAGGAAAAATGTCTTTCCATTGAAAGCTTTTTAATACTGTCAAATCGAAATCGCAGGCCACAGCTAGATTTAATTGTAATCCTTCCGCGAACAGACCCTTTGATGAGTGGTTTGGGTGCTTGCCTAAATGCTCTGTTCTAGGCTTCCCGGGTTCGATTCCCGGCAGGGTCAACTTTGAAAAATCAACTTTTCAAATTTGGCTCTGATCTGGATTTGGAAAGTAGTGGCAGGGCACAATTCGCAGTCATTTGGGCAGCCCGTCTAGCGGCAGTAACCACCCCCTACAGAAAACCACCGTGAAATAACAGCACGTGTGCTGTTGTGTTTCGCTAAGTGAGTAAGGGATGCCAGAGTCCATTTCCCTATCCACTCCTAATCCCTTATCCTTAATCCTACTGCAATCGGCAGCGCACTTGCAGCAGCTTAGGCGTTGCTTGTGTTATAGGCGACGGTAGCAACCTACCATCAAGTGGACCGTCAGCCTGTCTGCCAATCTTAACTTAAAAAAAAAAGACAGATGATCTTTTATATTTGTTTACTTGTAACATGTGTCCAGTCTACGTGATATTTTAATGTCTATGATCGGTACAAGCATCCTGCCGAGTTGCGAACTAGCCCGCTCGACCGTGCCAACCATGGGCTCTAATAAAGAACTACGCATTTTTTATTTCAAATGCCTTACACCGAAAGTTATATGATGTGAATAAGCTCAAATTGGGATTAATCGACTTCATTGGCAAAATATTTTATTTTTCTATAACAATATGCAGTGAATACAATTTTTTTTTAGTAAGAAATTTTTTAATCACACTTCTCTTACACAACAGACATTAAAGTACACTTAAAATATAATTAAAGAAAAAGATTGATTATTCTATAAAATAAATAATAGTATATAAAAATAATAATTATAATATAATATATATAGATAAAAGAAAAGCCTACAAAGAAAGTTTTTTAATATTTTTTACTGTAAACTAGCTGTGCCCGCGACTTCGTACGCGCGGTATTCGGAATAGCGAGTAACTTTTTCATCAGTTAGCCTTTCTAACATTAGCAATGCACAAACACACAGACAAACAACGATTTTATTATAACTATGTATGATGATAAAAGTATGATAAATAGGACACTGCCGTATGTAAATAATTTTACAAAAGAGGTAAAATTCACAAGTTTCTATATCCGAGGTCATACGGGAAACCATTCATATAATGGGTTTTTCTCCCATTTTTTAGGGTTATTGTTTGTCTATTGCCATTGTTTTATCAATAGCTAAGTACTCTTTATTTCGTCTATCATAATTAAATGAATAATTTCAAATTTGCAATGGATAGTGATAACATAATCGAGATATTACAAGTCGGTAAGAAGTACAGGCGATATGGAATGGCGGCTGTGACCCCCGACAGCAATGAAAGTAAATCTCTCCCAGTATTGACCCCCCAGGGTATTATCTATGGGGTCATTGGGGGGAGACATTAGACAACTTTGTTCCGAATTATTTTTCCTTTCGCCGTACTGCCCTATATGTCATCTCGTAATTATTTCTTCGGAAAGAGAATTTCTGATGTTTAAATGTAGAGACTTCGTTTCTTTGAGAGTCGAGTCAGTGACAGACAATTTTATAAGTTTAGACCTATGTATAATTGGTTTTACACACATTTATTCATTTATGATCTTCATTTTATTCTTTTTCCAATATAAGTGTACATTATTATTATTATTATTTTGTACGTCGATGTTTAAGTAATGTTTTTAATGTGCTTGTAATAAGTAATGCTATTAGGCGTTTGCTAAAATAAAACATTATTTTGTTTACACTTCAATATGGTAGAGAGTCAGCGTCATCTATAAAAACAACCGACACTGGGGAGAAACCGATCCCGATATAATAAAGAATCTATCCTATTCGTTTTAACTGTATCGCTATTGCTGGTTCCTACCAGAACCTTCCGGCGGTAGTCGACCTCTCTATAGAAGGTCGCAGATTAATTAGCTCCTTCAACTAATTCCTCTTCCTGCCTATGGTTCATGGGTTTTTGTATCTAATAATATCTGTTCGTCTATACAAAAAAGATCACTTTGAACACTCTAAGTCTTTGACACACAGTTTAATACACAAGGTACACTAGGTAAATCCCATAAATTTCAGTTATAATATAATAACTGGCGGTGACGCAGTGGGAAAGATGCCGTAAACCAACTCAGTAAATTTACTGACTGAACATACGGTGAAGGAAAACATACGCCAAAGAAGAAATTCTAAGGTGCAACGCCACCTAAGCCCTAAGTTGAGTGGGTTGGCCTGTGCCCTGCAGTGGAGACATATAATAGGATCTTTACATGCTGCACTCTATCAAATGCCTTTTCATAATCAATGAAAGCGACATACACATTAGTACCCATGTCCCAGCAGCCGAACCATTTCTAAAGCCGAACTGTGTGTTTGAAACATTACTGTCTATTATTTTGTAAATCCGGTTGTGAATGATCTTAAGAAATATCTTTAGAACGTGGCTCATAAGAGAGATGGTGCGGTGTTCATTACATATTTTGGCATTCCTATTTTTAGGTAGTGTTATAAAGATGGATTCAAGCCAATCGTCGGGAATGATCCCACTGTCATAGATATCATTAAAAAGTTGTACAAACATCTGAATATTTTTATCAGCCAATAACTTTGACACCTCAGCAGAAACTTCGTCGGGACCAACAGCCTTCCTGCTTTTAGCAGAGTTTATAGCTTTAACTACCTCGGATTTTGTTATTGAGGGTCAACTAAGTTCATTTAAATCTTGTAGAAGAGATGGTCTTATGTCATCAAATAGCTTTTTAATGTAATGTTCCCATATCGATCATTTTTCTTGTAAGTCGTATGCGATTACCTAAGGTTCCATTAAGTTTTTTGTAAATGTTACAATAGTCGTGCCTTTCTTGAAGTTTCTCAATCTCGAAACACAGGTTATTGATCCAATCCTCTTTAGCTTCAACACGCAGTGTACTAATTTTTGTGAGAAGTTTTATATTTCTGAACATCCTTTCCCTTGACTTGACGTCTCTCATCCATAAGTCTCAATATTTCTTCTGTAACCCACTCACCCCTCCTCACACAAGGCAAAGGTGTCAATAATTCCTTCAACGTCTTGTGGATTTTACTTCTTCGGATTACTTCATTTTCTTAAATTTTATTTGATGTAATTAAAATTACTTATTTGGATGGTGCACACATCTTGTTTATTTCTTAATTACTTCAAAACATCTAAAATAACTTATATATATAAAATATTTTACAACGATCTATCCAGATGTATAAAAACACAAGTATTAAGTTCAAAATTCATTAACACGAACTATCGTTGTTTTAATCAATTTATTATTTTAAGACGCGCTCTCTTAGAACCATCGAAATATAATATAATGTCATTCCAGTTCACTGCTCAGAACCCTTGATCTGGTAAATAATAAAATTCATATTTTTACTTGTGCTCTAATGAATTCGCGCTCATTAAATATGTTACTTTATCGTGTTAGGATTAGCCTGCAAAATCAATAAATAAAAATAAAACGTTAAAAATGGCCTATCAAAATATCGTAACATTTTCCACAACTGCTATAATAGGCGAAATGTATCTAATGTAGGTAACAAACTTTAAAAAGAATTCTATTAAAAAAAACGGCTTTGGAACCGAATCAACGAATTCCAAAGTAATCGGTGGATCGTTTTAAAGAAAATAAATATTTGGAACAATAGGTCGTTTGTCTGTTTGTCTGTCATTTAATTGGTTTAGAACAGGGTCGCCGAGGGCACTGAACTGTCCTCTCTCGGGTGGGTCAGTCGATTCGCGGAACAGATAAATTCACTAAATGGATAGCACAGACTAAAGCCACACAAATGTCTGATATTAAAAACCAAATAACAAAATAAAATCTGTTTAACAAAACAGATCTTTACTATATGCGTTTAATAGCACAAGATGCTCGATGGCCTCAACAGAGTTTTCCAAAATGTATGGACAAGACGGAAGTTATATCTAATGTCCATGCTGTGCCCACCGGACACAGTTGGAAATTCAACTCTCGAAGTTGTTGACGAGTACATCTACTTGGGACAAACAGTCCAATTAGGTAGAGTCAACTTCGAGAAGGAGGTCAATCGTGGAATCCAGCTGGGCAGCGTTCGAGAATTCCTCAATGTCTTAAAACAAAAGTTCGTCAATGTGTGTTGTCAGTGATGACATATGGCGCTGAAACGTGGTCTCTAACTATGGACCTCGTAAGAAAGCTCAACGTTGCTCAACGAGCTATGGAGAATGCTATGCTCGGGGTTAAACTGCGAGATCGAATCAAAAATGAGGTGATTCGTAGACGAACGAAAGTTACCGACATGACCCTGAGTTGAAGTGGCAGTGGGCAGGACACATAATACGGAGAGCCGACGGCCGCTGGAGCCGGAAGGTTCTAGAGTGGAGGCCACGGACCGGCAAGCGCAGGACGTCAACCCACTAAGTGGACAAACGACTTGATAAGGGACGCAGGTCGACGGTGAATCCAGGCTGCTTTTGATCGTTCATTTTGGAGAATTAAGGGGGAAGGTTTTTATCCAGCAGTGGACGTCCTATTGCTGAGATGATGAATAGCACAAGTGCTGATATTTCGCAGACGTCTTTTGCGAATGAGTGTGCTTTATCTGTATTAATGGCTGAAATGTAAAGCAAAAACAGAGTAATGCAAAAATGCTTCCAACCCATGCAGAAAAAGGTACCTTATAGGTACAAAAAAGGTACTAGCGACCCGCTCCCGGCTTCTGTGCCGATTTTTTTTTTTAATTATATATAAAAACCTTTCTCGTTTAACGCCCTTTCCATTAGTGAAAACCGCATCAAAATCCTTTTAATGGTTTAGGAGGAGTTAGCGGACGTAGGCGGCGACTTAAATTTATACAATGTAAGGATGCTTAATACAACAAAAGGTTGAAATAGGGGAATGAGCTCTGGCGGTCTCGTGTAAGGGAACGGTTTCTGTCGCCAGACGGACTACTCCATTTATGACTGTGAAACGCAGTGTGCCCTCTTAAAAGCACAAACAGAATAACGGATAAAGCACATGAAAATGGCATCCATTGCGAGACTGGAAGGCGGTTTCTCATTTGAAATGAGTGTTTATACTCGTATGTACATAGCTACACATAGGTACGAGGGTAGATTAGGAAACTCCACGAGGCAAACAAACTAAGCCAGTGGCTAAAATAATGATTACTGTCAAAACCCAAAGTTAAATTATTTTAGTTCGGCCCTCGGGCTTTATCGCGAAGGGTCCGTTTAGGCACATTTGCCGCCCTACCCTAATTAAATAGGTAATTATAGTGTGAACGCCGGATACGACTCCGCAAGATAAACATGCCGACGGAGCTGCCTCCTGTTCCACTTTACTACTAAACAGACAATATTTCTAATGCAATATAATTATGTACACAAAAAAAATTGAATTATGTCCTATACATATTCCGTCATAGGAAAGGCGAATCAATTTTATTTTTTGCGTTTAATATATTTATTTAAAATTAGCAACCCGTCCCTCGCTTCGCACAGGGTTTTCCGGGAAATTTTTATTATCATAGGAACCTTCCTCGGACTTCGAAGGATATTAAAAAAAAAACTAAGCCGAATCGGTTCAGCCGTTCTTGAACTTTGCGCTTAGCAACACATATTCATTTTTATTATTGTAGATGTTACAACTTCTTCCGTAATCTAAGACGTAGAAATTATCATTTGAGAGGCACTTATGCAATTTTATTATGCCTAGGACAAGTTGATCAACTAAAAAAAATAAGGCCATCTGTTTCGAAAGTTCAGTACCAATACCTATACTTTTAAAATAATAGGTACTTTTTTTGATAATAGGTACTTTTTTTGATGAAATTTCCATTTCGGGAGAAAACGGTTTCCACTGACTAAATCTTAACAAATCACTTTGATTTTGATATCGATCGTTTCAGCACGATATATTCTAGGTTTATAGGTTTCGTTTTTTTTAAAAAATTACACTGTTTTTATAAAATAAACGGCTTAATTCGACAAAGTTTTAATCACAAAAATTAAGTTATTTGAGATTAAGTTATTTGGTTTGAATTTATTGCAAATTTTGAAAAAAGGAAAACCTATAAACCTAGCCTTTCATTGTGTCAATAACATATTAAAAAATCATGGAGATTGGAAAATATTTAGAAGTGGAAAAACATTTTCTCTTTTTGTATGGACGAATACGTACTATTCTTTCCTCTTAAGGTGCGGCTACACATGCGCTTTGAATTAAATACAGAGCTTTTTTTTTGTAAAATATCCCTAAGTTTAAAATCCACGATATGGTCTATCTGTGTGCCAGTTTCATCTTAATCCATTGCGTGATTTACGTGATCCAATTGTTAAATTGATAATTTATTTGTTACTCGTTTATCCAAAGCATAAACCAAAAATCAAACAATTAATCAATGACACTAAACACTAACCTTTGAGTAAAACTAATTTTAAAACAATTTTGATCAAGTGGACGCCTAGATCTCAAACAAAAAGAAAAGGAGGAAGGCAGAGGAAACGTTGGTCTGACGACATCGAAAAGATTACGGGTCCGTCATGGAAGGAGGCCTTTGTGTCACAAAGACACGCCGACACTCAATAACTTGTTTTTATTAATTGTTACTTACATTACATATAAATAATTATAATTATTTAAAACAATATTTTTTCGACCAAGTGTTTTTGAAACCGGAATTTACATATGGACTCCGATATCTATTTGAAAAAGAACCCATCATATGTAGGATGTCATTTTCTTGAACTTCTCTCTATCAAAAGCCAAATGGAACAGTTGCTCGACTATTGTAATTTCCAGTCCACTCCTGGATTTTTCGCAACCATGACTTTTCCTTCGCCCTGCCCAGCCCACTCTTCCTTTCCACCATGACCATATGTAACCAATTTTATAATATTAAAAATTATTATCCGCCAGTCATAGAGGTAGACATAAAATTGGCACAAATTAGAGACGCCATTTTTAACTTTTTGCTTTGAATTTTTTTAAAAAGCAAATAAACTGCGCAAATTCAGTATGTTCGCATACAGAACCACACTTAACGAACGGCAATCAAAACATTCATCTATGATTAAATTATAAAATCGAATTTTCTCCCGGCTAATATTCCGAATAAAAAACCGTATTGGAAGGCAATGAAAACATTTCGTACGCTGAAAGCCATCTTTTTCATAAATTTTAGAGAGCATCTAACATTTTTAATTGAATCCAGTCAGCATAACCTTTTTTTAGTCGAAACCATTAATTGGAGAGCTTATATCGCCTGTAATTTAAAATAATTAAAACTACACAGACTGAAGTTTCTAAGCAAAACTTCATTACTTTTAATTTTTGTTAACAATATTTAAAATTATATATATTAAAAATTAATTTTATAAGTGACTAGCTGAACTCGACCACGCTTCGCTGCGGCCCGTACGGCGGTGGAGTGCGCGTGGGGCGCGCGGCACTGGACACTGCTTATATACATATAATACTAATGTTATATGGATTATTCAACCCAAAAAGAAATTTTCAATTCAAACCAGTAGTTCTTAAGATTACCGCGTTCAACCAAACAAACAAACAGATTTATATATTATTAGTATTAGTATAGAGTATAGATAGATATTACCTACTTAATGTGTTAGCAATGTGGTGAGAAAAGAACCTTATCGGAAATACTACTTGGCAATAATGCTTACAAAAGAACTCTAATTTGGAGGAGAAGTTTATCGCTTATTAATATTTAGCTGAAAGAAAAAATACTATTATTATTTCAAGTAGTTCACCATCATCAGCCGTAAGGGTACGTTCATCATTGCTGGAAAAAGGACTCCCATAGTCTTCTGTCCAGTCTGCGCTTGCTGTTATATTTATAGTATACTATTTTTTTTATTTATCGACGCACCAACAGCCTGACAAACGCCTAAAATAAATTACACTCAATTAATGGAAAAACACATGCGTTTATTGTTATCATTTAAACCAATTGTAAATGTGGTTCAAAATTGGTATAATGATTAAAAAATAAAAATAAAATAATGGATTAGGATGACCTGTGATATTATAGATTGTAGAAATGTGTGAAATGTTTTGAGGAGCCCGTTGGATGAGTCTCTATTCTAGGATTCTCGGGTTTGATTCCCGACAGGGTCAACTTTGGAAATGAATTTTTCAAAGTAGTACCTGGTCTGGATCTGGAAAGTAGTGGTATGGCACACTGTGTTTCGCAGTCTTTTGAACAGCCCGTCTGGCGGCAGTATGCACCCCCTTACAGAAGACCACCGTGAAATAACAGCACGTGTGCTGAGTTCGATGAGTGAGTAAGGGATGCCAGAGCCCATTTTCCTAAGCCTTGCCAATCCCTTATCCTTAATCCTACTGTAGTTTGCAGCAGCGCACTTGCACTGTGGCATTGCTTGTGTTATAGGCGATGATAGCCACCTACCATCAAGTGGACTGTCAGCCTGTCTGCCGACCTTAACATAAAAAAAGAATATGGATCAACACACAGTTGCCTATAACACAATTCAAAAATAAAAGTGCACATATAACATTGTTTACAATTTCAAGGCGTCAAAAAAATAAAACCAGCATCTTAGACTGAATTAACTGAGCATAGTCCAACAAGAATCTTACTGACAAATTAAATTATGGAAGGAAATTGTTTCTTGGAGAATACAACCATTTTTTTTTCTTTTTTTTCTAAAAAATATATAAATACATTAGTAATTACTAACATCCAAATTCAATTATTATACATTTATTTTAACTTAGTTAAATATGTGCTTTAATTAATTATTTATCTTATAATATAAAATTTATTTAAAAAATCTTGATTAATAGTCTAAATTGTTTGCAGATTAACATATTGTATAATTCAGTTATAGGGTCGATGCCGCAGGCGGACCTGTTAGATGGGGTTTTCCTTTTATAATCTGTATATAAATGTATATTTTTTTTAGTATATAATAATAAATACATTAAGTTTTTATATAGTACGGTATGTAATGTAAATAATTAGTTTTATTATTTTTAATTGGTTGTATTTAATTATTAAATTAAATCCAAATGCTCGATTCAAAAAAATTATAGCTACAATATGTTTTAAGATTATACAGTTTGTTTTATTTCAGTTTGGAAAGATAGCATCGAAATGAAGTAGCGAGACAAGAAGAATCGAAAACAGAAGTTCAAATAAAGATTGTAACATTGTTAAATTAACAGACATTAGCCTTTGCCAAAAACTCGAGTAACGATGGTATTACATTCAAAAATCCCGAGTTCGATTCCTAGCAAGGTCAACTATAGAAGGTTGACCTTGACTAAGTTTCGCCCCTAGCTTATCCCTTTTATTTATTTATTTATTTATTTTCAAGGAAAACTTACAGTGACATATTTTATACAACATTTACTTAACAACTAATTTGGCACATTAATTAGACACCATTTATAAGTTTCCGCATATTGAGTCTACATATAAAAATTAATAAAACCGTTTCTAACCAAGCTAAGTAAGAAAAAAAAAAAGAAAAATTAATACTAAGTAAACAAATAAAGCAAAAAGAAAAGGAAAAGAAAAAGTCTGCAAGCAAGAAGTCTACAGTGAATCATCAAACCAAGATTTCGAAAGTAATTGTCTTATTTTATAAATCTTTGAATTATATTTATCGAGCTCTGGAAATTCAACCAAACTATTAACAAATTTGACAGATCTGGGAAAGAAAGAGTTCTTCCCATAATTTGTGGCCTAATATCTGGAACTTAGTTGTGATGCCATCCTAACAGACCTAACAGACCTACAAGGAACTTTTATGGTTTGAGTGACTCACACAACAGCACACATGCTGTTATTTTACGGTGATGTTCCCAGTGTGGCAAAACGCAGTATGAATTGATCCATCCATGATAATATAATCGTTTCATTACATATATGCAAAGACGGCTTAATATGCTCGACCAGACAATGCACGTCAATGAATTAGATTTAGTGTTAATTTAATGACGTGCCACTAACAGAGAATACAACCTGAGGCTGCTCACCGCTACCGTTGGCTGCAACGTCATTATCATCATACAGCCTACCTACACCTGTCTGATAGCAATGGGCTTTAAACAAGATATAACAATAAAATTACAATAAAATATAAAAAATTCTCTATATAAAGATATCATAAAATAAAGTTGATGTCCGCTTCGGTCTGTTTCTCGCTCCGCTTCTAAACCACTGAATGGATTTTGATACGGTTTTTACCATAGATAAAATAACAAAATACAGTCAAGGAATGTAACCATATTGAATCACTTAACAAACAAAAAATGTACGATATAAAGTATAAAATATAGTATAAAAAACTGTTTTTTTTTTAGTTAAACAAGCCATTATTCAAAAATATGAACATTGGAGATTGAATTAACTCCGACGATAGTCGATAGCGACTTTTTAAATCGATGAAATTTACGGAAAATTGTTGCAAAATTGGCAACATTTCTTAAGAGTCTCTATGGACCTTTATGAACGCACATTTTTAGAAAAAAATGATGACGGTAAAAGTTTAACAGACAATGGGGAAATCCGGATTAATTTCGCATTTTGTGATGTTTTGTGGGATTTGAAGGGCATCGTTTATTAAATACTTTTATCGCCTGGCAAGACCGTTGCTATGGAATCATACTGCCAACAGAATTAGCACAATAAGCTTAGCGTAGGACGTCCACCCACAAGGTGGACAGATGATCTGAAAAGGGGCGCGGGTCCATCCAGGCTGCTTCTAACCGGTGCAGCCGGTTGGAAAATTATGGGGTAGGCCCACTATGTCCAACAGTGGACGTCCTACGGCTGTCATGATGATGATGAATCTATGTTTTTTAAATGTCTTTTTATGTATGAAATACAAAGAAACTTATTTCCCCACGTAATATAGATATCCTCGTCCATCGTGAAGGCTTGAAAATAAGCAACTGAGTATCTCTTGCAATCAACTAATAGCCAAAAATTTTAGTC
This sequence comes from Bembecia ichneumoniformis, assembly GCA_910589475.2. Classification (NCBI taxonomy): domain Eukaryota; kingdom Metazoa; phylum Arthropoda; class Insecta; order Lepidoptera; family Sesiidae; genus Bembecia; species Bembecia ichneumoniformis. Next base: position 313,847 of record OU342538.1, on the reverse strand, counting down.
GTCTGTTAAACGCTTTTGCGCCTTAACTAATCCACAATCAACCGAATATCATTATTCGGTTAAGGATATTAAGGATATAAAAAATGGCCTTCCCGACTTCCCGAGGGATCATTTCAAAGTAGAAATAAAAAATCAACGCCTGACAAAAATATTACAAAGATTAAATAAATGTTTTAACACATAAGAAAATGGAGCGCGGACGAAGTCACGAGCGAGAGTTAGTTGTGAATATATAATACACCAGTTAAACATTGCTGTAGGATAAGGGTGGTGGATCCCAGGACATTGGTAAGGGAGGATCGCGTAACATATGCGAGTGGCAGCAACATACTTATCTGTTGGCAACATACTTGTCTACGTATATGCAATAGAACAGTGCATCGTACATGATGGCGGTAATTAGCTTAATTAGAGATTTCTCGTTTGAATGCACCTTCGCGCCGTGAAAGGCTTCACTTACATTGCATTACACAGAGACCAGCACACACGTTACGCTATTAAGCGAATTATCTGATTCTCGTAGACACATTATCAATTTTCAATCATTTGAAATCGTAATATTTCATTAAATTATAACCTCGTTATGGACGAGGAAATGAGGAAGAAGCCTTAGGTATAATATATTTTTTCAATCAGGTACTAATTTATGATACACAGGTCAACGAAACATCTATTCTATAGATACATACTATATATAAATATAATAAAATCGTAAACAAGCCGTGTTTACATTAAATATTTTTTCAAAAAATAATTTTTACACATTGTACTTATGTTACTGAGCTCCTAAAAAACAGTTTTTACAATTTTTGTCTGTTTCTACGTTTGTGCATGCTAATTTCAAAAACGGCTTAACCGATTTAAATTCGGTTTTCACTGATGTATTGTAGTAAGCTTCCCGTAACATTCAGTGTTTGTTTCATTCAAATCGGTTTACAAACAAAAAAGTTACGCCCTATACCGAATACCACGCGTACGAAGTTGCGAGCTCAGCTAGATGTGAATATGTATAAGTCGTCAGAAAGGCTGACGGTCCACTTGATGGTCGGTGGCAACAGTCGTCCATAACATAAACAACGCCATAGTGCGACAAGTGTGCTGCCGACCTTAGCAGTATTAAGGATAAGGGTTAGGAAGGAGATAGGAAAAATGGGCACTCACTCACACTCACTCACCGAACCACAGCACACATCATTTGACGGCGGTCTTTTGTAAGAGGGGCGGTCACTGTCGCCAGACAAGCTGCCAACTTATGACCACTTATGGCAATGTGTCCAAAGTCATCCCTGCCGAGAATTGAATCCCGAGTCAAAGTAGAGCGCTAATGGAAGGACCTTAACAGGGAACGCTAGCAACGTTTTTCCATACAAATGTATTCCCCTATTTTGTCCCTGGATAATACTTCTAGAGCAATAATTTTTTGTCATAAAACCTAGATCTGCTAATGCTATGTCCCTATCATTTCTTTTTTTCCACCAAATAATTACATATGAACATATGACTCTTCAGAAATGGTAATAAATGGCCCTTTGTACCACCCTAATCAGACGACTATGAAACAAATTTGAAAGATTTTTAAGATAAAAAAAATTGATAGGGACATAGACTCATTCATCTTCAAAATATTTGTGCAAGAAATTATTCGTTAGGCTCAATTTTTAGGGAGAAAACGGGAGAATACGAAACCTCGATTTAGTCAAAAATTTAGTTAGTATAATCGGTCTGAGCTGCATTTAGTCGATGTACCTCGATCACGAACAAAGCGTTTCAGTTCCACCTTCCTTGTTCGAACTGCTAAGGAGTGGAACTCATTGCCTGCATCTGTGTTCCCACAGAACTACAACCTCGGGGTCTTCAAAACTAGGGTAAATGGGCATTTACTAGGTAAGCGTGGTCCACCTTCGGCCACATCTGCACCTCACATCAGGTGAGATAGTGGTCAAGCGCTACCTCGATTTCATAAAAAAAAAAAAAAAATTGTGCCTATCGCACTCTACGGGGGAAGGCTGAAGGCGAGGGGGGGGGGGTTTCAGACTAATATGTATATAACAAAGGAAGTGGTATTTATCGATAATGTTATCGATACTCTAGAGTTGCCACGCTTGCCGGTTCGAGCGCAACGCGTTGGCAATAGTTTTTTCAAATTCCGCTGGACCCGCGTTTCCTCTTAACCACTCCACCAATGGTCTCGTCAAAAATATTCACCATATAATCATAGAAAACTATTATTGCTTTATCTATAATACAATTCTTATTCGCTATCTTGTCAATAGCCTGAATCTATCGTCTTATTAGATTGTTAGTTCAATTGAGAGAATTCCTATTATGTGTCCCGTCCATTGCCACTTCGATTAACTAATCCGCCTAGATTCGTTTATCTACAGATTCCTTTACACAGCTCCTTGAGCGAAGTTGAGCTTCTTACGAAGCCTATTCTTAGAGACCAAGTACCATATGCATCACTGGTAACACACATTGGTCGCAAACTTTGGTTTTGAGGTACCTACTGCGGAATTTTAGACAAGAAGATATCTTGGAGCTTTCTGAATCAAAGCTAGATTCGATGATTGAATTACCTCTCGAGTTGGATCCACCTTGTTCTAGAAGTTGGACTTTCTCAAGAACCACTTCTTGAGTTGAGTTCCCAACCGTTACTAGGGTGGGCACAGCGTCGATCTTTGACATAACTTTCATTTGTAACTCTTATTAATAAACTCATTAAGTTTTTAAGTTTGGAAAACTTCAGAAATAAAAGTTATTTTCAAGGCAGGCTAAAGGTCCATTTAATGTCTGTTGTCTCCATTAAATACGAGCACATCTGGGATACCCATATGACACAAGATGAAGGTATGGGTTCTACATCCTACCTCAAATGGAGGTCTTTTGATTTCGTCTGTAGGCTGGTATGGATACGTGTAGTTAGATAGGTAGAGATATATTCACCACAGTATTACGAACGTCCCTTCCGATTGAATCGGTTCCATGCTTCATATGTTTTCCGCAACGTCTATATGATTCATTCGGATCATTTCCGATCCTTTGTCCGGGTGAATATTGCTGTAAATAAATAATTACTTTTACCTCTATGTATATATATATACAAGCACACATTTCGTGTATACAGAGGAATGTACACACTGTATAATAAATGAGTACATAATTAATCTTTTCATCGAAATGGCTCGGAAATGTTTATATGTCTATCCTCTTCAATTAAGGGTCTGCTCAGTCGGAGTGGAGAAATGTAATTCGGAGAAATATTCCTTCTTTTGTCATTCTAGCACACTGGTTTTTTCAAAATTTCATTATTGGGTATTCTGGGTATCTTCTATCCATATAAATTGTATCAGTATTAATAAAAATTAATCCTAAATTTGTTGTCAAGTGTAAAACTCGAGAACGGCTAGACCGATTCCAGAAATATTGGAAAAATTGGAGGCTTGGAGAAACGTAAAAAGCCTTTTGCCCTTTTCAAATTTCATAGTTGACGATTCAAACGATTGAATCAAATATTGAGGTCTTCATCCACGAAACTCAAAAGACGTGTTAACGCCTAAGAAAGATTCGCAAGCGAGCGATATCGAATAACATGATACTGGTATATTTTTCTCTTGTACTCACATTAAGAAATGAGGCCCAAAATTGCTTAATGTAGCTTCAACTTACGAATTTAACTTAATCGCCGCTTTATCAAATTAGTTTACCCGAAATGTTACCCAAGCGCCTAATGTTGCTATGCCCAAGTACTCAAATTAAATTTATTGCTAATCGCTTTCGGTAGGCTTTCTTCTTAATAACTATTTTTTACTATCAGTAAGTATCAGCGGCAGCACATCTCGAATTTCGATTTCAGTTATACACTTTGACTACAATCTGAAAACATTACAAGGTAGCATGTTTTTTTACAAAAATTTGATTATTTGAAAATTCTTTCTTTTATTTTTCTTTTACATAAACACCATATTTTGAGAGATACATACCTACCACATGTTCGCGTCTACTAAAGGTCTTCCCAAACAAAAAAACACGAACGACTTCGGTAATCACCTCTGGCTGGGGCACGCCATCAACGCCCTCTGCGCTTCGCATCCAGCCTCTTCCTGCGATTCCTCCATTCCAGAACTCCTCTACTACATCGGTTATCCGCTTTGCGACAGATCTGACTGGCTGTCAACTAGCTATGTCGTCAACAGTCATTTGAGCAGCTTGTCTGGCGGCAGTAACCACCCCCTTACAGAAGACCACCGTGAAACAACAGCACTTGTGCTGTTGTGTTTCGGTGGATGCCAGAGCCCATTTCCGTATGTACCTTCCAAATCCCTTATCCTTAATCCTACTGTAGTCGGCAGCACACATGCAGCATCTATGGCGTATCTATTCGTAGCCAGATACCATCTAGACTGTCAGCGTGTCTGCCAACCTTTATGTAATACGCAGGAATTTTCAATTCCGGAAACGGAAAATGGAGATGGGAAACCCGAATGATTTTCTTCATAATAATTCGACTCTTTTAAAGTGTAAAAGTTATGTGCGAGCTCGACCCGCCCAAAACAGATAACACGCGACCCATACAATATATCTGCAACGAGATAGGATAGGATAGGCCCCACAACTTAGCACCAGTTATCATATTGGAATATTTATAGGCCGGTAGCCATTACACCATTACAAGGGAGATAAGGTGACTAATGCGGGTTGGAAGGGACATTTTTGCGCCAGGTAACGATTCGCATAACACGCACAGAGACAGGTAAGCGACGAATTTATTTACTCCAAGGAAATTAATGATAATTACCTGTTCGTCCAAGAGTGGAGGAAGACATCGGGACTTCAAAGTGGACCCTGGTAGTACCGGCATAAAAGACTGCATAGTCACGTGAATGTTCTCTTAATTATGCTTAGGGTCTTATTCTAATATTATTATTAGCTTCTAAGTTGTGAAGACTTACCCTTATTTCGATCTTTTTCCCTCGCCATAAGCTTTTTGGGCGACAGACTCCTTTATGATTATTTACTAAAGTAAAACTATATATTCACAATGACTTCAGTTGTCAACTTGTTGGGGGTAATAAGCATTAGCATCAGGTGGCTACACTGACCCCCTGAAAGGTACATTACTCATCTCTTAATGTATTTCCTATGCACAAATATGCACAAACATTTCAAATTTGTTTAACAATTGATCCCTTAAAGGTAAGGTACACGAGGATGTAGTAAGCTTCACTCTCGTGCACCTTACTGGCAGACCAAAACACAACTGCACTCTTGCTTTTAGTTCTCGCTTTTTAAGGGTTTGGTTACTGCTGCTTATGCAGCAGAATGCAAGCAGGATACTAAAGCAAGCGATGAAGATATATCTACAGACAAATTAGGTAAAGTCAAAACAGCTCACTACATTTTTCTCTTACTTCAGTGTTATCAATAAATTGGAAGAAATTGAAATGAGTTAATTTTTCCACTTCTGAAATGATTAGGTATTCGTGGATATTTGTGCCTCTGGGTTTGCTTGTAACTCAGGGCTCTCCAGTTAAGTGGAGCGACATTAGGGTCGCCGTAACCTCGCATCATTTTCATGGAGACGACGCTGCTTAGTCAGCAGCCCGAGCATATTCGTCGGTCACCGTTTCGAGTAATAGTTTTCACCGCTATATAAAATAGGAGGCCCGCAAAAGGGTAGCATACCTACTCTCCTAATCGCGCACACCGGGCCGTTAGCTGACCGTACTTTAGGCTGGCCACACACTGCACCGATAAACTGTTAGGGCCCGCAAAATATGTCCGTGTGCGTTCGCCCGATAACACTGGATTATGGTAAATACTACTCTGGCCGGATTATGGGTATTTCGCTGCGGATTTACGACGTTTTGCGGATTTTTCGACGCATTTCACAGATTTTTACGACGCCCCGAAGAGAACACTGAATTTAATCTTTATTGCGGAACGCGATTATCCGCGCATCGGCTATTTAAAGATTTAAGGCTTCATTGGAATAATTTAAGCTCATTTTAAGCCATAAAAATATTGAGCTCTCTCCGTTTTTATTATTCTTATGAACTGTGGTGTGTTAAAACTTTTAATTGTTTAGCCCTGTTTGAAGCAGAACGACTTCGGTTCTCAGATTAGACATTGCATTGTATTCATATTTAAGGCGTGTATATTTAAATTAAAATAAAATAAAAATATTTAATATTTCTCTTTAATACGAGTTTTTCAGAAATTTGGAAGACAAATTAATCGCGGAAAATATCATCTTTTATTATATTAGTTAGTTCAAGAATGGGCACACTGAAATGACCGTGAATTTAAAAAAAAACCAATTGTTTTTCGAATTATTACCCCTCACAATCAATGCATTTTGCATTCTTTCGAACCAGTCATTGAAGCAGTAATTCCAGTCTGAAGTAGACGTTGCCAAAATTGCCAATTGTAGACTTCCTTGGCGGCTTCTGGGTCTTCGAACCGCTGACCACGCAATAAAACTTTAATTCTAGGGAAAGTAACAAAAATCATTTGGACTCAGATCAGAATTACGGAGAATGGGCCACCAAGTTAACGTTTTCTTGGACCAAAAAACCTTTTGTTTAACGGGCGGCGTGGGAGCTACCATTATCGTGATGTAAGATGACGTGTCCGGTTGCCTCTGCGAAGTTTGGTCATCATTTCTGATGAGCGGTAACCAGATATATATTGTAATTTGACTGGGTGCTTCAACATCATATATAGAAACAAGCTCATTGAGACATTCATCTTGAGATAACCCTCGGCGAAATTTGTGATAAATTATGGCACGAACATTTTCATACTTGAGTTCCATTTTGTCAATTTTAAAACTATATATAACAAAAATAACTTTTTTTTTATTGTGAAAGAGGCCAGTACACATGTAACAACAAAAGGTTTTATTCTAACTCAGTCCAAAGTACTCAAATCCCGTTATTTCCATGCCACTTCATTACAAAATCAGTTATTTTTTTAAATTATGCCTTCGCGTTGTTCCACAAAACACGCTAACTTGCACTCTAATTACGCTTTACCGAAGGTTGCCTTTCCGTTGGGCTTTAGAATCTCTCGAATGTTCATAATTTATCTCATATTGAAGTTTATAGAACTTTAATACAATTTTGTATTTCTTTTGCTGTCAGTACATTTTCCAATAAAAATATGACGCAAGCAAAGCCAATATGAAAAAGTAGACCCATTGAACGCTCTGTTTACTCTGCTTCGAACCGTTCACACTCTAAAAGGGTCCAATATTAAAGCGGATAGTTTCGCAACTTCATTCGCTCATTCACTGGTTCACTCATTCAGCCGGTGGCCGAGACCCGGTCCCATTCATTCGCGGGTTTAATAAGGACGGACCATAAGCGGCTTACTATCCCGAATACCGGAGATTTAGTTGGCGAAATGAAGAGATGGTTTAGTTTGTCGATTCAGTCAACATTTCCTTGTCGTCTTGCTTATTTTCCTGTTGAAGGAAAAGCTCACAAGCCGTAACTGCGCCACATATTTAATAAGAAACAAAAAATATATTTACATTTTACATAAATTTATACAACCTCTTCTTGGCTTCCTGTATTTTTTCAATGTTACGAGCGGCAGACAGGCCGATGGTCCACCCACTTGATGGTAGGTGGCTACCGCCGTCTATAACACAAGCAAAGCCACAGGTGCTACAGGTGCACTGCCGACTAAAATAGGATTAAGGATAAGGGATTGTTGAAGGGTTAGGAAAATGGACTCTGGCATCCCTTACTCACGCACCGAAACACAACAGCACACGTACTGTTATTTCACGTTGGTCTTCTGTAAGGGGGTGGTTACTGCCGCCAGACGGACTGCCAGCCTTTCCAGATCCAGCCCAGAGACAAATTTGAAAAGTTCGTTTTTTAAAGTTGACCCTGCCGGGAAACGAACCCGGGAACCCTAGAACACAGCGTTAAGGCATGCACCCTAACCACTCATCCAACGAACACAATCCTCAACATTGTGAAGGAATAAAACGGGACGTTTTCAGTTTTACACTTTTTTACTACATTTTGTGTGAAAAGTTGCCAGAGGTCAAGGTTTTTATATTTTGTGGTTACACAAAAAATTGGTAATATTGGTAATTACTTAAAATGTGGCCATTATTTACTATTATTTCAGGATTACTAGTTCTATTATTTACAATTTACCAAAAAAAGAAATGATCGCAGGGGAACACCTAGAAACAGAACTTGTTCAATAAATAGCCGAAGGACTGACAGGTGCTAGAAGTCTATGGTGGTCACATAATTGAGAATAAATAATTTATCTATAATATAAGTTTTTGTATATAATTTGCAGAAAAAAATCATATTATTAACCTTCATTGAAAAAGTGCATAGACGTAACCAATACTCGTCAAGAATCACTCATCTAACGTTAAAAGTCAATCTTTTCCTCTGATTTTCAATCATACAGACGATGTTCAAATACAAACAGGGCAATAGCGATGATTTGACGATAGCTGGCATCCATTACCCAAGAACATAAGCAACGGTGGTATATTAAATACCGATTTGTTTAAATTAAAATGTTAAATTGAGAAATGTTGAAATTAAGGAGGCATCGACGGAATGTTAATACCCCCTGAGCTTTCCCTTTGCTCGGACTTTGCTCCCGACCCGGACTCCTTAGCATCGCAATTAGGGGAATGCACTCGAAAACTTCCCATTTAAGATAGCCACCGGATAAACGAACTTTGTAGTTGGGCGGACAAGACCATTCAAGGCGGTATTGAGATACAGAAGTTGTGGTTTGATTAAGTGTGCGCCCTCTTAGCGGATAGTACTCTACTCTACCCGTAATGAACCATTTCAACAGTCGAAACCTTTTTCACCATACAAAAGAACATAATGCGGACCACTTAACCTCAAACTGCAGAAGCTCCCGACCATTTTAGTCTGTTGCCAACACGTTGAATATTTTAAAAAGAATCCCATTTTCACCAGCAATCTTAAAGCTAGTGCATAAAATGCTTTTCTTTTGCGGTTCGTATTGATAAAAAAAAACTGCATTTACTAATATATTTTTAGAGTTTATCTTCAACTTCTTTTAGTTAAATTGGTGTCTCGTTGTAGAAAATATTTACAGCTATAAAATTAAAATTGTTGCTCCTAAAATCATACCTATTAACGTTTTCTTCTATACTTTGTGTACAATTCGTGCCAGAACCTGAGGTTCTCACTGCGCCATAATGGCGTTGTGGAGAAATCAGAATCGATCACGAAACTTTGAGGGGATAACCTCTCTGTTGGTGCCCACTTCATTGGAAGCAATTCTGTTGTTTCCGGTGTTGGATCTCTGCAAAAAAAAAAAAATTATAAAAGGAACGCATATACATTATACATACATTGCAAAAATAGAAATCTTCCTCACCCGTATTTCGCAAAATTTGTCCACAGCGTCGTGATTCTCGTTATCATTTCCATTTCGAAAAATGTCGGTATAAGCGGTTGTTGAAATAAATAGAACAGATCGTCTGCATGAGTGGCTCCCGGTGCACCTTTGAAAGGGTGACCGAGTATCATTTTCGGTAAATTCCTCCAACTGGTATAATTAAACAAATAATTGTACACTTTTTCATCGGTTTTCCCGAGTATTAGCTCCGTTTCTATAACAGCGGGATATTCAAAATATAAATCTCCAGAAAATTTGGAAAACTTTAACAAGGACGATTTTATTTCGTCGTCTCCCATGTATATTTTTTTAGCTTTTTCCGCTGCGTTCTTACGCTCTTCGTCTGTTGGGAACACTAAATCTTTAGGCATAGATTGTTCTATTGTTATTGTTGACAAGGTTGTACCGTTTTCATGACCCGCAAAGAAATATCCCTCTTCACTGTTCGATCCTATAATCATTGGGACCTTATTGAAATTTCCTAAAGACAGTGCGTCGTAAGGCGATTCCGTCAGAAATGGTTCGACTCCCTCGACCGCTTGTTCGCTGCATGGCACATAAAGCAATTCCGATATTATAACGTTACCTTCTTTCCTTGGTACGCGTCTTAATATGAGCTCTTCGTCAGTTTTATTCATAAAATAATTATATAGTTCTCGGGGATCTTGCGAATTGAACCCCATGGTCTTAGCTAAAAGACTCGCCATGTACACTGGGCGATATTGATGAGCCCACGCCACTAACGAGGAACCGCTTTGTAAAATGGCTTTATGGAATAATCCTTTTGACATCGGAGACAGTATATGATAAGAGACAGAAGCTGCGCCAGCACTCTCCCCAAATATAGTCACATTATCAGGATCGCCACCGAATGCTCTAATATTTCTTTTCACCCATTTGAGAGCAACTACCTGATCCTTCATACCAGCGTTACCGGGTGCTTCTTTTATGCCTAAACACAAGTAACCTTGTATGTTCAATCTATAGTTAATAGAGACTAACACAACCCCTTTCTTTACTAAATAATTGGGACCCCAAATGAATCTTGAATTGGATCCCTGAAAGAATCCCCCACCGTGTATGAACACCATGACAGGCCTCGGGGTCTCGGAAATGCTTATTGGAGTGTATACGTTCAGCGTGAGACAGTTCTGTTGTCCAAAAAGAATGCCACCGAACTGTTGCGAACAGCGGATATTTTCATTCGTGGCTTCAAATAAGCCTTCCCATCTTGGTTCAGGTCCAGGAGCCTAAAATTATTCAAAGTTTTTATTAAATTTTATTAAAACCTTTTTTTTTTTAATTCTATTTAAAAACAATGTCGTTTATCATTATTATGAGACAATCTTTTGCCCATTGTTCTGTTCCCTAACCTGTTTTTTAGTAAGAGAAGAAAATTTTCTTCTGCATCATTCTTGAATTCTGCCGATTTTCCACAGAGCGTATTAAATTTAATACGCTCTATGCTGTAAACAGTCTCCATTCTAATATTGAAAAAGATTGGATATTAATAATGAAGTATTGATTTTATTATCTGATTCATATATTTATAGCAAAACTGGGCTCTTGGCTCAAAACACATGACAAATCTTAATTTTGAGCAAAATATAAGTCTAAACCAGTCACATTGAATGATCATCAGAGTTTGACTTAGCATCAAGCCTAATCACATCAATCTCTAAGTGAAACTTGTAAAAAACCACTCGCCTGAAATCTATGTTCTCGGCTGACTGTTGCATACGGAATTCCGAGGTAGTTGACATGGGAGCCATCGTGGGATACACTCCCGCGCACCCTTCCACCGCTGACAGCCACCTCCACACTCGGCTGACGCACCAGCCGCGCCAACCAAAGCGACCACAGTACCACCCACTTTGCACGCATTTTCAATACTTTTAATGTTAATTGATTAATACCATACACATTTTATTTTATCACAACACAGCACAATTTTATAACATCATTTATTACAAACAGGTTTAGTTAAGACTTTTCTTGGTAATTAATAATTGCATAGTAATCACTGAGTAAGTATTTCATCATTCCCACTTCTCTATCCAGGTAATTAATTCATTTACAACACAGTAACAGAAATTATGAATAGAAACAAAAAATTGTGTCAGTGGTGGCAGTCTGATCAGCGATATGACTGATTTATCGCTTGCTATCATTTTATTATTAGTGTTATCTAAAGCTATAATTGTCTAACAATTTTTAGTAATATTACTTAATTATAGCTTTATTCAACTAATCAACTAATGTTTCATAATCAACTTAAACCGGTGCTCTGAGTCATGTCTACTTAGAATTATATAAAATGCAACAAAATTAAAGTTACAAGCGCGCCTAGTCGATCAAAACATTACAAACTGCATTATAAAATGAGATAAAAGTGGGGAGGTTATCGCAGAATTTGTTTATACGACACTGACAGACTGACACCGTTATGAAATTAAACGGATCCAATTAGGCCACGTTTAGGTAAATGCTGAAGATACAGTTTTTACACGTGCGAAAAGTATGAAGTGATTGAGGCAACTGGCTTCACTCACATAGTAAATGATAGAGTGCCTCATCGGTGCTCGCGGTTGGCCAGCCAGTCAATTAGTGTTGGTTAGCGTATCTTTTACACAATATGACCTTTGACCAGTTCCTTTTTACCGAATTTATTCTTTCTATATATAATAATTATATTATACATTTCCATCCACACCAATGACACGTTTTATTAGTTTTTTATTTTAATTTTATATAAGTATATGGAGTATAAGTACTCCATAGAAGTATATAATAATGGCAGCCAACAAGTTTTGTAGAAGTAATTTATGTTTGAGAGTTGACAGAACTCATTATCATGAGTTGTTAAAATTATATTTTTTATTTACCATAAAAGTATAGAGAGGAAATTAATAAATAATAAAATAGAATAAACAGGCTTTAATGACGTTTCTTTGTTTTAATGTAAATTATCTACTTAATTGTTTTATTTTAAAGTTATCTTGTAAATTGTGATTACTACGTAAATACTAAAATAAAAACTTTGTTTTTAGAGCAACACATGTCCGTTTATATGTACTTATATAACTTATAATACCTAAGTAAGTCTTATATATAGTTTTTTATAATATATAAATTAGGTATAACAAAAAATATCTATTTACTTACCTGTTTTAAGAGATGTAAATAAATGAACTATTAATATAATATTCTTCATTTTTTGATCTTCAAGCACTATAGTGTGAGGTGTTCAGTCAGGGTCAAGATTTGGTTACGTTACGAATTAAAACTTTTGACCCACACATAACACATCGTATAATTTGCATCCAACTATTTGGGGGGAATTTAAAAGTAACTTTAAAAATAGAATTATTTTAAAGAAAAATTTTATATCAAATTCATTGTTTTGTCGATTAGTTATGTGATTAATTTATTGTAAATTTAAATTGAAACGTATACATTTCTTTATTTCATAATTAATTAATGTAACTAGTATAATGCGTGGCCCAGAGCCGGTTCAGGTGTTTATAAATGTGGTCGGAATAATGTGCACGGTGGGATTACGCGAAATAGCAGTGAAGCGAGTTACCGGCATTCGTTGCCGGCTCAGAAAGGCGCACCCACGCGAGTTGTTAACCAGCTGACGAGTCGAAATTTGTTTTAAATGTCCTTAATAACAATAGGTCACAACAGTACCTACGCTTAACTTTGGTGGAATGATGACGTGTAAAAGTGAAAAGTGGGTTCAACAGGTAAGTACCTCATTTCCTCTTGTATTTTACTATTCTATTTTGAACTCTGTACACTGCGTGATACCATACATGTTTACGTAGTTTAACGGTAAAAATTAATCTGTTACGGCAATGGACTTTATTCTCTCTGTGTTAAAGTCGATATTGTATTTGACGTGTAATTTCGTAAAGATGAGCAGCGATCCGCTAATCCGGGACTTTCATTCTTATCGTCTGTGTTTGTAGTATATTTTAAATATACAAATCGTTTATTACTTAAAACCAGTGATAAGTATTGGTCACGGAACAAAACTCAATAAATTATTCACGAAATGTTTTGAGTACTCATAGGTTTAACTCATGTTCAACTACGTTTGGTTGTCAGACAGGCTGATACTTGATAGTGAGTGGCTACCGTCGCCTATAACACAAGCAACGCCACAGGTGATTAAATATATTAAAATTAAGGTAAAAGGAAGGAAGGGATAGGAAAATGGGAAATTCCCATTAAACACTGAGTTTAACGTTTAGCAGTTCGAAGCCAGTTAAAGGTTGAAATTGCTCTATAGTTTTCGAACCCGTTGCAGTTCCATTCGAAACGGGTGGTAAAATTTTGAAACCCTCACAATAGACCACATTCGTTGCGCGTTTCAGTGATGTCGATCAGTGCGAAATGGCTGGTGCTCTGGTCCCTGTGGTTGGCTCGTCTGGCGAGGCAGCCAACGGTAGAACTGGCGGTGAGGGGAGGACGAGTGCGCGGTAGTATTGCTCCTGACGGTTCGCACGCGTTCTACCTCGCTATTCCCTACGCTACCACCAGCCGTGAACACAGGTTTCAGGTGAGAGAATACACCCTTAAAAGAGTGGTAGCCTACACTGCGTTTGCAGTCATCAATTGGGCAGTTCCTTGCAGCAGAAGAGCACAGTGAATCAGCATGTTTGTTGTACTGTTTCTTTGAGCCCTTCCTGAGCCACTGTCGTTGCCACCTACAATTAAGTGGACCTCGCAACGTTTTTGTTCACCTTTAATGTAAGTAACTCAATCGGGATTCAAACCTAGTCTGCCGTGACGGCGACCAGTCATTATACCCAATCAGCTGTATTTGTGGGTTCATTTGGCTTATGGCACGTCGAACGCGTTTCAATTTCATTTACTTTTAACATTTCTGATGAAATGCAATCACCAGATAAAATAAATATTTTAAAATTGATTCCAAACCGACGTTCAGTAAAACTCTAGTATTACCACCGCTATCCCTATCCCCTTCATATCTTTTATCGTACTAAAGTTGACAGCGAACTTGCAAATAGGCGACCTACCATCAGCAACTGAACCGTCAACCCATCTGCCGCCTTTAAATAAAATACAATATGATAGTTTGTTCTAACTTTTAAAGAGTATGTACATAGGGAGTAACTTTTATTAACGTTTTATTATAGCCCATACAATTAGAAACTGAACTGCCTTCTTCCTTCCTACTTCTATAGTCTTATTCCTACTTCTTAGGAGGGAAGGCCGTTGTCCAGCAGTACAGCTGAGATGATGATTAACTACATCAAATGTTCAGTCATATTGCCTCCATTACTTATGGACATACACAAAGGTCGAAATTGCGGAAAATGTGCCGAGATTTTTTCCTTCCACAACTTTGATTTCAGCTACACGGAGGCCGAACACTCAGACGTTGCAGTAATCAGTGCCCAATGCAATAACAATGTTGCAAAGCAATTAGCTTCTAGCGACATAGCTGTGTATAGACATGGTCAATCCAGGTCTAATCTACTTGTAATTGCTTTATAGTCGAGGAGCCGCAAATTTGCGTCCAGATGTCATAATCGCGGTGTAATTTCACGGAACATCGTAATTATAGCAGCAATTATAGACCAACAGTTCACTGCGAACCTATCACAGAGTGAATAATATTAGAAGTCTTCATTAGAAAATCCTATACTGAAAATTCTATCCTTCGCCTAATTATAAATTTGCTACTATAATGATATAATTACAGATATAACATTGTTATAAGTTGATAACAACTTTAAATATAAGAATAAGGATGAATCTGAAAACCTAAAAAATAAAAACCATCCCGATTTCAAAATATTCGTCACTCAAAAAATTGTGGATTACAGTAATCCATATTTATTTAAAACGTAAGATTGGCTCCTATTTTCTAGTATTCAACCTAGAAATTATGGTGAATATTCGAGCAATGAATCAACTCTTTGTGAATTATGGCTCGAGTTGGTGGAGGTCCGAAAGTGGTGATCTCGTCGAAAAGTTGCCTTAGCGCTAGGAAAGTTACCGCTCGACTCCGGTTCAGCAAGTTAATCATCTGCTTTCAACTTTTAAGACTGAAAGGAACAAACATTTGAATAATGAAGCAAGAGAAAATATGGAAAAGAAGTGAGCTATGCTGACCTTTCATCTTTTGTTTAAACTCTTGTTTTTGCTCCAAAACTTTCCCCTGGTTTCGTTTGCCGAAGTTGCATTTTACTCCGTTGTTATATATTCAATCATCGTTTGAAATATCGCTGCAAATATTTACTGCTATTTGAGCAGGCAAGACATAACATCCGACATCGGATAGAATGAAATCTCCCAGATTATGTAGGTTTAGTACTTCTGTTTGTTTACTAACTAACTAACTTAACTACTTAACCGATCAACTTAATTTTTTTTGCATCCACATTGTCAGAGGTACAGAAAAGCACATAAGGTAAATTTTTATCCAGAAAAAAGTGCTGCTTTCGAGGGATCCTGTAAAAATATTAAAAAAAGACAATTCATAGCCTTAAAAAAAACAAATGAGCAATAACGATTTATCCAATGTTTATCACTCATTTATTTTTCCAAGGCGTTCTAGTCTAAAAAAATAACTGTTCCCTGGGGACGCGGACAGAGTCGAAGCCATGAAAGTTAGTACAAATAACATTTTCTTTTTTCAGGGATCCACACGGGAACCAACTTGGGAAGGCGTGTTTGAAGCAATTGATGAAAACATTCGATGTTCCCAAAGATACACTTCAACTATAATTGCAGGCCAAGAAGACTGTCTTAAAATCAATATTTATACTCCTTTAAGGATGTCTGGAAAAGTTCCAGTAATGGTATTCATACATGGCGGAGGATTCAGAGATGGATCTGGATCCCCTTTACTCTATGGGCCAGAATATCTGGTTAAACATGGTGTTATATTAGTCACGTTCAACTATAGATTAGAAGTTTTGGGTTTTCTATGCCTAGGCATAAAAGAAGCACCGGGTAATGTCGGATTAAAAGACCAGGTGGCGGCGTTGAAATGGATAAAAAATAACATCGCAGCTTTCGGCGGTGACCCTGAAAATATCGCGCTCTTTGGAGAGAGCGCCGGGTCAGCTTCTGTTATGTTACATTTAATATCGCCAATGTCCAAGGGATTATTCCACAAGGCGATAATGCAAAGCGGGTCAGGAATATCACCCTGGAGTTTGCAATTCGATCCTAAAAAAACAGCTATCTTATACGCAAACATGATGGGAGTTAAGACAGAAAATCCATATGAACTCTATAATTTGTTTATGAATAAAACATCAAAGGAACTGTTAAGCACGCGAGTGCCGAGAGAAGAGGGCGATATCGTATTATCAGAGAATATATTCGTACCTTGTGTAGAAGATAAAGTGGCTGACGTTGAACACTTTCTAAATGACAGTCCTTACGATTTACTTTCAAGAGGCATGTTCCACAAAGTTCCCATAATAATCGGATTCAATAGTGCTGAAGGACTCATGTTTGTTGGGAAAGAGAATGAAACAACCATTTCTAAGCTGGACATGCATAAATCGGTGCCAAGAGATTTAGTATTCCCTAGCAGCGAAGAGAAAAATGAGATCGTCAATAAATTAAAAAGAATTTACACGAACGGAGTGACTATTGGTAAAGACAATCTTGTGAATTTCTCTCGATTTGAAGGTGACTGTGGCATCACTTATCCCACTGTCGCCACAGCCGATATTTTATTAAGAACTAACACTGAGCCCGTGTATGCGTACAAATTCTCATACGACGGATGGTTGAATGTAGTTAAATTTTACTTCGGATTCAGTAAAGTGCCAGGCGCCACACACGCCGACGAATTGTTCTACATCTTCAAAACTAAAATACCATTGTTTATGGCGTTTTTTGAGAGGGATTTAATTGACAAAATGACTACTATGTGGACCAATTTTGCTAAGTACAGGTACAGCATCATCTATGTTTATTCATCAAATGTCTGTCTGTCGACTTTTTTTTTTCTTTATATTATGTTAAGTTCAGCAGACAGGCTGACTGTCCACTTGATGGTAAGTGGCTACCGTCGCCTATAACACAAGCAACGCCAAAGCTGCTGCAAGTGCGCTGCCGACTGCAGTTGGATTAAGGATAAGGGATTAGGAGTGAATAGGGAAATGGGCTCTGGCATCCCTTACTCACTCACCGAAACACAACAGCACAAGAGCAGTTATTTCACAAGTGCAGTCTTCTGTAAGGGGATGGTTA
Source organism: Bembecia ichneumoniformis (assembly GCA_910589475.2). Classification (NCBI taxonomy): domain Eukaryota; kingdom Metazoa; phylum Arthropoda; class Insecta; order Lepidoptera; family Sesiidae; genus Bembecia; species Bembecia ichneumoniformis. The sequence goes on along the minus strand of OU342538.1, from coordinate 296,177 downwards.
CTGTCGCCAAGACGGGCTGCCCAAATGACTGCGGAAACGCAGTGTGCCTTGCCACTACTTTCCAAATCCAGACCAGAACCAAATTTGAAAGGTTCATTTTCAAAGTTGACCCTGCCGGGAATCGAACCCGGAAACCCTAGAACAGAGCGTTAAGGCAAGCATCCTAACCACTCATCCAACGGGCTCGTCAATTTAATGGTCAGTTGAATAGTAAGTGGCTAGACAAGCAAGGCAAGGGGTGTACTGCCGCCGGACTATGACAGTTATCCTATACTAACAGAATGACCATCGTTATGTTCGTTTAGTTTATCACTGAGCAATACCTTAAATATGTAACCTTATTCCAGCGATCCGACGCCAGATGGAAGGTCGACAAACATTGCTAAATGGCGCCCGACGCGTAAAAGAGATCCACGCCTGTTGGTCATTGATAAACAATTCTCTACAGAGCCACTTTGGAGTGACGCAAATATTAAATTTTGGAATTCAACGTACACTAAATACAGGAGAAAAATATGAGTGATCCTAATAAGAGACACTAATTTATTTTATTGATTAGTTTTTTAACATATTTTTATTTTTTTGTAATAATTTACAATAAAACATAAGCCAATAATTTTTTTAATGTTTATTGTTTACAAAAGCAAAATTAATTAATTCAACTAATATTTGTCGAATGGACGAAATTTGATCATTTTCATTTGGAAGGTGACTAAACTAAACTCCTCAAAAGCTACTAAACAAAAGTAATCGGTTAACAAACAAATGAGATTTACTTATCGATGGCCCCATCGAATAAACGTACAAGAGTAAAATGACAACTTCTCAGGAAAAACGAATGCCATCAAAAACATAAGTTGTAAAAAGTTTGTCAAGTCTGGACGATAAATGCTTCTAAGTCTATTATATTCACAAATTGAGGATCCCTGCGCTTTAATACTTCCGAAGTCGTGATTTATTGATTATCTAGATACTTTATCTACACCTATCTTATAATATAGTTTAAAAATATTAATAACACATACACTGATTCATTAACTGCAAATGTAACTTTGTATTCCTATACTATTTATATGAGATTACAAAGTTATTTATGCAGTTAGTATATCTAGAAAACTGGGCCGAAATTGCAAAATGTTTTAGTTTTTCCTTGATTTATACACTAAACACTAACTGTATTCTAAATTTGAAGCTTCTACGTCTGCTAGAAGTGCCTTAGAGTTTTGATGATCGGTCAGTCAGTCAGTCAGTCAGTCGTGAGTGACAAAATTAAGAAACTTTGACTAGTTATATTCTTAATAATTCTTAAAGTACTGGCTCAAATTCAATGAAATATACCGAGTTTATACAACGCCTACTTGGTTACTGAAAATTCAGGCTTCTAGTTTTATCGCCAACGAAGTTATAGGGGGTTGAAATGGCCTTAACTGTTTCGAGAAAAGGATGGTAACGGCCGTGCCGCTGTTTTTGTTTTGCTCGACTTGGCGGGGGCAGTGTCGTGCCCCCAGATGATTACATAAATGGAATAATAAGTAAATTACTGGATTAATAAATTTTTACACGAATAAACGTGTAAGAAGACATAACCCAAACTAGAAAACTGTTTTAACATGTTCTTTCTTGTGTGCTCGGAGGCCTTAAAATATAATAATAATAATAATAATAATAATAATAATAATAATAATAATAATAATAATAATAATAATAATAATAATCCAGATGCAGAGAGCGGTGCTGCTCGATACGGCCAGAATAGTACGTCGGTTTCTGTCCTTGTCGCCCTGAACCCCGACCGACTGTGTTCTGTCGGGGGTTATACCGTCTTCCCCTCATTTTGGCTTTTAGAGGAGGAGACGAGTCAAAATTTCTAAATAATAATAATAATAATAATAATAATAATAATCCCGCATGATGGCGGTCTCGTGAAAGCTGAAACCGAAAAGAAGAGGAAATACCTCGACTTGGCTCACGAGATTGTTGACATGTGGGCTGTTGCGTCCACTGAAATCATCCCAGTCGTTATATCCGTCAACGGTTTGATCCCAACCAGCCTCAATAGTAACCTGAAGCGGTTGGGGTTCCGTGGCGGTTCCCTCCCGGCCCAAATGCAGAAGGCGGTGCTGCTCGATACGGCCAGGATCGTGCGTCGGTTTCTGTCTTTGTCGTCCTGAACCCCGACTGACTGTGCTTCTGTCGGGGGTAACACCGTCTCCCCCTCATTTTGGCTTTTGGAGGGGGAGACGAGACCAGTTAAGTTGAATAATAATAATGAGGAGAGGATTCCTTATTATAGGTACTCGCCGGAACCAGTTTTTGAGAACAGCCGTGCCAAGCTCTACTGGGACCGGCCTATCATCACAGACAGGACTATTCTAGCGAATAGACCTGATATTGTGTTGATGGACCGGGAGCAGTCGAGGGTGTTTTTAGTGGACGTAACTATCCCGCATGATGACGGTCTCGTGAAAGCTGAAACCGAAAAGAAGAGGAAATACCTCGACTTGGCTCACGAGATTGTTGACATGTGGGCTGTTGCGTCCACTGAAATCATCCCAGTCGTTATATCCGTCAACGGTTTGATCCCAACCAGCCTCAATAGTAACCTGAAGCGGTTGGGATTCCGTGGCGGTTCCCTCCCGGCCCAAATGCAGAAGGCGGTGCTGCTCGATACGGCCAGGATCGTGCGTCGGTTTCTGTCTTTGTCGTCCTGAACCCCGACTGACTGTGCTTCTGTCGGGGGTATCACCGTCTCCCCCTCATTTTGGCTTTTGGAGGGGGAGACGAGAAGAATTAATTAAATAATAATAATAATAATAATAATAACGGCTGGGTCATGCCCGTTCTCCTTTATACTTTCGGCGTGCTCAGATGGTCTCAGACGGAACTGGACACCCTGGATAGAAGGGTCCGCACAACTATGATCTCTCACAGAGTGCGCCACCCGAAATCATCGGTTGAGAGGATGTACATCCCGCGGAAGTGTGGTGGTCGAGGCTTATTAAGTGCCAAGACCATGCACAACCGCGAGATGTGCAACCTTAGAAATTTCTTCTTGACTGATTCGGGTGGCGGGCTCCGTAGGGCGATCGTAGAATGTGACAACGGACTCACCCCTCTATCTCTATCTGATCAGCAATGGCGGGACCCGGTGGTATTGAGCCCCTCTGCCAGGGAGGCCGTATGGAAGGAGAAAGAGCTGCACGGACGGTTTTACAAGGCTCTTCATGAGCCTCATGTTGACCGTAAAGCCTCCGTGCACTGGCTGCGCTTCGGTGATCTCTTCGGAGAGACCGAGGGTTTTGTCTGTGCGATACAAGATCAGGTGGTCAAGACGCGGAATTACCGGAGGTACATCATAAAGGATGGCACAGAGGACATATGTCGAGCCTGTGATCATCCTGGGGAGACTCTCCGACATGTCACCTCCGGTTGTTCGGCGCTTGCCAACACTGAGTATCTGCACAGGCACAACCAAGCGGCCAGGATCCTGCATCAGGAGCTCGCTCTGAAATACGGCTTCCTTGAGCGGAGGATACCTTACTACCGGTACTCGCCAGAACCAGTCCTCGAGAACAGCCGTGCCAAGCTCTACTGGGACCGGCCCATCATCACGGACAGGACTATTCTAGCGAATAGACCTGATATCGTGTTGATGGACCGGGAGCAGTCGCGGGTGTTTTTGGCGGATGTCACTATCCCGCATGACGATGGTCTCGTGAAGGCTGAAACCGAGAAGAGGAGGAAGTACCTCGACTTGGCCCACGAGATCGTCGACATGTGGGCTGTGGCCTCCGCTGAAATCATCCCAGTTGTTCTGTCCGTGAATGGTTTAATCCCAATCAGCCTCAGGGACAACCTGAGGCGGTTGGGATTCCGTGGCGGTTCCCTCCCGGGCCAGATACAGAGAGCGGTGCTGCTCGATACGGCCAGAATAGTACGTCGGTTTCTGTCCTTGTCGCCCTGAACCCCGACCGACTGTGCTTCTGTCGGGAGCTACACCGTCTTTCCCTCATTTTGGCTTTTAGAGGGGGAGACGAGTCAAAATTTCAAAATAATAATAATATTTATTTATTTTCTCCACAATTTACAAAGTTTAAGTAGGCACATTTATAGTATATGCAATAATAGCATACACTGTTATTCATACAATATAAAATTATATTATTTCCGTACAATTAACTGCTACAGTAGGCGCAGTTTTGCACGTTTATTCGTTGGGTTAATATTAATAGTAAGATATTGTATAATTAGTGCACTATTATTGCATTGGGTAATCAGTTGCACGATATTTACTAACATCTTTTTAACAGTCATTAGCAATTATACGAATATCATTTGCGGATAGCTCATCGTATTCGTCCTTGCCTATCCTTGACAGCAAACTTGTGAAAGGCGAACTCTAATGAATAATTTGGCAGTCAGTGAGGAGCTCCCGCGAGGAATTTCGCACGTTTTCAAGTGATTCTAAGCACATAAGTAGAAACAAAGTTAAATAAAATAATTTTAATGTATTTTTTAACTATAACAAGTTCAAAAGCAGTGTATGTATAGTAATGAAGTGAATTTTTCCTGCCAGTTTAAATTTTTCTCTGGAATAATCTGCGAAGATTTCACTCATTCATTTTAACGATAATTTTATTGGTACGTTGATTATTTTAAAAACTCAGAAACTACTTTTATTCTGGTAATATGCCATAAAACCATAACACAAATTCCTACACCATTATAATCGGCTTCATCCAATCGCTGTTTTTTTTTTTTTTTTTTTTTTTTCATTTATAATTTGAAAATGGTAGATGATCTTCGGACGTATTCTGTAAATATGGATCCGTCAATAAGTTTATCAATAGAATGAATTAGAGCAAACATAGTACAATAGAAACAATCAGCAGTGCGTTTGTTTGTTTGCCTGTGATAAGAGACTGACGAAAAAAAACTAGGTATGTCTTCTCGTTTACCGATACCAGTGGCAATAATTAATACCATATCAGTAAATTGTCTAACAAGTAAATGTTCCAAAGAAATAATAAAATATAACATATGTATAACCCAGTCAGGTCATAAGTTCTGTCACAGAATCAAAACTTTTGAATTTAGAATGCTGGCCACAAAAATATTCATTGAATTCGAATTTCGAATCTTTTATGAAAATAAAAATGTGCACTATTTCGAATAATATTTCTTTTTAAATATGGAGTGGACGCTTTTAAATAAGACCGAGTTGCGGTCTTTTTTTTATTTTATTTTTTTTGCGCCAAATCAGATTTTGGAACTACTGAAAATTTTTAATATAACCAAAAGATTTAGTGAAGTTATCGCTCCATAAAACGATATAATTCAAGTGTAGAAGACCACAAAGAAGTGGTCGCCCTCGGTCTGTTAGGACTCAAGCAATGATAAAAGCTGTGAAAGCACGAATCCAAAGAAATCCCATGCGTAAACAGAAACTGTGCATCCTTCAAGCAGAACCACGATGAAGAGGGTGTTGGATGAAGACTTAAGGCTTCGAGCTCATCGAAGAAAAACAGGACATCCTTTGGATGCGCGTTTAATGGACCTGAGACTGAAGATATCCCGTGTTTTGTTGAAGCGGTATACGCGGGAAAAAGCACCATGAAGTTTCGGATGAAATTTTTTTACCGTGAAGAGCTATAATAAAGAGCATACGCCTAAAACAGTGACGAAACGAGCATCCGCATTCCGCATGTCCAGCGAGGCCATTTTCCATCGTCACTCATGGTTTGGTTCGGAGTCTCATATTCGGTTGTTTATCAAAAAGCTGTCCTTACTGTTGATGTATTTGAACATAAATACTGGCAATATATATTTATATAGGTTTGAGTTTAAAATAAGAATGTTTTAAAAATATATGTAAGATGTCATTGTGAGAAAAATTAGTGAGAATGTGTTGAAGTTTAGAAACGATATGTAAAGGATAGAATTTTATAGTGTTATTTATTTTAAGGTATATAAGAAATGGATTAATATATGTATATAATAAAATAAATGAGTTTAATTTAAAGAAAGAAGACTGGATCCCACAACAAAAAGAAATAGAGTGTAGGCACGCAAAAGTGTTTAAACAAACCAAAAATTTTAACAGGTCATGGACTAGCACGCTTCCACAGAAAGAACAGGATAATGTGCCTACACGTCTAGAGAAGAGGTATTGAGCAATATATTGAATCTAATTTAAAATTGTAAATTTTGAAAATTTTATATTTTTACAACAAAAATGGAGGATTTACAAAATAAATTAAAATTTGACAATGAATATACAATTTGGAAGAAGAAAATGATATTATTATTAACATCTAAAGAATTAGATGTAGTTTTAAATAAGAATAACATGATAGATCCGATTGATACAAAATTAATTACAAAAGATTCGAAGGCAAAATTTTTAATTATAAACTCTATGGAGATGAAATATATAAATTATATAATTGATTGTGAGAAAACATGGCAGATGTTGGAAAAATTAGACTTAATATTATTGGGAAATGAACAAATACAAACAAATCAGTTATTAGAAGAATTTTATACATTTAAATTCAAAAATGAAGATCTGATGTCTGATATTAGTGAACTTCAGAGGATAGTAACTAAAATAAAATCATTAGGAATGGATATAAATGATACTCAAGTAATATCAAAAATTCTATCAAGTCTACCAGAACACATGTTGAATTTTAGGAGTTCATGGGAATCAACAAATAGTTCAGAGAAAACTTTGACCAATCTAATTTCAAGAATTTTATTAGAAATAAATATTAGAAATAATTACAAAAATAAAGATTTGGAACAATCAGAAATTATTAAAAAGGCTGAAACAGAATGTAACGAACAATTTAATACATTTAATGTTAAAGAATGTTACAACTGCGGAAGAAAAGGTCATATTGCAAGATTTTGTAAAAATAACAGAGCATCGACAAGTAATAATATGCATAAAACAAATTACAATATGCAATGCTATAAATGTCTTAAAATGGGACACAAATATATTGATTGTAAAAATACAAAATTTAACTGTAAAAACTGTAACAGTAATACACATTTTTCAAAGTTTTGTTTAAATAAATATGATAATAACAGAGTAAGTTCTAAAAAATTTTACTATAATTATTGTGAAAATAAATTAAGTTCTGAAAAAGTAGAGTTCATTATCGATTCTGGCGCAACTTGTCATACAATAAATAATAATATTTATTTAAAAAATTTGGACAAATGCTATTATAGAATAATGACTGCTGACGGAAATATACATGAAATTGAGCAGTTTGGGAGATGTGATAAAAATAAATTAACTTTAAATAATGTTCTTTATGTTAGGAATCTCAAAAAGAATTTAATCTCAGTAAATAGATTAACAGAAAATAATATAAAAATTTCATTTTTCAGAAATAAAGTTGAATTATACTATGCTGATGGTAGATGTTTCTGTACTGGGTGGCGCAGAGCAGATGGGTTATATTACGTTGATCTGATGCTTGAAAGGTATGCTGAACACTGTAATAGGTCAGTTTACTGTACTAGAAATATTTCAGAATTTTGGCATAGAGCTTTAGCACATACTTCAGCTATTGAAACTAAGAAATTAGTTCGTGGTATCAACACTAATTTAAATAAATGTGCAGATATCTGCGAAGTCTGCATTAATGCAAAATTATGTAGAAAACCTTTTAAAACAACAAGATTTAGAGCATCTAAACCATTAGAAATTATTCACACAGATGTGTGTGGACCTATAGAATGTAATACTTGGGATGGTTATAAATATTTTATTACATTTTTAGATGATTACACTCATTTCGTTAAAGTGTATCTTCTAAAGTCTAAGTCGGAAACATTTGATAAAATTGTAAATTATATTACTTTGGCAGAAAATAATTTTGAATGTAAAGTTAAAAATTTAAGATGTGACAATGGTGGAGAGTATGTTAGCAAACAATTACAGTCGTACTGTATTAAAAAGGGTATAAATATCGATTATACAATTCCTTACACACCGCAACATAATGGAAAATCTGAAAGATTAAATAGAACTTTAATGGAAAGAACAAGAGCTTTATTGTTTGACATGAGATTACCTAAAGAATTATGGGGAGAAGCGTTAATGACATCAGCTTATTTATTAAATAGATGTGCAAATACTATAAATAGAAAAACTGCAGCAGAAATGTGGTTTAAAAGAATTCCAAATTTAAAACATTTAAATATTTTCGGTTCTTTGGCATATTGTAAAATTAATGTAAATTTGGGAAAGTTAGATTCAAGATGTAGTAAAGGTTTATTGGTAGGATATACGAATAATGGATATAAGATTTGGGATCCAGTGAAGATGAGGATTTATTATTCACGTGATGTTTTATTTGATAATAATGTTGAAAAGGTTTCGGAGTTTTTAAGAAAATGTAATAAGGAAGTGAAATTTTCAATATTAGACAAATTATTTAGAAATAAAAATAAAAATAATTATAAATTGAATAATAATGGAAACAGGAACTTGGGAAAGAAAAATAACTTTGAGAGGAGACGATTTCATAGATTGTATGATGATTTTAGTGAGGATGAGGTAAATGAAAACGTAAAAGATAAAGAAAGTAATAAAGATAGTAAGGAAAAAGAGGTTTTAAATGAGAGAAATGTTGGAGTTTTAGATAGAAGTCAATCTAGTGATGATGAGGAAGGAATAGATGAGGAAGAAATATTTGAAGATGCAGTTGACAAAGTTGAAGAAGAGATAGAGAAAAGGATTTTACCTAAAAGAGATAGGAGATTACCTGAGAGATTAAAGGATTATGATTTAGAAAGTTCATTTTTAACGTTTGAAGAAGTGATAGAAAGTAATGAGAGAAACTTGTGGTTAATAGCAATAAATGAGGAAAAAGAATCGTTGGAAAAGAATAATACGTGGGAAGTAGTGGATAAATCGAAAGCGAATAAGTGTAGAATTATATCTAGTAAATGGGTTTTTACTGTAAAGTCGGATGGAAGATATAAAGCAAGGTTAGTAGCGAGAGGATTTTTACAAAAATATAATATTGATTACAAAGAAACATATAGTCCGGTAGTTAATACAACGAGTGTAAGATTACTTCTGTCAATAGCGGCACAGAAAGGGTACAAATTGAAACAATTTGATGTAAAAACAGCATTTTTATACGGGGATTTAGATGAAGAAATTTATATGGATATACCAAAAGGGTATGAATTAGAAAATTATGAGGGTAAAGTGTTTCAACTTAAAAAAGGCTTATATGGATTAAAACAGGCACCACTTATGTGGAATAGAAAGTTAACAGAAACATTAAAGAAACTTGGCTTCATTCAATTAAAATTAGATCCATGTTTGTTTTTATATAAAGAAAAGGATATTTATTTAGCAATATATGTTGATGATGGAATTTTAATTGGAAATAATATTAATGATTTAGATAAGATAATGGTATTATTAGAAAGAGAGTTTGAAATGAGAAAATTTGATAAAGTGGAAAAATTTATAGGATTTGATGTCAGTGTTAATGAAAATTATTTAAAAATTTATCAAAAGACTTACATTGAACAAATGATTTCGAAATATAATTATGATAACTTGAAGGAGTGTAATCATCCTGAAATTTTAATTGATGTACATCAAGAGGGGAAAGGGGTAAGTAGTGATGTACATAAATATAGACAATTTATTGGCTCTTTACTTTATTTGGTGAATAAAACAAGATTAGACATTTCATTTCATATAGGTTATTGTAGTAGACATCAAGAGAGTCCAAATTTAAATGATTTTTCTAATATAAAAAATATTTTTAGATACTTAAAAAATACTGTCTCTACTAATATTAAATATGTTCGAAATAATGATTTGGTACTTAGGGCATATTGTGATGCAGACTTCGCAGGTGATCCAGACACCAGAAAAAGTACTACTGGCTTTATTATATTGTACAGTGGTGGACCAGTACATTGGTGTTCTCGCAAACAATCCGTGACTGCATTGTCCAGTACAGAGGCTGAATACATCTCAGCTTCAGAGTGTATAAAAGATCTTTTGTTTGTTCAAAGTTTGTTAAAAGAAATAACTGGTATAACTCCTAAGACAGAACTTTATGTAGATAATCAGTCAGCTATAGTATTACTAAAAAATGGAATTTTAAATAGGAGAAGTAAACATATTGATGTAAAGTTTCACTTTATAAAGGAAAAGATTGATCAAAATTCTATCGAAATTCTTTACTGTCCTACAAATCAGAATTTAGCAGATATATTAACAAAAGGTCTTGACAGAACTAAGTTTTTAAGATTAAGGAAGTGCATTTTAAGTAATGAGTGATTAGTGAGTAAACATTATTTAATTTTTTTTAATAGATGTTAAGGTAGTGATAAGTGTTTTGGATTTTAATTCTAAATTTAAAATATATTTTACTTATAAGGTTCTTTTTGGAAATTCATTTGAAATTTATTATTTAAGGTGGTTATGATTTAATATGTATAGAAGCTTAAGAAGTTAGGTAGGGAATATAGTATTAAGTGGTTTTAATGTGATTGAGTAGAGGTTTTGAGTTGAAGACTCATAGATGATGAGTATCTTGTTTTAATGAAGATGTTATAGTTTCATGAGTTATGAAGTAGATTTAGTATTTAAAGTTGGTGTAGTATAGTGAGCCAGTATTTAAGATTCAGAGGGGATGTTGATGTATTTGAACATAAATACTGGCAATATATATTTATATAGGTTTGAGTTTAAAATAAGAATGTTTTAAAAATATATGTAAGATGTCATTGTGAGAAAAATTAGTGAGAATGTGTTGAAGTTTAGAAACAATATGTAAAGGATAGAATTTTATAGTGTTATTTATTTTAAGGTATATAAGAAATGGATTAATATATGTGCATGTATATAATAAAATAAATGAGTTTAATTTAAAGAAAGAAGACTGGATGCCACAACAAAAAGAAATAGAGTGTAGGCACGCAAAAGTGTTTAAACAAACCAAAAATTTTAACACTTACAAACCTTGTCGAACCTCATTCTCATGCCATGTTCAATAACACTGGCTATTCCAGTAAGATCTGCGCCAGCTCATAAAGCGAATCATTATCAACATTCGGCACGAAGACTGACCCTCCTCCAGTCCTGACTAAGTTGACTTTTTATAAAGAAGCGCCTACGGTGATCTTATAGCAATATGTTTTCGAGCGTATAATTGCCGCAACAGCTAGTTATTTTTCATCTGCAAGGACCTCGAGTTATGTGAAGGCCTCCCCCAAAGATGTGTCTCTTATTCTTTGCTATCTGGCTCCAGTTTGTGCCTGCCGTTTTTATGATCTCGTCTTCCCATCGTGTCAGTTGTCTGCCTTTAATCCTTTTTCCTTGCGGGTGGACCCTTCGATAGAGTTGCTTTTACGGTTCATCTCTAGTCCGTGAGCCTCGCTACGCGGCCTGTCCATTTCCACTTTAGTTTTTGTGTGTGTCACTTATTCATGTGTGTCGAATGTTTTCGATTTTTTACTTTGAGCATGCTTCGCTCCATTGCCCGCTGGCTGGTATAATATTATAGAGGCATGTATGTTTGTTTGTTTGTATGTGGAAGGTAATCATCGAAACTACTCAACCGATTTAAAATATTCTATCACCCATAGTTAGAACAGAATTTCAGGATGGACATAGGCTAAATATGACGAAGCCGCAGACACGAGTTATCTAAAAAGAAAGAACCAACGCTTAGCAATAGTATAATGTCGATTTTGTCAGGGGTTATCTTTTATTTTCGACCCGGACGAACTTATACGGATATAACTTATCCTATAATTTTTTTTTCTAATCTTCAGCATTTCTAACTTTAGTTACTAGTCAAAGTTATTAGCTGTATTTCGATAAAGGTCTCCTCTATTCTATATTATTATCCTCTCACCGGCTTTTTTCATTCATCCTCTTGGCGAATCATGGTCCCACTCTTTTACCTTTAATCACTTTTCATTTCTTGCCTGCCCACTCTGTTTTCTTTTTGGTCCGTTTTTCTGTTTTATTCCTTATTAGCAACCCGCCCCCGGCTTTTACCGACGTGCAATTTTTGCATTAGTGAAAACCGAATTAAAATCGGTCTACCCGTTCACGCGTGATCAAGGGAAATGGGGATTCATTTTTATATATAGAGATTATATGTATCGTCGTCTGCGAATTGGTAATTTTCAAATGGCGCAATTCTCCAATAGACAGATGCGATAGTGAAATAAAAATGCATTTTTGTAATGCAGGTTCAGCAATTATTGGATCCGCGTCAGCCACGTGCAATAGCAATAAGGATCTGGATATTGGTCAATATCCAGGAAGATTCTCTTCCTACGTCCAGGTAGCCAACTGACCGATTGCCTGTACACGCGGAAGCGTGTGTCCGCATTGTTTCCAAACTAATTTACTTACAATAAAAAGTGATCGATCGACGAACAGTAACTTGACTGCGCCCTTTGACTTTTATGCAAATGTACACCCATTACGTACGCCTTATTAGAAGCATTTTATAAGTATATTGTAAATCCTCTTATAGAATCGCGGCAAGGTTCCTAAGCCAACCCCACCAAAACTTGAAAATAAACGTTCTACTACCTAATGAACTATTTTTTAATTATTTCAAAGATCTCCCAGAAAAGGGTCCCACTGAAAGAAAATAACATACTTATGTTTTTTCTTTGATGCATATTGTTGCATTATTGTTCGGCCTTTCTTGTTATATTTAAAACTCAGTAATATATAGCTTCTCAAGTCGTCACTGAGACTGTAACAGCACGAGTGCCGTATGCACCCAAATATAGTTTAGGCATAAGTTTTAAGTTAAAAGAGATTAGATCTCTTTCCCATAGTCCCAAAATCAATGAGCAACAATTATTCTAACATTGAAAGAAAACTTAGGTTTTCTAGTAACCCTGGGCAACGGTGTGTATAAATGTTATCCTATCACAGCATTATATAACTCGTAACTAGTTTACGCAATTATATTTAATTGTAAAGACAACATTTAAACGCAATTAAGCTATAAGGTAAACAAAAATATCAACATTATTCCACTTTGTCCTTCGCGTATTAATTGTTTCACTCCGAGACCGAAGCGTGCGGTCGGCACTCGTGCCATTGCCAGACCACTGCGCAAGCGCACGCAGACAAATAATTAATAAATTTATTTAAATGGACGACTGCGGAAAACTTGAAAATTTTGGACTTGGAAAAAATAATACGCACTTTTTTAAAAAACAATAATTAGGAATTCGCTAATTAAGTCGTTTTTAATGACAATTAAAAGGTGTGAAGATAAACATGTAAGTAAATGTGGTCGGAGGTTTAGTAGTGAGTTTGAGTGACCAAAGAATGGTGTTGCAATGAAGTGGGTCGCTCTCTTGTCGCTGATAGCCGCCAACTTCGTGCAACTGCCCGCTCCTCTGGTGAAGACTACGAGCGGTCTCGTCAGGGGAAGGGTCAGCGATAATGGAAGATTCTACCAGTACTTCGGAATACCATATGGGACGGTGGACCGCACCAACAGGTTTCAGGTGAGAAATTTAAGTTACACAAAAAATATATCTCTAGTGAAATAAGTATATCATAAAGTTTGGCTAAGAAAGATGAAGTAGACACTTAGGTACAAAGGTTATCGAAGTAACTTTTAGTTTTGACGGGGAAAAATAGTTCGAGAATCTAGATTCCGATATGTGACCCAATTTTGTAAAAGTAATTAATTTTTACATTTTCTCGTAAGTATCTTTTTAATAAAGGTCGGCAGGCGGCTATTCTATGGCTGCAACTGCGCTGCAAACCTTCAAAATAATTAGGGAAATGGACTCTTGCTTCCCGTACTCACCGAAACAAAACAGTACAGTTGCAATTATTTTTCGGAATTCTGTAACTAGGTGGCTACTGCCGCCAGATGGGCTGCCCAATTGACTGCGAACTAAATTAACAAGTTTGATGATCTACTCACAATAATTCACTAGAAATAACTTTGTAAGGGACTAGTTACATAAGAAAATAAATAAAAATATTAATGTTATTCATAAAAAAAAATAATCGGGCGCGCGTATCATTGCGCAAACCGGCATTTCAAGTGGTACCTACGTGTTTCATGGCAAAGGCCAGACCGTCACAACTAAGTCAAGGCCGCTCACTGCATAACCGATCATTATAATGGCATCAATGGTGCGGCAAATTATTATTATTATTGATTGTCAATAGCAGTGAAACTATATTTATTTACCTTCAATAGGTTTGGTGTTATGAAACACATTGAAATTAAATTAATCTTCCTCCGGTTCGAAAAGCTGTTTCTACCGAGGAAGAAACCGGCAAGAAGCCTCAGTGTACAGGGGCGCGGGCGACACTCATTTCAACGGTCTATTTATAACAACTTTTACCCCAATTAACTATTATAATAATACTCATTAAACAAAAAATATAGTTAAGTATATCGACTACTCTCGTCAGAGTGTCGAGCGGCCGTCATCCTATTTTACCTGCCTCACTTAAGGGGGAGACAAACGCTAAATACTAAAAATATCCATTGTTTAATGAAGATGTTACAAGAAATAGACAAGACAATTGCTTTGAAAAAAAAATATATTATACTTAAACATGTGAAGAACCAATTGTATTAATTAGAATTTTCGTTAAAGTAATAGAAACTCCACAAAAAAAGTTAGAACACAAGAAGAATTTGACCTTTATTGAAAATTCTCTCGAAAACGGCTTATTGCACGCATATGAATCCTGTACCTATTAATAAGTTGATATCGGATTAAAAAATTGTATTGTTAAAAAAAAAAAATTGTGTAATGTTCTAATGGTAAAAACAAAAAAACACCATTTCTAGGCCCGTTGAATTGTCTCCGTCGCCAGCGAGTTCTATAGTAAATGTCATTTGCCTCAGTGAATCCCTTAAGGGTGTGTATTGTTCCGAGAGGTACGGGCGGCGGACGTTTGTCGTCGTACCCCCGCGCCCCTGTACCGCGCGGGCGAGGACTCATTTAAACGGTCTATCTATAGTTACTCTTTTCAACTAATTGTCAATCTGCAATTTTTGTAAATAATATTCTAACTTTGATATACTATATTTATTAGGCCTCATGACACGATTTTCTTTTGACAACAGATAGTTGGTGTATAATATTGTGTCACCCTTTACCTTAAAAAGAACAATTAAATCTTTATTATCACTATTTTTTATTTATATTCACATTTTTGTAAAAATATTCTGAAAATACAATTCGTAAGTGCATATATTTGATTGCAACTCTCTTCTGGAGCACAAATATTGAATTTATGTCAAAGGCAATATATATTACCATGTATTACCAAAGGCAATACTTTTTTGCATACCTACAAAAAAGTACTGTAAAAATAATTTCAACGCCTGACAAAAGTATGTATATGAGCAATAAAGATAGAATAAATGTCGTAACATTTAAGATAAAGGGGTGCGGACGAAGTCGTGGGCAAAAGGTAGTACATAACGAACAATTTTTCCTCATTTGTATGTGGACCCATTGAGGCTTTACATCTAAAAAAATGCCGATTATGTTCGTATAATATTATATTTTATTTTTCAGGCACCACTACCGCCACCTAGATGGGAAGGTATCTTTGAAGCGATCAACGAAAACACTCGGTGTCCGCAGAAGATTGTCGGCTCCGTGATCATTGGCGATCCAAACTGCTTAAAACTGAACATCTATACGCCGGCACGAACAAAAATAGATAAACTTTTACCCGTAATGGTGTACATCCACGGAGGATGCTTCTTGGAAGGGACAGGGTCGGCGTTTCTTTACGGAGCAGACTTTTTTGTTGAACACGGAGTGGTCTTCGTGGGTATCAACTACAGATTAAACGTGGAGGGTTTCCTTTGTTTGGGCATAAAAGAAGCTCCGGGCAACGCTGGCCTCAAGGATCAAGTGGCCGCCTTGAAATGGATTAAAAGGAACATCGCGGCTTTTGGCGGAGATCCCGACAACATTACATTATTCGGCGAGAGCGCTGGTGCAGTTTCCACCTCATTTTTAATCCTTTCTGCGGCCGCTAGAGGCCTATTTCATAAAGCAATATTACAAAGCGGTTCGACTTTAGCTCCATGGGGGTTACAACGCGATCCCATCGAAACGGCGAGCGCTCTGGTCGAAGAGTTCGGCTACAATACCAAAGATCCCCATAAAATTCACGACATAGTCTCGAACTTAACCGTCAACGAATTGATATCTGCGATAAAATATTCCAAAAGCAAGAATTACATCACCGCTAACACTCTCTTCGTTCCTTGTATTGAAAAGGCTATAGACGGAGTTCAGCCAATAATCGCAGAGTATCCAGCAGACATTATAGAATCCGGCAACTACACCAAAGTTCCGATGATCATCGGCTTCAACGACAACGAGGGAATTTATTTCGTCGCCAAAGATTACGGCACTAGTCTCAAAGAAGTCGATACGAACGAGATTTTTCAAAGTGATCTAGAATTTCCCACAGACGCGGATAGGAGTATCGCCGGTGAGAAAATAAAGGGCCACTATTTCTCGGGAAGCGACGAGGAGAAGATCATGAATATGGTGGATTTATATTCCGATCTGCACTTCAAGTTCCCTTCGGTGATTGAGAGCGAACTGTACGCGAAAACGACGAATCAACCCATTCACTATTATCTGTTTAAGTATAGTGGATACATAAACATGCCGAAGATGATATCCAGGTTTGGCTTCATCCGCGGCGCGTCTCACGCGGACGAGTTGTTCTACATGTTCAAGCCGCACTCGTTCCCGTTGCCGCATCGGTATCTGGAGAACAGAATGATAAAACGCATGGTTACGCTTTGGACGAATTTCGCCAAGTATAGGTAAGGCCACTTCATTCTCTAAATTGAAATATTAGATGTAGAAACGAATTATTGGAAAATTATAAAAGAGGTCTATACCCAGCAGTAGACGCCCTCCAGCTAAAATATTAAAATGCTCAGTCATATTACCTCCATGACTCACGCTGACGATTATCAATACTTGGTCACCTTGCAGAGAGGTCATATACAACCGTGAGACCTGTACTTAAACAACAAAACTTTTTTTTTTTTCATTACATTTTAACGTTTTTGTTTTTAAACTCATTATAATTATACATGCACTAAAATCGATAATTAAATTTAAATCCTAACTAAAATTATAAAAGCGAATGATATGTTACGGTTTCGCGTCTTAACTACTCAACTGATCACTATGAAAAAGACGCCGACGAAGTCGCGAGCAGAAGCTAGTGAACTATAAACTTGTTACCCACAAACAGATTGAAATTGTTATGACATCTAAAACACTGGTATATAGAAAAAAGTGCGTGTCAGCTCCGACGCACGACTCCTTTAAATATATAAAAATTTACTCCTGTTAATAGATAACTGGATACGTAATTACTTTATATTAATTTGTTGCATTCTACATACCTGAGTTACGTTAGTTACGTTCGGAATGCACAGATGTCACTACGTTTTATAGTTCAAATGGTTCAAATAGTTCATTTTTTCGACGACGCGCTATCGTTTCATACAGTAAGTGTATACCACACGACCACACAACCACACGACCACTACGACCATTATTAGGGAAATTTAAATTTTTTATTCATCAGAGTATTTCTTAGGAATAAAAAACAAAACTTCAACCAAGCTTAGGCAGAGTTTATTTTTTTCATCCCAAGTTTTACGTCTTTTATACATTTTGATCCTAAAAGTGTCGTTTTTGATTATTACTATAATGATAACAGAAGGTACTCATTATTAGCTAATGAGTCTCGAACTAGACAGGCTTATAGTTTGGTAAAATATAAAGCGAGGCAGATTTGCATAAATGAAGGCATAAATATTCATAAAGGCAATACAATCGCATGGCATTATAAGCCACGTTTATATGGATGCTTAATATATGATACAATAAAGGCACAACTCATTCGGTTCGCGGATCACGTGCCGAACCAATAACTTTGGCGAATTTATGGCGTTTGTAAAATTGAACAAAACAGAGCGAGAGCTGTTTAATTGGCTCGAACGTTTGCACCGTTTCCAGTGATCCAACGCCGAAGACATCGGCCCTGCTGCCCGTGAAGTGGTCGCCGAGCCGAGAGCGGAACCCCATAGCCCTAGTCATCGACGAACGGATGACCACCGCGCCCATGTGGGACTACAGCTCCGTGGCTCTGTGGAACGACACCTACAATAAGTACGGACGGAGACGTAGACCGTCTTCTAACTGAATTCAAATTAAACCAAATATATTAATAATATTGAATAGGTGTAGGAAACGGTGATAGTTCTCTAGTCGTACATTAATTGATAGGTAATACCTAGATAACGTTATTGCTAATTTATTCATATTTATTATTCTAGCCTTTTATTTCTATTTTCCAAACGATAAAAATAAAAATCGTGTAAATTTAATCAAAATTTTCTACCGATTTTTTATTATTTATTATAAACTAGTTGAACCCGCAACTCCGTACGAGCTACAACACATCAGTGAAAACCACATTCAAATCGATTAATATGAACGTATTGATTATGAAAAAAAAATTGTTGTCCATTATCTATTCCTATACATTTAAACACGATTAATGTAATTTAAGTTTAAATATACTTATTATTATTCAATTGGTTAAATTTGTAGTTTTATTTAAATCTGATAGAGGTGTTCAATTAAAGATTTTTTCAAATTATTAGTATAAGTACAGTTTAAACGCTCGACTGTTAAAAATGTAACAAGAAGATCGCAATGTAAATCAAACCTGGAACAAATTCCACCGAATATGGGATTTAATGTTTGCGAAGGATTCCTTCGGCAGTGGGTCGTACATTTTTTACTAGACTGAGAATGTGAAATAGTGTAGAAGTGACATGTCTCCTGAGTAACTTGAGTAACTGCTCAGAGTCTGCCGAGTATATTTCGAATGCCAGTTCTGATGTCGAATCACAGTTCTTATGTCGCGGTCGCTTCTCTGAGATACAGGCCTCATCGGGCTCAAGAATCGCCGGAAACACGACTCGACACGTCTACTCTTCGAGCGCCCTCTCTTATCTTCCCTAGATTCTGCTCGTCCATAGTTCTTCCTCTCTTATCGATTGAAAGGCGCCCTCTCTTATTCGCAACCTGATACACGTCGCGGCTGCTTCGACCGCACCCAAGCTTACTGCTTGACGTTTCCAAGAAAAGTGGATAGATAGCGTTGTATGCAAACTGGAACCGATTCTTAAACTCTCGCTTGTGGCGCCGCCTCAGGAATCTCCAACATATACAAATCAAAACTCCCAAATCTCCGAAGATACTTTTTCTATTAGCGTAATTTTTTTCAAACACGTTGTCAGGGCTGCAGAAAATATAATAATAAACAAGCCGACAAAAAGCATACTAAGAATGAAGGAGCGTGGACGTCGCGGTCAAAAGCTAGTTTTTTTTTTTTTTATAAATTTAAAGCTTCGCTTACAGTAATGACGAGCAGATGGTCAAAACTTGGTCCGTTCTGCAGGGTATCAGTTCTATGATGGAATGTGTAATGAAAAGCAAATAGGTCCGTACGAGTCGATGCAGCGAAGTAAAGGGACGAGCGCGCCTCTTATTTGCTTAGGTCACATTCAACAAGCCTTTAATTGAAACGAGCTGCTCTAAGGATGTGGTCGCACCGCATACTTTAAGCGATAAGCAATCTCGGAGATAACCGAACAGATTTAAAATACCTTTATTTCTTAAATATTTTGTGTAAAATATGAAAAAATTAATAAAAGTAGCCGATTAAAACTTTAGTACAGAACTTAAGTTAATTAATGAGCTTAACAAATAATATAGTTGTCGCTGGAAAATTTCATTACTATGAGGAGAAAGCTTTTTTAAGTATAGCTTTTTTTTAAGTATAGTCTATTGATATACTTTAAAAAAGTAAGTATAGCTCTGTATTTTTATCTAAGTTTTAGTTTTACTGTAACAAATCAAACTAAGGCAACGAAAATAACGCTTTTCTGCTAAGTTAAACGAATTCATTATTGTACCATGATTATCTACTTACTAGAGTATGCCTATACTCCCACTATCTGTGCCATCCTAAACTTAATATTGATAATCTACAAGGAAAATATCCAATTGGTCCACAAGCCAGCAACAAATTTCCATGATCAAGTTCCTCTCGGGCGATAACTCGTATAATGCTTGTGAGGGTTGTATCATGAAGTCTTGTGAACGCCAACTGCGGCTCCGTGAGTGGGTTGTTGAGCAGCGGTAATCCACGTAAAAAAATATTTTTTTTTTTAGTCATTTATATTATCAAATTATAGTTAACCTAACATTTTAGTTACCTACCTGGCTCGTGGTCAATAACGGAAAGTTCGACAAAGAAACAATAGTTTTTTAACTACTATAAACTTTATTCGATTTTTTAATGATAATTTATTTGCTGAATATTGGTGATTACAAAAGGTGGGCAAATATTTTTGAAATATTATATGAAAATACTAAAAATATCAAACATGTAATATGCATTCATATATTTAAGTTGCGATTTAGTTTGCGATTTCGATTAAGTTAATGTTGAGAAAACATAGAAAGAAAGAAATAATTATGTATTTGCTTACAATGTGAGTATTAAACTAAGTATTAGTAAAACGTAGGCTTCATGTACTTATTGCGATTGAAACGCAGATTTTCTCACGAGTCTTTATGAGGTCGAAACTACTGTTCTCAGTAACTTTTAACTCATTAAAACCGTTCAAATGGACAAAATATACGTATTTTAGTAATGTTTTCAATGTTCAATGCCAACTGTAGTGTTTAATTTTTTAAAAACAATCCCTGAACAAGTAACGCTGAAAACTCTCGAGAAAGTTAAACGAAAAGTCTGACGACAACGGAACAAGATAAATAACGCTTCATCGCAATTTGAAATGAACAATAAAACGTAAACAATATGTAAAGAACAAGCGGGGGTTGGAGGCGAGGAGCGTGGGGCGAGAGGCGGGAGACAGATAGTGATGTACTGTGCTGCTTCTGAGCGACTCCTCGATCTTGGGAATTTCCGCAATTCGTTGGATAATGCTGTTTGACCAATTTACGAGTATGAGCTGCAACAACTTTATACCAAATCCTGGTGACAAATGGCATAATTTGAGCGGTATTTCCAGTATAAATGTCCGTGTCAACGTGAAAAGAATGATTTTATAACGAATGCAACATTGTTTTTCATTTGGTAATTACAATTCGATTGAAGTAATAAAATACATAAGGACAAAACAGTTTTGTACCATTTTCTAATTTGTTTTTTACTATTGACGAGGTGATATCAATAAAAGAAATCAAATCAATTACATTTTTTTATCCTCGAAATAATTGTTTTTGAATTTTGACCTTTTTACTAAATTAAAAACATTAACTCAAGTTTATATCAAATTATCGATAAACTTTCTATATTTTACGATTTCAAAATAATTTCAGCAACATTTATTTTACGACTAACCAAATATAACTAAATAAGTTTTTTCTTAAATACGTTACTGTTCTATTAAAATGTATTTAAAAAATTTCATATGCTATAAGCATTTTTGTTTGTAATTATTCATCTCTAACTTTAGGTAATGCAATTTTTGTGTCCCTTAATTTAGTTAATCTATACTAATATTACAAAGAGCTAAAGACTGTGTACGGTGCTACGTACATGAAATTAATAAAGGAAAGACAGGGAAAAGTGAATGTTTATAAAAATAGCTTTTTTTGCAGAAATAAAACAATTGTTAAAATAACCTAGATATATATTTTAGCCGCTAAGCAGTTTCAGGCACATATTTCATTATAGGCACGTATAGGAGCGTTCTGTTTCCTCTGTCATCAAGCAAGTAAACAAAAATGTATGTTTGCATGGTCTCGTAATTTTCATTACGAATGCAAATCTTTGTAGCGAGGTCAACTAAGATTATATTATCGAAACACGTGTGTTATCTTACAGTCAACAAGATTAGATCCAACAACAATTGGTGATCTTCTTAGACCAGCACTCAAGTGTTCACCAGACAATCGAGTAGAAAACCAGCAACAGTTGGTGCTTCTTAGACTAGTAGTAGTAAGCGGTTCCTTACCACTAATTGACACTCACAGTATCGTATTTAGTGTCATCAGTAAATTAGGTCCAACACTAAAGGTGGTTTAATTTGCATCCCTCAAGCCCACTTGAGCCCACAACAACAAACACTGACATTTGACAATACAATTCTTATGTAAGGACTTACAACCCCTACAGATTGTATGTATGTTTGCTTGTATGTATGTAGAAATACCTAATAAAACAATGAACTAGTGCTTTGGTTACACTCTTTCGAAAAAAATTATGGCACAATTCCCTTAACTGTGTCTGTTTGGTTTTATGGCGGTTTGTAATAATCTGTTTTGTTTGCCTCATTCAATCGTAAGAGAGTTTGAGTCTCTACCTCATTGATTAACTCAAACTCCTTCACGTTCACTTCACTAGGCCGCGCCACGTCACAAACGGGCAAGTTTGCAACAAACGCAAAGATATCCCGACGGCTGTTCATTTGCCTGCCAACAATGTTAATGGCAAAAACTTGAACCGTTCCCGGACCCTATCCCCGAGCCCTAGGGGCCTCCGACGGCCCGGCTCTGACGAACCTCGCGTCAATTCACCACGCCAAAACGTCAGAATTAAATTCATGAACCTTTGATCTTATTTATAATCAATTGATCTTTTTTAACTAAAAGTAGGCCGACAGGCTGATAATCCACTTGATCCTTTGTTCATTCATTGAAACACAACAGCAGACATGCTGTAATTCACGGTGGTCTTCTGTAAGGGGGTGGTTACTGCCGCCAGACGGGCTGCCCAAATTTGAGTGCGATCTGCAGTGTGGCCTGCTTCTAGTAAATAAGATAATAATTAATTAACAAGATAAACCAATTGTAATGTTGAATACTACTTCTGCCTCCATCAAACTACTTCTGCCAACGTCTAGTATTCGTGCTGTTTTTGCTTTAATGGGTTTTATGTAGATTAAATTATGATGTCTTAATTTGTTTTGTAATTGGTACCTACACTATCTTCCGACGAAATGATCTAATATTGTTCAAATAATTGATTTCGTTATTAAATAATTCGACCGCAACAAATTGCAGCCACGATGTCAAATTAGATGAATATTGCAAAATAAACTCTAGTGAATCTTGAATGTGACTTGGATTGATTTCAACTAAATTTTTGGCACTCAATATATACGAAAGTGCACATTTGTCACTCGGTGATAATTTGTTTACATCATAATTATTTGGGCTATGTCGACCACTTTAGTTCTGAGACGGATCACATCTCTCACAGAAATACCAGCCCTCGAGCGACTCATTTAGATACGTCCACGTCTTAACACCTCCATCACGAGGCACAGCACCAAGTGCTGCCAACACATATTATACACTTTGCCCCGCTTTTCCGACAATCGCTCGTCATTTCTTCCGCGGAGGTTAAATAGACTCCGAAAAGGAGTAGATCCGCACAAGGGTGCAAGGATAACAATCAATTTATAAAATGTAATTAAGAGAATGAGTGGTAGTGAGGAGTGCGGGGTGCGGGGTGCGGGATGCAGGGTGGGTCTGAACGGCGCGGGGCGATGCGGGGCGATACGGAGCGGTGATGTTAATCCGCGTAATAAAGAAAAATACCCGGGAAGCGTTGGCTAATTGTTATAAACTGGGCAAACATGCAAATTGGACGAGGAACGGACTTCCTCCAGCTTTTAATTCAAAAGTTACCTTCTTAATTCTACGAGAAACACGTCAACCTTTTAATGCGGATACATACAAGTACTACTTCTAGGTCTTACGACGAGTATTTGAAGTGCTCAACTAGGTATAAGCACTGATGGACCTCCATTCTCATAATGTTGCAAATCTTACATAACATACGCAAGAGTCGTTCGTTCGAGGGCAAAATTACTTTCTCCGTCAGTTCGAGATGACAACAACGACAGGCTGCACTTTTGTTCACTTACCGGTAACCGCTCAGTGAATCCTTCAATAAACAATGCGTAACCTAACATAACTTATAAATGCCATTTAAATCGACAAACAAGTTGAATAATGAAGTGTTTTAAGTTATCATCGCTGTGTGTGATATGTTGCGTTCTTGGTGTAAGGTGCATATTTACACCGACAATAACGATCGGTCAAGGAAAGCTTCGAGGTTTGAAGAGTTTTTCGGGACAAAACAGATATTATAGCATACAGTATGCAGTCAGCGAAAGATTTCAGGTAAATTCCATTAATCGCGTCTTTTAGGCACTATCACCAAAATTGTAATTAGATTTTCCAATAATCATTTCAGCCACCAAAAGATCCACCGGAATGGCAAGGAATCTTCAATGCCATAAAATTCTCAGCGCCGTGTGCTCAAATAGTTGAATATCTCATCATGGGCACAGAAAAGTGTCTCAATCTTGACGTTTATACACCAGAGCGAGCGCAGCCGGGCGATAGGCTGCCAGTACTAGTGTTTTTACACGGTGGAGCTTATTATTATGGAAGCAAAAACCATTATGATCCAGAATTTCTTGTAACCAAGAACGTCGTCGCTGTGATCGTCAATTACAGAGTAGGTGTGCTCGGATTTCTTTGTTTGGGCGGTGTAGCTAATCTCGGTTTGAAGGACCAAGTCGCCGCCCTTAAGTGGATTCGAAAGAATATTTCCTCCTTCGGTGGAGATCCAGACAATGTGACGCTGTCTGGACAAAGTGCCGGTGCCGCTTCGGCCGCCATGCATATGCTGTCGGAATCCAGCCGAGGACTTTTTCAGAAATTGATATTGATGAGCGGTTCCCCACTCGCTCCTTGGGCGTTCAATGTCGAGACGTATGAGCCTGCTTTTAGAGATGCGAGCAAATTGGCTAAAGTTAAAAACGAAAATGACATCGTCGAAGTCTTCTCCAATTCCACTTTGTTCGATCTCCTCGCTGTCTCCCGCGACGTTTCTAAAGACTCTAGATACTTTAAATACAGTCCGTGCGTGGACAGCGAGTCGAACGATCCATTCTTTAAAGACGCCCCTTTCAACCTTATAAAGTCAGAACGATTTAATAAAGTGCCTATGCTGATCGGGTTCTCTTCTTTAGAAGGGTTATTATTTTATGGTCTGCACGATGATGCGAGCTTAAGGAGTTGGGACAAAAATTTCACTCATAGATTGCCTTCGGTGTTCACATGGTGCTCGTCGGAGGATCGAGAGGAAATTGGCAAACAAATGCGCGAGTATTACTTTGCAAATAAGAGTATTTGCAAATCGTCGTTCGAGGGAATTATCAGTTACTACTCTGATTGGATAGCGTACTCCTCAGTTAGCGCCTTCTCAAATTTGATGACAAAATACGGCGATCGAGCCGTCTACAATTACATCTTCGATTACGAAGGCGAAAGAAATTTCGCCAAATTTCTGTTTCAGTCCAACACCAAATTGAGGGGCTCGTCTCACTCCGACGACATATTCTACGTGTTCAAGCCTATCGGACTTTCCATTCCGTTAACTAATCAAGACAAAATGTGCATAGACAGACTGACAGTCATGTTCACGAACTTCATGAAGTACGGGTGAGTGCATCTCTTTTAAAATCGCTTTGTCGACTTCTTTTCTTACCCCATTGTAAATACAACACCGAAAAGCGACATTTTATCAGTTGCTGCGAAATGGTCATTTTAATACTGCATTAATTCTCTTTTCTAATATTTCAACAAATATGTAGAGTGATTCTATTTATTTTATACATACGAAGGAATACAAAAATTTACGAAATTCTAAATTGAACGCTTAAATTAAGCTGGAATTTCAAAGGGGGAATACGGCGAGCGTCCTGGGCACGGTAGGGGAATCGGGGAGCTAGACGAGTTGTTTTTCTTGGCACAACAAGCTTCCGCCACGCTTCTGCCACCTCAGCATGCACGGGACCTCACGGTCTTGTATTTAAATTTTTAATTTGGTTGTATATAGACAATGAGTTATCATTCGCATGTAATACCTAATTACATTATTTCATGTATAATTAAACTGTTTTTAGGCATAACTAATAACTTTTATTTCAGATGAGAATAAGCACTTCTATTTTGCACAGAGTTAATTATAATTAAAGAAGTTTAAATAGTTTTTTTTTTATGCAATGGCCAAAAGTTATTACAAGATTTTTTAGTCTCACCTTTCATTAGCCAACATGTGTATTTGAGTCAATTGAGTGTACCATTTCTTAAAGACCACACGATATTGAGATCAACCTTAACATTTTACCCTTTTATTTTTTATCCAGTAAAAAATCGATTATTCTATTTTTATTATACTATTTCAAACATCTGAATTCCTCATACTGTCAAAAGTATGTTAACCAAATAAATTGCGGCACATCTAGTACTTACAGTTTTCCAAATGTTTCATCATCAATTCGACCGTCCTCGGACCGACGACGCAAAGCAAATATAATTGTTTGCAAGAATCTCATCGGTACATAGGAAAATAAGTACATCAATATCAGTTCACACGTATTAATAAATGCTCGTTTATTTGCAGAGATCCGACGCCATACAAAAGCAGACTGTTACCTGTTCGCTGGCCGGCTTCGACTATTAACTCTTCGATGTATCTGCGAGTAGGCCACCGACTCTCCGTCACCGAGCTGGCCAGCAATTTCCGAGGGGAGTTCTTTCGGAGAATGCTGTGTACGTACGGACAAAGCGGATACGTGCCTTGCGAAAGCGAAAGAAAATGTCATACGAAAAAATATGACGAGCACAAAAAGTGAATCAAATTATTTTTAATGCTTTCAATTACATAAGTATTTTATCGATGATCATACACCATAGTAATCCCGATCGTTTCATCGTCTCTGGAATAACAATAAAAATATGATGTGTTTAAATTAGGAATGATGCTTTTCAGGCATGAAAGACAAGTGTATGATGGTGTATGATGAAATATCTGGCAACATCGGAATCGATGAAAGAGGCAACGTTCTGCTAGGAGCGAACGGACGCTTAAAATTGGGGATTATATCACTTACCACTGAGATTTACAAGCGAATCAAAACTGTCATAATGTAGATAATTAGCTGTCCGAAAATTTCATAATAGCTAAATGTGAAATTGAATATTTTTGAATGCACAAATAAACTATTGCAAAATCAGTCGCTTCATCATTACGAGGATGTACACTGTACAAAAGGTCAATACAAAGTTAAAAGTAAAACGAAATTGGAGTTTGTTTATTTGTAACGCTTTCACGCCTTAACTACTCAACCGATCATCTTAAAACAGAAATGAAATAAGAGTGCCTTTCATCCTTTCAGATATGGATGAAGTCACGGGCAAGAGCCGGTCATGTATAAAAGGCTTTTATTCGTATAACCATTATTTGACTGATGGAGCTGCTTCGGACTGATGCGACTGATTATTTGATTGTCGTTAAAATTATTTATTGAGTTATAAAAAATGGTTGAACATGTGAGATTTATCCTAAGGTCTCTATTGATACGAAGGTGGCCGTCGAAGTGGATACTGGTAGAGTGATGAGACAGAATAATGTAAATTTGCACGCCCCGGCTGGAGGAGCAGTCTCGGTCCGATTTATAAATATGCAGATCAAATATTAAAAGGAGTGCTGTCGTCCGACGCCGCAAGATCATCTCGGCGGACTCATAGACTGCGTAACTCGCATCGATTTTTGTCAATTAAACATTAATAAATTTATTAAAAAGTATGTACTAACCGCACATCTAGTTCAATAGTGGAGAACTAAGTTCTAAATGCAAAGCCTTCAATCGCGATAAGATGTAGTTTTTAATCCAGCAAGTTTTTACTAATTTTATATAATATTGCAAAGTCATAATCATCCCACCCCGAGGAGGTCCGTTAGAAGGAGCCCGGATCCAGCGTATAAGATCCAGATTACAATGTAAGGTGACATTATTATTGTAAAACTAGTATAAATCAATAACATAAATTATAGCTATTATTATGGACAAATGGATTAGATAAATTATATTTATATACAAATACAAACATAAGTACTAGTATTTTTAATAATATTAATTGGTTTTAATTATAATACTTGACAATGGTGTATATACATATTGTTAATGTGTACTTATTGTGTATATAAAAGTGTGTATAATTAATTTACACAGTAGACCTCACCGGGAAACGAACCTCAATTCACATAATTAACACCTTAACTAATAAATTGTTTATCAGTAAATCATAGTGAGAAGGTATTTAATAAGTGCCTAATGCAAGCAAGTATTAAAGTAAAAACGATCTAAAAAATGAATAGGTAGACACGACTTGGAGTGGTGGTTCTGGTGCAGATAACTACTCTATGACGCACATCGACAACGCAACGGTGCAGCAGCCGCCGGTGGCATCGTCTCAGAATAAATATTCAATGTTTTCATTCAATTCGATTCGTCCTCTGTACAAATACTGATACAGATTATCGCGCTACAAAAATTCACAATATCTCTTCACAAAAGCAACGTTGCCAAAAAAGTGCATTCCACTAGTTACTTAGTTCGGTGCATTCAGAATACAAATTACGACGGGCCTGTTGCTCAGAGAGTCATACGGGCTGATGGTCACCACCGTCGTCTATAACAGAAGCAAGGCAACAGATAATACAATTGCGTATAGTATAAGGTATTAGAAAGGAATAAGTAAATGGTCTCTGGCTGCCAAATGACTGCAAAACGCATCCAGACCATTTATAATGTTGGCCGTGTCAGAATAGAACCCAGGACCCTGAGACACGGCGCTAAATACCGTGAGTTCGTCAGGATTATGAGGAAACTGATCCAAATATCTCAGCTTAAAATGAAGCATTTACCACCTTTAAAAACGCTTCAATATGCACTGTATGTTGCTTTTACCTACTGTTGCCTGAATAGGTATAGGACATTCATTTAATTAAGGTCATGATCATTCACACTTTAACGCTTTCGTCGTAAAGTGTGAATATCGCGTCACAAAAAGCGCAAATCGGACCTGTGCGTTTGTGCACGCTAATCTCAGAAACGGCTTAACCGATTTGAATGCGGTTTTCACTGGTGTATTGTAGCAAGCTTCCCGTAACATTTAGTGTTTGTTTCATTCCAATCGGTTTACAAATAAAAAAAGTTATCCGCTATACCAAACACCACGCGTACTAAGTTGCGGGCTCAGCTAGTAAAGAAATATATCTATTATAGAACCTATTTTTATAATTATAAAAATATAATAAAATTATATAAATACCTAGCTAAGCAATAATATAAAAAATTTTGACGTCAACATTTATCAACTAACTAAGAAATCTCTTTAACTTTTATCTCTACTTTTATTTTATTTCATTCCCCAAAAAAACATAATATATTAGTGTTGCCTGATAGTGTTATCACTACACACTCGTCACTTTCAAACACTCTCTCTCTCTCTCTCTCTCATTCATTCGACTGTTCGCTCATTCATTTTCATTCGATTGCGTACTGGCGTACATACGACAAACACACTCGATACAGAAACGAAGCTATTATTACTATACTTATCTACTGGCGTGATTGGTGCTCTGTCGTTATCTGTATTTCGTAAGTATTTTGCACTGTTTTTACTCATAACAAAACGATTCATACGACGACCTGTTAAACTCGTTTCCAATCATGGGTATAATGTAACTGGACTGTGTGTTTTAACTTGGAAGTGGACATAGGATAAACTGTACTTTTCCGTTGATAACATTTTGTTGTTAAAGGTTAAAGCAAAAAGAAGAGTGATGAGTGAGAATAATAACTTGACGTCCATTTTTGAGGATTTAATATTTGACGACATGGAAACGGACACCGCCTTGGCCGAGGTAATGTCATTCATTTATAAGGTAGACGGACATTATTGCCCGTCTACCTTATAAAGAGGAAATTTAGAATTTCCTCCTTAGGTAGGTAGTTGGAATGGACATGGACATACATAAAATAATCGATTTTTTATGCATTCAAGAAAAACATACAAATAAAATTGGATTAAAAAAAGAACTGTAATAAATGAAATATAATTAAATATCTACCTACCTAATATAAATTTAGTTAGTGGCAGTAAAGGGGGTGGCCCTTTCAGAAGACCACCGTGAAATAACAGCACGTGTGCTGTTGTGTTTCGGTGAGTGAGTAAGGAATGCCAGAGCCCATTTCCCTATCCCTTCCTCATCCTTAATCCTATTGTAGTCGACATTGCTCTTGCAGCCAGTTACCGTCAAATTGAATGTCAGCCTGGCTGCGTTGCAACCATAACATAAAAAAAAAAATTTTTGTTTTAATCAACAAAATGAGATTTGAAGAAATATTTCTATTTCTTACAAAAAGTCATAACAAGAATTTAGTAAATAGCGAACTTTGAAGGTGGCAATATATATAACTAAGATAATAGCACTGCATCATTGGTATTTCGAGCTCCGTTTTATGTTAAGGTACTTAAATAATGATAATGGACAGATTCAAGCATCGAATCTATCCTGGTAGCTGGTAGATAGGTACGGCAGAAAATTTTTGAAGATGCTATGATTATGGTTGATAAATCATTCGTAAACACACAGACCTACGTCCTAGCTTATCGCTGTGACGACGGTGGCGCCCAATTTTTTATATTTTTAAACGATCCCTCGGGAACCTAATATTTTTTTAGGATAAAAAGTAC
Organism: Bembecia ichneumoniformis; assembly: GCA_910589475.2. Classification (NCBI taxonomy): domain Eukaryota; kingdom Metazoa; phylum Arthropoda; class Insecta; order Lepidoptera; family Sesiidae; genus Bembecia; species Bembecia ichneumoniformis. The sequence continues at coordinate 265,439 of OU342538.1, read as the reverse complement.
CCTGCATGTTAATCCAGCTAATAAACTATCTGTATGCCAAAATTCATCCAAATCCGTTCAGTGGTTGTTACGTGAAAGAGTAACAAACATATATACATCCTTACAAACTTTCACATTTATAACATTATTTTTTTTATGTTTTAAGATCGGCAGACAGGCTGACGGTCCACTCGATGTTAGGTAGCTACCGTCGTCTATAACACAAGCTACGACGAAGCTGCTGCAAGTGCGCTGCCGATTACAGCAGGATTAAGAATAAGGGATTGGGAGGGGATAGGAAAATGGGCTCTGGAATCCCTTACTCACTCACCGAAACACAATAGGACACGTTCTGTTATTTCACGGTGGTCTTCTGTAAGGGGGTGGTTACTGCTGCCAGACGGATTGCCCAAATAAACGACTGCGAAACGCAGTGTACCCTGCCACTACTTTCCATATCCAGACCAGAGCCAAATTTCTCATTTTCAAGTTCATTGAATTTTTCAAAGTCGACCCTGCCGGGAATCAAACACGGGGACCCTAGAATTGAGCGTTAAGACAAGCAAGCGTTAAGGCTCGTCGTAGTAGGATTTATACGAGTATTTTACCTTTTTTTCAGAGTTACTTAGAGAAGCACAAATTAAAATTCCAATCACTCGAAAATTGTTCAATAGAGAAATATATAGAAGACAATAATCTGATTTGTTGGAAAGGTGGTCGCGATTATGGGATTCATAGCGAAGAAGAAGACCGCATTGTTGATTGCGACGTCAGTGAGGACGCAGTGGACGGAGAAAATGTTCGCCAATTGGCTAAAAAAGTCAAAGAGAATGCAAAACTATTTGCACAATTAGAATACCTAATAAGGAAGATTAAATACGAAGAAACAATGAGTTGCGATATTCAATTGATTGTAAGAAACCTAGTATTCTGCAGTTCCCGAATTTGTTCCTCCGGTGAGTTGTATTGGCAGAACTTGTTCACGTGTGCTGTTATGTTTCCGTGAGTGAGTAAGGGACGTAGAACCTCAATTTAATGTTAATTAGCTGATGGATTGTTAAGGCGTTGATTATGATGAGAGGCGACGGTGGCCACCTACCATCGAGTCTTCAAAGAGTAGCTCAATAAAAAAGATGGTCTGTATGTATACCTTTCATATGCTGCTGCACATTCACACGTTAATACTTAATAAAAAAATTTTGAAGTCAATTCACTGGACTATTGTTTTATATATTCCATCATAGATAAGGGAAGCCGCACATTGGCTACTATCGCTTACATAGTCGCTGAAACGACCATCCGCACTCACACTATCCTACAACTATTGCATAAGCGACTACTCTGTCGCTAGAGCGATCAACTTCCCTCGTAAAATTGCCGTGGCCGAACCTAGACGAGACCCGTTGCCCGCACGATAGTAGCTAATGTCCTCCCAACATACATTTAATATTGTAGACTAGGGTTACACGATATAATGCCTTATAGAGAAACTTACTTATACCTGCAAAGATAATAAAATTGTTTACAGAGAAACCAAAACATGGATACATTAGGATGCATTCGGAGGAACCCCTGGCTTCGCTCGGGTTCGTCGCTCAAGTACTGATGAACGGTCACCGTTGTGTTATCTTCGCTGAAGAAGAAACTGCTCCCGTCTGCTACTTGTTCACGCAACTCTGTCAAGAGCTTCAGTGAGTTAGCTTGACATTAAAGTACTTACCATTGAGATACCTATCTCGAGAAGTTTATTTCGTCTATTTTACCAACTTTTCAGTTTGCCAGTTACCGTAGCACAATTTCTGACCACTAGGACATTGGAACACTCGCTGCATGTGACAGGTACATCTTACTTCTTGCTAATTTATGAATGTGAACAATTCGAAAGATGATTGGGTTTTCTTATTAAACAAACCACTGAACGATAGAGATGAAACTACACACATTTGTTCCAGGGTTTATCCTGGGTTGAAAATTGAACACTTTTATCCTGTTCTACTGACAACAGTTTTTCTTTTAACAGGCACGGGACAAATAAACAAAAACATAGGTAGCGGTTTAGGAGTTATCACAGAAAAATGCGATGTGGACTCTTCCATAGAGGCGCTCATTAACTCAACATCGAGGGTATTTTAAACAAATGTTTGCTCCTTTTAACGTTTTAATTAATCGTGAATATTTTGAATTGTTAGACGACTTTTATCGGATAAAATCTCTTTATATTCGGACATCTTGTGTCATAATTTAACAATATGAGCCAGTCTTGTGTAAGTAAATCATTGAAAGAACAATATTTTAATATTTCAGAAACCCTGGTGTTTGAAGAAAATTCTCGTGCAAGAGAACGTTTACCCGATATTCAAGGAACAATTTAACTCTCTCGCAAAAGTAAAACGTACCGACAATGACAGGGAATTGGAAAAATGGAGTACCAGATGTGACCAAGTATTTTCGATACGAGATAAAGTTTTTCTACTCGATTATGCAGGCACTGAAGAGGAATTGGAAGTGAATCGTTCGGGAGTAATATTTGTCGAGGCGTACAGAACTGCCAAGGAGCTCCTGTCCATGATGAAAGCGCTCAAATGTTTCTGTCTGTCGCTGTGGTGTGAGGATGTATCACTGGCCAACGAGATATCTTTGAACGGCCACGCTCCCTTCACTTGGGTGAACGACGTAGGGTTATTCGGGGGTCCGCCGGCCACCGCGTTGGCTTACTATGGCCAAGTCGATATCTGCCCTGACCCCGATCGACGTTTTGAGTCAAGAGGCTATTCTTTGTGCGACATCACGGAGAAGGTAAAACGCGAACTAAGCCCCACAACTAGGGATTTCTGTGGCTTATTAAACGCAATCATTAAAAGGGCTAACGATTCTAGCGCCGGATTCGTTCACTTGGAAGAGAGCAACGTGTGCATCGGAATACCGCAACCGGTGGGCACTTTGATTTTGGGAAAGTCTGCCACAGACGAGCTGGTAATAGAAGGGCTACTCTCGACTACCTTTGGTAACTCCTTGTGGAGTTCATACCTAAGCCCTGTGATCCGAGCGTTCGAAAAGGAAGGAGCGCCTGTGAAGAATTCAATAAATTGTGAAACACTTTTACACTACAAATACAGAGTAATTTGGTCCAATCGTGGAACGATATTTGCTAACTAATATTGGTGAATAAATATTTTGAAAAAGTCTTCAATGTTTTTGGTTCCACTCTATGCCCCAAGCCTAAACGAACTGTATACTTCACTGTATCACTGTATACTTAAGACCACCGCGAATGAACAGAAAATGTGCTGTTGTGTCTCGAATAAAGGATGCCGGCGCCTAGCTCGCCTTCCAGTTTTATCCCTTATTTTTTATCCTATCCAGTTCGGTTTCACATTTGCTTAGCCCTAAGCCGTTTTCATAAATATAGCAGCTTTGGGATATGTATTCTAATCCGTTAATTGTTATTTTAATTCCACTACTGCTGCCATTAAAATTGGCGAAGGGAAGTCGATATCTTCATTTTTTTTTTTAATAAGCAACTGGGGAAAAAAACTCAAGTCTTCCCTGGGTCACAGGCCTCTCCCCTCAATAAGAAACGATAAGAGCCATAGTCCACCATGTTGGCCCACATTAACATTTAACATGTAACGAAGATCAATCAAAGTGAAACACTTTTACGCCGTTTAAACACAATATATTATTTAAAAAAAAACAATACAATATATAAGAAGAATATTCTGGATGTTTATAGAAGTACAGGAGGCCTCGCGATTTGGCATTCGCCTCAAATACCGTAAACACATCTCGAACAAGCTCTCTTACGCGAACCTTACTCATGCATAACACCTCCGCGACCTCTAAAACCGACACGAACGCTTACCATTTCTAAATTTCAATTTCCACATTACAATTTTACCTCTATGTTAAATGTTTTAATGGCGCCCGCGCCAACACTCCATCGCACATCGCCTCGGCCGCCTCTAAACGCTTCGACACATATCGTCTAAAAGATCGCAGCCCGTCCGATATGTGCCGAAATCTTTAGGAAATCAAGCATAACACTCTAGCTTAGTCCTCATTCAACGGATTCAGTTCCCAAGTTTCGTCTGCGCGAACTGACAAAACAACAGAAGAGTGGGTTCATTTTATTTTAGGTCACACTAAAAATTTCAGGACGTCTATTACTGAATCACAAACCTAAAACCTTTTTAAAATAAGCCCCACGAGAATTTTTCATTGTTTTTGGAATCTGGTGAATGCGGGACACAACTGAAGGGTAACATTATATAATCTACAGTGACAACACATAAAAAATCACATATAAATGACAGCCCATAGCGACTATTTAACTGTACACTGCAAAGCGTCAATCGATTCAAGTTTAAATTGTAAAAAAAGCATCAATCTAAAAATCTTAACATGGGCCATCTTAACTTTATCCGTATGCCTAACTTGTTTTGTTAGCTTTCAATGAATCATTCATATATATATATATATATATGTTACAATGTCCATCTGTCCACATTCTTTTATGTGGGTATTTTATACTCTTTTAATGAGTCAATGAATAAAAACTTCTAAGATTGAAGCAATTTTAATTACTAAGATGCTCCAACGTTTTAAAGATCGTTACAAGCGAGTAGTGATCATGGCATTTAAACATTTAATTCAACAGCATTTTTAGGTAAGTAATTGCGTTAATGTCGCTTCCAACGACATTCTAAATAATATTATAAAATACGCACCGAATGCATTTTTTTTTTCTTCAAATCATATATTTGCACACAAACCTTCCTATTTTATCTTTCCAATAGTGAAAAACCATATTAGAACAAGTTGGTGGAGAGAGAGAGAGAGAGAGAGAGAGAGAGAGAGAGAGAGAGACGGAAGCGGAGAGCGACTCTATTTTATGTCTAAAATAAGATAGATACAGATGCTATTAACGTTGTCAGAGGTACAGACAACGTTAGACAGTTTTGGTCCAGAAAAAAGTGCCTCTCCTGAAAGACACGGACAAAGTCACGGAAAAAAGTTATAGTAACTTATAAATAAGCAGAAGTAACAGAATCGGAGAGAAGTAAATGAAAGGAGTGTACTGACCAAGTTTTGTGATAAATGTGGGAAAAGATTGATTTGTACAAGAATATGGCGGAGGCGAGGCGAGTGTCGACGCGAGCGAGCATCAGTAGCAATGAATAGTATTCCTAGGGAGCACAACGCACTTGGCGAGTCCGAAGCACTAGCACTAGCGTCAGCGGCGCAGCAACGCAGGCAGGTCGGCGAATGCGCAGGCGCCGAGCCCCTCGCGGGCCATGCGCCGCAGCAGCGAGCGGGAGTGGGCCACGCACGCCTCCACCGGCGACACCCACTGCATCTGCTGGAACTCCAGGATGGCGGCGTTCAGCGCCTCGCACACCGCCTCGCGCCTCACCGGCTGCAGCTGCCAGCCCACGGGGCTGTCCCACGGGTTGCTGTACGCGAGCAGGCTGAACGCGTCCTCCAGCATCGACTTGTGGTACAACTCCTGCTGTAGCTTCTGGCTCATGGCGTACAGCTCGCGGCCGAACGCAAGCATCCGCTCCACTGACGCCCGCGCGCCGCAGCCCTCCTCCGAGCACCCTGAACACATCGGACCTAATCAACGCACTCGATTACTCTCACTTTCACAATGGCAGCTCATCCGGCGACAACGACTGTCCCCTCACAGAAGACCACTCGGCGTGCTACGCTGTATCTCAGCGTGGAAATAAGATATACCTCGACCCTTAGCCTTTATCCTAGAGGAGTCGGACATTTTACGAAATACATGATGGATTTTTCTTAGTTCAGGAGTCGAAAAATCTGTTTTATACAAATACGTCATCGCATCGCCGGCAAGCGAGTTGTGAAATTGACAGCGGTAACTTCCTTTAAATGGAAGTAATTTCCTTTAATGTTCAAGACGTCTGCCGTTCACTCAAAACGCAATTTATTTAAAACGTGATAAGGTTTGATATCGAGATTGGGCTATTGCATGATTAATTTTAAGTTTGAATCGACTCCAAAACCAATAAAAATTCACCGAGTATAATGGCGTCATCATTGCACCTTCTCTTAATCGCAGAATGTTTAAATGTACACACGATGCGAGAGCATCGTCTTATAAAACCACACAAAAAGTTCACAACACACCCTCGTTAATTTTATTTAAATCTTTCTCAATCATATGAAGAAGCAAGCAGAGTGTGACACAAGGTAATGTCGGCACACGATTAAAATGTCGGTAACAGAACGTGAGACATCAGTGTGCAGGAAACGGATTGATTTCGACTCTCGATACATGATTCGTGACGGTCCGGAAGATCCATGCAGTGAACATCATTAAATACATATAATACTTTAAATAAACGTTATTTATATGTGTAATTGAATATATACTATACATACATATACCGTATGCGGTTTTGAATGTAAGTACATCGAACCAAGCGGACGCCCGGCGTGATTTTAAGGATGAAAAATTTGAAGGGATGAGGGAGTGCAGCCCTTGTCAGCTCGAAGAGGAATCGTGCGATTAAGCGATAATACTGAAGCCAAACTAAATTCGAGTGTCAAAACTAGTAAACGAGTACAAAAACGACAAAAAAGGTGGAAATAATTGAATCAAAGTAACAAAAATAAAGAGTACTTACTTGCAAATCATCATAAATTTGTCTCAAAATAAAAACACCTATTCTGTTTCGTAAAATGAATGACGGAATGGTGACGACATCTTAGGCTCCCATTACAGAAGTGATTAATAAAGGAAATTAATTCTAAACTGTTCAAGTATAACCATATACCATTCAAATCCATTAATGCTTTAGAAATCTTCAAATTCCCAACCAGGGAATTGTGCAATGTACGGTTCGAGACGAGAACTGACTTGGCCATTGATCATTGCCCATTATTATTATTATTTATAAGCTTAATAAACTTGCATATTATATTACTAATTAGTATTTATATTAAATGAAACTTAACTGAAAATTAACAAGAGAAACATAAAAAAACTACCAATAATTTAAAAAGTGAGGATCTGCCGTATATCCCTCAATAAACCCTTTACTTTAGCCTTATATGAATCCTTCGTATGGATTAGAATGGTATGGACGGAAACAATTCTATGGTAAGAGGAGCCGCGGACGTTCGCTTGTGAAAGATGTGGAGGTGGCGATGGTTCGGTACCCACCCGTGCGGTAGTCGGGCATTAGGGCGGCGACGCTCGCCGTCACTCCGGGCATGCCCTTCACCAGCGGCAGCTCCTCGCGACCTACGTCACCGGCACGTCACCCGTCACCTCGCCCGTCATACGACTCAGTAAAAACAACAACGGACGAGATACACGAAACGCGACAGTCCCTTCGTCGCCTTTCGCGTTTCGTGCACCCCGCCCCCCGCTAAACTTACACTCCTAAGTTTAACGATAAACGCATGCTCCTAAGTGCTGATGGGTGAGATGCAAACTAATGCCTACGGCGACACGTGCATTAGGGCGAATAAGAAGCGTGTTAACCGCCGCATGCGCCACCCGCTGCACCACTCCGGGTTGTATACTCATACCGTATCGGGGCCGATCGGTGTGCGTCCCTTTCGTATATCGACGTGGAGTTAGCGAAACGAATAATCGACATGCACCAATTGAAAGCGAACCGCAAATAAAACTTAACAAATTGAACAATGATAAATGTACTAAATAAATGATAAAACGTTTTTTATTTAAAATATACGTATATGAATGGTATGATGTGCAAATTATAAAATAATAATTACATTGAAATCATAACGGTCAATATTAGTTACATAAAAATAATAAAATATAGTGTTAATCCGGTGTGGGTATATTTTATATGTGACATTTGCCAATCGGGGATTTATTCGCCAGCTATAATAGGTATCTGGATTCAAATCTAAACCCAAACAATATTAGCTCGTAAACTATGAAAGGTAATACACTTGTAATCAAAATAATGCACCTTCAGTATTGACACACCATTATTATACCTGGTATCATTTGTTATTTTTCATGTAATAATTTAGTTTAGGCTGTGGCACTACAAAGAACTCAATTCGTCATTGCTTACATCAGCATAAGGAGACGTCATTGCTTCATGTGAACAGCGCCATATTTAAGATTGCGTTCAATTAATGCACATTTTAACATATATTTTAACGTAAATATCTCGGAATAGACATCCCGGAAATAACATTTATATGCATTTATATGACATAATAATTATTCATTTGAATCCGATAAAATGACAAAAGGTGCATTTCGAGCTAATTAAGTATGAAAAATATACCAAAATTGAGAGTAAATTTGTGCAGTCGACACTTACAGTACTATTAATTAATCAACTGACCAAACAAAACCGTTTAAGTTTATTTACTGAGTGTCTCTTCCAGAGATAGACCATTTAAATGAGTCCTCGCCCGCGCCTCTGTACCGCGCGGTCGAAGACTCATTTAAGTGATCTATCTATAACCCTTCATCGGTTCACGGTTTGGAATGATGTAGTATCAGTGGTTCGTTTTCAAAAATGGCTCATGTTTTAATTGTAAAAGCAGGTCCCGTGCAACATTTAACACCTCGATTTCAAATCTATACTAATATTATAAAGCTGAAGAGTTTGTTTGTTTGGTTGAACGCGCTAATCTCAGGAACTACTCATTCGAATTGAAAATTATTTTTGTGTTGAGTAGTCCATTTATCGAGGATGGCTATAGGCTATAAAACATCACGCTACGACCAATAGGAGCGGAGTTTCAATGAAAAATGTGCAAAAACCGGAAAATTATCCCTTCTAAGATATTCCGTTACGTAAACGGTTAAAGTTACGCAAAAATCATGTATGACGGAATTGTTCCCCTTTAGAAATTCTAAAAAAAAGTCCGCGAAAGCATATTTTATGATATTTTTATGGTAATCAAATTTGTTCTAAAATAATGCATTATTTGCGAAGGTATTTTTATAATCTATAATAAAATCATTGTTTGCCAATTATGCCTTTATGCACGTTAATCTTAAAAACGGCTTAACCGATTTGAATGCGGTTTCCGTCGATGTATTGTAACAAGCTTCCCGTAACATTTAGCGTTTGTTTCATTCCAATCTGTTTACAAACAAAAAAGTCGCGGGCACAGTTAGTCACTTATATTCTTAATATTTTTAGGTTTATTATTAATAATTACTTATACTTTTGTCGCTAAGAAATTTAATCCAGTCTGTGAGCACTTTTGCCTTCCAGAAGGTGGAGTACAAATCGTTTCGACGTTTAGGTGTGGATTTTTAATGAAAATAAAAATTTTATTTTATTTTACAACTTATAAAGAAGACAAAATTACCTACATTTTGTGTGTACATACTAAGTCTAACACGTAAAAAGTCAAGCAAGAGTTTGAAAAATTATTTTTAATAAAAAAAACATACGCAAGCATTTAATGTATTCTCGTTATGGAGGCGATTTACTAAAGACTAACCGATAAATTTGACTAACTGCGGCATTCTAAAATGTTCATTAAATTAGTACTAATTGGCATTTAACTAATTACAATTAAATACAATAATTAGGCGCGGCTCTCAGAGACCAAAATTAATGCTTCGTTAGTTAATTACCACTTTAAGTAAGCATAGGACTGTGCGATCTGTCGAAATGCATATCAACGTACAGTGTTGTCACATGATAAAACTCAATGACACGATATCATTACGAAAAATATAAATGTATGTTAATATATAAATGCTTATATAGATATAAAAGTTTTTAATAAAAATCAGTTAAACATATTATTCTCACTTAAAAGTAACAATAATAGACGTAAATATAATTAAATAAATTTAAAACGCAAGATTTTTTTAAATACGGCAACATTTCACATCATTGTCAAATTCTACCTCCTAACGTAACCTATTTTTCATAGAATATACTATAATTTTTTTTTGTTATTATTATTATTAATTATTAACTCTGCCAACATTAGATTATTATCAATAAGATAACCTCATTTTCGAAATGTCAAATGCTCCATTTAAGAAGCTTAAATGAAAGTTGAGCTGTCATTAATACCACTAATGAAGCACTAACTGTCTCCGAGAGTAAACATTTTTAAATCTTCACTAAAGAGTTGCTAAGTAATTATTAAAACAACTCTGAGTACAGCTGTTAGAACATAGACATGTACACAAAACATGTATTATGATTGTTATTATGATTATGATCCTCATAGATAAATGAAATAAAAATTTTATTTAACAATGTTATTATATATTTATATAATATTTATCAATATTATATGTCAAAACGATTTGTAGTTTGTAAGGCCTTTTGTAAGGTAAGGCAAAGGCACTTTTAAGTCCGTGCACTACGGACTGGACTAATTTATGTTATTGTATTCATTTGTATTGCAACAAAATAAACAAAGATTGAAGAGATCGCTCTTAGCGATAAAAGACCGCCTGTACTCACTTAGTTGTAGTATTTATTTATTTGTTATTTGTGAGTAATAAAGAGTTTGTCTGTCTGTCTGTCTTAAGATAGATTACACTTAGCCTTTTTGATCATCCACGTCGACTATAGACTGCAATTATGGTACTTTAATTTTCATCACCTTTTTACCTTTCATAGTTTACGACTTAACATTACAAATGGGAAACTTGTAAATATGATTGGATATCTATTAATAGATACACAAGATTGATCCTTGTGCTTTCATTATAGTTGTCTAAACGAGGATTATTCCCGACAATATTTATTCTTAGAGACAATGCGCACGAGTGACTTGTCACGGTGACAGAAAAGTGTTTATCTTCGTCTGGGCCTTCTAAGACGGTTCAATATATCATTTAAGTTGATAAGAGTGCCGAAACAGTAGCAGTGACAAGACACCCCCGTGCGAATCATCGAAGTCACTTTTCAGTTTATAGCAGCAACTTGATCAAATAATAATTCAAGTAGTATTTGTTTTCCCTGTTTCAGGTAATCTTTTCACAGCACGAAAGCGAATTTGAATGCAGTCACAGACACGCCTACCGAGAAAATAGATTCCTTCGCCTATAACTTTTCTCATAAAAATAAAACAATAAAGTCAAATTGACTTACACATTGATTTTCTCTCCGATTGAATGGAAGTAAGCCTTTGGCATTTAGACTTATTTCTATAGAGACAAGTCTCTTTCAAATAGCGACCGCAGGATGTCTAATGCCACTTGTGATATTTTTTTAATATATTATCTGTAACTATTTCTGATAAACTTGTTAACAACGCTAGATCTAATTTGATGCCTACCTTCTTCGAGGCCTCGGATAAATTAATATAATTAATTAGCAGAAATTAATGTCTTAGCAATAAGTAAATAAATAAATGAATAGGATAAATTTTATCCTAATCAAATTTATTTAATGTAACGACATCTTCGAAAACTTCAACTGAATGTTAATGAGAGAGGCGCTTTTGCATCCTCTGAAGTTCCTTCCGGTCCAGATGCCTAAGTAAGTCTTCCATCAGGTTCCAAAGAGAACATATCCTGTCTCACGATGACTGTAGTTCGCCGAAAGAAAAAAATTCAAAGAGCTAGGTTTGAAGAAATTAGTTAAGAAAAACCGAAACCTCATAGTCGCCATTTTTAGAGCAAGAGGTTTTTAGGTTCCGTTCAGTTGTGATTAAATAACGAGGCAAAGATAAATTTCTCAAGGAGCCGTATCTGTGACGACTTAAGGCTAAGGACTATGTGCTTTTAGGGGCTAAGGGGGTCTGCTGTGTGCGTACTGACCGTGTAAAGCGCCATTAGCCGAGGCGTGTGACGCGACAGGCGCCGGCGCCGCAGTCATCTCGACGTCGGTAGTGTGAGGCGCCGCGCCTTCGCCACCATCGCCCTCCGCACTCGAACACACTCCTGAAAACACCATTACGGGTTTCTATTCATCAACAAATCCAACACATTTAGTAATAACTAGCTGTGACCGCGTTACGTCGGCGACTTACTTTTTGAACAAACGCTACATCAGTGAAGACATCGTTCATATCGGTTGAGCCATTTTTGAGATTAGCGAACACAAACACAAAAAACGATAGTCGTCGACCAATCGAAGCGCCGTGTGAAGTCGAGGATATCAAGCTAAGTAAGGGAATCTCACTAAATGGCTGCGATACAGAAGACCATGACACGGCACGTATTATCATGAGCCACTCACTCTGCAGCCCTAACCACCGGCAGCTTGAGTCTCGTTCCTCCGGTTTTTGTTGTTTTTTATACATATTCTCTTCTGGTGAAACCAACCACGAAATAAGACTCGTGCTTCTAGTACACGATCGCAATTACAATGTAAATGTGAACGGATTAGACAAGGTGTGTTCGTTGTGGAACTAGCTCGACATGTTGTCACTTCGGACGCCCTACCCAGAATACCAGAATCTCGTCCATGAACCTTTTCCTATTATTTATGGAGCCTCTACCATTAGCGAGCCTCATACTTCCCCCTCGTACAGATAGCTAACATCACCGTTGCTAGTTCCGCGACGACCGCATCCAAGCTTTTTGCTTTACGTTTCCAAAGATAGTCGTTAGATGGCGTTCTATACTATCAGAAACCAATTCTCAAACCCTCCGCTTGTGACGCCACTTCAGGACTCTCCGACACATACATATTCTACAAAATTAAAATATTTTAATTAAATATGTATTAACAATAACGCCATCCTATACACCCGTCAAACACATACACGCAGGCATACTCGCATACACACGCAGTCACGTTTAGTAAAAACTGATAATTAAGTGGTTATGGGAGTTAACTGACTACTATGTGCCATTTGCATACCATGTATCTATGTATAATAGTAATAAAGTATTGACATAGTGCAGTAGTAGTGTTTTAAATAAATTCTCATAATAATTTGATCAGTGGAGTTCACGCTATCCATTGACGATCCAATAACAGCTTGTGTGCTGTTGTGTTTCGTTGAGTGAGTAAGGGATCCCTTGCTAATCCCTTATCCTTAATCCTACTAAGGTCGGCAGCGAACGTGCACCACCTATGGCGTTGTTTGTGTTAATAGACGACGGCAGCCACCTCCCATCGACATGTCGCAAGGGCCGTCAGCATGCCTGCCTACCATTACATAAAAAAAAACCTTAGTGGCAGTTGGTCTCACCGTTAGTGTGCGGGTCGTGTTCGTGAATCTGGTCAGAGTCCTGGCCGTTGGCAGTCCGGGTGTGCGCGATGACGGTCGCCTCGGAGTCGGTGCCGTTCACCATCTCCACGAACTGTCGGCACTTGAGCAGAAACAGCAGGTCGGCGTCCCTCTCCAGAAGACCGGGCCACAACCGTCTCGTCGCCTCCACGGCCTCGCCTATGCGGCCGCTCACCACCAGCCGGGACACGCGCTGCCGATTCCTAATGGAGGTCACGTCTTCGGTGATCGCTTGGCCGGTGGCTCGCGAGAAGGCCTGCGCCGTGCCGCAGTAGCCGTGATGCACCAGGTAGCTGGACACCATTCTGTGCAGCACCTGCTGCCACTGGCCCTGCTCGTCCGGCAGCGGGAACTCGTCTATGGCCAGTCTAGTGCGCGCGCGCAGCTCTCTCAACATGTCCTCGATATCGAACACGAACGGCTGCTGGCCGAAATTGGCGTCGACAACCTCGCCGGGCGTCTGCAGGCCCACCGTCGGGTAGAGGTTGGGCGGTAGCCCTCTGAAGGCGATGCCCAGATGGTGTCCGTTCTTTGTGTAGAAGCATGTGTTGTCCACCAGGTTGACGCCGCAGCCTATGACGTCGCCGGTGGTGAAAGTCGGCCCGTAGGGCTGCCCGGTGCCCGACGAACAGAACGAGTGGCCGTCGTCCCCGTGGTATCCGTACGAATGCTTGTCCCATCCGGGCAGTCTGTTCATGTTGACCCCGTGTGCGGATAGGCCGATGCCCATGTATCCGTCGCGGCCCTTGGACACGATGCGCACTTCGAAGTAGTAGAGGCCGCAGGCCGCCGGGATGGGATGCGTGGCGCGCACGCTGGCCGCGTCCTTGTGTGTCTTGCCGTGCCCTGAAATTAACGCAACGGTCCTGTTTAATACTTATTTACCTCATTGAATGAATAACTAAATAACAGCCAAAATCTGATTAAATCTATTTAAGATTAGTTTCATTTATTCTGTTACTATTATTCATAATCATCTTAACCGTAGGACCTCCACTGCCCTAGTTTTCCAAAAGGACCGGTCAGAAGCAGCCTGGATCCACCGTCGACTGGCAGCCCTTATCAGATCGTCTGTACGCTGCCCTTGCCGGTCCAAGGCTTCCACTCGAGAACCTTTCGCCTCAGCGACTCTACGTATTATTGGTCCTACTCCTACCCACCGCCACTTCAACTTATTGATCCGCCGGGTTATGTTCGTTCATCTACGGATCTCCTCATTCCCGATTCGTCAGCGCTGTTACAATACTGTTACAAATATCACTGTCACTGAATGAATGGCTGCCCAATTGAACAAGCCACCAGATGTCATGTAATGTCATCTAATATACACTCGGGGCTACAAGTGACGTCACAGTGATCTTCGACGAAGTCGTCTTACAACAGTCTCACGTATCGTAACTTATTATATATTGAATTACCGAATTACCTAATTTATCTTTAATAGCAACAAAAGTAACAGTTTGTCACTGCGACGAAAACTTTTACTTCATGATGGTGCAAGAAGGAACTGTCACTTTTGGCGATAGATAAAAACACTTACTGTAGAAGTTCGTCATTGATACAGATATTGAATTTTGTATATCTTACAAAAACGTTACACGTTTCATAGTATCCTTATGCATGAATAGGTGTATAATTCGTCAAGGTTTTTTGGAAATTGGTTGAAACATGACGATGATTGTTGAAGATGTCAAGCCGTTGGGAGCTTTCATCGAAAACGTTGCCTAATCCATTTGAGATATAACAAAACAATGTATGGTGGGAATGTTTCTCTTTCATAGGTCTCAAAATATCTTTTAATCTGCTATATCCATTCTGACTTCCAAAAAAAAAAGATCACATATAATGTGGTATTTAAGAAGCTATTTATTAAAACAGATACAATAATAATCATTGTCAAATTAAATGCGTCTTCACACCATACAATTTAATTGAACGACGGGACTCGCTCGATGCAAACGCAGGCATTATATTACTCATATATTTTATCATTTTTCAACATGGACGAAGTCCTAATACTAAACATAGTACGAGTTCAGAATCGTTTAAATTACCTTTCGAGCAAAGTTTTGTTTAGATACTTGACACTTTTCAATTTTTTATAGGTCTCTAATAATGGCGGGGGTAAAAGTACGGACCTATTTGGTAGGTGGCTCTAATAGCCCTTTTTTGTAAAATGAAAACAGTAGATATTTTTGTCGGCAGCGTTACCCCAAACGCGAATCTCATGAAACATTATACTATGAAAGTAACGAAACAGACAATTCTTAGTGTATCGACGTCTGAACCTGAATTTGGTCTATCTATATCTAATACTCATAAAATCGTTTGTCCAGACTGACTATCAATGCACGGCTAAAACTACTAAGTCTAAAAAGCGTAAATTTGGAACATAACGTTTATTTTATACTAGTTGAGCCCGCAACTTCGTACGCGTAGTATTCGGTATAGCGTGTAACTTTTTTGTTTGTAAACCGATTGGAATAAAACAAACTATATGTTACGGGAAGCTTGCTACAATACATCAGTGAAAACTGGATTTAAATCGGTTAAGCCGTTTCTAAGATTAGCGTGCACAAACGCATAGACAAACGGTTTTTTTTTTCTTCTTTTCATTGAAAAAATATTTAATGTACAGACAGCTCGTTTACGATTTTATTATACGTATATATATTGACAAAAAGAATCCGCTATGAAAGGATTTTTAAAAATTTCAATTTCGTGCGAATCCAGAGGCTAGTCACTGTCGTGCAAGGAAGCGGCGGAAAGGCAACGGGAAGAGGATCCCCTCTCCCAACCGATATCCACTGGCCTATATCCGCCACCTTCCCCTTTGACCAGAACTTAGGCGATAGTCTAAGGGGAGACTACCGCCCGTTGTGAGGTCCCCGTAGCTCCGCTTTCGGGTACGCCGAGGTCTCCCGCGCTGGGCAGTCGTGGCGGATCGCCGACAACGTTCCTGCGACCCCACCCATCTACGGCCGCTTTCGAAAGTCGTTGGGTTTTAGCCGGTAGGAGTCCCGCATAACCCACAGGGTCCCCTTTCGCTACCGGGTAACCATAAAAAAAGGGGGCTAGTCAGTGTACTAATATAAAAAATCTGAAAAGCCTTTTATCTAATCTCTTGAACTAAGAGACTTTGAAAAACTCCTTTTGGCATTCGAGAGCTCGAGGGGTCGAATCCTCAATAGCCAAAAAAGTCAGAAACAACGCAAAGCGCAAACGAAGTAAGTAATAGCGCGTGCGGGCCTATACACGGTGTAGGCGGTGTTCATCTTTGGGACGCCTCTCCGCTGACGACTGACGTCAATCATAAAGACAATCTCCTCTCTCAAGTGCACAATGTTAATGACCGAACGAAGAATACGTCTCCAAATCAAAATTTGTTTGATATTCCCCCAAGAACAAAATATCACAGTGTAATTACCTATACTAAACTTATCCTCGAAAATCGGTACAAAATTAATTGCACAACCCGTACAATTAAAGTAGGACCCCTAGCTGTGAGGCTATTTTTAATTTATTATCATTTATTTTTATTTTTGACGGCCCGTTGGATGAGTGGCAAGGCTGCTTGCCTAACGTCTCAGGGGCCCCGGGTTCGATTCCCGGCGGGGTCAACTTTGGAAATTTTTATGTAGGTAATTTTCAAAAAATGACTCCGGTCTGGATTTGAAAAGTAGTGGTAGGGCACACTGCGTTTCGCAGTCATTTGGGCAGCCCGCCTGGCGGCAGTGACCACCCCCTTACAGAAGATCACCGTGAAATAACAGCATATACGTGCTGTTGTGTTTCGGTGAGTGAGTAAGGGATGCCAGAACCCAATTCCTTATCCCCTCCTAATCCCTTATCCCATCCTACTGTAGTCGGCAGCGCACTTGCAGCACCTGTAGCGTTGCTTGGTTGCTTGTGTTATAGGCGATGGTAGCCACCTACCATCAAGTGGACCGTCAGCATGTCTGTCGACATAACATAAAAAAAAAAAAAAAATTATCAGTGAGTAAATCGGCGGTAAAACTATATACCTAGTAACGTCCAATAATAAAAATTAAATTTAATCAGAAGTGGGTTTATTATATTTTACTAGCGGGCCGCTCCACCTTCGCGAGGATTTTTTTCTGCAAATAATACACAAAAACCTTCCTCATTGATTGCTCTTTCCATTAGTGAATATACCGCACGAAAATCCGTTCAGTAGTTTTGAGATTATCGCGAACATACATACATACAGACGGACAGGCTGACGGTCCACTTGATGGTAGGTGGCTACCGTCGCCTATAACACAAGCAACGCCACAGCTGCTGCAACTACAGTACTGTAGCTGCTGTCTACGGCAGGATTAAAGATAACGGATTCGGAGGGGATAGGAAAATGGGCTCTGGCATCCCTTACTCACTCGCCGAAACACAATAGCACACGTGCTGTTATTTCACGGTGGTCTTCTGTAAGGAGGTGGTTACTGCCGCTGGACGGGCTGCCCAAATAGACGATTGCGAACCTGCCACTGTCACTACTTTCCAGATCCACACCAGAGCCAAATTTGAAAAGTTCATTATTATTATTATTTTTTTCAAAGTTGACCCTGCTGCCGCGAATCCGGGAATCCCACAACAGAGCGCTAAGGCTGTTAAGGCTCGAGAAAATTACAGAGAGGGCTTACCCTAACCACTCATCCAACGGGCTCGTTTTATAATATTAGGTCGGGGAAAAAATCTTTTCGCATTTAGTATGTATAAACTTGTAATAAAATCTCTTTGGCTGTACTAATTTTTATCTGACTGGATTTGATGACATTAAAAAGGTTACATTTCAAAAAAAGAAACAAATTAGTAAAATGTTGTTTCCAGCTATTTTTCATTTGTTTTTCTTTCTGTCAAAATGAGTGAATCTAATGAAGAAATTCGATACATTTTAAAATTTTATTACAAAAAATTATAGACCTAATGCAGTGTCAGTAAGAGTTGCACAAAGTTGGTTTAAGCGTTTTCAATCCGGGAATTTTGATGTTAAAGATGCACCTCGCTCTGGTCGCCCTGTTACGGACAAAATGGACGCCATTTTCGAAAAGGTGGAACAAGATCGGCATATCAGTAGTTACAGCATAGCTGAGGAACTGGGAATTGATTATAAAATAGTTTTGACCCATTTGAAAAAAGCTGGGTACACAAAAAAGCTCGATATTTGGGTGCCACACGAGCTCACCGAAAAAAATCTTATGAATAGTGTACTCATTTGCGATTCTTTATTGAGACGTAATAAAACCGAAATGTTTTTGAAAAGATTGATACTTAACAGGTGATGATAACGTACGACAAGAACGTGCAAAATAGATCGTGGTTAAAGGTCGGTCAGGCTTCACAGACTGTGCCAAAACCCGGGTTAACTCGCAATAAGGTGATGCTGTGTGTATGGCGGGATTGGTTATATAGTGGGCATTGTTTATTATGAGCCTTTATCGTCGGGCAGAATCATCATTCGAATCTCTACTGCCAACAACTGATAAGATTAAAGCAAGAAGTTGAGAGAAAGCGGCCAGAATTGATCAATAGAAAGGGTGTGGTTTTTCATCACGACAACGCTAGACCACATACATCTTTAGCCACTCAGCAAAAACTAAGAGTTAATGCATCGGCCATATAACCATAACCTTGCGCCTTCAGATTTCCACCTGTTTCGGTCTCTTCAATTCTTTAAGCAGTGTCAGGTTAACAACAAGAGTGGACTGCCAAAACTACTTGTCGTGTTTTTTTTATCAGAAGTCCCAAATTTTCTACAGCAATGGGATCATGTCACTACATACAAGATGGCAAGAAGTCATCGAAGAAAATGGCACATAAATATTGTAATTAAATGTAAATAAACTTTTGAAAAAATGTCTTGAGTTTTCATACAAAATGCGAAGAAACTTTTTCACCGACCTATTATGTGAGGATATATATAATATTACATAATATTATATAATATTATACATATACCACCACATATTATAGGTAAAGTATAATGTGTGTGTAGGGCGGGATTTTCAAATGATGTTATTGTTTAAACATTGAGAAGCAAGAACAAGAACTAAAGGAGAATGCAAATTTTTTTTTTATGTTAAGGTCGGCAGACAGGCTGACGGTCCACTTGATGGTAGGTGGCTACCGTCGCCGATAACACAAGCAACGCCTAAGCTGCTGCAAGTGCGCTGCCGACTGCAGTAGGATTAAGGATAAGGGATTAGGAGTGGATAGGGACATGCGCTCTGGCATCCCTTACTCACTCACCGAAACACAACAGCACACGTGCTGTTATTTCACGGTGGTCTTCTGTAAGGGGGTGGTTACTGCCGCCAGACGGGCTGCCCAAATGACTGCGAAACGCAGTGTGCCCTGCCACTACTAAAATATTCCAAAATACTAATATTCCAAAATATGCAAAATTATAAATTGATTAAAAAACTATGTTGAAAAATAATTTTAAATTGAACGCCAGATGACTCGAAGAAAGTTAAAACATCATATGAATGATTTCATTTGGTTTCCCTGGAAACAGTGCAAAATGTGGGCAAGGCAATTTGCAATTTGCAATGTTTAATACAAATATTTGTAAGAGTAGAGGCGAAGCGGTCACTGCCACAAACAATATTATACAATCCAGTTGGTGTGCTATCTGCTATGAATCAATGAATACTACCAAGCCCATAGGTATTTTAAAAAACACGGAACTAACACAAAATACGGAAAACTAATCTTAAACGCGTCATCGATAGGGTTTAATTTCAAATGTACTCCACGACACAATATGTTAAACTACAACTAAAAACGTTTCGCCTATCTCAAGGTCGATGATACTTGAAAACAAACTGCGACTGTTAGTGCCGGCCAAAAACTAAGTTCACTTCTCCAAACTAAATTTGGACGAAAGACATGTCCACTTTAATGTCTCCCGTAGTAACGTTAACGACCTAATAAGAGCCGAGAACGACGACGCTGGATTCGGACTGCTTCTGACCGGTTAGTATATTTAATACTAACTGAATCCGCAACTTCGTACGCGTGGTATTCGGTATAGCGCCTAATTTTTTTGTTTGTAAATCAATTGGAATGAAACAAACATTAAATGTTATCGGAAGCTTGCTACAATGCATCACTGAAAACCGCATTGAAATCGGTTAAGCCGTTTCAGATATTAGCGTACACAAACTCGCAGACAAACTGACAAGAATTTTTAAGAACTATTTTTTTGACGTCGGTAATATTACTTAATATTACCGACGTCAAAAAATACATGTACAAATTGTTATTTTGTAAAAATCTTCGATGTACAGACACGGCTCGTATACGATTTTATTATATGTAATAGATTCACTATAAATACGTAGGAATACTACGTGGCAAACTAGCCAACCAATCCGGTGGCCGCAACTAGGACCGCACAAACAAAAAAGTGCGCGAGCGCAGGTTAACGAACCGCCACGTGTTTACGCAATACAAGGTGAAAAACAAGCCATGTATCATGTGTGGGATGAGCAATGAGCACGGTGTGAGCATGGGATGAGCAATGAACCGCGATAATGACAGAGACGAGATGAATCAGAGTAGAGGGATAAATAAACCGCGATAGCGTGTTCGATCTTTTTCACGATATCACCCAACATCGATGCCCAATAGACACAATGACCCTGTAAAAAAGGAACAAAGTTTGAAATTCGAATGTGTGTTTCTGTAACGAAAAACATTTTAAAGAACTCTGCACAGCGAAGACGATTTAATCATAGCAGCTAGCCGCGTTTCTGTATTTACATACATCGGCATCATAGGTGTGGCGTCATAACCAACGTTTAAATAAATAATTATTGGGATAACAGTATTCTGGATGCATTTACTCATTTGGCTTAGGGTTTATTTATTTA
This sequence comes from Bembecia ichneumoniformis, assembly GCA_910589475.2. Lineage (NCBI taxonomy): Eukaryota > Metazoa > Arthropoda > Insecta > Lepidoptera > Sesiidae > Bembecia > Bembecia ichneumoniformis. Next base: position 244,374 of record OU342538.1, on the reverse strand, counting down.
TTTATTTATTTATTTATTTATTTATTTTTAAGGGAAACATACAGACTATTATACTTATAACTAAAATGACAAAAATGGCACAAATACCAATAAAGTTTCCACAATTATTTAGTACATAACAATATTACACAGTCAACCTTTAAATTAATAAAAATGAAGTTCAAAACAAACTCAGAAATTAAGCATTACATAGACTTTCCAGAATAGCACTCCGATACTGTGCACGCTTCAGATTAAATAAATCAATATGGGAAAATTTACCATTATATGAATTACAAGCACGTGATATGAAGTTATTGGCCATGTAGTTAGACTTCACAAATGGAACACTAAATAGAGTCCTGTTTCTAGCACTAATCCTTTGACATTTAAAATTAATCTTACTAAGGAGCAACATTGAATCGACAGAATCACTCAACAATTTGTAGAGGAACATTTGATCTTTAAGGGAACGACGACTTTGAAGAGAAACAATAGACCACAGTCTCAAATTAACTAAATCATTACCTGATCTGTATATTAAATGCTTAACAAATCTATTGTGAATCCTTTCTATCAAATCTATGTAGATCTTATACTGAGGATTCCAGACGGTTGAGGCATATTCCAAAATTGATCGAACCAAAGAATTATATAACAGAACCAAGGTAGAAGGCCTCTTGAAGTCAACAGTCGTTCGCAACACAAAACCAAGCATCCTATTTGCCCTGTCCGTAATATTAACTATATGAGATTTAAACATTAATTTATCATCCAACTGGACACCTAGGTCACGCAACTCAGTTACCCTGCTAATTTGTAAATTATTTATTTTGTAGTCAAATAGAATTCTTTTCTTTTTCCTACCGAATGTGATAATGTAACATTTATTGATATTAAGTTGCAGGAAATTAGTTTGACAATACAAGAATAATCGATCCAGATCTTGTTGTAACAATTGACAATCATGCTCAGTTTTAATAATTTTGAATGAAAATGTTCAATGAAAATGAAATGGGTTTCAATGAAAATGTTATTATATAGTAAATATACGACGATCTTAAAAACATTGATGAAATATCGAAGGGTTCAAACGCGTCGCTCAGTTCAAAGACCCCGACTGGGCTGACTTGCAACACTTGACCTTCGATAAGGTGGAAAGGGTTGAGTCATTATCTTTAATGGCAATTGAGTCTCGTGTGCGTAAATAATATCAAATACATTACAATTGTAATAAAACAAGTTGTACTGTACCAGATAAGTTTTGTTACTTGGGAAAATATTAAAGACAGAATTAGGTACTGTACGCATAATTGAGGTCGTCTCGTGACATTCATGCGTGAAGACAAAGAGGCATTGAATCAGGATCGTGGGTAAAACGAGCTTATTTGTTGGGAGACACAAATAAAAAAATGGGTTCAAAAACAATTGTTACTGTTATTGAAACGATTGTAAAAGTTTATTTGGGACTGCGAAAAATGTGATAAAAGTGGTAAGTGTGGGGAGTCAGATGAATTTATAACTCGTCTTCCATTATATTTTGAATATAACAATCGTATTCTATTTATAATTAGGGGTAATTTATCGTGCTGAATTGAATGGCGCGTGAACATGCCGTTATTTCTCGGCAACAATGCGCAAAATGGCGGATACACACACCCGAGTATCGGTTGTGGAGACGAATTTAGCCACAATCGTTAGCGGACCGTTGCCCCCGAGTGCACCTGCGAATGCATCGTATCCCGTTCGTACCATACTTTGTAAGCAAGCTCTTGAGACGCACCGTTGCATATGCGGAAATGCGCCGCGTCTCTCCATGTGACTCACAAACCCTCCAATGACCTCCAATAGTTATAATTAAGCGTTATAACCATTGGAGTCAATTAACAATTCGTATCATAAAAAATTAACATTTATCCTATCATTACTCATAAATGTGTAAAATAAGTGTGCAATACAAGTTAAGTGTGCCTACAAGTTAAACATGCTATCTATGACAACAAATTCATTCAAGGTTCACAATCTACAGCGTCTCAAAATTTTCAGTGCGTCAAATCGTCTAGTGTTGCTACGTCCTGTCCTAGATACTCCAATGTACCTTTATGTACAGTCTCCCAAAACATTAGTCAATCGATATCTAACGTAACGCGAAAAAAAAGAATGATAAGTCTCAGCTCTGTTGATCTTTACTCTTACACTAAAATTAGTACCCTGAACGATTCGAAGACCGACGAACTAGGACTGGATGTTATGGGACTTGACGTGGATATAGACTTTTGAGGATGAACATTAAGTAAAGGGACAGTGAACTTTCTGGAACTGGACATATTGCAACACTGAACATTGTGAATCCGAACGAACGAAACATCAATGAGGACCAAAACGAAGTCGACACGGGGGAGGAGGCGGCGATTATGATCACAAGTTAATGATTAAACAATTAATGATCAAACATGAGATTAGCACAGTAGATGTTAAAACAATATTAGACACACACAACTATTGTAATAGTCTTCACTTGCCAACGAATATAGCTTACTTTAACCCCATAATGTGTTTAACAGATGGCACTAGACTGACACTCGTAACGGCCGTCTCAGGTAAAGCTCTGCAAGATCGTTGGCAAGTCGAGGCGTAAATTTTATAACGAAAAATTAAATATAGACGTACGATACATCCAGAGGCGTAAGTGGAGATAGGGCAGGTGGGGTCTGCGGCCCGGGCCCTGCGTCCCACCTTCCAACAAATAGAAAATCCATGTCCATTAAACAGATCAGAAAGGCCCCATACACACCACTTACGCTTCTGGCTGCTCGGCGTCTTCCGTTATGTTCCGGTCACTGTTTATTGTCCTGTCGAACGTTGCAAGCTTTTGGGTTGTCTCTGTGAAGCTTCCCTGTGCGGAAAGCTGCAACAGCTACGGACCAGTGCCTCCGCGTGAGAATACGATGTTCCGACTTAAACAGACGAGCGTTAAAGCAAAGTGGTGCTATATGGAGCCGAATAAGTTACATACTATACTTAAATTTAAGCAACTCTTTAAGGAACACATTATATTTCTCTTGTTATTCCAATAATGGGATAATTCGAACTTTTGTCTCATATAGTACAGTAAAAGCTTCATATCCATAAGGTCAAAAAAGGTCGCAGCTAAAAATTTCTTTATTTGCGGATCCAGTCGGCGTATTAGAAAATTCAGTATCCATATTAGCGCATCGGCATTGTCGATTTACCAAAACAGCGCGCACCTCAAATAAAAAGGGTTGCAGATTCGGGTCATCCCTTTTTACTGCAGGCACGCGCGGTTTTTACCAAGTGTATTTTATCACATGTACCGCTTTGCCTTTGATAAATGCCACTTTTTACATGATCTGTGTTTTATTGTTTCGACTTGTCACTCGTCTTTAAACTGTTGCCTAAGCCGGACAATAATAATTAATTAAATCTTTCATTATTTTGATAATTTTTGTTTTATTTTGGTACCTTGGAACGTGTCCTCGCTGCATCCATATTCCCCTGTGAATAGGGAGCTTTTACTGTATTCGAATACAAAAGAAAGTATTTTGATGTAAATTTTAAAATTAATTATTGTTGATATCCAAAAAATCAATTACTTCGTAATAGGGTTAATTATACATCAGTAAAAAACTACAACGAAATTTGTTCCGAAGTCTTGAAACAACGTATAAAGACGTTTTATTTTTTAAAACAATTTTCTAAAGACTGATATAAACTCTTCTTGGTGGCTGGTGCTCTGGTGTCTTTTTCCTTTCATTATTAGCAAAATCCCTCAGACACCATCAGAATAAGACGGAAAAAGGTGTTGTCAAGTGTGGTGAGTTGAACAAAACATTGCACATACGAGATATTAAAGTTAAATTTGTCCGTATAAGGGAAAATGCAATTTAAATTTTTAATTACGTATAATAAAGGACAGATAATCTGTACTCTAACGTTCTGGAAAAAGCGTTCGCCCGGCCGAAAGTCTGGAACGTCCCACTCTATCGATGGTAGCCACGTCCCTTCCCGACTAGTGTCAAAGGAAATTGATCCTTATGTTTACAACATAGAGTTTAACAGGAATAGCATTCCCGAACTTTCAATGATTTGTTTACAATATAGTTTACCTTTTCTAGTAAATTCGAAATATATCGAGGCGTTTGGCGCCAAGTATAAATAAGAGGCGGCCGGTCAAGTGTGAGTTAGTTGTGCGATAACCAGCGATACGAAAGCGACTCTTCGAAGCTTTTGTGAAGTTATCTGCGACAGTGAACCGGCGACACATTAAGGGAATCATTGACAACTTTTGGCAAGTTTAACAGTTTCATCGGACAAGTATGGTGCTTTTGGCAGTCATCTTGGTTTGTGAAAATAAATCGTTCCGTTCGCCCTTACACGGCATTTTAACTCACTCCGCACGTAACAATATAATAGAATCGTAAACGAGCCGTGTCTGTACATTAAATATTTTTTCGAAAAAAAAAATCAATTTGTACACGTTGTACTTATGTCACCGAGGTAAAAAAATAGTTTTTAGAATTTTTGTCTGCTTGTGCGATTGTGCACGCTAATCAGAAACGGCTTAACCGATTTGAATGCCGTTTTCACTGATGTATTATAGCAAACTTCCCGTAACATTTAATGTTTGTTTCATTCCAATCGGTTTACAAACAAAAAAGTTATGTGCTATACCGTATACCACGCAGTTTCTATGCAAATTGATATTACACTCACGAATTATCATTATGGTTAATCTCTGAACGACATTCCTGAAAGCTTAGGTATATCTTCATCTGATGCGATCATCTGAATTTTGAATCTGAATTTGGCTTCCATTATGAGTAAAAAAATAACACGCGCTTCGCAAGCGTAACCTTGCTCTATTGTTTCAGTATATTCTACACGAGATTATAACAAATTAAATTAAGTCGCAAGTTTCGACACAAATGTAACTAACAGCCGTTGCCAGCCAAGTCGTTCAATACTTTATTTATAATCAAGTAAATATAGGATAATGTCTTACATTATGCATATCTGTTCACAGCGTACATAATAAATAAGCTTTCCTTGACTTACAAGTATCTGAAATCGATTCGCAAATTACACGACGACAAGTCAGTTTTCTCATAACCTACTTCGTCAAGGTAAAAATAAATTCACAATCTACGATTCCGCGTTTAGTTTAAACAAATCACAACTCCTTTGAAAAAGCGTCATTTCACCAAACCGACTTATTGCGGGTGTAAGTATTTTTACTTAAATAATTTTATTATATCCGCTGAATTGAAGAGACAGAAACGGACATTCCAAGGTCGTCCTCGGTCTGGATGTAAAATGTAAGTAGGGTTGTCACTGTCACCCTCTCGTACCTTGGTTCTTACTGCCCGATCAACCATACCAATAAAACTAATTATTTCTAATGATTTTTATTTCATTTTGAACTCATATTTACCGTTCTATCAAACAAATTTAATGAACTGTCCTCGAACTAATAAAATTTAATTTTTTTATTTAAATTTGGAAAAATTTCATTATCCCATTTTGGATATCTAATACATATAACGAAATTGTAAAGGGGCCAAAAAAACAATTTGCACACGTTGTACTTATGTTACAGAGGTCAAAGTAATCGTTTTTAGAATTCATGTATGTTTGTCTGTGCGTTTGTGCACGCTAATCTCTGAAACGGCTTAACCGATTTGAATGCGGTTTTCACAGTTGTATTGTGGCAAGCTTCCCGTAACATTTAGTGTTTGTTTCATTCCAATCGGTTTACAAACAAAAAAGTTACGCACTATACCGAATACCACGCGTACGAAGTTGCGGTCTCAGTTAGTACTGAATATACCCAATTATAGCATACTGAATAATATACTCTGATGTTGACACAGTCTTTAGAAAATTAACAAAATCAACACATTTGATGTTACAAATAATGTTATTAGTAGTTCTGTCAGAAGCTACTGGACTGTGGCATGGCATCTGATGTGTAATGAAGAAAACTGGGATTTTTACGATTTTAATCCATACAAATCGGGGAGAAATGGCAATCTCTATGTACATGAGATGGCCGAGTCTAGTTTCAAGTCCGTATTTTGGTTCTCATAATACAAGGCAAATTGTCAACGAAATGGTCAGGATCTGCAGGAAGAAAGAACACGTAAAGGTTGACCACGAAAACGACGGTCTGACGAAATTATTCCAATTGTTGGAAATGAATATATGGATGTCGCTAGAAACAGAGCGGATGGAAGAAGCTGAAGTCAATATGCTTTGCTTTGCTAACAATAGTATATTTCATTACAAGTGCGGAAAGGCTGTCATTGCAAAGAGTTCCGACAAATGTCTACCCGAGCCGAAGGCGAGGGTTGACAGTCGGAACAAGTTGCAATGACGGTTCCGCACGTGTACTGAACGACTATTTTTAATACAGTTGCGAAAAAATGAAGCGATTTAATAAAACAAACAACTAAACTCGCAAAGAGAATTTCTGGAAAATGGCGCCAACCGTACAATATAAGCAGAGACATTTTTTTTCTTCACGCATTCCGGTAGGCAAAGGAAACTATGTGCCCATACAGCCAAGTCTTCAGTAGAATTTTTTTATTGATTTGAAATGAAAATGAAATTTAATGAGATGAAATGAAATGAAACCTAACCTAACTCATTAAATCAAATCATTAAATCTGATATTGAAACAAATTCGTAGCTTCTTTTTAGAAATATACGTATTTGCATGAATCATAAAAACTTTTTAGTAAAAACTTCATGGTTGGTTTTTCTTTTTAATAGACATTATTTTGACAGTTGGGAAAGAGAACGCACGAGTGCGGGAAAGGTAAAAAAAAAGCACGAGTGTGTAATAGCCCACTTTCCGAACGCTATACGTCCCTGCAATACGCCACTTTTTGAGCAACTGTATTAAAATAGTATATTTCATTACAAGTGCGGAAAGGCTGTCATTGCAAAGAGTTCCGACAAATGTCTACCCGAGCCGAAGGCGAGGGTTGACAGTCGGAACAAGTTGCAATGACGGTTCCGCACGTGTACTGAACGACTATTTTTAATACAGTTGCGAAAAAATGAAGCGATTTAATAAAACAAACAACTAAACTCGCAAAGAGAATTTCTGGAAAATGGCGCCAACCGTACAATATAAGCAGAGACATTTTTTTTCTTCACGCATTCCGGTAGGCAAAGGAAACTATGTGCCCATACAGCCAAGTCTTCAGTAGAATTTTTTTGTTGATTTGAAATGAAAATGAAATTTAATGAGATGAAATGAAATGAAACCTAACCTAACTCATTAAATCAAATCATTAAATCTGATATTGAAACAAATTCGTAGCTTCTTTTTAGAAATATACGTATTTGCATGAATCATAAAAACTTTTTAGTAAAAACTTCATGGTTGGTTTTTCTTTTTAATAGATATTATTTTGACAGTTGGGAAAGAGAACGCACGAGTGCGGGAAAGGTAAAAAAAAAGCACGAGTGTGTAATAGCCCACTTTCCGAACGCTATACGTCCCTGCAATACGCCACTTTTTGAGCAACTGTATTAAAAAAGATTTTTAGATCCGCCTAGTTGAAAATGGCCTTTAGGTAAATCTAAACACAGTTAACCGGCTTGTCAAATCGACTCGGCAGCATCGGACCAAGTCTATATTTGATTCCTTGACGTAGTGTATGGAAGATGTAAACATTCAATGTAGGTATTTATTTATACCGAGACGGACACTACGGACTATACGGGCGCGGCCAGTTCGGGCGGACGCGGTGCCAAGGTTCGTCGGACATCCCTAAATTATTTATTTCAAATATTTCATTTAAAAAAAAAACCAACTTTATATTAATTTAAACAATATTAAATTGTAGATTTCTTCTTTTATTTCCATTTCATGATTAATGTTCTATTTATAAAAAGAAATAAATTTATTGTCAATGAGCAGCGAGCGAACGTTCGGGAGAAAGAAACGCTCCGGCCACAATAAAAACAACGCAAAAACGCCGCCAACCTAATCTTACATCTCTTTCGCTGTTTAACAACGTAAACTATATTTAGTGAAAAATTTCATCAAGTACCTAGGTAGTACCTAGTAGCAAGATTTTATATTTCTTTATATGCTCTCTGTATACTATATTTGTGCGTGAAGCTAGACAAAGGACCATACAATGGTGCTTTGCATCATTCCATCTCACGCACAAAGCAAAACGGAATCGTAGAGTACGTAAGCAAACACCTATTTTAATAGAATCAATCAATATAATATAAAGCAGCATTAGATATTACGAACAATGTGGGGAGCTAATTAGAAGACGTCATCGTCGTGCGAAATTCGACTCTACCACAAAAGGATAACGTCGACGGAAAAGATTCGTGTAATCGTGTTCGACGAGGCCGGTGGCTGACGAAGCTCCGCAAGGTAAATTCAATCTTAGCGGTTCGCGGTACGATATATATTTGCCAACGGCGACTAGGAAAACGAAACGGGGGGAGTGTCAGCGGGGAGCAGCACGTGGCGACCCGACGCGAGCGAGCTTGACCCAGTTAGTAGTAGATGCACCATTTCGGTCCCGTTTTGAAAGCAAGGACGGCCCTTCTATGTACTACCGAGACTAAAACTCAATAAGACCGTGAGCCACGGTCGAATGCGTAAGCTATTCAAGGAAGAAATATGCTCAAGAGCGAACCTCGTAAAGCGGGGTGCTCGATTTTAAAGAACAAATCAATGCAAGTGACGAGACGATAAAAAGAAGGTAGCATACATTGGTGGTATGGCTCATTAACTTAATACAATAGATGGCGCGACGACAAACTATCTACCACTCATTCTTTGCACGACGATCATGATGTCAACTGGATAAATGCTACTATGTACTTGTACGATATTAATCACAAAACCAATCATTTTCTTTATAGACTATAGATACAGACCTTGTGTGCCGACACCTACATCGTAAACTTTTGAATGGAGCCTGTCATTCTCGTAAATAAATATTCATTGATAAAGAGAAGCGAATTGATGTGGTTGCATTTTATAAACTCTTCGTCCGCTTAAGTTACGAGTAATGTTTTTGTTTACCGAGCTAAGGTACATTACGTTCTCCGTTTGGAACAGAAAAGAGCAGGCCCTCTTTTCTCTCCCAGAGAATAGATAAATTTACTGGGCCGCAAAGAAAGCGGGTCGATTATAAAAAATGCGATAACTTTTAAAACATTTGAGCAATCCTTTTAAAATAAAAACTAAATTAAAGTGGATTTCATTACAAATATTGGAAGAAAAACTTGTTTAATTATTTTTGGTGATTGTATAAAAAACCAAAATATACCTAAGATGATTTTTAAAATTTGAACAACAAATTCGATACCATTTGATTTATTTTTGTTTTGTACAAAAATGTCGCATTTCTTGTGAAAATATTCATACCCCTGAAGAGTGTACCAGGTTCTGACAGTGATGAAGACGGGTGCAGTAAACGTAAAGGTGACGCTGACCGATGGCATGGCTGGGCAAAGGATTTTTTCCTGAACATTGTATTTTCAACCTTATCGCAATGATTCATTTTAGCACTCGACTCCTGTAGCTTCGGCATCATACCACGGCAAATAAGAGTGCGAGTGCTAAAATCATCATTGCAATAAGGTTAAAAATAAAATTTTTAGGAAAAAATCCTTTGCCGTGCCGTACTGAGCCATGCCGTCGGTCAACGCCGGCCTTTATACAGTGAGAACTATATACAGCCATCAACCGTTTAAAGAGTGTTCCAGCGAAGAGACCAGGATCAATTAACTGCCCAAACAAGGTGCACAACAGCGCAGGAGATCAATATAGTGTCAACAATGTTAAGAAATCTATTTCAAACCACTGTTGATCCCCTATGTGCTGGAGGGAGCAATCCGAGCACGCGTATAGTGAGGCGGCGGCGTCTTGCTAAAGAAACTTGAAGCCATTTAGAGCCGCAAACGGTCCAAAACTCGAAAGGCAGCATCGAAATTCAAGGCTGTTACGCTAGACAACACATGTATTGGACTCTGGATGACTGGTCAAAGGTAATTTTCTCGGACGAAGCTATAGGAGAGCGCTATAACTAATACACGGCGGAGGCTCCATACACGTGTGGGCTGGAATTTCTTCCGAAAGCCGCACCGAGCTAGTGGTGATAGAGAATGACACTTTTAATGCAGAAAGATACGTGAATACCTTATTTTTAGTAAACATAGACGAGAACGCCATCTTTATGCGACGCATGGAGATGATTTGCTTTCACACCCATGTGATAACAAGATGCATGGACTTGAACCCCATTGAGCAAAGGTACCTGGGACGAACTGGGATGACGTGTACGGCAGAGAAATTCCCCTCCGGTCACGCTTCGTGAACTGAAAGAAGCACTGATAGATGAATGGTAGAATATTCCTCAGCATCAGCTTGGAAATGTGGTGGAAACGATGCCAAACCGTATAAAATGTATGAAAATTGCATATTTGATACCGTATCACATTTTTGAGATCTAGTGAAAAATTGTCATTTTTACTTAACTTATTTTTATTTAAAACCAGGTAATGCCCGCGACTTCGTCTGCGTTGAAAAATAAAATAATAACGCCTGACTAAATATTTGAGCAATGTAACGCCTAACATTTTTATTGCAGTTATAGCTTTTCCAGGCGTTAAATGATCCCTCGGGAACAGCATTTTTTTTGCTGGATGAAAAGTACCCTATGTCCTTTCCCGCATCCCTGACAACGTGTCTGCAAAATTTCATGATGATCGGTTCAGCTGTTTAGGCGTGAAAGGGTAACAGACAGACAGAGTTACTTTCACATTTATAATATTAGTTTGGATACGCCGATCAACGAGTCCCGTCGTCACGTCGTCGCGTCGTCGTCGCATTGGTACGAGACCGCTTCAATTGATTTTCTCGCGCGTAGTTTTTAATTTACGTTAACTCCTAAAATATTCATTTAAATTGTATAGTGGAAAGGGTTATTATAATGTGTATAAATTGTTAGGCAACTATTTAATTTGATAATGATTAATACTGTATCTATCTTCTAAATAGCTTTTTAAATACCACATTACATGTGATAATCTTTTTAGAAGTTAGAATGGTTATAGTAAGCTATCCTTAAAAGATACGACATATTATGATATCGCGGTCTTTTTTGTAGAGAAACAATCCCATCGTTTTGTTGTATCTCTGTTTTCGATGAAAGCCGCCAGACGGCTTTATTTTTTCCGACATCGTCAACAATCATCGTCATATTTCAACCAATTTACACAAAACCTTAACGAATCATACACCTAAACCTCCCTAAGGAATCACTCTGTTGATAGGTGAAAACCGCACGTAAATCTGTTCAGTAGTTATTGAGATTATCGCGAATATACAGACAGACGCGGCGGGGAACTTTGTTTTATAATTTTTAAGGATAAGTTTCATAATCTTGAACTTTTATAACTTTCTATAAGTACACTACAAATTCGCGTTTATTTGATAAAGTTAGCTAAAATATTTTGGAAGTTATTGAGAATATTGTGATTCAGATTAAAATAAAATATAGATCACGTTCTCCCCACTCGGGTCCCTTTTCCATTCAAGCATATAAGAATAACACCTCTTACTACAATCCTCTGATCAGGATGTGTCGAGCCTATAATGACCTGGTTGTTGGACATGAGGCCGAAATAGATATATTTGATAGTAGTTTTCCATTTTGAAACAGAGATTAAGTTCATTGATTGGGTGTGTTTAGGTAATGTTTAAAAAAAATTGTATTGCAGTAATATTTAATAACTATATTCTGTATTTAGTATTTAGTCTTGTTATCGTACTATTATCTCAAGTTAGCTTAAATTACATTTAACTATTCTACGTACACTAGTTAGGAGTGCAATTTAGCAATAGATTTTTACACATGCACTTTTTTTTGTATTATTAATTGCATTCTGTTTGTGTACTTTACTAAAATAACTAAATAAATAAATAAATTTTGTTGCTGACCCGCTTTCTTTGTGGCCGAGTTTATCACGAGTAATGAATTTAAACCATGTCGCATACTTATCCCCCTCCTAATCCCTTATCCTTAATCCTACTGTAGTCGGCAGCGCACTTGCAGCACCTGTAGCGTTGCTTGTGTTATAGGCGACGGTAGCCACCTACCATCAAGTGGACTGTCAGCCTGTCTGTCGACATAACTAAAAAAAACTGTCTAAGATCGTTATAAAGTTACTAATTATGTAATTGATAATTTAAAAATGACAAAGGTAAAAAAATTGTGCTGAGAGAATGTTTACTATCAAACAGCATTTTAATACTGATTGAAATTATGCTCCAAGCTCTACACAAGTTTTTCAAATGATCAGAAAAGTACAACCACAAACATTTTAATAATATAAAGTATTCATATTAATATATTAGGTTGGAGAAAAAGTTTCTTCGCATTTTATGTGAAAATTAATAATAATATTTATTTATTTTTTTAAGTTTATTTACATTTAATTACAGTATATATATATGTGCCATTTTGTTCGATGACTTTTTGCCATCTTGTAGGTAGTGACATGAACCCGTTGCTGTAGAAATTTTGGGACTTCTTCTGGAAAAAAACGCGACATGTAGTTTTGGCAGTCCTCTATTGATGTTAACCTGACACTGCTTAAAGAACTCTGAAGAGACCGAAACAGGTGGAAATCTGAAGCTGCGAGGTCAGGGCTATGTGGCGGATGCATTAACACCTCCCAACCAAACTCTCTTAATTTTTGCTGAGTGGCTAAATATGTGTATGGTTTAGCGTTGTCGTGATGAAAGACTACACCCTTTCTATTGATCAATTCCGGCCGCTGTCTCTCAAATTCTTGCTTTAAACGATGCTACGAGGCGATAAAACCTCATAATGAACAATCCCCTTTCAATCCCACCATACACACAGCATACACCTTATTGCGAGTTAACCCGGGTTTTGGCAGTCTGTTATTCTTGTGAAGCCTGACCGACCTTTGACCACGACCTTTTTGCACGTTCTTGTCGTACGTGATCCACTTTTCATCACCAGTTATCCTTCAAAAACGTGTTCGGTTTCATTACGTCTCTATAAAGAATCGCAAATGAGTACACGATTCATAAGGTTTCTTTCAGTGAGGTCGTGTGGCACCCAAACATCGAGCTGTTTTGTGTACCCAGCTTTTTTCAAATGGGTCATAACTGTTTTGTGATCAATTCCCAGTTCCTCAGCTATGCCGTAACAACTGATATGCCGATCTTGCTCCATTTTCAAAAATGGCATCCATTTTATCCGTAACAGGGCGACCAGAGCGAGGTGCATCTTTGACATCAAAATTCCCGGATTGAAAACGCTTAAACCAACTTTGTGCTACTCTTACTGACACTGCATTAGGTCCATAAACGACACATTTTTTTGCGTTTTTTGTCCTTTTTTGTAATTAAATTTTAAAATGCACCGAATTTATTCAATAGATTCACTCATTTTGACAGAAAGAAAAACAAATGAAAAATAGCTGGAAAAAACATTTTACTAATTTGTTTCTTTTTTTGAAATGTAACCTTTTTAATGTCATCAAATCCAGTCAGATAAAAATTAGTACAGCCAAAGAGATTTTATTTCAAGTTTATACATACTAAATGCGAAAAGACTTTTCCCCGACCTACTACATGAATAATAATAAGGAATAGTAAAAACTATTCATAATTTCTGCGAGTTTTCCAGCTTCAGTGATGGTTTGCTATGACTTCACCATTGCTGAAGATTGGCTCTCGGTCGTCTATCGATCTTAATTCGATTTATTGTGATTAATGGCCTCTTTTTTTAGAGCGTATGGCATGCTCCAGACATTGCGATTAAATTGAATCCCTAAAACATTCTGCAAGTGTGAAGGTGGGGCGATACTAATAACAGACCACAGCCATAAATAAAGAAAAGTACAATAAACTCCGTAGATGCTATTTTCAATGAAAAACCAATCTATACTAATATAAAGAGGTAAAGTTTGTATGTTTGTAAGGCGTGATCTTCGAAACCACTCATCCCATTTAAAAAAAATTGTTTCACCAAAAGTTTAAATAGAATTTCAGGATGGACATATGCTTACATATTATCCCGTAAAATGAAAAGGCTTTTTCGTGGTAATCGAATTTGCAAAGTAAGTCGACGAAAAAACAGTCGAACGAAGAAACGTTTCTTTCGAACGCTGTTATAATTGATTTCTATAGAAAGGTTGTATAGCATGATAATGCCTACAAAAAAGTCAGAGACAGCATCATCTAACTTTTATATTTAAGCGACAAAAACTACTTTTTGTGTTAAAAAAAAATTATAGACTTGTTTTTGTTCCGATACATAAAGTGCATTATTTAAAATCCATACATCTACAATCCCGAACCTTCTCAATTTTAGGTTGTTGCAATTGCAATTTCCACTCAAAAAGTATAAACATTTATGTCTAGCAGGAGAGCTTTAAACAATTTTATATATAAAATATACTTCTACTGTAATCTAGGTATACGTTTCAAAAAAACTGTCTGTGCGTGCTAATCTCTGAAACGACTTACCTGTTTGAATGCGGTTTTCACTGATATATTTTAGCAAGCTTCCCGTAACATTATAAATGGAGATTATGTTGAAAAATAGATCAATGTCTGAGCTTTAAAATGACGATTTACTTTTAAAATGAAATGGTTTTTTTCTATTTTTAAAAAATCGAGAGACTTTACTTTTGGGTTCGCCCGAGTAGATAAATTCCTAAATAATAACTACTTCAAGTCAACTGGTTTTCATGAATAGCAATTAACGGTTAACAATTTTACAAGATACGAAAAATAATTTGTTACCTACTAAAATGATTAATCATTAAAAATCAATAAATCAGAAAAGTGCAAGGCGAGTGTTATCATTACACCTAACGCTCAGAATGCGTTGTGGCTTTTCTTTGTTATCACAACGCATTGTGATCTGATCGAACACTATGAAAGCCACATTTGTATCTTTTTTTCACAACGCGATTTAAAAGAAGCTACAACGCGTAGACTATTACAGCAAAAGATTTCAATTCACGGGTAAGATGAACCAAAATCCAAATACGAAATTACAAACGCCAAGTGGAGAAGCATCAGCGGCAGCTTCGCGGACATAGCGGAGCGATTCTAACAGGTTTCGCCGGTCATCAACCTCGAACTGCTAAATTTTAACTGTTATTAAGCGCTGACTTTACCTAAATTGACCGACACGTCCCGACTTCACCCGGGTGCAGAGATACCTACAACATCGAGGTCGAATCCAGCTCGGATGACATATGGCGCTGAAACGTGCTCTCATAACTACGGGCCTCGACATAACTCGGTGGATTAGTAAATTGAAATGGCTGCGGGCAGGACACAGTACGGAGAGCTGACGGCCGCTGGGGCCGGAAAGTTCTCGAGTGGAGGCCACGGACCGGCAAGCGCAGCGTAGGACGTCCACCCACAAGGCGGACAGACGACCTAATAAGGGCCGCGAGTCGACTGAGGATCTAGGCTGCTTCTGATCGATCTTTTCGAAAAATAGGGGGGAGGCCTTTTTCCAGCGGTGGATGTCCTACCTCTGAGATGATGATGATGTACTCAAAAAGAATTTCTTGTCTGTTTTATTGACTACATAAAGGCTGATATTATTACTAACCAGCCATTGTGTTTTAAAAAAAAAACAGCTAACATAAAATTATTTCAAGATAACGCACGCACGTGTTCTATGTTTAGGTTTTAAAGTCATTTTTGTAAACTAGGCATTGGCCTAATGCCTAGGCGGGATTAATCGGTTGGAAAATAATACAGTCAAAACTTATCGATCACAAAGAGGGTTCGCGAAGCGTTAAGATGGCGACGAAATAAATGACAGTAACAAATGTCTAGCACCGTCGACTCTCGGCGTCTAGACTCAGACGCCATCCGCTGACTACCCACCCCTGCAGCCGGTCAACAACCCAGACACTCCACACTCCATAACTATTTGCAATATCCCAACAGGCCACTAAACTATTTACATTTCTCTTCTATTTTCCAAAGATTATCTCTTTTGTTTCTAGATTATCTCTAAAATCAATTGGCACATGTATGCGAGAGAATCACTTGAGAACGGTAAAACTTTATTATTATTATTTTTTCATTGTACATATTCGCAGTTGTCAGGACTAGTGATGCAACGAATACTACTATTCGTTGCATTTAACAAGGTAATAAACAATACACCACTGTTCTTTTTTTTACTAAGATGTTTAATAATTAAAATTTACCACTGGCAATTAGACAGCTTTAATGAAAATACTACTGAGCCAGTTTTTTCAGCTTAGGGACATAAAACCAAGAGTCAGTAGAAGGTGAGATATTGGGTTGTTTTGGAAATTTATCTACTTTATTCCTGTTTTCTGAATTTCCGGTGAAAAAAATATGTTTGATATAGTGGTATTGTTGCATTTAGAAAAGTTAAAAACAAATAAAATAAATGTAAAAAAAAAAACGAATCGGAAAATATTGAATTGGTTCTTCCATTTCCGAATCTTCAAACTACTAGATGGTCTAGGTCTTGTCGACCTTTCAATTACTCTTTCATCAAAGAGCAGCACAAAATATTGGCCGAACCCTCTCAACTACAAGCGGTGTATTGTAAATTCTTGTTTTAAATCGAAGATTAAGTACTGTCGCCATAATATAATTATCGATTCCATAAAAGGAAATCTGAGAGCCCGGTGAGTAGAGGTCATGTTATTAGATTAGATTTAATTTGAAATTATTTCTTAAAACTTAAAAGATAAGTAATTCTTTTATGGGTCAGTGTATACGGTTTTTAAAATAAACTACCTGAGTTGATCAGAACCTTATCTATAACTAAATTTAAAGATGTCATTAAACCATTAAACTTCTCTCGAAAGGCTATTATAAGGTTACTGATTACTGAAGTGACAATGAAGCCTGGAATTAAAGCCTGGATTCGGAGCTCATACTATGTTTAGTATAGTATATGTACTTTGATTTGAGTATTAAGTGTATATAATTGTTGTAATTTTTATATTTTAAAGATGACAAAAAGAATAGTATCCTGAGTTTCTTTTGGGGTTTCTTCTCAGGATCGTCATCTTGGCTTTTTTCTGAAACCCTGGTAAATTTAACTGGTAAATTTAAATGACGATCATAAGAGTTTCTTGGAGAAACCTAATTGATAAGTAAATATTTTGTTTTTTATTTTTGATTCACATTTACACACAACGGAAATAAAATAGCACGAACGATACGTACTACAAAACAAAGACTACATGAAATGATCCACCTAACCTTATTAATAACCCAACGAAACTAGATGAAATGAAAGAATTCATGTTATGCTGTGAGTTAAACAAGTACTTAAAAATGGACAACTTGAGAATTCACAACTTCATTCATTCAAGGTTAAGGGAAACCCCGTTAATAGAGTGCGGTAGGTGTGTTTAGATACACGGTTGCCCAAACCCAAATTTCTGTTGCTGTTGTGTACAGTTATTTAATAAATAGTTTGTTCTAAATATTCATGATGATATTCTGCGAATACGAATATTCGGTAAATGTCTACTATTCGGCGAATATTCCCTATTCATATTGGTAGCATCACTAGTCAGGACAAGGTTTGTATGAAAATAAAATTTTGGACAATTTCTATAACAAATTGACAGGGAAACAACTTTCAGATCAGCTAGTTTAATATATTTACTTTCATTATTTTCATTCAAATTTCAAACAATTAAAGAGCAATCCCCCAAAAGTACTAAAATGAAAGTTTCAGTTCGAATAAATGACCTCACAGTTACATGAACAGGCATATCTCAAATCTTTATTCATCCTGAAGGAAACAAAAAAAAATCTATTGATCACAAAAAGCTGTACGCTGTTTACTAGCACAGGCACATACTTGGCAATAAAATCCCTCGGCATAATCATAATATGTCAAACCTACAATGATGTCTTCTTAGACAAAAATTGATATTGATTTATTATACAATAGTACTACTCTTCATTCAAAAACAATTTAACATCACCATTTAAAATGGTTTTTGTTCAAATTTCATAAAAAATAATTGCCTATTACTAGTTTAATTTACACAAAAGTACTTTGTATAATTGTATATATTGCTTAGGAATGCAATTAGCAATTAGTAATCGAACAAGTATAGCACATATGAATGCAATCTGTGTACCTTCTTATAAATAATTTTTTTTTTAACTCCTGAATTTCTAATAAATACATGTAATGGAATTTCTTTTGTGCACTCCTACAAATAATGGCTTTTTTCATTTGCTCAATTGATTATATTCAATGCAAATGATTCAAGTTTGTTATTACAATAAACAAATGTTATCTCCAGCCTCTATATCCGAAATAGTGTATTTTTAGAATGGAGATTGTAAGAGATGTAGTCATGAAAGGAATGTCATATATATTTTCTATATAGAAAACAGAAATTCAATGACCATCGCTGTCAACTTTATGTGATGGTGACAAATAAGCCAATATATATGAAATCTTTAAATATGAACCTTTGAACCTTGAAGTTTATAATAGTAGGAAGGATACATATCCCAAAGAAATTCATGTAATGTATTGTGAGTTGTGCCACATTATAAGAATATTTTAAAAAATTAACAGCAAATTATTAGCAAACAATTTAATGTACTTATATGAAATATAACAAACTTTGTCATGACCTAACAGAGGATCTTATCAGTAGAGCAAGGTTACTACAACATTTATTATGCGTATGACCCATTGTATGATTTAAATTATAAAAATAATGATATTTAAAGATTGTGTACACTTACATATATTGAGACTATGTAAAATTATAATGAGAATAAAAATCATTTTAAGTTTGTTATTTCATTCTATAATAGTCATAAATTGTATAAAATAAATACATAAAACAATTGGTCTTACAAAATTTATAATAGCTTTTATCTATTAAATTCAAACACTTAAAATGGTAACAAGACATCAAATTTGTGGTACATTCATGGTACCTAAGTAATAGACCATGTGATAATTGCATAGGCTTGTAATATTTTTTTATTAATTTACATTCATTAATTATACTTCTAATAGCTAGAAAAATTATTATTTGAAAAAGCTCTACTAAAATTATCATAGAGCTATTAGATATTTCAACCGCATATTGGATGCCATTGTGTTTGCTAAACAAAGCTATTTTTCTATTGGTAAGGATAAGACCTTACTAATTTTCGTTCAAATTTTTAACAATTTTGCAATAAAATCGAATACAATAAACGAAATTAGTGCGAAAATGTGAATATATTTTAATTTCACGACGAAAAACTATACCTATCATTTATTTTCTTGTGTTGTTACAAATATTACGATCAGCTGATTTCTTTGTTTGAGTGATGCGACAGACGTCGACTATGCTGTGCACCCTACATTTACGTGACCAAATATAACATTTCTAAGACGACGGTAACAATAAATTCACGTTAAAGCTTCTCAAAATAATATCTAATATCCGTACGATAGCTTTATCGAGGAGTTTTTAGAACTATTAATCCATAAACAAACCTTGAAAGTTCTTACCTTTGTAGTGGACTCGAAGATTATTTTGCGACAGGCCGATGTAGCTGAATTTGTCTTTAGTGCTCCACGATCTTGGCAGGGGTGTTTCATCTTCGTTAACGTTGGGATACAGCAATTTTAAACGATCTATATTATCACTTTGCACTTGATTTTGGGAATCCATCGTTCCCCGTCCACTACCCATCGCAGCCATTTCTAATTTCCGCATTTCATGTCATGACGTCACATCCACTTTTCTAGTCAGTATTCACAAAATGGCAACAGATAGCGCCACTCACATTGTAACCATAGTCAACCAACCATAGACTAAATGAAATTTAAATATTGCAAATGGTAGCCAGTAGTAGAGAAGCCACAAACTATATAGTGATGAGAGAAGCACTGGTAAACTATTGTAGTAAGATTTGTAAACAAAATATTAAAATAATAAAAAATACACAAATTTACTTAGAAACATTGTATTTATTTATTTACAATCAATCGATCACCCAGCCCTAAATATGGAATTACAGAGATAATCGCCACAGAAACGCTCACATACTTAAATAATAATGCGATAACATTGTGGAATTCCACAGGATTAATAAGTTGTTAATGTATCTAGTAATATTTTGTAATATATTTCGTACTAAAATGTATAAAAATTCATTGCCGCAATATGTAAGAGACATTGAATTAACTGTGTTTAAAAAACTAAAGCTTGTGAAAAAATCTCCCAGCGAGTTATTGGAGACCCGACAGCTATATTATGATGAGATATTCAAAGTAGACAAACATTGATTACCATAACATTATTGAGTTGTACGTGATAATGTAGCTATCCTTGTTATATGCTTTAATTTATATTGTTTACAGATTTATCAAGACGCATTTAAAAATTTGATTGATAACAGCACTACATATTCGTCCATTCTCAAAGAAATTAAAAATGCTTTTGAAAACGCCATTCAAATACGTGACCAACGAATTTCGCAATTTATTACTCAAGATGTAAGTAATAATATCCGTTATTTAGATTACTTACCTACTATTGCTATTAGATACTTGGATTATTTACTATCTACTTGTTTCTTTGGTCTTTTTTTTCTATAAATTGAATAATTAATTACATATTTTTCTTAAGCATTATAGACCTTTATGCAGGGTCTACGTTGTTTTAAAACGCAGAAGACTTTATTTTAAGACGGAGAACCTCGATAGAGATGACCATTATTAGGTACTTATTTTTACATAGTTTTTAAATTTCTTGATTTTATTGCACTACAGCAAGGTGCTGCCACTATAAGGCTTTCACAATTATTATATATAAAGTCAATACGAATTTGAGTTGTAAGTTTCCGGGATGATGGCCCAGGTCTTTTGGAAATTCTTCCAAACGTTTCGTCAACAACTGCGGTTGACCTCCTCAGTGGTGTAGTCCGTATTAGCAGAAAAAGTACATCACATCACTGCACCGCAATGCACCAAACTGTGACACACTGCACTGCACTTCACTTCTGCACTTTTCGACTTCTCGAGCGAGACTGGGCTCGAGAATTTCCAACAGACCTGGGCCATCATCCCGGAAACCTACAACTCATATGGATACCGGCCGAGAAAACCTACATTCATTACGAATTATCGAACTCTCTCAGATTTTAGCGCCTACACCTACACTGTGATAAGTATCACAAACTAAATAGTATCATCAATGATCATCTATCATCATCCAAATATACAAACCGAATATGACTCTGTGAGTGGTTAAAGACTGGCGAATTCTGTGACAATGAACATTGACAGTTGACAATAATAAACAAAACAGTAATCAGTAAAGTAACCACAACAAAGGCAGAGGCACAAACTTGTAAAAAGTTTATTTATACGTGATAATGGCAATAAAAACAATAATGAATTTCATGCAAGACTGAGTGTGTTGTGTTATCCGGTTTAATATATGTCCAAAAAGTTGCCTTAAAAGCGACTTTATCTCTTAAACAACAATGGATACTGGAGACGTGCCTTTTGTTTATGTGCTTGATGGCGGTTTTTCTTCCCAGCTGTCTTGTCATGTAGGAAAGAATGTCGATGGAGACCCATTATGGACTTCACGATTTCTTCAAACTCATCCAAGTGAGGTTATTAAGACACATCTTGACTTTTTAAAAGCTGGTGCAGATGTCATTATGACAAATACATATCAAGCATCCGTTGAAGGTTTTGTGCAATACCTCGACATGACTCCCGAAAAAGGTTACGCTCTTATAAAACGTGCCGTTGAACTTGCAAGACAAGCTCGCGACACTTATTTAGAAGATTGTCACTATACTCAAATGCCAAACCGAAGACCTCTAATTGTAGGATCCGTTGGACCGTTTGGAGCTTACTTGCACGATGGCTCAGAGTATAATGGCAGTTATGCTGAAAGAACTTCTACAGAAACATTACTTAACTGGCATAAACCTCGAATAGCAGCTTTATTGGAAGCCGGAGTCGATTTGCTTGCATTTGAAACTTTACCTTGCCTTAAAGAAGCGGAAGTCCTCATTGGGCTATTAAAAGAATACCCTGCGGCTAAAGCTTGGCTTTCTTTTAGCTGCAAGGATGATACATCTATAGCAAATGGAGAAAATTTTCAAGACTGTGTCATTAAGTGTTGGGATTTGAACCCTAGACAATTGGTCGCAATTGGTACTAATTGCTGCCCACCATCTATAATTGTGAATCTGTTGAAAGGGATCAATGATGGTAGACATACGCCTGTACCATTCATTGTGTATCCAAATTCCGGTGAAAGATATAGTCCAGAATTAGGTTGGGTGGGCCATGATAAATGCGACACTCTGGACAAATTTGTACAAGAATGGTTGGATGTTGGCGTGCGTTATGTTGGAGGTTGTTGTAGAACATATGACACAGATATTGCACTTATTCGTAAAGAGGTGACAAAATGGTGTGAAAATAAGAAATCTTAAATGATCTGCCAATCTATAATATTGTACAAATCATGTTTTCAATCAAATTGTCAGTTTTATATGTTACTAAATGTTAGCAGGCAGGAAAGTCCACTTAGTAGATGGGTACTTTCATCTAAAGCAACACATATGATGCATGTACGCTGATTAGAATGGGTTCTGAAATTACTCACCGATAGACAACAGCACACATGCTGTTATTTCGCTATTTATGTAAGGAAATGGGTCCTTCAGGAGGCCTGCCCAAGTTTACTTATAAAGTTGTTCAGTATGAGATTGAATTAATTTTACGTTTTAAGTAGTTTTAGATGAAACTAGCATGACATTAATTTTATTTTCTTTTAAGTTGGTTAAAGTGTGTTTTTCAAATGTATTCATTCACACATTATTCTAACTACACAGGATAATATAGAGAATAGAGAGATACAGTTGTATTTACCTAGATATTTTTTGTATCATAATCTTCATTGTCAAGAATGAGACAAAATAAAATAATATAAAACTACCTTAATCTGTCTTAGTTAATAAAATATTTTGATTTTTTGGTAGCTATTTTTGTATTTGTTTATTCCTTTTTCTCATAATATCAATAAAAAAGGTTCATACATATAATAAAATCGTAAATAATGTGCTGTGTCTGTAAATTGAATATTTAAAAAAAAAAAACAATTTATACATGTACTTGTTACAGATGTCAAAAAAATAGTTTTTAGAATTTTTGTCTGTTTGTTTGTGCGCTTGTGCATGCTAATCTTAGAAATGACTTAACCGATTTGAAAGCGGTTTTCACTGATGTATTGTAGCAAGCTTCCCGTAACATTGTGTTTGTTTCATTCGAATCTGTTTATAAACAAATAACCATGCGCTATACCAAATAACCATGCATATGAAGTTGCGGGCTGAGCTAATCTATACGTATAATAAAATCGTAAACGAGCCATATCAGTACATTAAATATTTTTTCGAAAAAACAATTTATGCATGTACTTATGTTACCGAAGTCAAAAAAATAGTTTTTAGAATTTGTGTCTGTTTGTGCGTTTGTTCGCGCTAATCTCAAAAACAGCTTAACCGATTTGAATCCGGTTTTCACTGATGAATTATAGCAAGCTTACCATATAGGTAACATTTAGCATTTGTTTTACAAACAAAAAAAGTTATGTAAATTTAAAGAAACATTTTATCGATAGGAATGCAATAAAATAACTCTTCGGTTGAATTGGCTCAAAGTTTATATAAAGTTAAAAGTAGTCAGTTTAGGTGTTTATGAAATATCCAATTTAAATTGACCTCAGATCAATATGGTCAGTCATATTAAGTAGGGTTCAGCTTAGGCTGGTGTAATCATATATTATAAAATCGTTCTTTGCCTGCTATGCCTTTGTGCACGCTAATCTCAGAAACGGCTTAACCGCTTTTTATGTGGTTTCCACTGATGTATTTTAGCAAGCTTCCGATAGGTAATATTTATTGTATATTTCATTTCAATCTGTTTACAAACAAAAAAGTTCCGCTTTTAATTCCGAATACCACGCGTACGAAATTGCTAGCTCAGCTATATTTAGTATAATTTAAAATTGAGAATTGATTTTTTTATTTACAATGACCATTACATATTCGATTTCAGAGAGTTTTTGGTATATCTATTCACAAACAAGAAACGCACGATAAAATTAAGGAGGTAGTGAAAGAGATGGAAGACACGAGAGAACAAAACTTAAAATTAACCTTTGAAATATGTAAGTTAAAGAAGGAAATGGGGAAGGTTCGTACCCAACAGACTTATACAACGCATCTGCCTTTTGTCCACTTTATACATATTCCCTCACTGGGAGCAAATTTATACAGTACCTATAATTAATTTAGACAGAACATAATATTCATAAAGTGCAATGTATTCCCAATTTCCGATTTTTTTGTATGTATAATTTTAGATAATAAAAAAGAAAATTCACAACCATTAGGTACTTTACAAAAATGAGGTGAAGGTGTCTGTTTGTGTCAGTGAACAAAAAAACCTCCGTTCACTGGCTTGTATAGCAAGTGAGCGTTCTTTACTTATAATTATTATCCTGATATTATAAATGCCAAAGTGATTTTGTTTGCTTGTTACGTTGGATGAGTGGTTAGGGTACTTGGCTTAACGCTCTGTTCTAGGGTTCCCGGGTTCGATTCCCGGCTGGGTCAACTTTGAAAAATCAACTTTTCAAATTTGGCTCTGGTCTAGATTTGGAAAGTAGTGGCAGGGCCACGGAGCATATACAAAGAGGAGATGTTGTTATTGAATTTTTCTATAGAGCGGCGCGTGAGTACTGCGCGGGGCAAGGAGGAAGTTAGACCCCGCCCAATTATCTTAAATTGCCAATGAAAATTGACTGTAGTCTACAACAAACAAGCGCCGCCACACCGTGACCAGTGCCGACAGCAGACTGACCAAGACCACGCCCACAAAAAATGACGTCAGGACCTAGTTTGAAATCAGTGCACAGTTGTTTAGGCCATCTCCTCTTTGTATATGCTCCGTGGGCAGGGCACACTGCGTTTTCGCAGTCATTTGGGCAACCCGTCTGGCGGCAGTAACCACCCCCTTACAGAAGACCACCTTGAAATAACAGCACTTACTTGTGCTGTTGTGTTTCGGTGAGTGAGTAAGGGATGCCAGAACCCCTAACCTTTCCCTATACACTCCTAATCCCTCATCCTTAATCCTACTGTAGTCGGCAGCGCACTTGCAGCAGCTTTGCCGTTGCTTGTGTTATAGGGACGGTAGCCGCCTACCATCAAGTGAACCGTCAGCCTGTCTGCCAATCGTAACATTAAAAAAAAACTACTCAACTGATCATCATGAAATTTTACATACACGTCAGGGGTATGCAAAATAGAGGGCACCTTTCATTTAAAAAATAAGTACCGTTCCCGAGCGATGCGGATGAAGTTGCAGGCAAAAGTTAGGGATTCGTCCAACGTGGCCTTTACAATTCGAAATGACATCCCTATTTTTTATTGTATGTATGAGACAGACGGTTTACACTGTTAGTGATAAGAAGACGCACTTAAACTTAGTTCACTTAAAATTCAAAAGTTTATATGAAAATACATATAAACTTATTTAGTTATATAACTTATCAAAAGTTTATTGGAAATTTTATTCCCAACTAGTGAGCCCGTTCCTCTATCTACACCGTTCCTAATTCTGTTACGAGGTCTATGAGACCAAATCAGAAATGACGAATTCCGTAGACAAGTATAAAGTTTACAGATATCCATAACTCGGTGGATTAGTAAAGTACAGCAATGGACAGAACACATACTATGGTGAGAAAAGCTGCTGAACGTCCATCCGCATGATGGACAGACAACCTAATAAGGGCCGTGGGTTGTCGCTGCGTCTGACTGGTCCTACTGGAAAATTAAGGCAGCAGGTGCAGGGATGATAATAAAATAATTATAGATATCTCAGAGGGCACTCCACCTCTACTCTCGCTCAAACGTTACCACAATCCATCCACCAGCTGAAATGACATCAGCTGGTGGATGTTCAAGGCACAACCACTGTTCCTTGTCGTATCTTCTTGAATACGTGTCTCTTTGACGAGCCCGTTGAACGAGTGGTTAGGGTGCTTGCCTTAAAACCGATTCGCTGGGAATGGCACGACAGGTGTGTCATCAAATAATTTTAGCATGGCAAGAGACGTATGTCATTTTTAAATAGGTTGTAACTCCCTCAAAGTTTTAGAGGGGTCTACGCAGAACAAAACTATCGTGATTTTTCACGCACATCAAACTCAAAATACCTTAATAAATATTTACGAGTATACTTACGTAAATCTATATTCTTATATATATAAAAATGAATGCCTATTTCCCTTGGTCACGGCATCACGCGTGAACGGGTAGACAGATTTTAATTCGGTTTTCACTAATGGAAAGAGGAATAAACGGGGAATGTTTTAGTATATAAAAATTGCACCACGGGCGAAGCCGGGGGCGGGCCGCTAGTGAAATATAATAATTGATATTTTTAGAACAAAATTATCTGCAATTTTACGAAGGCGCTATGCTCTTTTCAATCGAACGAGGAAGTCAGGCCACGCTATAATGTAAAATTATTGTTCTGGGACGTAAACTAATACTTGGAAAAAATCTGTAATGATATTCGAAAGCTTTTTAATCAAACACCAACATCTAGGAATTATAGCACTTTTAATTTAAACATTTGTTTGGTGTGTTTTTTTTTTATTTCGAAAAACCCAGTTATTTTATCAGATTGCAATGCAGAGGTAAGTTGTAGGTATTGATGAGACTAATCAAATGAGATGTGTTAAATTCAATTTGATTAACTACAATTGTTATTAACAAAAAAAAACATTAAAACTCGTCAATTTTTAAATAAGCACCTATGTATATTTCTTCTGACTAAATTTTTTTTTTATGCATGTGCAAAGGAAGATATTGTTGACCCAAATTCATGCAATTTTTTTTTGTTGCTAAATATTATTTATTGACATACGGCCTAGACGTATGTAGACAGAAAACAATGGGCGCCACAACGAATCGGTTTGTCACGGGGGTTCCGGGTTCGATTCCCGGCCGAGCCAACTTTGGAAATGAACTTTTTAAAGTTGGCTCTGGTGTGGATCTGGATAGTAGTGACAGGGCATACTGGTGTGATTAGGATGACCTCCAAAAATACGATCGAGCAGTCGGCGTACATCTGAGATGGAACAAATAGATATTATCTTTTTACTTAGGTGAAAGATGAAAAGTTTTCTGATTATTTAACACTGATGAAAGAGAGGGATGCGAGATACACTCTTTACTTCGAGAATTTGACACTTCAATTGAAGTTAAAGGAACTCGACGGCAGTTTGTATCAATTCGACGACTCGTACAGAGATCCGGTAGTCCTGAAAATAGCCCTCGACCGTTGCAGGTATGTAGCATCGAGCGATCTAAACTAAGTGAACCAACTCACACAAAATCCTGAACCGAAAAAGGGGTTCACACATTTGAAGACATTTGGATTGGAGATGACAGGTCAATTATAACGACTGTATACCGTAGCTACTGCATTGAAATAAATGTCAATTTTTTGGTTTTCATATATTTCAAAAACCCCTACGTTAAGTGGGGGGGGGGGGATATTAGGCACTGAAATGTAAAGGTCGCCAAGGTAAATGTGGCTACCGTCGCCTGATTGCTAGAGGGGATAGGAAAATTTGTTCCGTCATTCTTAAACACTCGCAGAACACATGCTTTTATTTCTGGTGGTCTTCTTTAAGGTGGTGGTTTCTGCCGTCAGGCAGGCTGTCCAATTAATGCGGAACGCAGTATGCCGTGCCACTAATTGTAATCTATATACTAATAATAATATTATAAAGAGAAAAGATGAAAAAAAAATCTAAGAGCCATTTTATTGTCTCTTGAAACATTATGCACTTTGGTGTTTCTGAAATTACCGATTCGATTCTAGGGAACAATTATCAAGTACACAAAGAGATTTGCAGAAAATGTCAGACGAGTACGCAGACACTGTACCTCGTCGAGATTACGACACTCTAGAAGCGAAGTATTATGACGTGAAAAAGACACTGGATGCCTTGAAGGGTGAACATGACGCGCTTCAAGAAAAGCACAGACGAGTTCTAGGTGAGACTTTGCCAATCCACATATTCGCTTTCTCAATTTTGAATCCCATTTCATTTAGAGAAAACCCTTCCAGACGTGTTAAGTTAAGAAAAACTATTATTGTGTTGAACAGCATCCAAGAAAAGCACAGAAGAGGAGTTGATGGAGACGAAGGAGAAATGGCGAGAAGTGGAACGCGCGGGGACGCCGCGACCGCACTGGCAACTTTGCGCTGACTTCATCGTCGGAGGCAGAGACAGGTCTCTTCTGGGCCTGTGCCAAAGTGGCACTGACTTTTAAACACTCGAAACGTATCCAAATACCACCAAATACCTTTTCCAGGTGGCGGCAACTGGCGAACGGTTTGTCGTCTCGTGACACGTTGCGAGTGCTGCTGAAAGAGTTGGGTCCGGCGGCCGAAAGCGATCACCTGGAACACTTCGATGGCCTCGTAAGTCATCATGTACAAGTAATCTTGCCTAATTTTAATTTTAAAAAAGCCTTACTATACTTAACTATAGGCACTCCAGTTACTCTCCATAAATGTGCAAGAATTTTTTCATTAAGATTTTCATGCTGTCATTCGCAAAAGCTCCGTATCGCTGGTTGTCGCACCACTCACTCAACTGGACCGGCCGCACTATTTATACTCGATGTATTTCGAATTTACCGGAAAATGTAAACAAGCCATTGAACGTTCGGGAATGCTATTTCTGTTGAAATGTAAACTGTATGTTGTAAACATAAGGACCAATTTCCTTTGACACTAATCGGAAAGGGGCGTGGCTACCATCGATAGGTGGAACGTTGGAGACTTTCGGCCGGCGCGAACGCTTTTTCCAGAACGTCCCATAGTTAGTCATAACATTACCCCCTCTTAGTTATGTTCGTCCCGATCATCATTCGTGCCGTGATATTTTGTCAAACGATCAATGTCTACGACCTTGGGTTTTCCTCTTTGTCCCTTTTTGATCCTGTAGGTGATGTCATTGATTTATGTAACCACGTTGTAAGGTCCTTCCCGTCGTGGTTGCAACTTTGGACTCTTGCCCTTTTTCCTGAGGAGATCCCATCTATAGTTCCCTCTTCAAAACCGCTGATGTTTGCTCTCCGATCATAACGGGTTTTCAATCTTTCACCGGTTTTGAGACTGCCCTCGCGAACTAACTTGTGCCCTTCATTTAACTGTTCGCGAGGTTCGCTGGCATAATCCGTCATAAACTTCGGGCTGTTCCAAAAAAAGCGAGGAAAATTTTGGCATAAATAAGCAAGATTTCAGAAATCAAAAGACTAAATGAATATTTACACAAGTTTAAAATTTCGTCTTTTGCTATATGTGGAGGAGGCTGTCTTCAAAAAGCCTTAGAGAATGTTGGCGCTTACAGCTGGCATCTGGCTGACATCGACAACTTAATTGTAAATTAAGTGTGAGCTATAGCATTTTTTACAGGGAAACGACCCGTCAATCCCGGCGTACCTGCGCCACTCTGGACGCGTGCGCAATCTGCGTCTATCGAGACGAGAGATTGCCGTCATCATCAACGACATCTGGCGAGGGAAGGCCGAACACCCGCATCTCTCCATGCACGACTACCTCACCAATTACTTTGCCGACAGGTTACTGCATTCAAACTACATCTTTTCGCAGGATTATGGGATCAATTTAAATTAAAGTGTTATCCGATAAGATCTCAGGGGACCGCCAGTGTAAGGGCCGGCGCTAACTGCCGGCATAGCATGGATTTTAGCGATTTTAGCCCTCACACTCCTTTATGAACGCGACGTGCCGAAGCATCACGAACATGACGCGGTACGCTACGGCCTCTTTCTTGAAGGAGTGCGAGTGCTAAAATCATTGCAATAAGGTTGAAAATATTGTTTAGAAAAAAATCCTTTGCTGAGCCGCGTTACTCCAAACGGGTTGCCCAAATGACTGCGAAGCGCTTTGTGCTCTGCCACTACTTTCGAGATCCAGACCAAAGCCAACTTTGAAAAGTTCACTTCCCAAGTTTACAGTTAAATTGAGACAGTTTACAGTTAATCTTTGAACTTGATATGTTGGTCAACCGATCAAGGTAAAAGATTTTTTTAAAGTCCATGCATGCTGTTACCAGGAATTTTATTGTACATTAGATATCAGCAGCCGTCGGTGCGAGCCGAGTGGGCCTACAACCTATGCGCAGGGGCCGAGCAGATGCTGGACGAGCCCCAAGTGAAGCTGTTCTGGGGAGTGTTGCATGGACATCTCAGCGAGGACATCTACTGGGGTCACAAGAGGCAGTGGCAGTCCCTCAAGGACCACCTCTACAAGCACAGCAAAGACGGCGAGGTCATTAGCGACGCTTACTAATTTTCCACAATCTACTTAAACAAAAAAAAAATATTTTTCCTATGAGGAATCCTGAAAAATTATACTTCTCGGTCCCATTATTTGTACACGTGATGACGCCTGACATTTTGGATTTTTGAAGATTTCCTATCTGAATTTGATTTTAGACGGTAACCCTCGACGAATTGGAGAAGACGGCAAAAGCCACATTCCCGCTCAAGAGTGAAGTGGATATTAAGAATTTGATGGATGTTGTGAAGAAACAACTCAAGATGAAATTGAACAACAATGAAGTGAATTTGGACAAATTGTTTTACGAGGTATCAGCCCACTAGGCCTTTTTAATCCAGCGCGCATTCCCACTTCAGCTGACTGATCCGCACAGACTATGTAGGAGACCACCTTCCTTTTCCGTATTTCGGATCATATCTCTCAGAGAAACGCCAAGCTCTGCCCTCTTCATAGCTCGCTGAGCAATCTCTAACCTGTAGCCCACACATTATTATTATTATATATATTTAAACCACACTAGCAGCTATTGAGCTGATGCATGTGTATCAAATAGGTTGAAGATTATATTTTCATCCATTTTGTCCAGTCTGTTCTTAAAACAATTCACTGATGGCGCCATGACAACACTTTCAAGTAGTCTGTTCCAGACCGTCTCCACTCGGTTAAGTAAAAAGTGCTTCCTAGATATTTTCTTACTTGGATTTTGGCATAGTTTTAAATTACTCTACTCAATAATGTTTATTATTTTGGCATCCTTTTGTATGAAAACTGTCAATACTGTACTTTGCTTGTTGTATACTCGTGTTCCGTGGGATTTCCAGGATAAAAAATATCCTTCATGACAATCTATGCCAAGGACCATATGTGTGGCAAAGCTTTTCAACTATGCATGTTGAGTGAAAACATGAACCAAACTGGAACGTTCAACTACACATTTACAGGCGGAGGAAGGTTTTGACCGTGTGGACCTGGCGCGTGAGTTGTTCCGACAAAGGCAGATGGCACAGGACAAGTACATCCGCGAGCTGACGGGGGCGTTGGGAGGTAAGCAAGCGGCGGATAAGCTAGTGGGAGTGGAAGCAGTCAAGCGGGCCTTTGCACTTCTGGACCCTGCCATTGATCATGTGCAAATGCAACGTTACGTGCACTGGCTCTTCGGAGATCGATCTACACCGCAGCCACTGCGGGCGCTTACGCTGCGTCTCGCCAAAGGAGATATAGAGCGTGTCGGGCCACGCTACAAACCGCACCGGCGGCGTTGAGTTAAAATTTTATTTAACAATCATTTTAAAAAATGTATCTAACTTAAAGAATGTTTCTATTATTGAGGTTTTAATTTAAAAAAATATTTCTATTAGGTATTGATATTTTTTTATATAATAATATATATATTATGTCTTAATTATACTTGATACATATTTGACTACTAAAATGATACCAGTGTTATAACGGTCTTTTTATTGAACACATCTCATATTATCCTATGAAGTTTACAACTACAATATGCAATACCAAATGGGCGAAGATGAAATCAGCGAAACCCCGCTCCGCACTCAGTCCATGGAACTCTGCCTTGTTCTCCGGATTCACTTGTAATCTCAAGCAAACTGCAACCAAATAACATTAGGCAATGGTAAACCTCTTTTGAAACATTTTTTAGAAAAACGGTAGTAATATAATCATTATAAAGGGGTAAGTTTGTATATTTGTTTCTTGGAGGTAATCTTCGAAACTGCTCATCCGATTTAAAAGATTCTTTCACCAATAGTTACAATAGAATTTCAGGATGAACAAAGACTAAATTTTCCTACGCAGGCGAAGCTGTCTAAAAATAAAGATCCAAGACTTGGCAAAAACAAAAGTATAAGGATTATAATATAATATGTATAATTTAGAATTACATTTGACAAAATTTTGTGCGTGGATATGACGTGTGAGACCATATGAGTGTGTGTATCTATAATGATAGGTGTGTGTCCTGTTTGCATGTATTTTATAATTACCTATAGTCAAGGACTCTATTTTCATAGCTCTGATTCTGGCCATATTTGTATTATATAGAATTGTATTATATAAATGATACTTTAGTTGGCAAAAATCACACTTAGTCGGAGCATTACTTTACTTATTCATATTGCTAGTGTTCATTATTAATCATTTGGTTCTCATATGTCTTAATTCATTCTTTAATTCGTCAAATGCAATGAATATTCTGCCCGAACTAGTCTGCCTTTTTCCAACTGACCAATCCACTAATCTGCCAAACTCATAATCGGCTCATCTCTGATTTATAGTTGGAAAGCTGTTCTTATGGAGAAGAAACCTCAATAGTTGCTCTTTTCGAATAATAAAAAATATTAACTAATAAACATCATCGAATTACCAATATTTTGAAGTACCATATGCATAACATAACAAATCATATCACTTTCCATTTTTAAAAAGATCCAAAGCTCTCAAAAATTATTTTGATGGAGTTAATATGCTTTTATCTGTTACTCCTCATCATTTTTTGAAATTTCAACTTCATGCGAAGCCAAGGGCGGCTAATTTTCCTATATTCTTACCAAACTCCACCGAATATTCCCAATTATAGCCACATCGAATTCTCCGATTATTATCAAATATGACCTGTTTTATGACGAGATATTGTTGGAATAATACAAAAGGGGTGTAGCAACTTACCAGCGAGGACGAAAGAGCTCACTGTAGAAATAAATCCACTCAAAAATGAATTGAACGGAAATGTGCCGACAAGGCAGCAGTAGACAAACTGTATTACAGCAGTTAAGAATATATACAGCAAATAAGCATCGATGATTTTTAGCTTCTTGGATGTTTTAGTTGTATATTCTTGATAAAGTTTTGGAATTACAGTAGTTAATGAAGACATGTTATGATTTTTATTTTTTTAAGAAAATTGTATAAATACACGTCACCGGCATATATCTATTATTTTAGCTTTAGTAGCACAAACTATATAGAAGATACTATTCTAGTATGATTCTAGTATTTAGTAGCTAAGCTAGGTAGCTAACAAGTTAACACAGAACACTAAATTAAAACATAGTGATTATATTCTCTGTGACACTAAATATATATAATATCAAAGATGTTGTATTAGTCTGTACCTATAGATGGATCACAAAATGCAGCAATATTTTATTCTTTCTAACACCTTCAAATTGTCATAAGATTGAAAGAGACATACATATATAATCTGTCGGGTCGAAGTTGAGTGAATGTCTCTGTTACAGTTCAAAATCATTTATTTTCTTCTTGTTTTCATGTCATTATAATAATAGATATTTTTGGTGGCCAGCTACGTCGGTGACATGGTCCCCCCCGGTGTGACAACACCAGTAACTTAGGTAGACCTACGTAGCTAACCCCACTACAAATTTCGATTAAAAAAGGTACAAATAATGTAACAAAAAAATTACTTTGCCCTCTCACTAATATTGTAATCTATAGCATAAAAAATTAGAAACAATATATGTATAAAAAACTAGGAGGGCAATACTATAACTTTCCGAACTGGACGGCGTAACGTTCCGCTAATGGTAGCGATTTCAACTACTCTAACTACGCCGTCCTTGCCCGGAAACGTTCGGGCGACCCTCCCTCGTGGCCAGACTCCACGAGGGAGGTTACCATCAGCAATTAAAACTAAATCGCCTACATTAACCTTTTCGCTGGGACCGGAGAGCCTGCGCGGTCTCAAGGTCGGTAAGTACTCGCGTACCCAGCGCGACCAGAAATGGTCCGCCAACCGGAGGCCTCGCCTCCACTTCACTCTGCGGATCAAATCGACGTCGTCGACCTGGGATACTACGGAGTAAGGCGAAGACGAACCCAATATGAAATGGAAAGGCGTTACAGCGCCCTCATCGTTAGGGCCGACGCTGACGTGCGTCAGTGGACGCGAGTTGACTAGGCTCTCCGCTTCCAGCAGGAAGGTTTGGAAAACCTCTTCCGAGGGGGTCTTTTGTGTTAGGGTTGCCGAGAGTGCAGTTTTTATGCTTCTCACTAGGCGCTCCCAGCAGCCTCCCATGAAAGGAGCCGACGGGGGAATGAACTTCCACGCGATTCTTTGGTTCGCAGCGAATTCCTGCACTGGCTGCTCATATAGACGTGCCAGTTCTCGACTTGCTCCAAGTCTGCGAGGCGGCGCAAATGTTGTGCCTCCGCGGCAAGCACTCGTGCTTGCACTGTGGCCGGCGAGTGCGATGATTGAAACGATTCACTTTTCTCACTAGTTTTCGATTTCATACTCCGCGTTTGGCTTCTTAAAATCATTTCTATGAATAATTTTAAAAAAATCCGTTTCTGACACCAAAAATGTTACAGTTCAAAATCATTTATTTTCTTCTTGTTTTCATGTCATTATAATAATAGATATTTTTGGTGGCCAGCTACGTCGGTGACAGTCTCCATTTTGACTATACAATGCAAGCTAAAGTTATAGCGTATAATAGTGCTGTGCATTTTTATTGATAACTAGATATCGTTGATATAGATTTTAAATATATGACGGATAAAAAGTATGGCTAAATGCGTTTCGGTGTACTGTTTGGTTATTCAATATAAATAAAATGTGGGTGCGTACTGGTACTCGCCGCATTGCTAATCGGTTGTATGAGATTGTATGCAACCTATCGCATTTATTTCACCAAAATATTTAAAGAATAGTTATTTTTTGAGTAGAAATATTTAGAATCCATCCTTAAGGGGTAGAACGGGTGTAGGTTTTTATTACGAGAGAAAAAAAACTTGATAATCTTAAAGTTTTATTTTTAGAAACGATATCACAGATTGGATAATCTGTGATATCGTTTCATTTTAATCTGTGATATCGTTCATCTGTGATTCGTCAACATTTTAATTTAAAGACTTGCAGTTAATGTTGACGCTTGGGTATCCACGTATTTATTAGTAAGTTTTCTTTTTCTGGGTAATTTCTGAAAAGAAATAGTTTTTGGTTATTAATGATTCAAAAGATTTTCATAATTTTCATAGATTGAAGCATAACTTCTTTATAACTTATAGATATTACTTACTGGTTTACACGATGGTGGTAATTTTGGGAATATTGTCGGCACTGCATACGAGTGTAGAATTTTACGCTGATATCCTTGGCGAAAGCAAGAATCTTCAAAGCACATCGAGCATATTCTTGTATATTGCGAAGCTCTCCAATCGTCGGCTTTTCTTACATTTTTGTCCACGTTTTTTTTTAAATCGATGTCGGTGGGAAATCTGTTATAAATTGATAAAAATTACTTTCAACCTGCAGGGAATGCTAGAAATTATCAACACTCTACTAAAAATAAATTAGTTATCGATATCGATAAACTTATCAAGATCAGACTACAGCACTATAAAGCAAGACAAATGTCAAAAATTCCGATTAACTTTGGTTTTTGTAAATTTTAGTTATAAACACCAGCTTTTCTTTAAATAAATCAACCTTAGAGTTGTGTATGCATGTACAATGATTCATTTTTAGTAAATAATTATAAAAATTTGTTTACAAAACACCAAAATTAATGAGTGCGAGCTGTGCGACTTACCGGTGAAATGATATGTTTCCATTATTCTCCTTCAAAACACCCACTTTACTTGGACAAACGGGAACAGTACAAGCCATTCTTGGCAAGCAACAGATTTATGAAGTCACACTTTCAGATTTTTAAGTATTTTAAATCACATAAAGCTAAACGCGCTTGTTAACCAGCATGATATAAACAAATATGACGTTGCCTCTTTTATGGCGCGCAGCGTTTTAAGACGTCATATTCGGCTATTGTTATCTCTTTTTAACATACGACATGCAGCCATTAGAAAGACGGGTATCGAGTATCGAAGGAATCTTCAATTTTTATTGTTCCATCTATACACTAATACAATTATCTTTGATATATATAAATCAGTCACAGACAGACGTCATGGACAGAACACCATCAGAACTGATCAGAACACTACCTATAGATATGGACTCACCATAGGCCAAGCATTAACTAATGCTAGTTATATTAACCTGTGGTATGGATTCCTCAACCTTATTAATACTTCCATGACCTTAATGATGCCTTAATGCAATGACTGAATGAACAACATTTTTTACTCATTGTCCTAATCAGTATCTACTATTTAGTTTGTGGTCCTAATCACAAACTAAATAGTAGATACTAATCTGTGCTTTGAATTTTTAATTACATTATTATAGGATAATGTAATTAAAAATTTTAAAGCACAGATTTTTTTAAATAAAAATTGTAGATTGTCAAGTCTGGCACTGACAGTAAAATTTTGAAATTTGATTTGTCATTTCACTTGATCTGTCTGTCAGTAAATTGGGATTTTGTGCTTATTCATTTTAATTTTATATCACACATAATAACATAATTGTTGAAGACTGTGTTTTTATATTTGTCCCATTTATTCGTTAAAAATGATGAGAGTGGAAGAAAACTTTCCCGATTACGCTCTTCCTGGCGGTAAACAGCACCATTTTGAACCTTACGCTGATAATGGTGGTAGCGTTGTTGCTATTGCCGGCGAAGACTATGCAGTTATCGGAGCGGACACGCGTCTAAGTACGGGCTTTTCGATATATACAAGAGAGCAAAAGAAGCTGTTTAAGCTGTCCAAGCGCACGGTGCTCGGTGCGACGGGTTGCTGGTGCGACACTCTAACTCTGACGCGTTTGCTCCAGGCACGTATGCAAATGTATGAGCATGAGCATAATAAGCAAATGTCGACACCTGCAGTCGCTCAAATGCTCTCCACAATGCTATATTACAAGCGTTTCTTCCCCTACTACATTTCGAACGTGTTGGCCGGAATCGACGCAGACGGCAGGGGCTGCGTTTACAGTTACGATCCCATCGGTCACTGCGAGCGTTCTAACTATCGCGCCGGAGGCTCTGCGGGCGCTCAACTTCAGCCTTTGCTCGACAATCAAATCGGTCTGAAGAACATGCAAAATGTAAAGGAAGCACCAATCCCTAGAGAGAAAGCTCTTGCTCTGTTGAAAGATGTGTTCATAAGTGCAGCGGAAAGAGACATTTACACTGGTGATAGTATTTACATACTTGTCATCACGGCTGATGGTATCCGTGAAGAGAAGTTTGAACTTCGTAAGGATTAATGTAAAAATTTAATAAATTTTTGTGTAAACATAGTTATGTCTTTTATTAACTAATAACTTTACATAACTACCAGGGTTGTTGTGGATGTTCATCCGCACATGTATTAGACCTCCACATCTATTTAGACATCAGCAAATGCAATAATCAGTGCAAATCTTTTGCAGGTGAGGATATGGAACTGATCCTAAATCTGGTAATTTCCCTAGGATAAATCAGTTGTTTTTTTTTTTTTTTTCATTTAAATTGTTTCAATTTTCTACTAAAACTTTATTAAATGATTTCTTCAGTGTTACAAATTAAATAAACTAGAATTACGCATTGGTGATGTGATCATCTAAAAATTGTTCTGTCACGGTGCTGCAAGTGCCCTACCGACCACAGGGATTTAAACACAACAGCAACATGGTATTATTTCACAGTGATCTTCTGTAAGAGGGTGGTTACAGCCGCCAGACGGGCTGCCTAAATAACTGAAAAACTGTGCCCTGCCACTACTTGCCAAATCCAACTTTGAAGTTATTTAATTTCAATAAGGACTTTATATTTACATGCAAAATCTTTTATTTACCATTCCCATGGTAATGGCAAATATATTATTAAACACTAGAGAAAATGTAAGTGTGCTGCTGACCTTGTGGGATAATTGATTCTAGCACCCCTAAATATTATTTCACAGTAATTTTTGGTTCAGGGTGGTTGATGAATTTATGAATGCCGGGAGCCCTATCACTTCTCAAATTTATTGTGAAAAATGTTTTAAAATTAAAAACTTGAATTTACAGATTAATTTATTGACTAAGGTAGCTATAACTATATATAACTCTTGAAATTTATTTACATAATATAATCTGCTAGATAAAAACCAACTTTAATATCATAAATTTATTTGTTGTACTTAGGCATAATGAATATTTGTTGTGGGAAGATTTTTTCAAACATCTCTGTAATTACATCTTGATCAGAAATATCCCCAACCAATGTTGCTTTTAACCGTGGAGGAGTGGTGTTGCCCGCCACTAGAGGATGTATGTTGTAACGCAGTTCCACTCTTCCATTTGGTGGGATTGTCACACACAATTTTCTATAGCCGGAGAACATATAGGCATCGGTACCTTCCACCGTCAGATTTAATCTCGTTGGCTTTGTAGATTTTCCGACTAATATACATCTTAGAGGTATTGAAGTCTGTAGTTCTGCAAATTCTGGATAATTGACTTCAACAAATATTGGACATTCATCTATCACTATACTGGACAATGACGTCGTACTCATCACGCATAGTTCATTGGAGTTACTTTTCCGACGCCATTTAATATTATAAAGAGCGACTCTCGTAGGCGGATCCTTTGGTTTGTACTTGGCGCGAATACAAATAGCGTCTGCAGCTATATTTTTTTCAGAAACTTCTAAATTACTAACACAAGAGGGAGGCCTGTTATCGTCTCCATATTTGAAACAGTCTACGAGCTCCAATTCCGTGTCCAATATTAACAAATCCCAGGGACTTAAAATTTTTATATGAGGCATTACAATAAATGGATCATCCACAAAACACTTTGATATGGGTTTGAAATTCATTGAAACAAAATTGGTGGCCACTTCGAACGGTTTCACAACTGTGATCTTAGTAGTGAAGTCTGTTACACAATCCAGTTTAGATATTTCCTTTAGATCGATTGTATAGGAGACTTTAATTTGAACTGATGTTGTCGCTGTCCTATTAGTTTTCAAATAAAAAGTCCTAGTTTCACTAGAACGACTGTTTATGTCGCCTACTGTTATGTTCAAAGGCTGGTTGGTTTCAGGTTGGCCTCGATTCAAACTTAGTTCTGTTACCGACTCAGGATGGGGATTATCCGGTGAACTCAACAGGGACAACGTAAATTTTACATTGTACACATGGCTATCTTCATTATTTGTAATGGTAAATGTTGTCGGAAACCATTCTCCCTGGAGTGCAGGACTAGAATTAACAACGGCAATTGACAATCTGCTCTCTCTGGCCGTTATAAAAGCCACAGTTAAAGGCATGATACAATCAAATTCATAGTCAGCTTTGGGGCTTATTATGAAATGTAACAGCTCAGGATGATTAGCAGTTTCCAAGAGTTTGCTATCTTCCAATTTAAAATTCAATATTATTTTTCTCTTCTTATTAGAGTCGAGGACAAATGATGCACTCTTGATATGTAATTCAGATCCATAATCCTGTGGATTGGGCTTGAATTGACATACAAACCTCTTGACTTTCTGTCCTTCTAAGTGTAAAAGTGAGTTCCCATTGTCCATTATGAGAACATCTATGGTTGCAGTTCGTCCGGCAATTGATAAAAATGCTTTTTTAACTTCAAGTGAACTGTTACAGGTTAATCTAACATATATCTCAATTTCTATCATCTCATCCGTTCTGTACTTTTGTTTTTTAAATTTAGGTTTCACTTCCAAAAAACTTGATATACTAATCATTTCTATAGATACCGTAACAGGATCTTTATCTATTACATTTTGCCACAACTCTAATGCCTTAGTCTGTGAATAGATGGGCAAATCAGGTTCCGGGGAAGGAATAGTCATGTTGAGAACGGACATTATGTTTGCAAATATCCTATCCTTATCATTGTTTGGCACTTGTATATGCTTTGATAAAGCTTCAACCGACAACTGAAGGTAATCCTGCACTTTTGCCGAAAGGTATGCACATTGCAATGCTCGATTCAAAACGTGTGAAGCTAGAAACCACCATTTTTCTCTTCTGTAATCCCAGAGCATATGAGTTAAAAGTGTGAGTGACTTTCCATAATCATCACAGTAAAAATATTCATTAGCCATCTCGACTACGAGCTGTTTTCTCATTCGCGGTGAGTGAAATTTTTTGAATTGTGATATAGCACAACCTAATAAAGCTATAATCATTGCGGAGTGACAAAACACCCTTTCTTTGTATTGGAGCGCTTGAATGGCAGCTTGTTCTTTCTGTGGGTCGTGCGGATCTGCACTGAGACGGCCGGGACGCCAAGGTCTCTGACCATAAAATTCTACAACACCCTCCAATGGATCGGGTGGCGGAGGATACTGGAATACATCACTACAAACAGATCTCATAGCTTGCTTCCTCTTAACCGTAAATTGAGAGGCATACTGGTAGTAAAAGCCGGGGTGTTGAGACTGAATTGCTGGCAGACCGGCACGGATCGCTTCATCAAACAACTCACCGAAGGCACTGTACTGTCTCGCTATCCAAGCGTAGTGTTCAAAGAGCAACTCGGTAGGTCCTACTCTGTTCTTATAACGTTCAATGTGTAACTTGAGCTGTGCTATAGCATCCCTCGGCAGGTTGAGAGCAAACAGTAATTTGCAAAGTTTGTAATTAATATAACCCGCTACAGTTCTGATTTCATTTATGTTTGTGTCTACGGTCCTAGTTTCGAGTAAGTTGTTATATGCATGCAAGTAATGTTTGTGAGCGGTGCTCTGATCTTGCTTTAATTCATTTAGGTAGCCCAGTTTGAACTGGTGCCTCACAAACAAATACTGATGTGTGGTTTTATTGAGATGATCTCTATGCTGCTTAACATTTTTAGTTTCCTGGTGGTAGTAGTTTTGAGCAATGTCATAAAATGCATTTTCCAAACGAACTATATATCCCATGAGGTGATCGCTGTGTGGAAGAACAAACAAAGACTTTGACTGTATTTCGCAAGCTGAACAGAGCGCTTGGGCTCTCTCTGCACCGAGCATGTACTCCGATGGAGGAGGGGACATCCCACTTTGAACGACGACGACGGCTACGCGAGTAGCGTGCCCTTCGACAGCGGCGCGAATTGATTGCACCCTAGAGGCACACTCTATTATCTTTTCATTCCATTGAGGGTCATTCCATTCCATGTCATAAAATATCACTACCACAGCAGGAATCTCGAACACATGCTTGTGGATCCAGTTCTTTTTAAGGATTCCCTTGGGAATATACCACTCGTAAGAGTTCCGTTTCGGTTTTACTACGGGGAATTCAAATGTGTTATTGAGCAATTTGAAACGAACTGATGTACGATCTGGTCTACGGTTATTAGAAAAAGCATCCCATATTGCCTTGTGGATGGCGTTGTTTACGGTGTCCAAGCCGGAGAGACCGATGAGTGCCAAT
Organism: Bembecia ichneumoniformis; assembly: GCA_910589475.2. Classification (NCBI taxonomy): domain Eukaryota; kingdom Metazoa; phylum Arthropoda; class Insecta; order Lepidoptera; family Sesiidae; genus Bembecia; species Bembecia ichneumoniformis. The sequence goes on along the minus strand of OU342538.1, from coordinate 202,570 downwards.
GGCTTTAAAGTTATCTCGGGCGGAAATTCCGTAAAGTCACTCGGTTGACTGGCCATCCTTGCTGGTGCAGTGGACTTCAATGACCACCGAAGATTTTATTACCGTAATTGCAATACTTATGACATTTTCAAAATTATAATTACCTCTATAAAAATGTATGTGCACTGTTTTTTACTGTAGAAAAAATTGATTGTAATTTGTAATATTGGTTGAACTTGTACTACAAATCTACAAATTAAATACCACAAATTATTATTCTCCCAATTCCAGATTCCTTCCTTTATAATTTCAACCATAGAGTAAAGTAATATATATATATTTCAATTCATACAATGATGACAGTGACAGACAGTGGCTCTAGCATGAGTTTACGATACTATAGCGAGAGCGTAAAACATTTATATGGAAAATTGTTAATTTGACATTGACAGTTCACGATTTTCCGTACGCGTTTTACGTTCTCGCTAGCGAATGTAGTATTGGTGTAGTATCGTAAACTCATACTAGAGCCTCAGAACACTATATTATACAATATACATACTGCATAGAGTATAATATAATCAAATTAATTAGTATAGTATAATCAAATTCATCCAAACGCAGCCAAAACGTTATCTAGCTATAGTTAACCTGGGCATTAAGTTGGACTCCGAATTGCAGTAATTCGGATAATATCGTAACGAAGGCTCTCAAAAAATTAGGCTTGATCTTGCGTTTTCTTTCCTAATACTTATTACTTATCTATGTAAAACACAATCTTACTTAAGTTGGGTTAGTTTTTAGTTTTAGTTTGTTTAGTCTGTGGTGTATGATGTGTGTTTATATGTTTAGGTTTATATTATATAAAGCTTATAAGCTTATAATACTTAAAATTTGTATTTCGTGACTTTATGTTTCATGTAATCACCATTTACCATTATTTCTCGTGATTAGTTTCGTTTGATTAAATATCATGACTTCACAAGCGTTAGCCTCACTTACTGCAACGTATACCGATTCAGAAGGCGAGGAAGACATGGAAGATGGTCAACAAACACCCGACAAAGAAGACATCAAAGTGATTAAATCTCTTCCTAGTAGCCCTAAAAATATTGCCGAGGAGACATTATCGTCGTCAGCTCCCGTGTCACCCAAGAAAAGGTTAGTTTCTTACGTAGATGATACTGTAGTGTCCGACGACGATGCTCTTTCACCGACTGCGGAGAATCAAGATGACATGCGACGACTTTCAATGGAGACAGATACGGACGAAGCCATACAACGTTCGGAGCCAGACGAATCAAACGACGGTGTATCAATACCTCCAGAGCCATCGGGTAAATGTCCCAAGGAGCTGCAGGAAACTATAGCTAAGTTCTACAGTCGCATGTTGACTGAAGGACTAGACATGAATCAGATCATTCAAGAAAAGAAAAACTTCAGAAACCCAAGTATTTATGAGAAACTTATACAATTCTGTGATATCAATGAATTAGATACAAATTATCCACCTGAAATATATGATCCTTTGAAATGGGGCAAAGAATCTTATTATGATGAGTTAGCTCGAGTGCAGAAACAAGAGATGGATAGGAGGGAAAAAGAGAAAAAAGAGAAATTGGCTAAAATTGATTTTATAAGTGGTGTAGCAAAGAAACCAGAAAGTGATGATGAGAAAAAGAGAAAATCAAAATGGGATCAAGCAGCTCCTAACGTCGCATCGAAACTGACAATTAAACAACCCGGCCTCGTCCAACAACCACTGACAAGCAATGTTACAGGGACCAAGGGAACTGTCATAGCTGCATTTGGATCCTTACCCAAAAAACAGAAAATATGACCAAGAAAAAAATCGTCTAATTAAATTGTCATTATGTATGTGTTAAAATAAGAAATTGTTTCTCATCTGTTAGATTAAATAATAAGTAAGTGTTACTAAAAATATATTTCTGTTATTATTTACACTATCATATAGTATTAAAACTATATATGTATCATTTGATGCTAAAATCAGATAACATAAACTAATTTTACTTAAGATAGTTCCAACTGTGCAAAGGGCGAGCATTCATAAAATTTCTTTTATTAAATTTATGCTGTCTTGTGTCATGAAAAAAAAAAAAGATTTACAATCATATAGTTCTTTTTTATATTATGAAGATTGGTCCACTTGATGGTAGGGGACCACCATTGTCTGATACCAGCAATACCAGGGGGAATGCAGATGTGCTTAAAACTTATATTGCAGCTATGTTGAAACATCTCAGATAAAGTACATTCTTTTTTTAAATTTAATTATCTACAATCTGTTTCATCTGATTTTTAAATTCATTTTTGGCCATTTCAGTATGTAATTGTTCCAATATTGTAACACCCCTTGCAATCTTACCAAATTGATGCTATAGAATCTAGATGAGATAGAATCTGCACAATGAGAAAAAAGGTAGCTAAAAACTTACAAATAGTTATAGATCATCAAACAGAGCAAATTAATCTACTAACAGTTCAGAAGACTGTTTCTATGCAGAAGGAACCGACAAAACAAGATAAAGGTATTTCAGACGGACTGACAGTCCACTTGATGTTAGATGGCTACTATCGCCTATTAATTAAAACATGCAATTCCATAGGTGCTGCTGATCATAGTAAGATTAGGGATAAGGATAGGAGCTTTGAGGGCCTAAATAATAAAATAAAACATTAATTATGGTATAAATATTGTCCACTAACTGTTTTATTAAAATTTAAGCTCTTATTCTTTTAGTGCTAAATTTTAGGAAGTGGTGAGGAGCGCTCTCATTGCTTCCGTAAAGGAAAGATTCTTTTAGGAAATGGTGGTACCATTTCTTGCTTTAATGCTCTGTTCTAGGGTTCTTCCCAGATTCGATTCTCAGCAGGGTCAACTTTGAAAAATGAACTTTTCAAATTTGGCTCTGGCCTGGATCTGGAAAGTAGTGGCAGGGCAAACTGTATTTCGCAGTCATTTGGGCAGCCCGTCTGGCGGCAGTAACCAGCCCCTTACAGAAGAACACCTCTCTAACCTCTCTAACCCTTTCCAGTCCCATATCCTTTATCTTACTGAAGTTGACAGTGCACTTGCAGCAGCTGTGGCGTTGCTTGTGTTATAGGCGACGGCTGTGGCGACGGTAGCCACCTACCATCAAGTGGACCATCAGCCTGTCTGCAGATCTTAACATTAAAAAAAAGATATGTTATTTGGAAGAATTGGGAATGCTTTATATGACTATTAACCTTATTACGGTTGGTCATTGATTTTGCTATGTCATTTACAGAAATTTCGCATCAAATATGTGAGGGTATGTGGGGCTCTTACCGCACTAAAACCCCTCTTGGTTTGCTTATGGCCTTGCGAAGAAAGCGATTGAAAAAATCGCGACGTGAGTAGAGCCTTGATCAGGTATGGAAATGTATAACTGTCGCTCTAGGGTGGAAGACTGGGGTAGCACGGGAGGGTCTAGAGGTCTACCTCTCCTTCTAGCTTTCCGTGAGCGCCAAGTTTGGCCTAAGTGTCAACTGTAAAGAACGGCATTAGCGGCCGTTGCTTGTAGGAGTGAGGCGTATTTATCGGAACAGTTAAAAAGAACAGATATTTTAAAAGAACAGGTTGGAACTGTTACGTCTTAGTCGATTGAACTGTTCCTGTTCACCTGTTCATTATCTGTGGTTCTATCTATTCATTAAAAAATAACACGCGTCATCCTGTTCCGGAACAGTTCCGGAACAAGGTGAACAAGCTAGCTTTCTTGTTCCATTTACCTTAGTTAAAAAGAGATACACCTATTATTCAGATATTTGTACAGTAACAGTGATGACAGCTGACATTTACATTTAAAATTTTTCATTCGTTTAAAGAACAACCATAGACTTTTTATTACTAAACTGTGGTCTTAGATTTATTACTAAGCAAAGTCTGGAATTAAAGATATTTTAGTTTTAATATTTTGAGGTAAAATAACACCTATTATTTGGATTAGAATATATATTTAGCGTATTTTTAGATTAAAATAAACTGTAAATACTTAAAACTGCGTAAACTATTTTTAGTTAGGTAAATTGTGATTAACGTCTTGCTACGAGTATATATAGTGTTCTGTGGTATTATAATGTTTGTACATAGAATAATAACTAAAGCACTAAATTCTGTTATTGTACCTTATTTGTCACATTAAATTGTCATTTATTCAATTAAAGGAAGATGTCACAGAACACTATATACCGCTTCACAAGGAGATGTTTAGTCAATTGTATTTCTTTTAAAATTGATATTTATATACGACTTAGACAGACCATTAGTATAATTTGAAAAACCTTGGAAAAATTAGTTATTTCTCTTTATATTAATTACATTCAAAAACGCTTCAAAATTCTTTGAACAAAAATTTCGCCATTCTTTCATTTATTTAGTTGTTGTGTTAAATTTATAGAGGTTCTACATCATATTGGTGTGATGCATACTCCTTATAATGTATATGGCATGTATTCAAATCTGTTTTGAATAATAGAATGGAACGAATCAATTGACACGAAAAAAAAAAACAACAGACGACGACGAGCATGTAGACTGGGAAGATAACAGGGTGTTATTTAGTAACAGGTAAATGGAACTGTTATTTCCACGGAACAGGAACAGTCGGAACAGGTTCCCAATTTTACCTAGTACAGCCCACTCCTAGTTGCTTGGGGCTCCTGCGAGATTTGATGAGGATTTCATCAGGTTAGAAAACCCACGACTAGCGAATTGGGGTCACGGAGAACATTGTGTTACAACATTGGAACATTGTATAAAAGATTACCAAACCAAGCCATAATTTTTTTAAAAAAGCGTGGCTAGTGAGTGGCCAAGGCCATATATATTACAATACTCTTTACTCTTTGGTAGCCATGGTCAAGGCACAGAACATATATACTATCTAGCGAGAGGTCAAGAGGAATGTGTAAATGGCAACCCTAAACATTTGGAGCGGGCGCAATGCTGTGGCATAGGTACAGACTAATACAACATCTTTGGTGGCAATGCTACCAATCGCAGGCATTTTCTTCGAATCGCGGGGAATCAGAGGTTGCCACGGGAATTGTATCGAATTGGGGAAATTTGGGGTACAAACAACTAAATTTTATTTTGTTTTTAATGCTGCATTAGATTATGTGAACGTATTATTAATATATCCTCCAATAATTGCAATTCTCCAATAACCAGATCGCAGTTTGCTACATGCAAAGATATGGCAACATTAATAAATAACTTTTTTTTAATTAGGGACTTATGTAGGTAATTATTTAATATTTAATATTATTTAATCTTTTATTTTAATAAGTTCCTAAACCTACTGTAGGTGCAATTTATGTTACGGTTATTTTGTTTCGCATAACTTATTATGTTCTTAAATATCGCGTGACGAACAGTCTGATCTGTCCGAAAAGTGGGCTGTAAATTTATTAAAGGCGTCGTAGGGTAAGGAATCCAAACTCTTTGACGAGACGGTGGATCTTATGAGGAAAAAAAAAAGAACAGTCGCGGAATGACGCGACGTCAGATATGACTTAATAAAACGATCAAGAAGCTTATTGATACGATGCGATCTCCATCTCTTTAATACAAAGTCTATTGAAGAAGCAATCAAGTGAAACAACGTCTCGAAAGTATTCTTTCCTCGGCTTGATCAAAGTCAACTAAAAAAGTTCAAACCCAGCGACAATAGAATCGTTTCCTCTAAGCCAGAAATTTTATGGACAATTGTACCTACCTACTGATGACCACCGCCGGCCCCTACGTTCTACGATAACAACGACCAGAGAGCTCCACTGAACCAAAAATATACAGATGATGTCAGTCTGGGCGAGATCGAAATAGCACTCCAGCTTACCACCGGCAGGAATAACTTTGACAAGGAGGTTGATATGACAGAGTTTCTTATGCTCTGAGTTCTTTGGGGGAAATTATCAGAAATTTTGAAATTCCCCGAAGAACCAAGGTTGTCGAGATAGTCTAGACTAGAGAATTAGCAAATTAAAGTGGCAATGGGCCGGTCACATCTGTCGCAGATGAGGTGGAAGAGTTCTCGAATGGAGGCCACGAATTGGAAGTGAAGCGTGGGACATCCTACGGTCAGGTGGACAGACGACCTGAAAGGTTTCGCGGATAGCGGCTGGATGCGAAGAACAGAAGACCGTGTGTGTTGGCGAGCCTTAGAAAAATCCCTCATCCAGCAGTGGAGGGACATAGGCTGATGATCATAATTATCATTATTTTATTTTGTGGAACGTGTTATAATATTAGTAAAATGTCGTAAACTTGTTCGGGAACGAAAACTAATAATTGGGAAAGGTCGGTAGGGGTATTAGAAAGTTTATAATCAATCACCAGCAACTAGGAATTATAGCATTTTTTAAGCAATCGATTTGTGCGAAAAACTTATTTATTTTATTAGGTTGCAATGCATAGGTAAGTTGCAGGTATTGGTGAGACGTGTAATAAGTGTAACCATATATTTTCTTCTTTTTGTTACTTTGTATGCTGTGCTTACTGTTAAGTAATAAATAAACATTAATAATAAAGTTTTTATTGTTATATATTAACACCTAATATAAAAACATAGAGAATTCAGGGAACTTCCGGAATCATGTATAATTGTAGTCTTTGTCCGGAATCCTAGAAAATTATGTTGGCAGCACTGAGCGGGCGGGTGCCTATTGAGAGAGGTAGGGTAGGGTAGAGGGGTAGAGTAGGGGTAGAGTGTTTTGCGGGCGGAAGGGTTCCCACATAAACACCATAGATAAGTATGTGTATATATATATTAGCAAACATAAACACAACACAAAACAAACCTTTGTTTGCTGTTGTGTCGAGTTCTTTACAAAAATTGAATTATTTTAGGATTGTAGTGCTTAAATTTCGATAGTTTGTTTTGGTACTGATTTTACAATGGCCGAAATGCCAGAAAGTGAACCGATACCATCGTCCAGTGAAGACCTGGCACCCTTGGAAGATGCCAAAGGCGATGACGGTCCTCCTGAAAAACGTAGAAAATTAGAAAAAGACGATTCGAGCGATAAGCTCGAACATAGACTCGGGGGCATCTTGTGCTGCGCAGTTTGCTTGGATTTACCCCAGGCGGCCGTATATCAGGTATTAAAACAGCTGATCGTTATTATTATTGATTCAATCAGCTGTTTTCCAAACATTCACTCTCTATTACGTAACACTATCCAAAACTGGAGACTTTTTGTTGTTTTTATGCCGGCCATGATCAAGACAATTGGGCGGCGTATGGGTGTCATTTGGCATCAACGTTTATGGCCTAGCATTAGGTAAATTTTTGTACAATTTAAGCCTCTAGGGAGGCAGAAGTGTAAATTTCTATCTAGATTATTTTAAGAATTGTTAAGTAGATGTATACCACGAAAATCAACTGTTTGTAAAATGTAATTGTATGTTTTTTAAAAGTCTAATGTTAAATAGATTTAATTTATTTCGTTATAGCTAGAAGTTAAGCTAGTTGTAGAGCTCTTGTAACATTTCATATTAATAAAGAAATGTTCCAGAGATTCAGTTCTTTAATTAGTATTCCCCAAATAACTCGCCTCCTTTGTCCTCCCGTGTCCCAAATAACACAAAACATTCAACAAATTAAAATTGACTCTCTAACTACTTACTCGTGTCTTTCTATCTCTTTTTTTAAAATTAAGTTTTCAAAATTTAATTAAATTCAGTCACTTTGGTTTCGTTTACTTTTTCTTAATACATACTTTTTAATTTTTTGTGTTAATAGAAAAGTTCTTTCATAAAATTGTGAAAGAAATAGAACAACTTTAAAGTTTTTTCTTTTCTGGTTTCATTTTATCCATGTGTTTTAATAATTTTGTTTTCTGTTTAGTTTGTTTACAGGAGGTGTAGAAATCGGGGGCTGAACATGAGAGAACTACCCTGGCAGTCAGGGTTCCACACATATTATTAATATGCTATGAACTAAATTAAATATTGTTCGTTTATAATCTAGTCTAGGGATCTATAACACTTATACGAGTCCATCTTTGAGCAGACTTCAGTTTGATGAATTTACTGATGTGATTGCAGTGCAGCAATGGCCACTTAATGTGTGCACCTTGCTTTTCTCATTTGCTCGCGGACGCCCGGCTCCGGGACGAATCTGCCACCTGTCCCAACTGTCGCGTCGAGATATCCAAGACTTCGGCCTCTAGAAACTTGGCTGTCGAGAAAACTGTCTCTGAACTTCCATCCGAATGCAAGTTCTGTGCGCGCGTCTTCCCGAGACACTCACTACAGAACCACGAGGAAAAAACTTGCGAGGAAAGGTACTCGGTTATCTATGCCTTTTTCCATTATTTACATAGAGTCCAATGTCTAGACTCTTATTGGATTCAATTCAAGAAATTGTTAAGACAAGATGTAAAAATACTCTAAACCACACCATAGTCACAATTTTACATTGCTTAATAATTCACAATTTGAAAAACTCATTTTATTACCTGGAAATATGTAATTTCTTTTTAAAAGTAACGTGTATGTCAAAATGAATACAATATATATATAAACTTATATGGCTCAACAATACAGTAAAAAATGTAGTCAGAATTGGGAATCATGGTTTGCCTGAAGAATAAGCATTATTGTTTTCTCCAGGCAGTACAAGTTCAGCCAAATGGTAGTAGAGTCGAGTTTGAAGCTCCCCAGAAGACCACTGAGTGGTTTGGTTAAAATTGTGACCGGGATGTACTGGCTATTGCTCGCCACGTTCCGGAGAACGTACCTTGTGTCACAGGCGACGGCCTTCCGCAAGCCTCGCAGGTACCACAGGTACATTCATCTTTTTTGAAAGATGTGGCTCATTATTTTAGAGAATAGTCTAGGAACAATAGGAAAACCTATACACAGTAGCGTCCCGATAAACCACTCGATATTAATGTTGCTTTAGTTTCTTACTCGCTTTGATGGGTGTTGGTTCATTTTTTAAAGTTTGTAGTGAAGGACCTTCACTACGGTTACCCTCAATTCGCCTTTCTTTTAACACGGAAGGGAGATTTCTGTTTGATTTTGGATTCTTATAATAAATGCAAAAATAACCTTAAGCTCTAATTCATAATGCCTTGTCTTCATTGAATCGTTGCAGACTGACGAGCTGCCAGTACGCGTGCATCGGGTGCCCGTGGTTGGGCCCGGCCCACGAGGTGGGCGCCCACGAGGCGACGTGCGCGCACCCCGCCAAGTCGGCCGCCGAGGTGGTGGGTCTGCTGGCCGAGCGCGAGCGTCGAGCCGCCGAAGCGAACGCGCTGTACCAGCACGTGCTGGAGCTGCTGTCGTGCGAGAAGATCACCTTCAACGACCTGCAACTGAAGCCCTACCGCACCGAGGAGTTCCTGCACAAGCTCTACTACGAGACGTCGCGGTTCCCCGCCTTCGGCCACCAGTGGGTGGTGAAGGCCTTCGTGAACAAGAACCAGCGCGACCCCACGCAGAGCAACGCGCGCGAGCTGACGTACCAGCTGGTGCTCAAGTCGCGCAGCGCCTGCCCGCTAGGCGTGCAGTGGGTGTGCCTGCGCGGGCCCTACGGGGAGGCGGCGGTGAGCGCCCGCGCCGAGCTGTGCGTCTTCGGCGACGACTGCGCCGAGGCCCCCGCGCGCCCCCTGCCCCTCGCCGACCCCGCCGACGCCAACCGCCTGCTCGCCAACAAGGCCATCCACTTCCGCCTCATCATGTTTCAGGCCTCCAACTCCAACTGAACGTTTTATGTCCACTCTCTTCAATCAAATGTAGGATGAAAAAATTTCCATTAGTCGTTTTGTTCTTGTTGTAGGTACGATTGCGCCGAAAAATACCATGTACTGGAGATTGGAGTGTGTGTTGTATATTTTCTCTTACAATTTTTTATTTGTACACTTTATTATTTATATTAATTTTTGATTATCACTTTTTAATTTTGCAAATGTAAAATTCCTAAATTAATCTTGTAAATGTGGTTCATTGAGAGCTGTGGATTTTAAATAAATAATAAATGAAATAAAGATTTAATAGTTTTCCACGCCTTTTTTTCCTTTATAAACCTCTCGCATCTGGCTTGAAAGAGTAGAGTCTGGCCGAAATAGTGGTGCCCTTTATTTTATTTTAAATTATTTTAAACTAGCTGAGCCCACAACTTGCGTGGTATTCGGTATAGCGCGTAACTTTTTGTTTGTAAACCGAGTGGAACGAAACAAAGACTAAATGTTATAGGAAGCCTGTTACAATACATCAGTGAAAACCGCATCCAAATCAGTTAAGTCGTTTCCGAGATTAGCGTGCACAAACACACGCACAGACAGACTAAATTTCTAAAAACTATCTTTTTGACCTCAGTAACAGCACAAAGTGTACAAATTGTTTTTTTTTTTTTTTTGAAGAAACAAAAATGTATAGGACACGGATCGTTTGCGTGCTGTGCCCGCGACTTCGCGTAGGTAACTTTTTTGTTTGTAAACAAGCACTAAATATTACCGGAAGATTGCTACAATACACCAGTGGAAACCACATGAAAATCGGTTAAGCCGTTTCTGAGATCAGCGTGCACAAAGGCACAGTAGGCAAACGACGATTTTGTTACATATGAGGAGTCATCAACCTAAGCTGAGCCCTACTTAATATGACTGATCTTAATTATAGTTCTGAGGTCAACTTACATTGGAAATATCAAAATCACCTAAACTATCCATTTTTAACTTTATATAAACTTTCAATCGTCATCGTTTTACAGATGATAATATATAGTTAACTAAAGTTTCAGCCAATTCAACCGAACAGTTATTTTATTGCATTCCTATCGATAAAATGTTGGACGTGATTTTTAAATTTATATAACTTTTTTGTTAGTAAACCGATTAGAATGAAACAAACACGAAATGTTACGGGAAGCTTTCTGTAATACATCAATTAAAAACGCATTCAAATCGGTTAAGCCTTTCTGAGATTAAAGTGCACAAACGCACTGACAAGCAGACAAAAAAATCTAAAAAAACTACCTTTTTGGCTTCGGTACAACCTGCATAAAATGTTTTTTTGAAAAAATATTTCAGGTACAGACACGGCTAGATATCAGCTTCGCGAGGCAGTATTAGCTAGAAGTTCTAGAAATGGACAGCCTTGTATAAAAAAGAAGACAGGCACGTTTTAAAGCAAGACCAAGACTGGTATATATCTACATATTTTCTGATGTCAATATGAATTAGCTTGCGAGCTAAAACAGCACGTTCACAGTGCACACCGAGGCACCTTTGAGCCCAGTCCGTTTGGGCTCGAGAGAGAAGCACACCCATACCAATCGCGAGTCCGTGCGGCTGGTGCATTGCTGTCTATAAGTACCGTTGTTCGATAGCTCACTTTATACTGATCTCGATTGATCTAAGGGGATACTATTATAGGCAAATGAATTACTTATAACGTATCTTGATCTATGTATTTGGACTAAAAGCCTTGACAGAACAAGACCTGAATTGAACAATGAACTTGACACAAAACCTTCGACAAAGACACCTTTTAATTTCAATAAAGACCCCCCTTCATATCTTTCATTGCCGCCTATACACAGAAACGCAGACCAACCTCCATACCACGAACATTCCTTGCGATAGCGACATCTAGGCGTGGATATGTCGCGAACAACCGTTGACGGAACTATTGGGAAAAAAGTCTGAACTTTTTTAACGGTCCTCAAGTGTACGCTGCCGACCTTAGTAGTGATCAGTGATCCCTCTGATTAGGAAGGGATAGAGAGATTGGTGGTCTTCTGCAAGGGGATGCAAAAAGCTCGCAAGGATTCTTTGATGGAAGCAGTTTCATAAAATTCAATAACCTTGTAAGATAGGGTTATTTAAACTATAAACACTATTAAGTGTTGTTTAAGCCAACACGAATATTACGTCATTTAATCGAATTAACCCCTTAAAAGGTGAAAAAACGTAAAATGTCGGTTAATAAAACTCTTTTTTTTATCACAATATATATTTGAAGAGTTAGGGCGCGGCGGCCACCGCCCAAACGTGCAGGTGCCCAGCCTCGCCCGCCGTTAGCAGCAGCCGCTCTTCGTGGAAGTGGGAACAGCGGACGAGCTGGTTGTTGTGTGCGAAGGAGGCGCGCGGCCGCAGCTTTCGGCCTCGCACTGTCGCCGCCCGCAACGGCCAGTCGCCCGCGTGCGAACCGCCCACCACCAACTCGCCCGTGCTCGACGGATGGACGTCCACTATGTAGCATTCGTCCGCGCGATTCCGCTGAAATGAAACACATTTCCAAAGCTTCCTCAACCCATCAAACACAGTGCTTTCACCGCAAAAAGCCCCCGACCGTAAATAGTCGATGTGCTGAAGAGGGCATAGTGGTCTAGATTAGCCTTGGGGTACACTTCTCACCTTTGGGCTCATTGAATCCTTGATCCATTGCTCACACGACAACGGTTAAAGTTAAGAGGAGACGTTGTCTCTCTCGGACTTATCAGTGGCATGCGTGCTGTTGTGTTTCAGCGCTTAAGAGATGCGAAAGCACTTTACTCTTTCCACATCTTCTCCCTTGTCAATTAGGAGACAGCACCCACTAGGCACCAAAGATTTGCACATACCTTGATAGCTCTGGCGAATTGGTCTCTGGAGAAGGCGTGGAGGCGGTCACCAGAGATGGCGTCCCACAGCTGCAGTTCATAGCCGGCGACACAGGCCACGCGCTTCTCGTCCAGCCACGACACCTTGTCCACGCCCATACCCACGTTCAAGGACTGCTGCAGAGCCTCCTCCTCTTGCACCTCCAACACGTCGTACACATTGAGCAGTCCGTCGCTGGAGCCCGACACCAGGATCTGCGGCTTCTTCCGGTGGAACTTCAATTGGGTGATATCGTCCTGGTGCCAGTTCCAGTAGCCACCGAGTGGAGTTGTGTTTCTTTTGTCCCAGAACACGATGAATGCGTTGGGCTTGACAAAAATGGTGCCGGCGCACAGCACCGCCTCGTTGCTCGATATATCCATGCACTCAAACGGTCCCACACTACCTAAATATTTGATCATAGTTCAACACCCGTTTCAAACAAGACAGTGTATCTAGAAAATATACATTTTACTTTATTTGTTTTACAAGCTTACAAAATACTATCACATCGAAAGAAGTCAACGGAGTGGCGCTGATTCATACTCCCGTGCCACTTGCAAAGATTGGTTGGACACATACTTATAAAATTTTCGCTAAATTTGTGAAGAGTCGCCGAAAAGAGTCCTCAGTACATTACTCTCACAAATAAGTATGAAACAGAATATTTTGAACTGTCTTAGGTCTTATACTCATGTCTTAGGCTATTAAGTTAACATTTAAAGAAATTAGCATATCAAGGTCTATAGCCACTGTTATTTAATATACATAATTATTTGTTAAGGTGGGTAATTGTCCTGATATGAATATAACACAAGAAATAAAAAGTTTGCTGTACACCCAAAGAGGTCTCAAGTCCACTATAAGGTCTCAAGTGATATTCAACTCCTACCATTAAGGATGATTTATATTACACCGGGCCGTGCCCCGTCCGAGCCACGGCCGTCTCCCGGTGAAGATATTGTTAGTATGCTTTTGTATGCACCAATTCATACTACACCGGGCCGTGTCCGTGCCCAGGAACGACCGGAGCGCTCCAATCGCGAGATTTCATAAAATGTTTGTTTTCACCGTGCGCTCGGAGACAGCTTCGCGAGGCCCCCTTGGGGTATAGTATTAAACCGAGGCTGACTGCCTCGAGGTATAATATTTTCAATAATATCTAATATATAGTGTTTGTAACAAAACTCCTCCGAAAGTCGAAACGACTGGACCGATTTTGTAGGTATGAGAATAGGTCGTAAAGTATTTTTCACCCTCCTACCCCCCACCCCCATTTCTCAATCGCGATTTCAGTGTTTTTATATGAAGAATATTCAAATAATTTAACCGTCGTCGTTCATTGACGTGAAGTGACACTTTGAAAATAAAATTAGACCCAGATAGGTGGCGCCAAAATCGGGTTAAGGAATTATTTTCGGGTTCTAGCAGGACGTCTGCTGGGTCAGCTAGTATATTAATATATTTCTGCTTAAATATTTTTTCAAAAAAAGAATTTCAAAAATATCTCGGGAGCGATGCGTAGCAGACCTCCCGTGTTGGTACTCATTTAAGAGGTCTCGGGGAGAGGAATTTTTCGGTGAAGACCAAATTTCGAAATTCGCATTTTTGAACTTTTTCAAAAATATCTCGGGAGCGGTGCGTCGCAGATCCCCCGTGTTGGTACTCATTTAAGAGGTCTCGGGGAGACGACTTTTTCGTTCACGACGAAATTTCGAAATTCACATTTTCATTGAAAAACAAAAAAAACATCTGTTTAAAAACAAAAAAGTTATACGTTATTCCGAACACCTACGAAGTCGCGGGCACAGCTACTATAACAATATTAATTCAAAATAGTATAATAGTAATTGGAAATGACAAGGCACCAGCAAGGCCCGGTGGCGGCACGGTGACAAATGGCAAATCCGGTCGGAGCACATTGAGAAAAACAGGGTGAGCGCCCGGACGGAGCACGGCCCGTTGTAATATAAATCATCCTTTACTTGAGTACTTTACTTTAAATCATCCTTTACTTGAGCCTTTTACTCATATAATGATTGTTTGACTGTTGGCTGGTTATTGGGTAATTGTAGCAAATTCATATTAAGAGAGCAACTATGAGATTTCTTTCCAGTTCTTTCTCATAGAATATGGATTCCTCCATGGTGGTACATGCTAAAGAATTGAAAAAGACTGAAATTTACTCCTATGCTATAAGGAATATTTTTTAAATTATTTATTAATTTCCGTACATTGAGAATCAAACCAATGAATGTTCCAAGTTTCATAAGATTGTTGACGTAAAAAATGGGACAAATAAATTAATGATGAGGCTTCTTGTTTCAACTCAACATAATGAAGCCCTGTAAGTGCCAATGTGATTGGTGACGCTGTCTCTCTTGTGTATTATTTTCTGCTATATTGCTCTAGAGTTTTTGTTCGAATAAAATAAAATAAGTCACTACCACTTTTGATTCAAAGAATGGAGACAGACTTCATATTGTAGATCCCTTTTCCGTTGATCACCAAATGCCCACCTTTATAGTTTTGTTCACACAGTCCACTCCTCGTATCCCATAGCTTTATGGTGCTATCGTGTCCACATGAATATACCAAATAGTCCTCCTTGTTGCTCACTACTACCTCGGTGAGAGTTTTGTTGTGGCCACTAAATTTGCACACTTTCCTTAGGGATGTGTTATTTAATTCAAACACTTCAATGCTGTTATCTCCTAAGCCCACTGCTATTTTCAGAGACCTGAAGTGATCAAAATACAAAATGCTATTAGGATTTTCATTTAAAGCTAACAGAACTTTACCTGTTGTATGATGTAAAACAGATTATAGCTTAAATGGGTCAACTTACAAACAAAATATCCTTATCAATACAAATATTATGGTAAGTCGACTCTCGATAATTTGAAATTTTTCCCCAGTCCTTTGAGAATCATTTGTAGATACAAGTGTTTAAAATAATAAATCACCAATTTTGATCAAACTCTTGTTAATTTGAATTTTTTCCTTTATGCCTTGAGTTTCAAATTATCGAGAGTAGACTGTACATTAATTTTCTTAGAAAGTTTTTTTTTTACTTACTTTGTGACACTAAAATTTTTTATATAGGCTTTTTTTTTGGAAACTTTATTCCTTGCAATTAATGTGTAGTGATCTTGGAAAACTTTGTCTATTTCTTCTTGTTCAATTGTATCTCCGTCGACCTCCTCGGTATCCAATATATCACCGATCATTCCTAATATGTTCAATATACTGAAGATTAAGGAATAAATATATTTAAAGGGTGGAATATTTATGAGTGATTTTATGAAGAATTGTAACGTTAATGTTACTGTATTTCATGTAAAATATTGAATTGAATAAATGAATTAAAACTTCACTGCACAAAACAAAACAATACTAATTACAATTCAAGACCATTCAATTCAAGACTACTACTAAAAAAAAAACAAATATTAATAACAACGGGCTCCGAACCGGCTTGTGTGAATGACATTTGATAAATTGTCAAATTGACAATTTCAATGTCATTGTCACTCACCACACAAAGTGATTAGCACTCAGAGCATTACAAATTGAAGAGCTCTGTATCGGTTAATTCTTGTCTATAGCATGAAGCGGTTTATCCTACAGAATCTAAGGGTCACTGCACACATATCAACTCGGAAAGGAATCGTCACCGTATTGCCTTTCGCTTCGCCGTCAACCTAACGTAAGCACGTAACCAAAGTGGATCAGCAACTCCCGTACGTCATCTCGGCTTCGGCTAGGCGACGCCGCGCTTACGGCTCGCCGACCGCTGGTTGACCTGGCTGGCACCAGATCAGGGGCAAGGGTGAATGAAGAGACGTGAGTTCGAGTATGGAGAGACGTAAGTGCGAGGACGACGAGCCTTAAGCGCGGGAATTGCAAGTTGACCACGCAACGCATCGCAGTTCGGAGCTTGTTCCGAGGCGAGGCGATTACGTTACGATTCCGATTAGTGTGCGTTGCAGTAGGGAGTTTCATACAAAGAATACAAGACGATCCCTTTGCGAGTTGATATGTCTGCCTGTGACCTTTAATCTAACCCAGAGTTCCCCAGTTCTTCCCATAGACCACGTTCAAAATTTAGCTTGTTCCGGTGGACCCCCTGCAGCTACATATTATTATCTGCCATATTCCCAAAACTCGATAAAAAATGTGAAGATTAGATCTAACTATGGAAATTTGCATTCCGGCTGAGTTCCAACCATGCACGAATGAGGAGTTTTCTAAATGAAATAAGTGAGTGTTCGGGACAGCCTACAGTTTGTGTGAAAAGTGATTAGTGATTGTGCAATGTTCATACGTACAGTGTTCGCATAGAAATGGGCCAAAATAGTAAAATGTTGGCCCATATATACGTATGAACAAACAAAGACAACAATAGAAAGTGATAGGGACAGAAAATACTGTAAATACTGTTATTGCACAACATTTAATGTTATTTCATAATATTGCACAACTTGCGCAATCGTGTCAACACCCATTGTTATTGGCGCATTTGTCTCGGCGCAGGGCACGATTGTCGCTAGTTGAACCTGTATAAATTGTATTATAAATCGACCACTTTTCTAATAAAATCGTCTTCGCTTCACCGCATTGACCTATGTGACTAGTACGGACTTTGTCTTGGAACCTCACAAACTCTCCCCGATCTGACCCACCGATCGGCTAGATCAGCGACGCTTCTTCACGGGAGCGTTGCCCACTAGCGCGGTACACAGCCGTACCGTAAACCAATGTACGGGAGCTTACAGGCCCGTACATTTATGGTCCAATCGAGCCGGATATAGCCGATTGTATAGCGCTGTTGGTCAGTCGAGGAGAGTGCCTTGGCAATGCCGGTGACACGTAGCACCACCGCTCGGGATGACGAGAGGCCTACAACCTCCGCGTCCACCGTTCGGGACGCCGCGAGGCCTACAACTTCCGCGTCCACCGTTCGCGACGCTGCCGCGTCAACCATTCGCGACGCCGCGTCAACTGTTCGAGACGCCGCGTCGACACTTCGGGACGGCGAGAGGCTAACTACCTCCACGTCCACCCCCGCGGCCATGCATGCCAGTTCCACGGACACATGGTCAGCGGGGTCATCGGCCGTAACGGCAACATCAACGTCAGCATCCGCGACGTTGACTTCGGTACCGGCGGGAGAAGACGCAAGTCAGATCGGCGTGAAGCGTCACCCGTCCGGTACACACGGCACAGAGGCCGTACATCGTTCGGACGTGCGCTCAAGCAAAAGAGGCACGTCACACTCGTCTAGAAGAAAGACGAAATTAGCGAAAGCTAAAATAGAGCTGTTAAAGCTACAGATTGAGCTTGCCACCGCCCAGATAGAGGCAATCGAAGAATCTGACGCCGACACCATCGACGACAACACCGTCGAAGACCTCGAAATCACGAAGGAGAGGGTCGACACATGGGTCAATAGTCAAGCGCTCAGCGCGGCTGGTGCGCCACCCCCCATAGTTCGAGAAGTCTGCACAGCGCAGACTCACCAGGCGTCACCGACCACGCCGACTCCTTTCCCCGTGCAACAAATTGAAGATCGGCAAGATAACGGTAAGCCCGAAACAGATCGCTTAGTGCCCGCTGTAGCGCCCGTTAGCCAGAGTATCGGGCTAACGGAATTGGCTGCAGCGATAACTTTGGCCGCCAAAACAGGCCATCAAACGGCTCCGCGCTACTTCACGGAGCTACCATCGTATAGCGGGTCGCATCAGGAATGGCTATCATTCAAAGCGGCCTACGAAGAATCGCACAAAAATCACAGTGAAAGTGAAAACATAGCTCGCTTAAGAAGAAGCCTTAAAGGAAAAGCCAAAGAGGCAGTCGAAAGCCTCCTCATATACAACGTAGAAACAAGTAAAATTCTGAAAACGTTAGAAAACCGGTTCGGCCGACCGGATTCTATCGCCATAACGGAACTGGAGCGGTTGAGGGCACTTCCGCGGCTAACAGACTCGCCGCGTGATATATGTGTGTTCGCCACTCGAGTCACCAACACCGTCGCAACATTACAAGCACTTGAAAAGTCATACTACCTGTTCAATCCGGAAATCACCAGAACAACAATAGAGAAACTCCCTTCAGGACTTCGTTACAGATGGTTCGAGTACGTAAGTAAACAACCAAAAGAGCAACCCGATTTGTTGAAACTTTCACGATTCTTCGAAATCGAGGCGGAACTCTGCAGCTCGTACGCACAGCCAGAGTTCACGCCGCCTATAGAGACGAGTTACGCACCCAGGCGAACTCAGAAGACTTATTCCGCAACGGAAAATCAACATCGAAAAGTGTCTGCCTGTCCGGTATGTGCGAATACCGGACACAAAACAGAAAAGTGTTCGAAGTTCATAGAAGCAGACACTAGGACACGTTGGAACATCGCAAAGGACAAACGATTGTGTTTCAAGTGTCTACATTACAAAAATAGAACACACAAGTGCAAAATATCGAATTGTAATGAAAACAATTGTTCGCGTTCGCACCATCGACTGTTCCACTTCGAAGAAAAGGTACGTGCTAGTGAAAAGTTCGAAGTTGTCGCTTCCGCCTGGCAACCAAAGGAGACACATTCGTTTCTGAAATTTGTGCCCGTTCGAGTCTCCGGTTCTCAAGGAAGCGTCAACACCTACGCACTACTCGACGACGGTTCAACGGTGACCCTCATCGATAATAGTTTGGCGCAACAAATAGGCGCGAAAGGGCCCGTTGATCCGCTCCACATAGAAGCAATCGCAAATACCGAAGTGGACGCAAATCGGTCACGTCGTGTAAAAATAACTTTACACGGCGCGACAAACCACCGCACCATTCGAGCACGCACCATGAACAATCTACAGCTCTCTGCGCAAACAGTATCGGAGCGAGACCTGTCAGACTGTCCACACCTCAAGAACATTAAACAACATTTACAATATCCACGTGTCCGACCGAAACTTCTCATCGGTCAAGACAACTGGGACTTATTGCTCGCCACACAGATCAGGAGAGGACAGCGACATCAGCCGGTCGCGTCTCTAACGCCGCTCGGATGGGTGCTACATGGAACACAGACACGCCTACTAGGGCGCCGTGTGGACTCTATCAATCACCTCACCAATCGTACCGAAGACAGTATGGACGAACAGTTGAAACAGTATTTCTCTTTGGAGTCGCTGATGATCACTCCAAAGAGACCGTCCAACGACATCGAAGAAAGGGCCGTCAAGACGCTTGTCGAACATACTCGACGAAATAGTGACGGACGCTACGAAACATCGTTACTGTGGAAATCGGACGATTTTCAGATGCCCGTCAACTACGACAACGCGCTCAGACGACTCCACCATACTGAAAAGAGGATAGATAGAGATCCTAAACTTCGAGATCGCTATGAGCAGCAGATGAACGCGCTCATAGAAAAGGGATACGCCGAACGAGCGCCTCCCCATCGTACGCCGGGAAAAACGTGGTACCTGCCACACTTTCCCGTGCTGAACCCCACCAAACCAGGAAAGGTCCGCATAGTACACGACGCAGCAGCTAAGACGATGGGACATTCGCTCAACGACTACCTGCTCACCGGACCTGACCTCATTCTGTCGTTACCCGGGGTACTCATGAGGTTACGACAACATCGAATCGCCGTGTCATCCGATATAGCCGAAATGTTCATGCAAGTGAAAGTTCGACCGCAGGATAGAGATGCGCTTCGGTACCTATGGAGAGGCAGAAAGCGAGGTAAAGATCCTCCAATAGAATATAGGATGACCTCTCTCATATTCGGAGCCACATCGTCACCTGCAACGGCTATATACGTGAAGAACAGAAATGCCGAAAGATACAAAACAACGTATCCGGAGGCATACACGGCGATTGTTCGAAATCATTACGTTGATGATTACCTTCAGAGCTTCAAAACAGAAGAAGAAGCTATACAGACAGCCCTTCGAGTACAACAAATTAATCGGGAGGCCCACTACGAGTTGCGACAGTGGACATCCAATTCGAAGAAAGTACTCGAAGCGTTCAATGAAAACTCCGAACCGATCGATAAAAGGAGTATAGATCTCGACAATAGTTCAAACATAGAGCGTCTCTTGGGAGTCATATGGAGGCCTGCAACCGACGAACTTACATTTGATCTCAACATGGCTCGACTACCCCCTGGCGCCATCCTAAACACTCAACCGACGAAGAGGGAAACTTTGAAAATTATAATGTCTCTCTTCGATCCGCTTGGACTCGCATCGCCTGTCACCACAAGAGCCAAGCAGATATTTCAGGAGTTATGGCGCAGAGGAACAGATTGGGATCAAAAAATAGATGCAGACCTCGCTAGCCAATGGACAGTATGGCTAGAACATCTGAAAAGACTCCGCGATGTCAACATACCTCGCTGTTACCCGAACTACAGTGACGCCGCCACAATCGAGTTACACGTGTTCGTGGATGCGAGCGAAACAGCATACGCCGCAGCCCTATACTGGCGCATCATCAGGCCAGACGGACAAGTGTCGTTGGCGTTTGTAACAGCGAAGGCGCGAGTCTCACCTCTCAAGCTGACGTCCATCCCGCGTCTCGAGCTGCTTGCTGCAGTGATGGGGAGCAGGATGGCAACTACAGTCATCGAAGAGCACGATAGAAGGCCAGACAAGAAGATCTTCTGGACCGATAGCAAGACCGTGCTCACATGGCTGAATACAGGTGCAAAGTTCACAGCACATCGCACGTCAGCCATGAACCAATATAGTGACGTCAGTGAGAGGCGCTGGGTTCCTACAAGACCCCGCGACCCGGGACGCACACAATAGGAAAACTGGATTGACAAACATCGGTGATAGAAGTGCGCGACAGAGGGCTCAATAAGGGAGTCTTCTGGACCGATTAATAAGAAAGTCCGCGTCACAAACATCGGTGATAGAAGTGCGCGACAGAGGGCTCAATAAGGGAGTCTTCTGGACCGATTAACAAGAAAGTCCGCGTCACAAATATCGGTGATAGAAGTGCACGACAGAAGGCTCAGCAAGAGAGTCTTCTGGACCGATTAATAAGAAAATCCGTGTCACACAGCTGCAACTAGGCGCAAATTGTTCGTTGCGCATTGCATTACAGCCATAGAAAATTATAAAAGGATCGACGAGTGGCGCTACATAGCGACCTTAACTCGCAACAGATGGTTCAACGGGCCTAGTTCCTTATGGAAATTTATAGATGGCCACGGGAAAAGGTTGCAACCATCTCATAGACCGGCGAAGAAAAAGTACGCGTGAAAAATCAAAAAATAGAACAGTGCATCCCTAATAGTTATAGTTCGAAAAGGGAAAAGTTATAGTTCGAAGCACTGCACGTATACTACACCTTGTTCGACTTCGCCGGAAAAAAGGAATTTACTTAATCTCCGAAACATTCGCAACTACGCCATCTAGAGGCTAAGTTTGAAAACAGTGTTATAAATTAATAACACCATCGACGCGCGTCCACTACATCGGGCTCAACTACATTGAGCTACTTATAGTTAAAATGGAACGCGCAACAACATAAAAGGAGTACGTCGCGTTGTTCACGTGTTTGGTGACACGCGCCGTACAATAGAAGATCGCAGCTTCGCTGAACAAGACTCGGCCGTGATGGCATTGCGACGCATGATAGCGCGTCGCAGGTGCCCTGAACATCATCGGACAACGGCACCAACCTACACGGCGCCGAACGAGAACTTCGGCAACAAACAGATCGGCTTCTTCAAGAAGAGGCAAACAAGAAGAGGATCAATTGGCGCTTCATCCCTCCCGGTGCCCCTTTCATGGGTGGGGCCTGGGAGCGCCTCGTTCGCAGCGTCAAGACATCCCTTAACAACGTGCTACATGAGCGGCGCCCCACAGAAGAAGTACTCGGCACATTGATCGCCGAGGTCGAGTACACCGTCAACAGCCGGCCGCTCACACACGTCTCGGTTGATCCGGACGATCCCGAGGCGCTCACGCCTAACCACTTTCTGCTGATGGGATCGGGCCGTGATCAACACCTCGGCGTCTTCAACGAGGAAGACACGATCGGGCGCACGCACTGGCGCGCCTCACAACGTCTCGCCGACTTGTTTTGGCAACGCTGGCTCAGGGAATACCTTCCTGAGCTTCAGCACCGGCGGGAGCCCCAAGGAAGAGGGCGGCAAGTCACCATCGGAGACGTTGTGCTCATCGTGGACAACACCCTTCCTCGCAACACATGGCCGCGGGTCATCGCGGCTTATCCTGGACCCGACGGCGCTGTGAGGACAGTCGACGTCGCTACCGCGGCAGGGACTCTTCGTCGACCGGCTAAGAAGCTGGTCATCCTGCCAACGGAGCCGGCTGCCCTCCAGCACACAGAAGATGCGTCGACCTGAGGACGGCGCATCGGCGGGAGAATGTTCGGGACAGCCTACAGTTTGTGTGAAAAGTGATTAGTGATTGTGCAATGTTCATACGTACAGTGTTCGCATAGAAATGGGCCAAAATAGTAAAATGTTGGCCCATATATACGTATGAACAAACAAAGACAACAATAGAAAGTGATAGGGACAGAAAATACTGTAAATACTGAAGCTAAACGGCTGAAGCTAAACGTAAATTGACAGCTATACTGTTCTGCTGAGCGGTTCTTCCTTTTATTAGTATTTAATTTAATTTTTGTTATTTAAATATGGATAAATTAGTTTATTATTCTTTGTTCTTGATCTCAGTTGTTCATTGTTTAATTTTCATTTTCATGTCCTTTTTTTTTTTTTGTATAGAGTTTGCGTGTTGCTGTGCGTGTATTATCGATCGTCTTAATTTCTAGTTTGTAGTTTATTTGTGTATGCCTTAAAATTGCCTTGTGTTACCTATTCCTATTATAAACTTCTTTTATTTGTGCTGTTGGTGTACCTTTAGAAAATAAATAAATAAATAAATAAATAAATAAATAAATACTGTTATTGCACAACATTTAATGTTATTTCATAATATTGCACAACTTGCGCAATCGTGTCAACACCCATTGTTATTGGCGCATTTGTCTCGGCGCAGGGCACGATTGTCGCTAGTTGAACCTGTATAAATTGTATTATAAATCGACCACTTTTCTAATAAAATCGTCTCAGTGAGGAGTTCGTCAGACAGTTGGTCTTCGTTGTCAGTTCATTCATCGTTCTGCTTCCGTGTTCGCAGGTCGCCCGCTTGACGCCGCTCGTGCTGCCCTCGCCCACGTGACCACGTGGTTGCCGCGCACCGCTGACGTCACCTGCTGTGGCGGTTACGCATCGCCGCACCCGCCCGCTGCTTCCACTGCGCGCTAGTTGCGCAGTACTTCGGTTCGCGCAGCGCTAGTTGTCGTGTCAGCCTTAGTAGTTTTAACTATAAGGTTGACACACTCTGACAACTAAAATCCGCTGCGTTCTGCGGTCACACTGAGAGTAACCTAACGGTGCCAACAACTCGGTGTGGGCGTTGACCCAAGACGCCTGTCAGTCCCCCGAGTGGGACTTACAGTACTTGGACGGGGCTAGAACCACCGGCCTTGGGGGTGACCCCTAGCCGACGCTAGCCGTCTCCCTCCCACCAGTCCGATCCTTCATTTCCATTCTCTGCCAGACGTTTGGGCGGGAAATAGTGTTCGCGGCTCTCTTTGTTCCGCAGGTGCTCACGAGCCCTTGCGGAATCGAGAGGATTGGAACACCCGACCCTCGTTGGTAGAGCAGCTAGGACTACTCCCCCGTAAAAGGGACGCACCTAGGTACTTATACACGGTAGGTACTCACCATCACCTTTTCGCCGGTGTGTCCTACACACGCCGGTCCGGGGCTTCCCCCCGTGACCTTACATCATGGACCGGGCCATCCTGGTCCAACTTTTGCGGCAACTCCTCAATGAGGAGCCCGCAGCCTTCGCGGACCTCATCCGCGAAGCGCACGAGCCCATCCCGCTGACCCCCGAGTCGCCGATGGATGCGTCATCGGCGCGCTCGCGGTCGCCTTCGCCGACCCCTACCCTCCGCGCCCCGACGCCTGCGCCGCTTAGCCATGCCCCCTCCGCCGATGAGCTGTCGCACGGGGAATTAGATTCCCTGGACGACGGCTTCATCAAGGTGAAGGGGAGCAAGAAGCGGTCGCATACAAATACCGCCCCCGCCACAGTGCCGCCCAAGAAGCTGGCACCATCGAAGGAGACCCCTAAGGCCTCCTCTCCGTCCGTCTCAGGACAAAAACCCACCCCTCCGCCCGCCCCTAAGGCTCCGCCGCCTGTAGTCATACAGGACACGGCCAGATGGACCGCGATCCGAAATTCGATGGCCCAACGGGGAATCATCCCCCTCCGTGCCACAAATAGTGGCACCAACATCACCGTGAAGGTGCAAACGGTATCTGAATACCGCGCCCTCACCGACTTGTTAAGGAAGGAGACCGTCTCCTTCCATACTTATTCCCTCCCGGAGGAACGCCACCTCCGCGTTATTGTTCGTGGCCTTCCCGCCACCCTAGGCGATGACGACATCCTCGAGGATGTCCGAGCCCAGGACTTCCCGGTCCTCGAAGTCCACCGACTTCGTTGCAGGGAACGCGGCCCCCTCAACTTAGTACTTGTCGTACTAAGTAACAACCCTGATGGGAAGCGCTTCTTCGGCGCTTCCCAAATTTGCGGCTTGACGGGACTCAAATTTGAGCCCCCTTACAAGCGCGGCATCATTGGCCAATGCCACCGATGCCAATATTACGGCCACTCGGCTCGCAATTGTTTTGCGAAGCCGAGGTGCGTAAAGTGCCTGGGCAACCACGGCACCTCCGAGTGCCAACGCCAGAAGGACTCGTCAGAGCCACCGGCGTGCGTTCTCTGCGGAGAACACGGGCATCCCGCCAACTACCGCGGGTGCCCGAAAGCACCTAAGCGGAAGGCCCATAAAGCCTCCCGCCGTGCTCCCTCCAATCGGCCCTCCCAAAGGCCACAACCGCCAGCGCTCAACAGCGCTGGCCAATTCCCGCCACTGGCCAAACCAGTGGCTACTCCACCCGCCTGGCCGAGGCCCACGCCAAAGCCAGCACCCGCTCCAGCACCAGCCTGGAGACAGAGGGACCCTAGGGCCCACATCCCCCAACCACCGAAGGCATCTGCGCCTCACCCCCCCAGACCGGGACCAGCTCCTGTGTCTTCCCCCCCTAACAGCTTCGTCGACTTCGCGAGAAGGCTCGGCGAGGCTGTTAGCATGAGAGAGCTCATCGCAGTCTCTCTCGAATTCCAAAAGTGCAACGACACTTTTTCCTTTTTAAATTTAGTTGCGCAATACGCGCACGTATTTGAGGCCCTGGAACGACTCCAGGGTACTCCATTTAATAGGTTTTAAATGGCCCCTCCGGCCAAAAGATTAGCTCCCTCTTCACTGTCATTAGCGTTCTTCAACGTTAATGGCATCACTGCCCAAAAGACGGAGATCCAGGAGTTTCTCAATTCCCACCAAGTCGACGTCATGCTAATTCAAGAAACCTTCTTGAAACCTAGCAGGCGCGACCCGCGTATTGCCCAATACTCTATAGTACGTAACGATCGTACTCCCGCCCGCGGTGGAGGTACACTCATCTACTTCAAGAGGTCCCTACACTGCATTCCCATCGACACACCTCCTCTTACACACATGGAGGCCTCGGTCTGTCGTCTTGCCATGACTGACCATCCGTCAGTCATCATAGCGTCAGTTTATTTACCCCCGACAAAGCCACTGTTGAGAAGTGACCTCGAGTTACTCCTCAACCTCGGTGACTCTGTCATCCTAGCGGGAGATCTTAACTGCAAGCACGCCAGTTGGAACTGTCTCGGGGCCACGCCAAACGGCGGGACTCTGAGCAGACTCTCTGACATTCTCAATTTTAATGTCATCGCCCCGACAACGCCCACGCGTTACCCCACAAACCCGAACCACAGACCAGACATACTCGACATTGCCCTTCTCCGTAATATCTCCCTTCACTTAACAGGAATTGAGACGCTTCACGAGCTCAATTCCGACCACCGCCCTGTCCTTCTCAAATTGGGCCGGCAGACCGATCGCTTTCCGCAATCCACCACGACCATCGACTGGAAAAGACTGAAGAAGTCCCTCGGGACCCTCTCTCAGCATCTGGACCAGATTCCCGACACAATCAGTGGGCCAGACGGCGCGGCGGAGGCTATCCGAGGCCTCGGTTGTCACCTCCACGACTGCATCAGCAGCTGCTCCAGGGTGGTCCCAGCGGCGAACGATCGCCGATGGGAGCTCCCTGAAGAAGTGAGGCGGCGGCTGAGGGCGAAGAACGCCGCCACTCGTGCCTATGACTCATTCCCTTCCGTGGAAAACCGGGTGCGGCTACGCTCCCTGCAAAGGGAAGTTAAAGCTCGCATTTCGGAATTCCGCAACAACAGCTGGAACCGTCTGTTGTCCGACATCTCGCCTTCACATCTAGCGTACTGGAGGGTGGCGAGATCGTTGAAGATGGATTCCAACCTGACCCAAACCCCACCACTAAACCGACCCTCCGGCCTTCCGGCGTTTGACGACGACGAGAAGGCCGAACTCCTTGCCGACTCGCTCGAAGCGCAATGCTCGCCCAGCCTCCAGCCGGTAGACGTAAACCACGTCGCCCGAGTGGAGGAGGAGGTCGAGCGTCGCAGCTCACAAACCCCCACCGACTCCTTGGACCCAGTTTCCCTTCAGGAACTGGTGGACCACATAAGGAGTTTAAGCCCCAATAAATCGCCGGGAATCGACGGTATCTCTAACAAGATACTGAAGATCTTCCCGGAGCTACTTTTGTCCCTACTACTAAGCATCTTCAATGCAGCCTTGCAAGATCGCTTCTTTCCAGCCGCCTGGAAGGAAGCGATAGTTATCGGCATTGCAAAGCCGGGCAAGGACAGATCCCATCCGTCTAGCTATAGACCGATCAGTCTCCTCAGCTCCATTGGGAAGCTCTACGAGAGAATCCTAATGGCGCGCCTTTCGAATTGTCTAAATTCGAAAGGTGTCCTTATTAACGAGCAGTTTGGTTTCAGAGCCAAACACTCGAGTGTCCATCAGGTGCATCGGTTAGTCGAGCACATACTCACAGGACTGACGAACAGACGCAAACGTGTTAGCACCGGAGCTGTCTTCTTTGACGTGGCGAAGGCCTTCGACAAGGTATGGCACGCCGGTTTGATATACAAGCTATATCAAATCGGACTGCCTGAAAGTCTCGTACTTATAATACGGGACTTTCTGACCGATCGTAGCTTCCGTTACAGAATGGAGGGCACTCTCTCAACACCCCGACCCATCAGGGCTGGTGTCCCCCAGGGCTCAGTCCTCTCCCCTACCCTATACTCCCTCTACACAAACGACATCCCTCGCACCGAAAAGGCCGAACTGTCCCTTTTCGCTGACGACACATGTCTCTACTACTCCGCCCGACATCGAGGGCTACTAACGCGTACCCTCCAATCCGCCGTCACCTCCCTGGGTGACTGGTTCGTCAAGTGGAGGATCGAGGTTAATCCCGAGAAAAGCGCAGCAGTGTTCTTTTCTTGGGAGCCGACTCGTCCCCTCCCTGACGTCCCTCGTCACCCAAAAGCCACTGATCGACTCACTCTCGGTCAGATCTCTCTCCACGGTCAAGTCATCCCATGGGTGAACGAGACCAAATACCTCGGCGTCACTCTCGACTCGAGGCTCACCTTCCAACCCCACATCAAGCGCGTCCGCGATCGGGCAGCGTTTATCCTCAGTCGCCTATCTTGTCTCCTAGGTAGGCGCAGTAGAATGTCCCTTCTTAATAAGGTGACATTATACAAGGTCTGCGTGAGACCTATTATGACTTACGCCAGCACTGTGTTCGCACATGCTGCCCGCACCCACATTAATACTCTCCAACGGATCCAAAACCGTTTCATGCGAAATGCCGTGGCTTGTCCATGGTATGTCCGCAACGTAGATCTTCACTACGACCTGGATCTCCCGTCTATAGTCGAGTGCATTAAGGATTTCGCCCTTAAGTACTACGACAAAGTCCCTCATCACCCCAATCCACTAATCGTGGATTCGTTATCTTACACCCCCGATCCCGATGTTAAACACATCCAGTCCTGTAGGAGGCCCAGGCACGCCCTCCTCGACCCCGACGACCACATCACGGCTGCAAATGCCGTCCTTTATGCTCTAGATGATGCCGTACAACCGGCACCTAGACGCCCACACGGAGGCAGAAGGAGAGGTAGACCTCCCAGACGTCTCCGTGGCCCCATGCGTTAGCGCTTCTCAACGCTAATAGCCCCCGTCCTCATACAATGAGGCGGGGATACCGATGTCCCCATTCACGGCCATTAAGCCGCTCCCCACCGCCTAGTTAATGTCGTTCAACCGACAACTAGGCCTATACGGAGTGCCAGAAAGAGGTTAACCTCCGTGACCCTCCCGGGTCTCCATATAGCAACAGTTAAGCTTCCTTTAACTGTCAGCTTCCCCCTTCCTATCTCGCGATTTTCCCGATCGCTGTGTTTGCAGGGCTGAGTGTTTTTAAACGCTCGCGGCAAGGTCCGTTTACGCTTTAAAAGTCCTAGGACTAAAAGCTAAGCAAACCGGGAGAGGTTTTAGTGTGTAAAAAAATAAAATCGTCTCATCAGTTCGCCGCTCGACGTCGCCCAGTGCACACGTCTCGCTGAACGCTCCGAAGCGTTACTCGTCGCTTGTCGCTTGCCGCGCACCGCGCAGTTGTGAAGTGCAGTTGTGTAGTGCAGCAGTGTGTGAACAAGTGAAGTGCGATTGTGTATTGTGCAGTGCTGTTGCGGACCTTTTACATTGCGCTAGTTGTCAAGTCGGTCTCAGTAGTTCTTACTATAAGGCCGTCGCGCAACTAGTGTTTTGTACTGTTCTGTACTCGACTCATTGCCCTTGCGGTTGGTAAGCCGTTAGGGTTACTCCCCCTTCTCAGGGACACACGTAGGTACACTAACCCACACGTTAGGTACACATCCTCACCTAGCGGCGCGTCTACACGCGCCGATTCGGGGCCGCTCCCCGCGCCTCCGCCGCCAGGATGGATCTCTCCATCCTGGTTCACCAGCTTAGGCTCCTCTTCAAGGAGCAGCCCGATGCCCTTGATAGGGTATTTCAACTGGCCCGCGAGCCAGCGGCTGACTCTCCTGAGTCGCCCATGGACGCCACTTCGGCGCCCTCTCCCTCCCCGTCGCCTGTACCCTCTCTGACGAATGACTCGGATGCCGACGATGGGTCGACGGCATCCGAGGAGTCGGATCTCCTGGCTGACGACGGCTTCACCGTCGTCAGAAAAAAAAGGAAAACAAAACTAAAGTCCCAACAGCTGTCTAATAAACAGAAACTGGAGTCGGACTCCACGTCCCGCCGCCCGACACCGCCGCGTACCGCGACCGCGCCCGCGCCTCCCGCCGTCAAGGCCCCACCTCCTGTCTTCCTCAGAGACAAGAGGGATTGGGATTCCGTCCGCGAAATGATGCTCGTCAAGGGCATCAAGTCATACCGAGGCTCCAACGCGGGAGTCGGTATCTCGGTTAAGGTAAACTCGGTAGCCGACTACCGAGTTCTAACCGCGATTCTCAGGAAGGAGCGTATCCCCTTCCATACATATTCTCTTCCGGAAGAGAGAAATCTCCGCGTCGTCGTGAGGGGCCTCCCCATGAACTCGGCGAACAACCAATCCTACGCGACCTCATGTCCCAAGGGCTGCCAGTCATAGAAGTGCATCGGATGCACGCTAGGGATCGTACTCCGTACGATATGGTTCTCGTCGTCCTCGAGAACTCCCCCGAGGGGAAACGCATTTTCGGCGTCCCCACCATTTGCGGCTTATCGGGCCTACGTTTCGAGCCACCACACAAGCGCAACACCATTGGGCAATGCCATAATTGCCAGCTCTACGGGCACTCGGCCCGTAACTGCTACGCGACGCCCCGGTGCGTCAAATGTCTAGGAGACCACGCCACCCGCGACTGCGCGCGCGTAGCGGGTTGCAGTGAGCCTCCCGCGTGTGTGCTCTGCAAGGAGTACGGCCATCCCGCGAACTATCGCGGATGCCCCAAGGCACCCAAAAGGAAGCCCCGTATGGCTTCCTCTCGCCGCGTCCCCTCACAACCGAGGCCCGCTGCCTCTCGCGCCGCGCCCGTTCATTCCGCCGCAAATTTTCCACCGCTACCGAAAGCGGCATCCGCGATCGCGTTAACGCCAGCATGGGCGAGGCCCGCGCCCGTCCCTGCACCCAGCGCCGCTTGGAGAAGGCCCGTGCCTCAGCCAACAGCGCCCGCATCAACACCCAGCACTGCCTGGGGGAGGCCCGCGCCTCCTCCGACAGTGCCGGCTCCTCATCGCGTACGTCCCGCACCGGCCCGCGTTAACTCAGATAACTTAGACTTCGTAGATAAACTCTCGGAGAGTATTGACTTAGACGAAATCTCAGCCCTCGTCCGAGATTTCAAAACGTGCAAAAAGGGCTCGCTAGGTATAGTTAGCGTGTTCGTCCGTCACGAACACACACTCGCCGCCCTCCGCCGGATGCGGGACTCTTTTGACTAATTCCAATGGCTACCACTAGTAGAATTAGACCATCTTCCCTGTCGTTGGCGTTCTATAACGCCCGCGGCATCCGATCCCATAAAACCGAAATCCAACATTTCCTTACATCCCATCAGGTCGACGTGATGCTAGTGCAAGAGACCTTCTTAAAACCTAGCATACGCGATCCGCGAATCGCACAATATCTTTTGGTCAGAAATGACCGCCTCAACGGCCGGGCAGGAGGCACTTTAATTTATTACAAAAGGTCTCTTCACTGCGTCCCAATTAACACTCCTCCTCTCGTCAATATGGAAGCGTCGGTTTGCCGTCTCGCAATGTCCGGCCATCCTCCAGTTATTATAGCATCGATTTACCTTCCCCCCGATAAGCGCCTGTTGAAAAGAGATCTCGAATCTCTCTTCAACCTCGGTCCCTCTGTCATTTTGGCAGGGGACTTTAACTGTAAACACACCCGCTGGAACTGTAGTAGAGTTTCACGTAACGGTACAATACTCGACCTACTAACAGACGAATTAGACTTCGACATTATTGCACCATTAACGCCAACCCACTTCCCTTGCAACCCGAACCACAGACCAGACGTTCTTGACATCGCTCTCCTTAAAAACATATCGCTGTCCTTTCTCTCAATCGAGCCCATCCACGAGCTCAATTCAGATCACCGACCTGTTATTTTAAAGCTCGGACGGCAAACCGACCGCTCTCGCGATACCACCACGATTATCGATTGGAATAAACTACAGAAGTCACTCGCGCGTCCCTCGCAACACCTAGAGCAGATCCCCGAGACACTAGACAGACCTGACGACATAAGTGAAGCAATCAGAGCGCTCAACAACCATCTTCACGATCGCATCAGCGACTCCTCCAAGGAGATCCCGGCGGCGAACGATCGCCGTCTGGAACTCCCGGAGGACGCGAGGAGGCTGTTGAGAGCTAAGAATGCGGCTACTCGTGCTTACGACTCGTTTCCCTCTCCCGAGAACCGTTCTCGCTTACGGCGACTGCAACGCCGTGTCAAATCGCGCATAGCCGAACTTCGTAGTGACCAATGGAGCCGTCTTCTATCCGATATCTCGCCTTCACATCTAGCATACTGGAGGCTGGCGAGGACGATGAAGACGGAAACTAACCTATCCCAATTACCTGTTCTAGCACGACCCAACGGCCCTCCAGCGTTCGACGACGACGAGAAGGCCGAATACCTTGCCGACTCCCTCGAGGCCCAATGCTCGCCCAGCCTTCAACCGGTCGACGCCAACCACGTCGCTCGGGTGGAAGAAGAGGTGGAGCAAAGGACATCACAACCTCCTGAAGACACTATTGAACCGATTTCTCCTGCTGAACTACATATCCTCATCAGACAACTGAACCCTAAGAAATCGCCCGGTATAGACAGAATTCCCAACAAACTACTGAAGCGATTTCCGCCGACGTTGTTCTCGCTCCTATTAAGCATCTTCAATGCAGCCTTGCGCGATCGCGTCTTTCCAGATGCCTGGAAGGAAGCGATAGTTATCGGTATTGCAAAGCCGGGCAAGGATAGAACCCTCCCCTCCAGCTATAGGCCAATTAGCCTCCTCAGCTCCATCGGGAAACTCTACGAGAGAATCCTGTTGACGCGTATCCTTCGTCATGTTAACTCCAACAATCTTCTCATCGACGAGCAGTTTGGCTTCAGAGCCAGACACTCGTGCGTTCATCAAGTGCATCGACTAACTGAGCACATTCTCACCGGGCTTACCGCAAGCCCTCGTCCGACAGGCACCGGTGCCGTCTTCTTCGATGTGGCGAAGGCCTTCGATAAGGTGTGGCATGCCGGGTTGATATACAAGCTATATCAACTCGGTCTGCCGGAGGGCCTCGTACTTATAGTACGGGACTTTCTAGCCGATCGAAGCTTTCGCTACAGAGTTGAAGGCACTCTCTCATCCCCCCGCCCCCTACGGGCAGGCGTTCCTCAGGGTTCAGTTCTCTCACCAACCCTCTACTCCTTATACACCAACGACATACCACGCACGGAGGGGGTCGAGTTGTCTCTCTTCGCAGACGACACGGCCCTCTACTTCTCCACCCGACACCGAGGCTTCTTAACTCGAATGCTTCAAACCGCCGTGACCGCTCTCGGCGATTGGTTTCAGAAATGGAGAATTGAGGTGAATCCCGAGAAAAGCGCAGCAATGTTCTTTTCGCGCGGGAATCTACTTCAAACTCCTCGCGCTCAGAATGCCCTACAAATTGATCGAGCTTCACTCGGTCAAATCTCACTCCAGGGCCGCGTTATCCCTTGGGTCCATCAGACCAAATACCTCGGTGTTACCCTCGACCGAAGACTTACCTTCGGTCCTCACATAAAGCGTGTCAGGGACAGGGCAGCGTTCGTCCTGGGTCGCCTGACGTGCCTCATAGGCAGGCGGAGTACAATGGCCCTTAGAGATAAGGTGACATTGTACAAAGTCTGCGTCAGACCGATCATGACGTACGCTAGCGTTGTCTTTGCGCACGCTGCTCCCACCCATATCCAATCCCTTCAAGTCATTCAGAACCGATTCCTGCGGAGAGCTGTGGGCCGACGACCTCAACCTTCCCTCCATTGTCAAGTGCATCAAGGACTTCGCCTTGAAGTACTACGACAAACTCCCTCGCCATCCTAATCCGCTAGTGGTCAGTTCTCTCATTTACACTCCTGACACTAGCGATACTCTTTCTCGTTTCAGAAGACGACCTCGACACATCCTACTGGACCAGGATGACCCCATCACAGCAGCAAACGCGGCGTTTGCTGGTGACGACAACGACGTGCAGCTGCCCCGACATCGTGAAAGAAGAGGAAGACCGCCGCGCCGCTTCTCACCTCCGAGGCGCGACCAGGACACGGCGCCTGCGAGGGACCTCCCGGCCCGAGGACCACTTGTACCGGCCACGGCCAACGCCGTGGTCGTCGCAAGTGGCCCTACAGGGCTAGCCGGTCCCTCATAGCTTAAGCTTTAGATAAGTTTTTATTTGTAAGGGCCGGGCGCTTCTCGCCCCCCCGACGCCCGGTGACGGTTCCAAAGTCCCCTACGGACTAGAACCACACCCATTTCGAGGTGAGTTTTAGTGCGGTAAGAGTCCCACATAACCTCTATGGGCATTTGCATTGCATGCGGCATTTGAGCATAAGGTATCTTTTGAAGATTTCTCTCCTCGGGAAAAAAAAAAAAAAAAAAAAAAAAAATCGTCTTCGCTTCACCGCATTGACCTATGTGACTAGTACGGACTTTGTCTTGGAACCTCACAAACTCTCCCCGATCTGACCCACCGATCGGCTAGATCAGCGACGCTTCTTCACGGGAGCGTTGCCCACTAGCGCGGTACACAGCCGTACCGTAAACCAATGTACGGGAGCTTACAGGCCCGTACAGTGAGAATTGATTGTTTTTTTTGTCACGCCAACGTAGACCCCCGTCGAGTCTCCCCTGAACCCCTGGGGTCCACCTGGACCACTTTGGGAACTAAGGATCTAACCGTCAGACACAATTTCAAATTCACGCTTCAAGTCAAATAATAGTTCTTAGAAAACGCAGTTCAGAAGGAAGGTGTGTTGACTGATTCAGTGCAATTTGAAACGCACAACTCGGCTGTAATAAAATTCTGAAATATTTCTTTACTGTAATTGAACATATTTTGTCATTTTTCTGATGATAAAGTCACAGCTACATTCTTCACCGGAGGAGTATTAAATCTTTGATCAATTTGTCACAGTAATAAAAGTTAGTGAAGATTTCCCTGTTTGATTATAAAAGCGCTGCAGTTGTCTCTAAAAACCGGACTAACTTATGATTGATTATGGTATTACGATCTGTTGAAATTTCCGGATGGATGAATAAAGAACGAAAATACGTACTAAATAAGTAAATACGTTTGATACACAAATTAAAAGATTTTTTTTTTATTTATTATAAAACAGTGTGATACAAGTAAATATACGAGGTTTTTCGATCAGCATGAATCTAAATAACGATAAATTTCGTTTCACATAGGTTTTTAATAATTGAGTGTAGGTATAAATCTAATGTGATCGCTTCTCTCATTGAAAGTAGGTAGTGCAAGTACCTACTGTTTTGGGGGCTGTTGATTATTTCCATAGTTTTTTCTCCATGTATTATGGTTCCATGTTCCAACCATTAGCCTGGCGTAATAGTATGTAGATCTATAGGATACTTTGGGTGGTAATTTCAATTAATAAATTAATGTGCGAACACGCTTTCTTTATAATTCGATTTATTTTAAGTATTTCAGTTTTCTTGTAGAGTCAAAGTGTCATCCAGCACTTGCACATTAGCCCAATGGGTACGCAGCCTTACTTTTTATCAGTAGATTGTAAACTGAGTGGATATACCTAGAATTTTTTTATGCAATCCATGGTAACAATACCTTAAGTATCTCTGGGGTCTGTATTTTAATTAAGTATTTTAAGTGCTGTTTATACAATACAAGGAAAGGACAAGGGCAAAGCGATGGCTACTAAATAAGACATGTTGAGTTGTGCACAGATATTTTATTTTGACTAGTCAATGTATCGATGTTACTTTACAGTTGTTCAACTACATAAAACTTATTAAAATATTTCAGCACTTAAGTTTCCTTGTGTCTTAAAAAGTGTCACACGTAAGTACATAACTAAAATTAAGATTCCAACTTATCAATCGCGATACGCTTCGAAGTCCATCACAAAGAGCTGAAATGTCGTATGTGCCACCGGTGCGTCATATATTATAGAACTTTTTGATATACGATTAAAAACACAAAATGAACTAGACTTAATAATAACGTAATGCTTGGATTGATCAGAGAGAAAATGTAACCAATAATAGATCCTGTTTGGTGGCACGGGCTATAGTCGGATTTTTAATTCTCCATGATCCGATGGAATTTTGACATTTCTTGGTGTTACCAGGCAAAAAATATTACCTTAAAGGAAGATCAGTTAATTAAATTGTAAAAAGCAAACTTTATTAAAAATCGGTCCACTCGACTGTAGGTGGCTACCATCAGCTATAACAATACCAACGGCACAGGTACTACAAGTGCACAGCCGACCATAGTAGGATTAAGGATAAGGGATAGGGAAGGGTTAGGGAAATGGGCTCTGGCATTCCTTACACACTCACCGAAACACAACAGCACACATGCTATTAACACAGTGAGTTTCTGCAAGAGAGTGGATATTGCCATCAGATGGGCTGGCCAAATGACTGCGAAACGCAGCGTGCCCTGCTACTATTTTCTAAATGTAGACCAAAACCAACTTTGGAAGGTTCAATTCCAAAGTGGACCCTGCCGGGAATCGATCCTGGGGCCCCTGAGACGGAGCATTAGGACAAACACCCTAACCTAACCCTAACCGCTCATCCAACGAACAGTATGGGCACAGTATAATAAAGAGTACTAGCGTAGTATGGGTATGGATATTGTAGGTAGTAATTAAGTATTGGTGTCATACATCAAGCTGTTTCAATCGAGTCATGGATACATATCATGGTGATTGGACGATAGACTTGTATGGCTGCCATTAGACAAAGCCCCTATCATTCACTTCATTCATCACCATCATTCCCTAGCAAGTGGGAACCCATTAAAGTTCAACTAGGAAAGGTGAAACACACAGGTAGGGCTCTCGTGGGGCCGAGTTCCATGGAATTAAAAATCCGACTTTTATAGAATTTAAAATGTGTCTCTGGGTTTGTGGCAATATTGATTTATACCTTATATAGCAATGAAAAGTTTCACAAATAATTATTATTCACTTAAGTAAAGAATTAAGTGATTTGTGAATACCCAGTCCACTTCCTTCATCAGTAATGAAGTAGCGGTGCGAAGAGCGTTAAGTCCGAGGCGAGGCAGAGGGAGGCGCGCGTGCGAGGTAGCGCTGCCTCGCGGCATTGAGGAGCGACTGCTTTCGGCGCCGTAGAAGTTCCTGCCGCTCTTCGGCGCTGTCGGCGAAGCCTTCCGCCGACGCACAAGTCGCGGACAGAGCGGACGGAGCGGCCGGTGCGGGAGTGGCGGGGGTCGCGGCGACAGGCGCGGGCGGCAGCAGACGGCCCTCGAGGATGTTGTCGAGAGTGAGATGAGGGGAGCGGGTGGCGGCAAGGTCGGCCAGCAGAGCACCGCGAGGGAACTGGGGGAAGACTGCGTGCACCTGGCGAGCCATCGCCTCCAACTCGACGGCGCCCACCCGGCTCACCTCCACGGAGAAGCTGGGCAACCACGACACATACCGCGAGCCGTCGAAGTGGAACAGGTGGTTATGTGGCGGTGGGGGCTGTGGGGCGGCGCGGGAGGGCTGGGCCGGCGGGGGGCGGCGAGGTCGCGCCGAGAGGGTGCGGCGGCAGGTGGGGCACGAGGCGTCCTGCTGCACCCATTGGCAGAGGCACGAGCTGAAAATAGTGAAAATCATGTAAAAAATATCTAGTGATAAAATGCATAAAGTTGAATTTTGACCACTAAGTATGTACATATAAATGTGTGCAAAAATGCGGTAAAGTTGGTAATATGAAAAAGTTTGTCTTTTGACATCAGTACCTAATCAGTAACCACTTCTAAAATACCCTTACAAGACAATTAAAAATTATAAACTAACTCTCGGCATAAGTTGCCGACGAGTTGGGGTATCCCGTAGACCGTGTCCATAGAAATGCCACCGAAGTAACAGTACATTAAATTAAAATAAATAAAAAAGCCTTAATTTATCTAATGTAAATAACGCACAGAAAAACAATAGTTAAAATATTAGGTTGAGGAAAAAGTCTTTTCGCATTTAGTATGTATAAACTTGTATTAAAATGTCTTTGGCTGTACTATTTGTATCTGGCTGGTTTTGATGACATTAAAAAGGTTAAACAAATTAGTAAAATGTTGTTTCCAGCTATTTTTCATTTGTTTTTCTTTCTGTTGTAACGGAACAAAATTCCGTACATAATGAATTATTTTAATGATTAGCATTTTTTTATTAGAACATACCTAAATTAAATATGTTTTGTTCTATTACCTCCGGTTATTATTTAATTTAATGTTAGGAACAGGTAGGCCGAAATATTTTTAGCGCTTTAGCACGCTCCAAATGACCATATCAGGTAATGTTTCCCTTCATTTTTAGTTACCCACTAAATAACCAAAAATAACACGTACGAGGGAGGCGCCCCGCAGCCCCCACTTCAGCCCAGTTAAATACGAGAGCGCGATACCGCTCCCCGCACAATGTAGTTCTTTACAGTCAGCGCCTCGCGCCTAATCAATTATAAACTTAGAAGTTAAAAGTTTATTAATTTAGTTTTCAATTATATTTTACTATGCAGTTTAAAGTGCCGTTTAAAGAAACCTCAAATTAGGGTAAGTGATTTTAGTACCATTGCTAAACCTAGCTTCTGTTCTCTTACTAGCTTTTGCTTATTTAATATTGTGTAGTTTTGTGTGTCCTTCCTTTTACAGGCAGTGCCAGCCTACCGATCGGACGAGGGCGATAAAGGCATCGCCGCCTTCCACTCTTTAAATTTTAATTTGACTAGTTTATTATTGTGATAACCATTTCTTTCCAATTGTAAGGGTCTCACGCCACCGGCCCGCAGTCATGGGTCTTGCTATTTGTGCTCGTCGGGGCCGGTGGGTGCGTGAGACCAACGTAGTGAACGTCCTTTTACGGCGGCACATTCGTTGGTGAATTCCAGGGTCCCAGGTCCCGCTTAGAGGAACCCGTTACGTCACGCGGCCGAGAACCGCCACACTCCGGGCACCATCACACGGCCGCATTGGCGTCGTCGCCACGACCAGCTGCCCGAAGCCGCAGCGTGCGGAACGCCACCTGCCTGTCGGCGCGGTCACCGTGCTTCGCCCTCGAACGTCGGAGCCCCTTCATCCGGTTCCCGACGAACACGCGGCGCCAGCAAAATACGTAGACCGTACTCATTGA
The DNA here is from genome assembly GCA_910589475.2 of Bembecia ichneumoniformis. Taxonomy (NCBI): domain Eukaryota; kingdom Metazoa; phylum Arthropoda; class Insecta; order Lepidoptera; family Sesiidae; genus Bembecia; species Bembecia ichneumoniformis. The sequence goes on along the minus strand of OU342538.1, from coordinate 163,428 downwards.
CACGTTGTCGATGAGGTCGGAGCCAGGACGACTTATACGACTTTCAATAGCCCACGTCCCTGACCATTACCATTTTAACTAGCCTCAATTTTTTTGTAAATTACTGTAATTAAATTATCTTTATGTAATAAATAATTGTTCGCGGAAGTCTCACGCTTTTCACTCTCTATACCCGCGACATTGTCAAAACGATTGAAGAAAATCGATACATTTTAAAATGTTATTACAAAAAAGGAAAAAATGCAACGCAAGCCATGAAAAAAATATGTGACGTTTGTGGACCTAATGCAGTGTCGGTAAGAGTAGCACACACATCAACGTTGAAGTAAAAATTATCAATATGGTGAGAGGAATTCCTTTTGAGTTAGTGTAGTGAAGTGCTAATTTGAACACACCAACAAATGTCTCGCTCTTTAGTTGAACTAACCTACTATTAGTTATTTGAAAAATTAATGAATGTTTGTAAACTAACTTGTGAAACAAGTGGTCGCAAGGAAGCTTGCGAGCCTCCTTCATGGGCTCCCAGCAGATGGCGCAGTTGTCCTCGTGCGAGGCCACCTCCTCGGGACTGGCCATCGGGTAATGGCGGCTCATGTGGGAGGCCAGTTCGGTGTAGAGGCGGTGGCGGCGCAGGCGGCTCTGCAGCTCGTGTAGCAGGTGGCGCAGCTGCATCAGGAGCACCAGCGACGCCAGCGACAGCAGCACGTTACTCCACACCACCATGTGCAGCACGTGCAGCACCTCCACCAGCAGGGCGCTCCACTCGAACGACAGGTGCGTGTAGTAAGCTCGGGGGCCGGCCGCGTCCGCGCCGAGCGACAACAACGCCAGGCGCGCCACCACGTGCAGCGCGCCCAGCAACAGCAGCACGCACTCCGCGCCCATGAACAGGAAGGTGGCGCGGCCGCCGGCGCACTGAGCCGCCGCCGCGAGCAGCGCCACGCCTCCCGCCACCACCCCGCCGAGCAGGCACGCCACGCGCACCTGCCCGGGCCGAGAGCCGCCGCTTGACGAGGCTAGGTACTCCAGCCGGTCCTTGCACAGCTGCGCCAGCAGCTGCAGGAAGCCCACCGCCGTGAACCACGAGCACCACACCACCACCTCGTCCATGTACTGCACGTTGATCACGCCGAACATGAAGATGAACTTGTAGAACACGTAGTTCCAGAACTTGTCCTTGACGCGTTGCACCTCCGAGACGCGAAGGCGGCCGAACACCGCGCGTTGGATTACGTATCCCAATATCGTCAGGCAGCAGTACGCGAGGTTAATCAGTGTCTGAAAAACACAAAACACATTGTTTTTTAATGGACTTAACATGGAGGTAAGGTCGTTTTACAAAGGGTCATATGTAAAAGGCTCCTATTAAGAGCCAAAGTGTAAAATCATAACTTTACAGCAGAGGCTCCCTAACTTTAAATCTGGTATATTTAAGATGGTAAAACGAAGTTAATGAAGCTTTACATATTTACTATGAAATTTATGTCAAACTACTTTTTTAGTTTTTTTTTAATTGCATGTAGCTTGTATGTTCACTTTTACTAAAATAAATGTATTAGTAACTAGAACATCTTAAAAAGGCCATTGTGTCAGTTTGGCCGTTATACTAGTTTTACACTTACTTAAACTTAGCATGATAATTTTTTTTATTTATTTATTTAAATTAATTTCCAAACAGGTAAATTACAATGCCATAAGTTATCATTGACCCCCACACTAAGCTGTGCTTGTATCGTGGGAGTCTACTGAAAATACATAAGCACTGCATATGCTTACTTAATCTACAATACCTAATATACAATAATAAATACAAAACAAAAATTTATAGAATAATTAATAATAAATACAGAGTAACATATTTTAGTATAATAAGGGAACATATATAAAACATAGAAAAAGTGCCGATATATAAACTTAAAATGAAAAAGGTAAAAAGCATTACAATACAAATATTAATAGACTGCGTCATGGTATAAATCAAATAGAAAAGGATAGACTATAGCACACCACAGCTATATAATTACACAATTACAGATACATAACATAATTAGACATCATGTTGCACTAAATTGTCTAAATCAAGAGTATATTATTATTTATATGTCTTCACAGCGAGAGCACACCTCAGTTTGACATAAATGGCACAAATGCATGACCTACATAAATCCTTGTCATAATCCACCATTTGGCCCTTGTATGTTTAAATGTATGGTACATAGGTAATTTCTTTACTTATACATGAACTCAGGTTCATAATTTATCATGTAAAAACTCTATATAATCTAATTCCACACGGACTAAGTCACGGACGGCGGTAAGTAGTTTAAAAAAAGAAAACTGTTAAGAATAATGACTAAAAGAACTTCCCGACATCAAAATTCCAAAGCAAAATTATAAATTCCAGGCAAAATTAAATAATTCAATCCTAGAAATTTTTAGTACATAGATAGAAATTCGTAGTTTCTGAGGTGCGTGATTATGTTAATTAAGTTTACTGAGGTAATCTTAAGATCCTAAGATATATGAACAGCGCCATCTAGTGATTGCATATATCACAATGGAATCTTTGTGTCCTCCCTGAGGTGAATTACATTGCAATATGTACGTTATATTGGTACATGCATTAGAAATTATCTTTAAATTGCGATAACTTTTCTAAACCAGTGTTATCAGAGATAAGAGTGAACAAATGGACAAAACATTCCATAACTTATTACCACCTCGTAGGTAATGACGTGATCTTTTAATCTTTTAACACAAGCAATGCCAGGTGTTGCAGAGAAAGTGCACAGTCAAGCTTAAAGATTAAGGATCTTTAAGCCTGTTGGATGAGTGGTTAGGGTGCTTGCCTTAACGCTCTAAGATTCCAGGGTTCGATTCCCAGCAGGGTCAACTTTGAAAAATTAACTTTTTAAGTTCGGCTCTGGTCTGGATCTGGAAAGTAGTGGCAGGGCACACTACGTTTTGCAGTCATTTGGGCAGCCCGTCTGGCGGCAGTAACCACCCCCTTACAGAAGACCACCGTTTCGGTGAGTGAGTAAAGGATGCCAGAGCCCACTTCCCTATTACCTCCTTAATCCCTTATCCTTAATCCTACTGTAGTCGGTAGGATTTCGAGATCTAGGTTAGTTGTGTCAATTTTTAAAATAACTTACTAAAGTGGTGTCCCTACTTTTTTCTTACACCACGATGAGTGAAAGTGGACTAAAAGTCAAAATCTTTCAAAATACTACAGGTTTTTAGGATTATTAAGAGTTGTGGTGGATAGAGTAATATTTAAAAAACTGTGGTCATAGTAAAGTATGTCAAATTTCAAGTTTTCAAAAATTTCATTGTCACTTAAAAAAAATTTAGATATAATATTTTGTTTTTTCAGAGTAGTCATGAGCATGCCCATCCCATGGTTCCGGACAACATTAAGGAACTTAATATGAATATATTTAAGAAGAAAATAAAACAATTGCTGGTTGATAAATGTTACTACAATTTGAAAGATTATATGTCTGATAACTTAGTTGATAGTGCCTATACTCCGGCCATTATAAGAGTGCTGTTATGACAGGTGTCAATTCCATACATTTTCTGTATCATTTATTCGGAAATGAACTTTATGCAATGGACATAAAGAAATGTCAAAAACGCATTCATAGAATGACCGTACTATAGTCATTAATTTAGTATTGGTAGATATATAATGTTCTCAAAATATTTGTACACCCCAAAGGGTAGAATGTAGCTAGCCTTATTCGTTGTAAAATCATCGTAATCACCAATATTCAGCAAATAAATCATTATTATTATTGGTGCCGGCTTATTGTTGAATTTTGAGACATGTTTTATATTTTGTTACACATCAGTGTTTTGTATGTACAACAAAAATATTGTTTCCATTTATATGGAAAAACATTCAGAGTCATCAATTGTGTGGTTTTTAAAGTATAAAATAATTTTCCATTTATTAATGTGACAGGCAAGCTGAAAACCCACTTATGGCTTATCCATAAATTAATGTTTCATCAATAACTTAAGCAACAATAAAAAGGTGATCCCAGGAGAAGAAGGGGTGACATACTTGCATCAAGAGGATCAGAGAAAATGGCCTCTAGCATCCGTTACTTACTCATTAGTCTGACTAGTCAGTCCGCTCTTCAATTCATAGTAATAATTGTCGAGTGCTAAAGTCAATCTCAAGGGACTTACCCACATGCACAGTGGCTCTTGCAGCATGTACGTTAGCACTTCCACAAATTGCTCGGTTACATTTCTCGTGTTGTTGGTCGTTGCATCCAAGTGAGCGATAAGAGGCTGGATTATTTTAACCGTTTCCATGTCTGCATTGGCGTCCGGAGACTCGTGTCGCTGTACACTAGAGTTCGATCTCCAATTGGGATCGCTAGTCACGATCGAGGCATGATAGACCGCTAAAGAGAGCAGTAACACACTCCCTGCCGTATAAACCTTGAGATTTGGCAAGGGCAATCTGTCTATTAATGACGCGGGCATTGTATTTTCTATCCGAGTCGCCTTTCTCAATCATTTAAAACTATAATTACTTCAAAAAATTGAACGTTCCAAATGCGACGCACTTTATAACTAATATTAATATAATATGTTTTGCACCACTCGCTCGTCGTCGTCGTCACAAACACAGCCCACTCATAAATTGAAAGTCAAAAAATAAATAAACATCACACCATACATATTCGAAATAACTACATCACTCACACACAAATGTGGTGCGCGTGATGTCCAAAAACATTAGTGACGTTTCTACAACTACATAGACATAGTATCTATCTAAATAAAAAGAACAGATTTTTTTTTCATGAACTATGAAATATCCGCATGCAATGCAAATGCGCATAGGATTATTTGGGAATTCTATCCACTAGAACTCCCCTCGATATGGAAGTGGTTTTAGTCCTGAAGGGACTTTGGAAACATCACCGTTGTTGGTATTTTCAATATTAATTTTTCACAAATCTGCCTCTACCTGAAAGTGGATTGAAACATAAAGATTGATATTGTTGGGACTAACTATAGAAAAAGCATTCACGCCGGCGAAAGTCTCGAAAATTCCATTCTATCAATGACAGCCACGTTCCTTCCCGACTCGTGTCAAAGGAAATTGGTCCTTATGTTTACAAAATAGAGTTTACATTTCAACAGAAACAGCATTCCCGAACTTTCAATGATTTATTGACAATCTTGTTTACATTTTCTGGTAAATTCGAAATACATCGAGACGTTTGGGGTCAAATATAAATAAGAGTGCGGCATGCCAATGTCACACTCTTTTGTTCAAAGGTTTTTTTTAATTCAAAGGTTCAAATTAAATATTCTGGCAGAAAGGTAACTGCCGCCAGATTGGTATCATTAATATCTTCAGACGTAGTGGTGACTGTAGGGAGTGAGTGATGGATGTAGTAGTTAGTGCCGCTGACGTTGTGGGTGGTTACAGTCATCAAACACAGTACAGTGAAGATACTATCTCCAAACGGAGGTGGCTACTGGTTACTGACGCCAATGGGCTCTGGCGTCCCTTAATCACTCACTCAATCACCGAAACTACTCTACAGAAGTGTACGAAACTCCCGTAACCACAAACCACTCTGTCAATGGCGTCGGTAATCGCATCTGGCGGCATCTACTCAAATCTCGCGACGGTAAACACACCGTTTGGAAATATTTCTGAAACTATTCACTGCCGTTTTTGAAGCTGAATTCAAGCTGCTAAAATGGCAAGGTCTTGGCATCGATATTGTGATCCTGGCGAAGTCGATAAGAGAACTCAATACGATGCTCGATGGCCTCAACCGAGCCGAGTTTCCCGAAGAACCGAGTAGGCCTTAAGATGAATATGGACAAGAAGAAAGTTATATGTCTACAAGCACGCATACAGAGGGGGGGATAGTTGGGATTTATCCCCCCCCGAAATCTGACTGAAAAAAAAATGATAGATGTCATTCATTCAGAAAGTAAGAAAAAAAGACTGGTCGGCATGTGTGACACTAGATTTATAGAACGTCACGACTCTATAAATGTATTTTGTGAGTTACTCAAACCTATTGTCATTACATTGAGAGAACTATCCTGCACAAACAGAACTGTTGCCCAAACTACGTCTACATTCATAGCTGCGACGGAAAAGAGTAGTTCCTTGATTTCTCTAAAAACCTGTGAAAGATTTTTCAGAAAAATTAGAGTAAAGTACAGTGATTACAGCGATTTTTACACAGTTCACATGGTTGTTTCAATGTTTGTCCCCCCCCCGAACCAAAGTCTGGATACGTGCCTGTATGTCTAATATCCATGTTGTACCCAGCCTAGTAAAATGTTGAAAAATCGAATGTTTTTACTTATTTACTGTTCTTCCACTTATACTATTCCACTCCCTTTTATTTTTTTACTACAGACTAGTTAAATATAAACACATATAATATATCGAAAATATCGATATTTTGGATCGATATATAACAAAACACAATTTCGATATAAAATATCGATATTTTTTTACATAAAAATCCCTATTGTATATTTTGTATATAGTCAAAGATAATTGTAACAGACTAATACAACATCTTTGTATATAGTGACCCAAAAACAGAACAAAAACGTTATGGTTACAGAACATTATATTCCTTTCATAGAATACATATACTCAAGAGCAAAGATAATTGTATTAGTGTATAGATGGAACAATAAAAATTGAAGATTCCTTCGATAGTCGATACCCGTCTTTCTAATGGCTGCATGTCGTATGTTAAAAAGAGATAACAATAGCCGAATATGACGTCTTAAAACGCTGCGCGCCATAAAAGAGGCAACGTCATATTTGTTTATATCATGCTGGTTAACAAGCGCGTTTAGCTTTATGTGATTTAAAATACTTAAAAATCTGCAAGTGTGATTTCATAAATCTGTTGCTTGCCAAGAATGGCTTGTACTGTTCCCGTTTGTCCAAGTAGAGTGGGTGTTTTGAAGGAGAATAATGGAAATATATCATTTCACCGGTAAGTCGCACAGCTCGCACTCATTAATTTTGGTGTTTTGTAAACAAATTTTTATAATTATTTACTAAAAATGAATCATTGAACATGCATACACAGCTCTAAGGTTGATTTATTTAAAGAAAAGCTGGTGTTTATAACTAAAATTTACAAAAACCAAAGTTAATCGGAATTTTTGACATTTGTCTTGCTTTATAGTGCTGTAGTTCAATCTTGATAAGTTTATCGATATCGATAACTAATTTATTTTTAGTAGAGTGTTGACAATTTCTAGCATTCACTGCAGGTTGAAAGTAATTTTTATCAATTTATAACAGATTTCCCACCGACATCGATTTAAAAAAAAACGTGGACAAAAAATGTAAGAAAAGCCGACGATTGGAGAGCTTCGCAATATACAAGAATATGCTCGATGAACTTTGAAGATTCTTGCTTTCGCCAAGGATATCAGCGTAAAATTCTACACTCGTATGCAGTGCCGACAATATTCCCAAAATTACCACCATCGTGTAAACCAGTAAGTAATATCTATAAGTTATAAAGAAGTTATGCTTCAATCTATGAAAATTATGAAAATCTTTTGAATAATTAATAACCAAAAACTATTTCTTTTCAGAAATTACGCAGAAAAAGAAAACTTACTAATAAATACGTGGATACCCAAGCGTCAACATTAACTGCAAGTCTTTAAATTAAAATGTTGACGAATCACAGATGAACGATATCACAGATTAAAATGAAACGATATCACAGATTATCCAATCTGTGATATCGTTTCTAAAAATAAAACTTTAAGATTATCGAGTTTTTTTTCTCTCGTAATAAAATCCTACTCCCGTTCTACCCCTTAAGGATGGATTCTAAATATTTCTACTCAAAAAATAACTATTCTTTTGAAATATTTTGGTGAAATAAATGCGAGAGGTTGCATACAATCTCATACAACCGATTAGCAATGCGGCGAGTACCAGTACGCCCACATTTTATTTATATTGAATAACCAAACAGTACACCGAAACGCATTTAGCCATACTTTTTATCCGTCATATATTTAAAATCTATATCAACGATATCTAGTTATCAATAAAAATGCACAGCACTATTATACGCTATAACTTTAGCTTGCATTGTATAGTCAAAATGGAGACATTCACTCAACTTCGACCCGACAGATTATATATGTATGTCTCTTTCAATCTTATGGCAATTTGAAGGTGTTGGAAAGAATAAAATATTGCTGCATTTTGTGATCCATCTATAGGTACAGACTAATACAACATCTTTGCTCAAGAGATTAGGAGATTCCCTCTAACTACTTAAAAGTCTGTGTCAACTGTCGAGTCTCTGTGTGTATAGTCGACTGTCAACAGCATGGATTATATACGTATCGTATAGCCATTGACAGCAGTATATAATACTTCCGAGGCTCTAGTATGAGTTTACGATACTACACCATTACTACACTCGCTAGCGAGAACGTAAAACTTTTGTATGGGAAATCGTGAACTGTCAATGTCAAATTATCAATTTTTCATATAAATTAGGGTTGGTCAGCTAACAGATTTTTAGTCAACTTAGCCAACTAGCTAATTGGTCAAATTTAGCTGGCTAAATAACGGCTAAATAGCGAAATCAGCTAAATTGATATAAAAAGTCTAATTATCAGTACATAATAAGAATTTAATAAAAAAAGGTCACAACTAAAGATGTACGTACATACATAATTCAATACGAAATCGAATTCAAAATAAAATATCATCAAACACGCGCGGATTAATGTTTACGTTCTACTGATGTTTATTATTAATTATAAAATTCAAGGATATAAAAAAACTTAATTAATGCAGGGAATTCTAATTTGCCGTGTCAATTCCGGCGGAATAGAACAAAAAATGATACTATTTATTTCCATGTTAGGTACTCATTAATCATAAGTACTAATCGGGAAAACAAATTGTTTTAAATATATAAATCTACTTTAAATATATTTTAAAACATTTATAAAAATATGCAATATGTACTAATGTACCTATGTAATTCAAAACTATGAAAAAATTGCTTATTTTCATTTGCATAACGTCAAAAATCGTCCTACGTAATCGTTTATCAGTTAAAGCAAAATGCATATTGTATGTATAGGCTAAATATCTAAAATCCACTATTACCCATAGATAACTAATTTAGCTGACAGCTAAATATCTAACTATCCATCCATAACCAGAATTAACCATAACCAACTGTCGATAGTAGTTGACAGTTGTTAGCTGACAGAGTTGTTAGCCAATTAGCCATTAGCCGTTTTTTTGTTGACGATAAATTTAGCTGCGGCTAAATATCATTTAGCCGCTAAACGGTTGGGTGAGCTAAATAGCTTACAACACTAATATAAATGTTTTACGCTCTCGCTAGCGAGTGTAGTATCGTAAACTCGTGCTAGAGCCACCGATTCAACAGTGGCTCTAGCATGAGTTTACGATTCTACACTCGCTAGCGAGAGCGTAAAACATTTATATGGAAAATTAACAATTTGACATTGACAGTTCACGATTTTCCATACAAAAGTTTTACGTTCTCGCTAGCGAGTGTAGTATTGGGGGCCTAGCCAAGATGCACAAGATGCAAACGCTTCCTTTGCGTACTTACGAAACGAAAGAAATAAAGCCCGGTGATTGGTTGTTGTAATTGTAATAGTTGTAACTTCAACAACCAATCACAGGGCTTTATTTCTTTCGTTTCGTAAGTACGCAAAGGAAGCGTTTGCATCTTGGCTAGGCCCCTTGGTGTAGTATCGTAAACTCATACTAGAGCCTCAGTCATACTGTGATAGTGATATGATTGGTGCCATGACAGAACATAGTATAGATACGCTAGTACTCTTTATTATACTGTGGTATAGATAAGGATAAGTACTACGTGATTATATTCTCTTTGGTTCGAACTTCGGCGCTCCTGTGAATTCCATATTTGTTTTTATTTGGATTTGTTAGTAAAGTTGTAATTTTTCTATTATTGGTTTAATAACACTATTTAAGAGATGTCGGAAAAAGATTACGCACCTTTAAGTGTGGCCTGCGTTCGTGGCCTTTGTGACAAATTGTATGATAAAAGGAAATTTGCTGGTGCCGAAATTGAAAAGTATGTTTGTATTTATTTTAATAATAAAAATATGATGTAACGAAATAATAATAATATTATTGTCTGTAATTTTCAGGATGGTGAAAGATTTTAGTGATGCGAACAACACAAACCAAATTAAACGCTTAATTCGGGTTCTAGGACAGGATCTCATCTCCTCCACCAATCCTAATGTTAAAAATGGAGCCCTAATGGGACTCTCTTCTGTAGCAGTTGGCTTAGGAAAGGTATTATTATGTGTTTACAATAATATGAGATACTATCAAATTGTACCCTTGAGATTTTAATTTGTTGATTTGTGCAGTGCAATCCCACTATCGCTATTATTAATTCCATTTAATAGTGATTGAGGCAAAACATTTCCCATTATCTCCAGGTGTAACGGATGCCGGAGCCCTGTTCGCCTATACCCCATGCTCCTCTTATTCTAGGTTTGTAGCACATTCACGTTACCTACTGTCCAGTAGACTAGGTACAATTTTGCAGATTGATCACATAGATCTGAGGTCACCTTATATTGGAAAATCCACAATCTCTGAAATTGTCCATTTTTTAACTTTATGTAAACTCTCAATTTTCATCATTTAAATCTCATATAAAACTAACTTAGGTTTCAGGCAATTCAGTGAACAGTTATTTTATAGCATTTTATAACAAACATTCGATGTGATTCTTTAAATTGTTATTACTTTTTTGTTTGTAAACCAATAGGAATGAAACAAACACTAAATGTTACAGGAAGCTTGCTAGAATACATAATGAAAACCGCATTCAAATCGGTTAAGCCATTTCTGAGATTAGGGTGCACAAACGTACAGACATAATTTCTAAAAACAATTATTATTAGAATAAGTTCTAAAAACAATGGCTCTTTTACGATTTTATTATGTGTATAGAAGTGTTACTGATATTTTGTAATAATGTACCTGAAACTATTCAGAAATAAAACTATCCTTAATCCACTGCTTGTGTTATAGGTGATGGTAGACACCTATCATCAAGTGTACTGTCAGCCTGTCTATAGAGTATAACATAAAAATAAAAAAAATACATTAATTGTTAACTAGATAATGTGTGACAAACGACCACACTCAATTTGTGATTTTGTGGTATATACATATTGTGAACTGATTAGTTTAATCTAAAAACACCCACTAGTAGTTATGGTTAATGGGAGTATAAATCTCATTATGTCCATGGATTAACTCACACTACGCAACTCGCTTGGTGCCTAACTAAGCAATGGCAGTAAGATCAATCACTAACTAAGCAAGTGGACCGTCAGCCTGTCTGACGACCTAAACATAAAAAAAAAAAAAAGCAAGTACCACTAAGCACGTTTCTTTTTAGTTTGTCCTTAGCCTTAGGCAAATATTTTGATTAATTTAGATTTAAAAGATTTTTATTTTTACTTCAATTTTTCCACACAATATGAAATTTTTTGTGAGATATTTTACATGACGTTCTTGTTACAGAGTTGCATGGACTTTCTGCCGGAACTGATTCACCCAATAATCGCTTGCTTTGCTGAAAGCGAGTCCAGGGTGAGATATCAAGCAGCCGAATCGCTGTTTAATGTCGTCAAGATTGCTCGCAGTGCAATGTTGCCGCACTTCCCAATAGTGTTCGATTCCCTTGCGAGATTGGCTGCGGACCCCGAAGCGCAAGTGAAGCAAGGCGCCGAACTACTAGATAGGCTCGTCAAGGTAGGCATCTCTCGAAGCGACGTTGTGCTTGGCCACTGTGAATTCATAAGTGGACATTCGGCAGGACATAGTAACGGAGAGCAGTGACTTCGACCTGGCGGCGTTTGTGCCTATGCTGCGCGAGCGCATCTACACCCGTAATGCATTCGGGCGTCAGTTCATCGTCTCCTGGGTGGCTGTCCTCGATGCGGTTCCCGATATAGACCTCATAGTCTACCTGCCCGAGCTGCTCGACGGGCTCTTCAAAATGCTAGACGATCCCAACTCGGAAATACGTAGGATGTAAGTTTACCCACTCGGGAAGGGAACAGAGGGGTGCAGATCGAGAAATATGGTGATATTTGCGTTCCAGGTGCGACGTCCAGCTGAACGAGTTTCTACGCAGCATAAAAAAGGATCCCTCCCGAGTGGACTTCCAGGCTATGATCAACATATTGATCACGCATGCGCAGTCGCCGGAAGACCTGCTGCAGGTGAGGGGTGCCAGAGGCCGAGGGTTGATGTGACGCTCGATACGATTAATGTGATGGTCAGTTGACAGCCATAACGTGGATCAAGGAGTTTGTGGAGCTGGCCGGCGGAGCTATGCTGCCCTATGCGTCGGGGGTGCTGTGCGCTGTGCTGCCGTGTCTCGCTTACTCCGACGAGGCGAGGAGAAGTATCCTTTACATGTCTACACATATAAGTGTTAGGATCATTCAGTCGTTAGGGCCTTAGCGATGGCGACAGATATTCGCGAGACAGCGGCCACGGTGAATTTGCAGCTGAGTCGGCTGGTGGCGGGGGGCGAGAGCGAGCTGGAATTGGATGCCGTAGTAGGCGTTCTAACGCAAGCACTGCACCACAGCTCGGTGCATAGCAAGGTGGCGGCGCTGGACTGGCTGCTGCATCTGTACAACCAGCTGCCGGCGGCGATGCTGCCGCGCACCGAGGGCGTCTTCGGCGAAGCCATGGGCTGCCTGACGGACGCGCACGACGACGTGGTGCGACGCGCGCTGGCCGTGCTGGCGGAGATCTGCTCGTGCCGCGCGCAGGAGTTAGAGGCCAGCCCGTACTACGAGCGATTCTTACGCGCGCTGCTGCGACTGTTGGCGGATGACGATGCGCTGCTGGAAGACCGCGGCGCCTTCATGATCCGCCAGCTGTGCGTGCTGCTAAACGCGGAGCCCGTCTACCGTGCGCTGGCGTCCATCCTGGAGGAGGAACCGCGTCTGCGCTTCGCCGGCACCATGGTACTTTTATTTATTTATTCAAAAAGGAAAAGAAAATATATAATATAATACAAGTGTGATAAGCAATATTAAATTAACATAATATATAGTAAATTATAGTAACATCGAATTCTTATCCCAATGTCAAACCTATGTTCTTCAGATTGGGAACACTGTCTTTTTAATCGGGAATGCCTATATTCCCCGACCTTTCAAGTTTTGTACTTCATAGTATCTTCAGATTGAGGAATTGCTTTAGCGTGAATGTAATGCGAGTTGACTAGACAGCAGCGCCATATAGTACCAGTTCAAGATGTAACCAGTATGATTTTTCCCAGCAATTTAGCAGTTACTGATAGAAGGTTATCTGTCTATAAGAGCTTACTTCGTTGGTTGATTTCTCTAGCTTGGGCACCATTACTATGAGCTATCTTCCAATAGCCTTTAAGGAAGGTTGTTTCAGGCAGTCTTTAATATTAATGTCAGAAACGAGACATCCTTCTTTAGTTTTTTAATAATGTAGTGTCAACTTCGTCATAGCCTTAGTGATTTACCGTCTTTTAGTGTACCTCTTTTGATGACACGCTCGATGGTAAGCACATCTGTATTGGTGACTCTAAATACAAACCAACCTCTCCGTTACGCTGGGTTGGCACTTTGATGGAATTTGAATAATGATTGAAGATACTCAGCATATCACAAATCACAGTGTAGTTTAATCGACAGCATTTGTTTCGTAGGGCTTTTTTAGCTTTTTTTGTGGTTTTCCATAGGGAGGGTTTCGTTTCTCTAGATGCGGTGAAACTGGCCAAATAGGTTTGTATATTTTTTTGTTAATTTCCCTGATTATTTTCTTCAGATCTGTCGAAGCCATTTTATCATGAGGATAGTGGCTGTTTTAGTATTTTTCCACAAAAGGCCACAATTTTCTGTTATATACATCTTTTAACATGTTGTGACAAGTGCATGTGTGCGAGTGGTACTCGACCTTCAAATAGTTGAGGTCGGAGAGCGAGCAGTATACTCGAGGAGACATCTCCAGGTTGACGTGCTGAGTACGCTGCTGCTGACGGCGGCCGAACTGCTGGAGCTGCGCATGGCGCTACGGGCGCTGGCGGAGCCCGGGCGCGCCCTGTTCGCGCACCTCAGCGCCTGCTGGTGCCACAGCCCCGTGGCCCTGCTGGCGCTGTGTCTGCTCACGCAGCACTACGCGCACGCGCAAGCGCTCGTCTACGCCTTCGCCGACCTCGAGCTCACCGTGGAGCTGCTCACCGAGGTGGACAAGCTGGTGCAGCTCATAGAGTCTCCCGTCTTCGCCTTTCTACGCCTACAGCTGCTGCACGCCGAGGCGCACGCGCTGCGCGGCGCGCTCTACGGCCTGCTCATGCTGCTCCCGCAGAGCGAGGCCTTCCACACGTTGCGCAGGCGCCTGCAGTGCGCCCCCGTCCCCGCCGGGGGTGGCGTCGCAATCGCCCCCGCAGCCGACTCGGACGACCTTCTGCAGCGGTTCAAGCGGATGCAGACGCAGCATCGCCACTACAAGTCGCAGGAGCGCCGCTGCGCCTACTCGTAACTCCCATCGAATCTTTTATGGCAATTCCAAATATATTTATTACATTACATTCCACACGTCTTATACATCGTCAGAGTGGAGCAAAATTACATTTGATTAGCATTCTCTTGTTAGAAACGGCCAACTCGGAGTTCTACTAGTGGTCGCTAATGCCCCGTTAGGCAAAAGGGACAGTAACGTGAAGTCGACTTGTGGGTGACTGTAGAAGATTGTTTTAATGTAAAGACTGAAATGACTCATTTTCGAATATCTATCAAGTTAAATTGATGTTTATTTATGCTCCCCTTAAATAATAAATAATTCGTCGGATAAATACACTTTTCATAAGGTGATTTTTTATTAAGAATCATCGCTCACAATGAACATAAAACTAAACTCGATAGCAGGTATGCTTATTATGACTAGATCTTCATGAGACAACATTCTGCTGTGTCCCGATCCGAAAGACAGAATGGCAGTTTCCAGGCTACCAAGAGGATCGCCTCATTGATGAAACGTACGTGGGGCAGCTCTAACAGCCTCCTAAACACAATATCGATGTGTGTGAACCGCACTGTCATTTTATAATTAGGTACCTTTACTAACATAGCTTTTAAGTTTGTGTATTACTAACACCATATGGACCTGTGTCTGAAATAAACGTCATTATTATTATTAGGTAAAAAGTGACCACGAAAATTTGTCGTCATAAGCAATTACTGTTAAATGTAAATTTAATTTATAGCAGAGGATAGATGGCGCTAATGGTACGTTTAAATGAATTGTCTCGCCTGTACTTATTAAGATCAATATTAAAATTAAAGACCGGTTGTTTTATTTTAAGCCCGTCCGAGTATAAAACCAGTTGGTTTGGTGGGGTCCGTTCCACCGATATTGTTTTTATATTTTTATGAACATTTAATTAATAGGTATTATGGATTAGTTTGCAAATTAAATGACTAAAAACAAAGGAATTAAAATTAATTGCAATTAAAATCTTCACCTTACAGACTTAACATACACTACACATAGTTGGTCTTTTTCACGTTCTTAAGGAAACTCGGTTTCCTTAAGTTAGACATGTTCCCACGCTTTTCTCTTTTTAATTTAAGGATGCCGTTGGAGCTAATCCGAACCCTGCGCACCAGAAATGCACACCTCGTAGCTACATAGGATCGGTCTACTCCGCAGTCCCAACAGCATTACTCCGCAGTCCCAACCCAGACTCGCGGGGCGTCTCTGGGTAGAACTTGCCCATAGACTACTCTAATAAAACGACGTACAATATGACTTAAAAATACGTACATGAAATTATTAAAGGAAAGTCAGGGAAAAGTGAATGTATAGAAAATTCGCTTATATAGAAATAAATCAATAGTTTTTTATCTACGTCAAGGAAGTCGCCTAGATATATTTTAGCTGCTAAGCAGTTTGTAGCACGTAAAGCCCACATTGTATATCACTAATCGGCTTAACTAAGATTATATTATTGAAACACATGTGCAAATAAATCAGTGTTCATCTGAGAGTCAAGTAGATTAGTCACCAATTGTAGCAACGACAATTGATGATCTTCTTAGACCAGCACTCAAGTGTTCACCAGACAATCGAGTAGATTATAACCAGCAAAAGTTGGTGCTCTTAGACTAGTAGTAGTAAGCGGTTCCTCGCGTGAGATCAATACTAAACTGAGAGAAACAACGACGTTCAAGATCCACGGCGCATAGGAAAATCGACATAAATAGTTGAACAGGAAAAAAATAATAGTACAAACATAATGGCGAAAGTTGGAAAAATAAAACTATTAGGACTGTATTTGAAGTTGTATTTTAAAAATATACTACATTGCTAAAATTAAAATTTCAATGGGGTTTTCTAACGATTTTCAACATTCTTTAAGTCTTTTCCAACACTAAATTCTTTAAAAATTTAATAATAACAGTTTATTATACTTGTTATTAAAAAACATGTATTTGCATGGCCCGGAGTGCCACTCCTCCCCCTTCTGCCTGCTCTTCGAGATTGTAGATAAGAGGTTTGTTCTCCCCGAGGTGCGCCATCTTTGCGCCATGCGCCCTTGTGTAGTTTCGCGTGATAGTACAGAATAAATAATAGTACTAGCGTACAGAAGTTCACTCCTTTCACATTCAATGTGAGTGACAGAGGCCTGGTGATAGTATATTCGCCACACTCAAGCTGTTATGCAGTTTTTCTTCTTTGGTTAATAAATAAATAAAAAATGGGAATGTATGAAACAGTACAAAAGCGATTGTACATTGGTAGGTACAATCGCTTTTACTTAAAATATTACATTACACATTTTAGGGAAAAGTTTATCCATACGTATAAAGAAAAAATAAATAAATTCTGTATGTAAGATTTATAAAAGCTGAATTTATCTTTCTCATGTTGAAGTCTTCAATTGAAAGCATTTATTTGCCTGTACATGGGTGTATAACCAGATCTTACAATGTACTACCACATTTGGTGTGCAAAATATAAATCATAAGGTTAATAATTAAAAAAATGTAAGTAAGTCAATCATAATTAAAATACACAGATATTTTTTTTGTTTTTGCTCTACCTATAGATACCTTTCTCCATATCTTCAACCTTAGAAGAAGGCGTCAGGGCTGCTGCAGATCACAGGCCAGTCGCGCCAACCGCGACAGGAGCGCGCCATTGGCGCTGACCGCGGTCGCCACGTCCTCGTGTGCCACGAGCAATGCGCGCACGCCCACGCCACTCGGCCCCACGCCCACGCCCACTCCCGCGCGACTCTCCCCGGCGCCGCTCACGCACTCCGCCTGGCGAGCGCTCCTCTGCAACATAGGCCAAATCGTTCATTTAAACGAACTCAGTCTTTCTTGCAATTTTTAATTTACATTATTTCAAAAGCACGCTTTGAAACCGACGCGATCACTCTTCTCCCATTTATCGGGCACGTACTCGTATATACCATTTATAAATACTATTAAATAAGTTAAAATTCTACCAAACGGAAACCAACACCACCATAGATTGCCAAACCGTTACCGTCCTTCGAGTCGGATATTTTCCTCTCGAAATGGTATCTTTTAATCCTAGAGCGACATTTTCAGTTATCAATGAAATTTGAGAACCCTGGTCTATTTATTAAAGCTCTCATGGTATGTTGCGTGCCATCTTATGCTTACCTTAGGTAATCATTGCTGTGGACAATATTTCGGTTTCGTACCATGATACGTGTTTATAAGGCGTACAAGGATCTAGTTCTGTTAAGGGTAGGTAGGGTCCTAAATGATGTTTTTATGACGTGGTTTGTTCTGGTTCTAATAAACTCTGGTGTAATAAAGTATTGTGACATTCGAGGCACTTGCGACATCGTTTATTGTAATTACAGGTTTATTAAAATGGCTATTTAGACAATTTTTGCAATAATGGTATTCGTTTATTAAATTAAATTTGGTCAATTTATGAAATTTAATGCACTACCTACCATAAGCAGTGTTCTGCATTGCACAATATATTAGGTCGAGGAAAAAGTTGTATAGAAGTTGAGAGAAAGCGGCCCCGGAATTCTTCAACAGAAATAGTGTGGTCTTTCATCAAGACAATGCTAGACCACACTCATGTTTAGGCACTCAGCAAAAATTAAGAGTTTGGCTGGGAGGTGTTAATCCATCCGCCATATAGCCCTGATCTTGCGTATTCAGTTTGACAATTCAGATTTCCACCAGTCTCGATCTCTTCAGAATTCTTTAGACAGTGATAGGTTAACATCAAGAGAGGACTGCAAAAACTATTTGTCGCGTTTGTTTTGATCAGAAGACCCAAAATTTCTACACAACTGGATCATGTCACTACCTACAAGATGGCAAAAAGTCATTGAACAAAATGTCAAATATTATATATAGTATAACCTAGGAAACAAAAATAGGTGTAGTCATCAAGTTTTTAAAATAGTCAGTCATTTTAGCCTTAGTATATTTTTTTTACCTAACCGAAGTTCAAAGTTTGAAGCTTCTATCTCAGATTTTTTTGTCATTTTTGAGTAATTCGTAATAGTAGTGGCAGGCGGCTGTGTTCTGTGTTTCGCAGTCATTTGGCCATCTGTCTGGCTGCAGTAACCACCCCCTTAAGCTGTGTCCACTGCGCCAAAGTTATGAACGATTTCCCACTCCCGCAGAAGTTAACCAACTCTAAAGGGAAGTTTTTCCCAACTCCGGCAAACACGTTCGAATTTTGCTCGACAAAACATTTAGGTCACGCCCCTATTTTAATATTTTGTTAAAAAACTGGCGCAGCGGACGCGGCTTTACAGAATACCACCGTGAAATAACAGCACATGTGCTGTTTCGGTGAGTAAGAGAAGCCAGAGCGCATTTTCCATATCACCTCCAATACCTTATCCATAATCCTACTATGGTCGGCAGCGCATCATCTTTGTGGTGTCACTTGTGTTATAGGCGACGTTTAACAGAAAACAGTATGGAAATATTCCTTGTGTGAAAATTGCATTTAAATAAGTGACAAAATATGGCAATTTTCAATACGCGTTTTTTTTATCTACAAAAGTAAACTTTATCGCCACTACAGTCCCCAAAGAGGTTACAAAAGGGTAGCCAGTTAATCAATCAAAGTAGCTCTACGTAAAAGTGGCGGACGGTTTACCTGCGCGTGCGCGGCGCGCGTCCGTTGCTCGGCGTCCTGAAGACGCGCGGCGAGCGCCAGCAGCTTGAGCTCGCAGCCGGACAGGTCCTTGTCCAGGATCTGCGTCTGCAGGTAGAGCGTCTGCGCGGCCTTGTACCAATCCGCCGCAGCGTCGGCGCGCGCGCGTGCCATGGGCGCGACGCGCAGTAGCAGGGCGCGAGCGCGCCGCCCTGTCTCCGCCACGGTGACGCGCTCCAGCACGTGAAACTGCTCCTCGTTGTAGTTGAGCGAGCGCGAGGCGCGGTCGCGCACCAGGTGCTGCCACGAGTCGCGCAGCCGCTCCAGCAGCGTGCGCGCCACGTACTGCAGACGCAGCGCGCTCGGACACGGCGCGGTGCGGTTGGCCGCCTCCCACTCGGCGCGTAGCGCGCCGCCTGCTGCGTGCCGGGCCATCAGTGCGCCGGCGGCCGCGCGCAGCGAACGCGCCTCGTCCGCCAGCAGCGCCGCCGGCGCCGCCCATGCGTCGGCTGCCGCCAGCTCGAGTGCGCGCGCCGCATCGTGCGTGCGCGCCGCGTGAGAGTGCAGGGCGTCGGCGCGCGCCGCCACGACGCGCAGCCGCGCCGCCAACAGCGCGCCCCAGCGTCGTACGCATGCGCCGCACAGCTCGGACGCGGCGCACAACGCCTCCACTCGCCGCTTCACGGCGGCGCCGACGGCGCAGGCGCTCTTGGCCTGCGCAGCGTCGTTCTCCACTGATACCGTGTTGGGGAAAGAGGGGAAGGTGGGCGGCTCGGGTTCCGGCGGCATGCACACGTTGTCGCTGTTCCTGTTGAGCAGCATGAGCGGCTCGTCGGGCGTGGTCTCCGGGTGTGGATCTCCCCAGGGGTCCTCGTCCATCTGGGCAGTGAGCAGCGCCTCCTTGTAGAGCAGTATCTGCGACTCGGCGACCACGCTCGTCTGCTCGCAGATATACGTTTGCAGGTGCTCATATTTCTCCTCGCATCTCAGGTATACCTGAATGGAGATTCAAAATGCATGAAATCCATGTTTTTCGACATTTCCAGTACACTAAGCTCAGTTTTTGTGTTGCTACAGTGGCAATAGCTGCCCTTATTGACCAGTTATATTCAAAGAGGGTCTTTGGTATTGCTCTAGCTAAAGTAGATTGCTATAGTGATACTAGGACAAATATTCATATCACAAACCTTTATGCTGGTAGCTTTGTTCACATAAAATATATGAATGGGTCGAGTCGATGTCACACGTTGAACTTCAGAGAAAAATTTATCAAAGCTCCATATCCTGTGAGGATCCACCTCCAGTAAGCCGGCCAGAAGAGGAGTAACGATCTTTCTAAGACCAACGCTCAACTGACAGTGAGACGGAAGCTCTCTGGTCCACTCTATTGGACCATTCTCCGTTGTTTGTGTACCCTACAAGTATAAAATAAATTTGAAAATAATCTCTTAGACTATTACTACTGAAGTGAGCACATAAGATTTGATTTTTGGTGAATTTTACAAATTGCCTTAACATTCTAATTCAGGAGTCCCCCCAGGTTTGATTCACGGCAAAGCCAACTTTGGGAATGAACTTTTCCAAGTAGGCTCCTATCTGGGTGTGGTAAGTAATGGCAGGGCATGCTGTCTTTCATAGTCATGAATCGGGCAGCCTATCTGGCAGCTGTAACACACCTATACAGAAGACCACCGTGAAATAACAGCATGTGTGCTATTGTGTTTCAGTGAGTGAGTAAGGGATGGGATACCAGACCTTGCCTTATCCCTTTATCCTACTATGGTCGACTCTAAGTGGACCACCAGCCTGTTAATAGGGGATCGGACAAATTTTCAGAAAGTGTTTTAAATTAATTTTCATGGATATTTATTCTCATAAAAAATACTATTTTATTTATTTATAGCCTTTTAGGTACTCAAAATCATGTTTTAATATTGTTTGTTTCAAAATGCCACGATAGTTCATCTGAGAGTGCGTTCATTTGTGCGTTCATTTGTGGTCATATCATAACAAAACAGCTGCATTGGCATAAGACAATGGTTGCCCAAAAATGACGTCACGCACTGCGATTGGTGTTTCGGT
The DNA here is from genome assembly GCA_910589475.2 of Bembecia ichneumoniformis. Taxonomy (NCBI): domain Eukaryota; kingdom Metazoa; phylum Arthropoda; class Insecta; order Lepidoptera; family Sesiidae; genus Bembecia; species Bembecia ichneumoniformis. Next base: position 142,082 of record OU342538.1, on the reverse strand, counting down.
ATAGATTAAAAATATTGTAAATAATAAAATTTTATTCCTTCATTTAAAAATATTTAAATGAATTATATTAAATTATTATTCGATAAATAATCGTAAAAAATTATATATTTTCTTTCTAAGTACATTTTAGATAATCTGATTACTGTCCGATCCCCTATTCTCTCACTTTTTATGTGCCAAATGTCTTTTCATTGAAATTTTTGAAATATAGAAACTGGAGAATAAATGAAAAACCTATATATGACACAGTGATATCACATAATTAACCATTTTCTGATTAAATAAAAAAATTAATATTTGTATAATTATTTAGTGAATAAAATAAATGTTAACCGATTCAATGCAGCGGCCTTTTATATAAACTTACGCTCGTGGCGGCTAACAAATTTTTCATGATGTCGGAGGATCATCAGACATGAACGTATAATAATAAGCGCCGATACCTGGTGTCATATTTAATGTATCATTAAAAAAGTAACTTGCAAAAAAGGTTTAAAACCACTGAAATCTTAAAAAAATCCATAATGAGGTAATAAATTCACAAACGAAGACTATACATGATTTATTGGAAAAATACTAGTAATTTTACTTAGTTTTAACCTTCCAAGAGATAATTTCACGAAGATTCAATGAATCTAAATATGATGCCCCTGGGGCATCATCCGCCATACGGAAAAAATAATTATGATGCCTCTGAGGCATCATCCGCCATGAATCGGTTAACAGTTAACCAACTCTAACCCAGTACCTAATATACATTACTCTTCAATAAAATTCTACCTCAATCTAATAATCTCATTTTATGTTCTTCATATTATTTACATATGTACTCAAATTGGTAAAAACAGTATGGGAATCCCTGCCACCAGGAAGCAGCTAAATTATGGCCCTAATCCAGCCCTAGTCTGTTGCTTCAATCCATTACTAACACAGGTTCTCAAGTACCTGCCACATATAGAAACTCTTTGGTGAATAGCAGGAGTGCACTTGCAGCACCTGTGGCATTACTTCTATTAATAGGTGATGGTAGCTAGCTACCGCCAAATGGGCTGTCCACCTCTCTGACGACATTTACATAAAGTACTTACCGATATAACTCCTGAAGCCTTTTTGGTAGTGATATAAAACATAGTTTCCTTGTTACGTCTGCCACCATAGGGGCGAAAAGGTAGTTGCCCAGTTGCCACATGATAAAGGGTTACCCCTATGGACCACAGATCGACAGTTGCCCCAAAGCTCTTCCCGACAGGTTTGCGCAACACCGCCCTCTCGTACATGTCCGGATGAAGGTACTCCTCCGTTCCATACAAAGAAACAAACTGTTCCTCCTCTTGTAACTCTCTTGCGGCACCGAAGTCCGTTAACTTGTAGGTAGTGGTGCCATCCTCATTTATATACTTCATAATGTTACCCGGCTTCAAGTCCCTATGCACCAAATTATTGTCACGTAAATGTTTCATGCCAGCGGTCAAGTGTTCCAACACCAGTAGAAACTCATTTTCCTGAAGGCCATAAGTGTTTTCAGGGTCATCTAAAATATTAAATAGGCTACCCCCCGTACAAAGTTCCATCACTATCACCTTCCCCCTGCCTTCCTGCTCTTCTTCGATAGCGAGCAGTTTGACAATATTCTCGTGTTTCACTTTCTTCAAGACTTCAAACTCCCGCATCTGCACATCGTGTGGCCTCATGTGACTGAGCTGGTTGAATGTCTTCACGGCCACTGGCTCCCCATTGTTTTTGTTGACACCTTGGTATACGGCGCCAGTGGCTCCCTTTCCCAACACGCTAGTCGTGCACCATACGTAGTTTTCCGAGCCCCGTAGAAATGACATCTTCCTTTCCTTCGTTCACTTCACTATTATCTGTAACATGAAATACTTTAAAAAGAAGAATAAATACACATTCAAATAGTCTCTCTTAATGAGACATTCAAATATAAATTATTGTTATAAGACCAAAGATAACATTTCTTTTAAAAAAAATAGGTACTTCTTTTTGATTACATGTAGGTAGACACCAAAACATCATTATGGTCACTATTTTTTTCAAGATACAATAACGTACTTTTTACTAGTCTACTTACCTGTCATTTATTACAAAAATATCAGTTTAAAGAAACTTTTTAATATGTTATTTATATATAATTATGCACTGTATTGAATTAATGTTTTCAATTTTTCATGGCTTATTTATTTATATTATAATGCATTGTTGTCAGCAATGTCACTGTCATAGTGACGTCTGTCTGACGTCGCGGGAGTGAAGTGGTGCGCTACGTTCAGTAGCTCTAGCATATTTACGATGACCGCACCTATATTACAATACTCTTTGGACCGCACTCGCTAGCGAGAGCGTAAAAAATTTATATGGAAAATCCTACAACGCCTCTAGCGGTCACTCAAAGAACTAAAATCGGTAGTATGAGTTGCACAAGTAAAAAATCTATCGAAACCGCAGTCGCTAGCGAGTAACGTGTTGCACTTTTGCTGTACAAATTCGGTACCACGAGTCACAAACTCGACAGACGCTGTCGAGAGTACGGCGCTCACTGTAGTTGCGGCACTCACCTATGTTTTCAACGTGAGAAAGCTAAATCTATTGCAAATATAGACGATATTCACTTTTAATATTCTCTATATTGTAGTTATTATCATTGAAGTGCTAGAAATTATTTTAAATAGCGTTGGAAATTAAGGAAATAGGCGTCCACATTTCAATGGTGAACATTTTATTTTTTGCCTTTGTGATTATACGAATAATGCAATAACTTTTCAACATAAACTAAGTTTAAACTTACCTCTCTATATATTCTACCATTAAGATGAACTGTGTGGCGCTAGTTCTAAGCATATTAAATATTTTTCCAAAATTTATTCCAAAATTTTAATAATTTTGCAGTCACAATCACAAACAAACGTACTTGTAGATGTTAATTCAACAAACCTCAAACAAACGTACTTGTAGACGTTTAAACCAACAAATTCAAAACTTCTATAATTCCTATGAATGAGTTATTTATTGTATTGGGCGCTCGTTAATTTCCGTCTTTGTCTCGTCGGCTCGGCTCGTAAATCCGCGGTCGTCTTTGTCTTTCGTGTAACGTTAGAAAGAGACGATGAATGGGTGTGAAGTGAGCACGGATGCCATACTCTATCGAGTTGACTGTAGTGAGTGTAGTTAACTACAGGGTGACTCGTGGTAGGTATATTAAATCCGACTATACGAATGGCGTTCGCTCGCTTACTGCATTCGTCGTGTCACTTGAATCAACTATCGAAACTCATACTAGAGCTACAGTTCTACGTGCTTTAGTCATTGTTCCTAGGTTCTACGCAACGCTCTACATGACAAATGTTGCCATAATATAAATACATACAGTACTCCCTTTTACATTCGCAAAGCGATTATGCATTTTAATACAACATTTTCACATTGCTTTTTTAAATAAAATTTGAATTACATTACCTTCATTGGTATTAATATTACTATGTAATTAATACCTGTAAATAAAATAAATAAATAAATAAAGAGAAACGACCAGAAATATAATATAAAGTCCTTATTGCACTTGGGAGGCTTGTCGTGATGGAGACCAAGATGCCATGGACAGTATGAATGAAGCAGTTTTGAATAATTTGTAGGAATACCTACCTATCCGATTCCTATATATGTAGGGTACCTATGTAATGGCACGTCACGATCGATCACCCTAATAAAAAGACCTTGTGGAATATCACCTTATGCTTGTTTACGATTTTATTAGAAATGTAACTCAAGCCGCAAAAAAAAATTCATGACGTTTATGGACCTCATGCAGTGTAAGTAAGAAGTAGCACAAAGGTGGTTCAACCGTTTTCAATCTGGGAATTTTGATGTCAAAAATGCACCTCGCTCTGGTCGCCCTGTTATGGATAAAGTGGACGTCAATTTGAAAAAGTGGAGCAAAATTGGCATATCAGTACCTACATAATTACAACATAGCTGAAGAACTGGAAATGACCAAAAAACAGTTTTGACCCATTTGAAAAAAAGCTGGATACAGAAAAAAGCTCCTGAAAGAAACCTTATGAATCGTGTACCTACCGTATTTGTGATTCTTTATTGAGACGTAAAGCTGGTGATAAAGAGGCCAGTATGATATGAAAAATTAATCACCCAAATTGTCAATTCAGTATAGACCGAGAATATAATCAATTTTTGTGGCCACTGAGTTGCATTCACAATAATTGCAAGCTATTATTAGCATATAGTTGATAGGAATTGGATTTAAATTTTCATTTGATATGGATGACTATGCTATCCTCTTGGGTAACCCTGTTATGATAAAATTAAATAAATATATAAAATAAGTGGGATAAAATCACATTTAATGTGTACACCAATTTTAGTTGATACTTTCTAAAGGGAAATACCATGACTTAAATAACAACAATAAATTTAAGCTTTGACTCCATTTTAAACACTTGTTCACAATTCAGAATAAATTTATTGCTTGTTATATATTTTATAACTTAAAGAGTGAAATAAACATGACAGCGCTAGAAGGGGACAATAAATGCTACTTATTTTTTAACATCTTCACTTGGGTTGGTGACTTCTTCAGATGTAGGATTCGCTCTGAAGCTAGGGAACTGTTCCCACGGTGCACTCAGTTCAAATCTTCTGAACTCCTGAGCTAATTCCAGCGGCTCTACCACAACACGTTTCTGTTCGTCATCATAACGCACCTCAACATAACCACTCAAAGGGAAATCCTTTCTAAACGGATGGCCCTCAAATCCATAATCTGTTAAAATTCTTCTCAAGTCAGGGTGGTTGGCGAAGAATACTCCAAACATATCCCAGATTTCTCTCTCGTACCAATTAGCCGCTCTGAACACTTCCCAGGCGGAATCCACTGGACTCAATTCGTCCGTGTATGTTTTCACCCTGATTCGAGCGTTATAACGCAGAGATAAAAGGTTATAGATGATTTCGAATCTGTTGGGACGTGTGGGAACGTCCATTCCGGCGATGTCAACCAAACTCGCGAACTGCGCACTGTGGTGGTCTTTTAAGAATTGTAAGACGGGGATCACGCCCTCCGGAGGAATGAGCACTTCCAACTCATTGCCGGCCGTTAGTTGTACTTTCTGTACGTATTTAGGTAAACACTCTGCTACGTATTTTCCGAAATCAATCAGCTGATGTTTTTGTAGTGGGTCTAACTTGGCAACAGTGGGTCGAGTTTCAACTTGTGGTGTTTGATCGGTTTTATTCGCTATGCATTGAACTCCAGGAGACTTTATTTTGCTTAGCGCACAACGTGCAATGCCACATCCTGTTTTTATAGTTCGATTTAAAAAGAAAGACATTATTCCTTACGTAATTTGTAAGTCTCTATACTATAGTTATGCAAAACTCAAAATCATAAAATCACAGTCGCACAACTCGCACAGGTAGGTACTCGATTCAATAACAAATACCATAGATAGAATGACATAATGTCATTTCGGTGTCTCAGATTACTAATGTTTTCAGATTAATTAATGGATGGTACTCCAACCCATTGAGCTATTTTGTTAGGTATGGCAAGTCCATATTATTTAGTTAATCATTGGGTTTCCCCTTATAAAACTTGTAAAATATCAACAAAAAACACAATTTGCTATAGACAATCTTGTTTAGATATAAAGTCTTTGGGTAAATCAAACAGTCCCTGAGGATTAGCCAACACAAATTCAAAAAAATCAAATTTTAAAATTTTGCTTCGATCAATCGTTTGTGACGCCTTTAATTTTGTTTGTGACTACGTAGTTAATTAAAAATTTAATTGTTAATTAAGGCTTGCTGATTAGCCAACAAATATTAAAAAATAGTTATAATCGTTTGTGACGCCTTTCATTTCGTTTGTGACTACGAAGTTAATTAGAAATTTAATTTTTAATTAAGGCATACGGATTAGCCACAAAATATTAAAAATTCGTTTAAGATAGGCTTAATTTTTTGGGGCTAATCCGTTGGGGCTGCATAGTTGGCAATAATTGGTTTTATTTAATTTTTTCTTGGAAATTGTTAAATTAAATAAATCATTTAAATAAATTTACACTATTTTTATTTCAACCAAAAATTACATTTTTATATTTCAACAAAACTTCATTATTCCTAGAACGAAAAACTATCAGTCATATTTTAAATAATATTTTATGACAGAAATCTACTTCATGCATGCCAGTACATATTTATAAAATGTTGGGATTGTAACCTTTCAACACTCTTCCCCAAGACCAACATTTTTATTTCTTAATCCTAATCCCTCAACTAACCTATTAAAACAATTTCTTCCTAATGGCTTAGTTAACACATCTGCTAACTGTTCTTGTGTACATACATATTTAACTTTAAGAAAACCTTCCTCAATCTTTTGTTTCACAAAATTATATTTAATATCTATATGTTTTAGCCTTTTCTGATCTGGATTTTTGACTGCTTTTATTGTACTTTGATTGTCTTCTAATATTGTTACATCATTAACATTAATATTTAAGTCTTTAAAAATCTTTACTATCCAACATGATTCTGCTGTAGCCTGACATAATGCAATCAATTCTGCTTCAGTAGTACTTAAAGCAACTGTACTCTGTTTAGTTGATTTCCAGACAACTGTATTATTAAAGACTTTAAACAAAAATCCAGATGTAGACTTCCTATCAGAATCCCTAGCAAAATCTGAATCAGCATATCCTATCAAAGGACTACATAACATATCTCTCTTATATACTAAAGCAAAATCAATACTATATTTAACATATCTCAAAACTCTTTTAAGAGCTTTCCACAACTGCACATTCGGCTTTGACTGAAATCTACTCAAATAATATACAGATGTCGCTAAGTCTGGTCTAGAACCTACAGTGGCATACATCAGACACCCTATTAGAGACCTACATTGCTTTTCGTAAGCATAATCTATAGTGTCACTTTCTAACTTAAAATTCATTTCCATTGGTGTGTAACACCCTTTACAGTTTTCCATATCAAATCTTTTTAAAACAAATTGTAAATATCTCTTTTGCTCTATCATTATATAATCATCCCGTTTACGAATAGAAATACCTAAATATGTTAAATTGTCACATCCCATATCTTTCATTCTGAACTGTTTTGTTAAGTACTCCTTTACCAATTCTATCTCTTGAAGACTATCGCCTATTAATAATAAATCATCAACGAATAATAACAAATATAATTCTCCTTTCATAAACATGCAGTAATCATTTTCAGATCTAGTAAAACCATAATTTCTTATTGTTTCATTAAAACATTCATACCAATATTTTGGTGACTTCTTTAATCCATACAAAGATTTTGTTAACTTTAAGACACATCCAGTTTCAATTGTTAAGCCAATTGGTGGTTTCAAATAAACTTCTTCATCTATTCTCCCATACAGAAAAGCTCCTTTAACATCCATCTGATGTATTTTGTAATCCTTTTGTACGGCAACTGACAATAAAATTCTTAATGTCTGTAGTCTTAATACTGGCGAATATACATCATCTATTTCTTGTTGTTGTTGATAACCTCTCACAACTAATCTAGCTTTATATACTTTTTCCTTTCCTATTTCTTTCTTTGTAAACACCCATTTTGTGTCCAATAGATTTTGATTTTCTGGTTTAGGAACAATGACCCATGTGTTACTCTCTTCTAAAACATCTATTTCCGCCTTCACCGCCTTCTGCCAACCTTCTTTATCCTCTCTGAATTCAATTTCTTCAAAGCATGTCGGTACATCCTCATGACCTGTTAATAATGCATATAACGCTTCATCTTTATCTAAACTCATATCATAGTCCTTATGCCAACTTGGTTTAACACGAACTCTTTTGCCTCTTTCCGTTTCATTACTTTCGGTATATGCTACTTTTTCCTTTTCCACGTTTCTATTTACCTGTTTATCTTCTTGTATATCTTCTTGTATTAATTCTTCTCTTCCCGTTTCTGTACTATCGCTTCTTTCTTCTGGCTCTTTACCATTTCCTTTACCTTCCGTATCTGAAATTGGTAAATACACATTTTCTTGCCGCATACATCTTTCACCGAATACCACATTCCTCGCTTGTATAACCCTTCCTTGTTCTGGATCCCATAATCTATATCCTCCACTACCATATCCAACCATCATCATCTTCTTTCCTTTATCGTCAAGTTTCTTTCTTAATTGGTTAGGTACATGATTATATGCAATACTTCCGAAAACCCTAAAATGTGCAACATTTGGTTTAACTCCTAACCATAATTCACTAGGAGTTTTATCTCTTCCCGCCGATGGACTTCTGTTAGTCACATATGCCGAGTATAATATAGCTTCTCCCCAAAACTCTTTTCCTACATTTGCATCTATTAAAATTGTTCGGGCCTTATCCATCAATGTTCGGTTTAGTCGTTCAGCTACTCCATTCATTTCCGGGTTATAAGGAACAGTATGTTGCATTACAATTCCGTGCTCATTGCAAAATTGTTGGAACTCTCTAGATATATATTCCCTACCATTATCAGACCTTAACTTGGCTAAATTTAAATTAAAATGTTTAGTAGCATAGTAATAATACTGTTTGAACTTTTCAAAAACTTCAGACTTGTGTTTAATTAGATATATTATCACGAAATGTGTAAAATCATCAATAAAAGTGACGAAATAACTGTGTCCATCCCAAGTATCTGGATCAATTGGTCCACATACATCGCTATGAACTAACTCTAAAGGCCTATTCGCTCTATGACCCAACTTTTTAAAAGGTAGCCTTGTCATTTTTCCTAAAAGACATGGTTCGCATAATATTTCGTGAGGTTTGTTACCTTTTAGCTCATTTAATCCAAGTACCATTTCCTTTTGAGTCAAAATGTTGATATTATTACTGCCTAAGTGACCAAAACGCCTATGCCACAATTGAAACAGTTCCTTTTGGCTATCAGATTTTAAATAATTACACCTAGGTATTGTAACTTCAAAATTGATTACATATAAAGAACCTCTGACATAACCGATCATTATTAATTTTCTATTATCGAAAACTTTTACCATACCTTGAGAAAATACAATTTCTAGTCCCTTTTTCTCCATTTTTGATACTGATAGTAAATTTTTCCTTAAATCTGGCACGAAATAGACATCTTTAATTGTACAATTAATAATTCTATTTCCAACATAGCATTTAGTCATAACATTGCCGAAACCTACAGCCTCCATTTGTACATCGTTTTTAGCAGCTGCTATTTTCCTAGGTTCTTTTAATTCTACATAGTCTATAAAACAGTCTTTATTATTAATTAAATGGTCAGAACATCCTGAATCGATATACCACTCTAAATTGTAACACTGAGAACGTAAATCAAAACTATTACACTGAAACGACACATCTTCTTTCTCAGTAAAACACGAACGGTGCTCTTCTTGCATTGGGGGCACATACTTCCCACTTCTTCTGAAACCTTGTCCTCTTCTATAGTTGTAATTGTTGTTTCTTCTATTACTGTTATAATTTCGATTACCTTTAAAATTATTATAATTGTTACCTTTTATATAATTATTATGATTTCGTTCTTTTCCGTTATCATTATTAATCTGTTCACCTTCTCGTCTCTTAAATCTTTGATAACATTGACTCCTTACATGGCCTGGCTTGCCGCAGTTATAACAAGCAAAGGCAGTACTGCATCCAGGTACACTTTTGTTTGTTTGAAAGTTCTTTCTCTTTTCCTCTTCTCCCAATAATCTATTTTTGACAAAGTTTACATCAATCTTTTCCATTGTCTCAATCGCAGTAACTACATTTTCATATGACGCTGGCATAGATAGTAATATATAATTCACCATTTCTTCTTCTGACAGTGGTGAGTTAGCTTCTCGTAACTCTGTAAACATGTTTTCTAATGATATCAGATGGGAATTCAATGATTCCTTATCATTATATTTTGTATCGGACAGTTTTCTTCTTAAAAATAATTTGTTTTTTACTCCCTTTTTAACATAAGTTTTTTCTAAGATATCGTACATTGAATACGCCGATTTCTTATCTTTCAATATATCCAAGTGGCTATCAGCGACGCTACTTATAATTATAGATTGCGCTTTTGCGTCTTTACTTTCATTTTCTGGGTTATTGCTAAACTCTTCGTTTTCAATGGCTTTAATGACACCATTTTCTCTTAATAAGCTTTTCACACGAAAGCTCCATGTACTAAAATTAACTCCTGCGAACGGCGTTACGTTATAAACCTTCTCTCGAGTCCACATTTTGCCCAATATTTATTAATTATAATTATTACATAATATAATGAAAGCCATTTCAAACCTTTTAACTAAATGTCAAATTATGTTCGCCAATTCATTTAATTCATCTTGTTATCTTTTTATAATCACACAACTATGATATTATTCATCTGTTAAACCACTCTCTGCTACCACTGTTAAATTAAATAAATCATTTAAATAAATTTACACTATTTTTATTTCAACCAAAAATTACATTTTTATATTTCAACAAAACTTCATTATTCCTAGAACGAAAAACTATCAGTCATATTTTAAATAATATTTTATGACAGAAATCTACTTCATGCATGCCAGTACATATTTATAAAATGTTGGGATTGTAACCTTTCAACAGAAATTATTAATTCGGAATTCACAAACAATTTCCGATCGATTGGCTACCCGGAAGCCTATCTTATAACTAATTTTTAAAATTTGTGGGCTATTCAGTATGTCGTAATTAACAATTAAATTTTTAATTAACTACGTAGTCACAAACAAAATTAAAGATTAAAGGCGACTGTGATTATAGAATGTGGCCCTAGACATTAGAACCATGCCCTAGACATATTCTCTTTGTATGTCTATGCATTTATTTAATAGTCTGTGGTCTATGCCATGGGGTGACCAACCAACCGCAAAGTACTTTATAATAATTTAATGTAATATATACATACATACATATATATATATATAATTATATATATGGAATCTTAACGACTTTGCTTTGCCAACACAGAAGAAGAAAAATGTGTGGTATTTGTATTATTATAAATTTATAAAAAAATCCACACTGACTGAGTAAACAAATAATTATAGTGTTTACGTTCTCTAGCTGATGACTCGTTCTTAATGATTTAGTGAATTTGTGCATTTAACACCGACCCGGCGAAGATATTGTAAAGGGAGGACAATTTATTTAATTCTGAGGTGCAGTGTTTTTATAATTGGCACACTACACACTGAAATCGAACTAAATATTATTATTTTTTGTACTGAACTGACTTGCACACATCCATGCATGGATTGAGTGAGTGTGTAATCGCTACGTTTCACTACGGTTACACATTGGTTTTACCATGAAGACTTTTTACCTCTTTTGATGTGCCAGCACAGCACAGCATTAGCAGGACATACTGCGTTTTCGCAGTCATTTGGGCAGCCCGTCTGGCGACAGTAACCACCCCCTTACAGAAGACCACCGTGAAATAACAGCACGTGTGCTGTTGTGTTTCAGTGAGTGAGTAAGGGATGCCAGAGCCCATTTCCCTATCCACTCCTAATCCCTTATCCTTAATCCTACTGTAGTCGGCAGCGCACTTGCAGCAGCTTTGGCGTTGCTTGTGTTATAGACGACGGTAGCCACCTACCACCAAGTGGACTGTCAGCCTGTCTGCCGACCTTACCATAAAAAGTTTCACACTCTGTTATTGTTGTCCAAAACCAGGTTGTAATAGGAATATACAAATTGAGTGAAATTGGGTTGATTTAGTGGTGACCTTCCTAATACTTAAGAACAGCCCATGAGTTGAGAATTAACGCAATAACTTCACTAATAATAAACAAATTATTGTTACTAAGAAAAAGGCGTATCTATATGATCTGCCACCATCATTTCCTTCTCATACGTAAAGGGGGTAAAGGGATATCTTTATTTTTAGTAGCCTTCGAGCGAGCATCCACTGATGGTGAAAGTGAAAAAGTAGGGCTACGCATGAATAACGACAGAGGTGGCTAGTTCAAAGTAAAATCAAACTTATAGATGCTATCCAATATGCCCTAACAGAGAACTGGTCATGTCGCAAGAGATGGATGGATAACCAAACTTAAACTGCAGGATGGTCTTAGCAAAGAACAAAGATAAATGGAATAAGATGGAGGAGGCTTTCCTCTTGTTCTTGTTTCTTTGTTTGTACATTTATTGTGATATAGATTAGCATAAACATTTTCATTATTGAGCCCCACCGCTCCGGTCCTCCGCCCACTGCATCCATCCAAGACTTGTCTACCCATCGCTACACAACAGACATATTATGTCCCACCTTTCCAACATCAGCTCACTGATACTTTGGGCTGTGTTGACCGTCTTTGTTCTCAATGGATTTTATTTCAGATCTTGAAGTCACCGCTAGCCTTCATCTCGAGATAAGCAAGGTGGTCGGCCCATGGGGCATTTCAACCACTCCCCATTAGTTGACTAATTCTTTTGTTACTTTCTGTACATCTTTTTATTTCAGCCCTTTATTGTTATTTTCCTCTTCTCTTCTGTTTGCCCAAAGGCAAATGTCTCCTCTAATCTTTACCACTCTTCTCTGTCCTTTAGGGCCTCTTTAGGGTACCAGTATAACATTCTCTTACCCCACTTTTAGCTCCTCTAGCTGTAAGGCTCGACCATATCCACTTGTCTTAGTTGTAAAGTTTTGAGTTGAGATTGTTTAGTTAAATTGTTTTTATGTAGGCGATTATTCACTTATTGTTTAAGAGGACTGTCTCTTCTGTCCTATTCGTCATAGTGTACTGTAAGTTAAATGCTCCATCAAGTTCACATTGTTCAATACTTTTTGTTTCGTCAAAAATAGAAGTTGAAAGAAACATTTTTCAAGATATTCCATTAGTAAAGGTGTTACATAAATTTATAATAGGTGAATTCTGACTCTCTATACTCTGTATTTTATCAGCTAGGTGAAATTACTTTTGAGATAAAATAAGATCTTAATCTTTAAGATATTTAAGTAGTAAGTATTAAAGTACTATCTGTATTTTCGTTTAATATTTATATTTGTTTTGTGTATGGAACTCTTTCTCTTAGTATTAATTTATATATTAAAAAGAAAATGTATAACAACTGTTTGTTTCCTAAATAAAGAGAAAAAAAAATGAAATGATTGCATAAATTAATAAAATAATGGTAATATTATTTTGAATAATATTCATGAATAAAATTCTTGAAATAAAATAACTGCTTGTAAATATTTTCGGGTAGACTTGATCCTATAACACTGTTGTTGCAGGTGAATGCTATGTGACAATGGACAAGGAATTAAGTGAATTGAAGAAAGAGCTGAGGTCACTGGTGGTCTCGTCGCCTTCCCAGGTGGACGTGCGTTCCCTGCTACGTGATTATCGGGAGATAGTGGGCGGAAGATTGCCCATAGCCAAGTATGGATATCGCGACCCCGTCAAGTTTTTAGTGGAATGCTGCAGTGACTCTTTCCAAGTAAGTCAATACTTGACTTTTGCGATTGTACTTTCGTCCACTACGGAATGCTTCATTATGTCCTCTCAGTTCCAGGGACCTTCGGATAATCCTATATTGAACCTTATTGTAACAGATAATCTCAAGCATATTGACAGACTTGTAAGAAGTCAACGAATATCAGGTGCAGCTAAAGCGTAAGTATAATGACTTCATTGGTTTTGCAATGTTTTCCAGTAAATGTTAACAGTTTTAATTATTTACAGGAAAGGAAAAAGACAAAGCGTGCAGAGGACGCCCTGCAGCCCCGCTGTGTTCGCTTCCAAACCTTCTGAAAAAGATTTAATTTATACATCATTCAATAAAAATAACAAACAGGTTCCTAACATAGCCGAGACAGTTACTCACCCGCCTCGGAACCCTGTCGACGTTAAGGACAACTACAAAGACAAAAGTAACAATAGAACAAAAGCAGAGAGAATAGTGAAAGACAGCAAAAGCAAACAGAGCGAATCAACTAGTGCGACGAGGGTGGACACACCGAACGACAACCATTTGGATGGATGTACTTCCTCCAGCAGCAGCAGCTCATCCAGGCAGCGAGCTCTCTTTCAAGTCAAAGCTAATCTTAAGGAACTAGTGTTCGCCTATCCGGAAGGGGTATGGTGTACTGCTCTTCTCACTCTGTACCGGTGAGTGTCCTCTTGCTCTTTGTCCACTCCGAGATTTCAGGACTGAATTTTATAACCAATCTCATATTAACAGGGAGCGTTTTGGAAACGAGTTGAAGTTCGACAAGTACGGGTACACTAGTCTCATTAGCCTGGTGTTGGAGCTGGGCGACGAAATAGCAGTGACAAGACCGAAGCCGAGCGATTGGCTACTGCAGCCAGCCTCGGCTTCGGGCTGCCAGCCTAAGCTACCTCCGCCTCCCCATCTCCCCTGCGTACCGTGGGCGAGCAGACGCCTCGCGGCTCACCATTCGGACGAAGACGCATTGCCGGGCGTCGCAATCGTAAGTCTATCGTTACTTCAGAACAGAAATCATCATAAAGTAGACAATTTTAACTGTAACCTTGATCGATCGATAGGAACCTGGGGTGTTTCCGGAGGACTGCATGGAGTTCTTGGCGCACATCCCCCCCGTAGGTGTGGAGGACATTACGGAGGGCGCGCTGCTGGAGGTGATGGTGGCAGAGTTGTACTCGCCGTCGCGCTTCTGGATCCAGCGGTTGGGGGAGCGCTACAACCTGGCGCTGGAGGAGCTCATGGACGAGATGGACGTGTACTACCGCTGGGAAGGCTCCGAGCGAAGACTGAGCGTGGGCGCCGTGCGCGTGGGGTACTACGTGGCGTGCAAGTTCGAGGACAGCTGGCACCGCGCCCTCATCGTGCGCGTCATGGACTCGAACACGGTGAAGGTGCGCCACGTTGACTACGGCACGGTGTGCGCGGTGAAGACGAGCGGCCTGCGTCCTCTGCTGCGGCGCTTCGCGGCCTTGCCGGCGCAGGCTATTCGCGCGACCCTGGCTGGAGTGCGGCCGGCGGCCGGGGGTCGACGTTGGCCGCACGCGGCCGGCTCGTACCTACTGGGCCTAGTGAGCGACCGGCAGCTGGTGGCGCGCGTGCACGCCGTCGACCTCGATAGCTCCACCCTCGAGGTGCAGCTGATAGACACGTCGAGCGACGACGACGTATACCTGGCCGAGCGGCTGCTCCGCGCCGGCCACGCCGACCACCAACCGCGCTCTTCGCTACAGGTGAGTCTCTCGCTGCAGGCGAACAAAAGCGAAGGCGGCCTCCGCGTCGGAGCTGGCGAGTCGGGCTCCGCGCTATTTACCGACGCGGGAGGCTCCCGATGGCAGGCCGACGCCGAGACAGAGGAGGACGCGCACAGCGACGTGTCGGCCTCCGCGTCGGAGTTGGTGGGTCGGGCTCCACGCTGCTTACCCACATGGGAGGCTCCCGACAGCGGGCTGGCGGCCAGACTGGCTACGCTCGGGCTTCACCGCTGAAAAACGGACCGAGTCACTCTCCCTTGTAGCGTATGAGATACGAGTAGGTGCACAATTCCTCAGTAATGATTATTTTGATAATAGTGGTCATGGTCTTCTAATCCATAAACATTAACATGCTATAGAAGGCAGTCTCTTATGGCAGAAAGTGGGCTCAGCCCAATTGTGTAGTGAATCATAGGAATAATCCATAAATTTGTAATTTTTATAAATAAAACAAGATTACGTGTCCATAATTGAAGTAGTGATTGAATATTTGGTCTTACTCATCCATGGGTAAGTTTTCGTTTCTTCTAATGAAAATATTCAGTAGTATATCTATCAAATAATTTAGTCTTCTTGAGGAATTGGTCACAAATGCTTATGAGCGAGACACTCGAGAGCCATCTTGAAACATACTAGGTCGGAGAAAAAAATCTTTTCACATATAGTATGTATAAACTCGTAATAAAATATCTTTGGCTAGACTCTTTGTATCCGGCTGAGTTACCAGAATAGACTGTTCAAACATAACAACAAACTGGCAGCTCAACTTCACGGCTCAGGGAGCATCAAATTTACTCTTTTGAGACGACAAGAGTATTCAGGGACGAGTCTCTTGACTAAAAACAAAGATTCAGCACAGAACGTATTGGCCTATTGTCACATGGATACAGATCGCCAAGTAGCAGTATATAAAAGGAAAAAAAAAACTAAACAAAAAATGGTGACCGAATTTTTTGTTTAGTTTCAAACAATGCCATTTTCGATGGCATTGTCGTCATCGAAAATGCTGACGGCTGACGGTCCACTTGATGGTAGGTGGCTACCGTCGCCTATAACACAAGCAACGCCAAAACTGCTGCAAGTACGCTGCCGACTACAGTAGGATTAAGGATAAGGGATTAGGAGGGGATAGGGAAATAGGCTCTGGCATCCCTTGCTCGCTCACAGAAACACAACAGTTCACGGTGGTCTTCTGTAAGGGGCTGGTTCCTGCCGTCAGACGGGCTGCCCAAATGACTGAGAAACGCAGTGTGTCCTGCCACAAGTTCTTCGGAAAGGTACCACAAATGGCCTAAGAACTTATTGAGGGTTTTTTTGGAAATAGCTGCGTTTATATTCTCGAAGTTTTTAAGCTCGTTTAAAAGCCATAGGTCATTTCTTGGTGCGGAACTTGCAGCAGGAGCTTGAAACCAGCGTCTGACATAAACTACGATAACAAAAATACAAATTTCAGTAATAGCTTTGAGTTCTTGTTTTGTCAATCTGAATTGCACTTTAAACAGATGGTGATTTTAGTCAAAGCGTCTGCGTGAGCTGTATCAAAGAGGTCTTTCAAGTTCTTTTGCTATTCCTTTTCTTTGAGCGTTTCGCTTTGTTTTCTTTATTTATTTTTTCAAATTCTGCCACTCCCTTAAACTTCTTTTCTATCTTCTTTATGACATCTTTTTTCAATTCACTTGGGATTCCCGCCCGTTCCCACAGTGCCATGGCGTCACGAGCACAAGAATCCGCCGAACTATGATCGGTTTTCTTCAAATCAATTTTATACTGAAAAAATAGACTGAGCAGTTCTTTTGTCGTCGGTGACTTGCTTTGAATCAAATGTTCTGATGTTTGTCACTATGGCGCCACAAGTTACAATACGCGGCAAGATAAAAGCGTACGTGTATAGAGAGACGACGCGACATGAGCTACAGGTTGCAGGGTGGAGGGGGTAAGGGGTCTAAAGAATCACCCGACGTGTCCCTTGTGTATTCAGTTTGAATGGTATATTTAAATATTATGAGTTTAAAAAAACTACACACTAGTTTACAAATTAAATTAAAAGTCATGTCCTTTCAATGAATTCCATGTCCTCGTATTTAGTAGTAATAACTAAACGCAAACATGTATTTATTTTATTCCTATTACGTCTATAAATTAAGTTTTTATTACATCTTATTTTCAAATTACCCATAAGTTGGTTTCGATTTTATTTTAAAATTTTGATGCTGTGCAGTGTTCAGTTAAATAAATGGTTGTTTTTAAAATGTCAAAACGGTCGTGTAAAGTACATCCTGATCGTTTTTGTTATGTTTGTGGTGAATTTATAATATCTAAAAAAGGATATCCCATAACGGAATCACTTAAAGATGCGTATTTTGGTTATTTCAAAATTTCGGTCTGCCACCAGGATAAAACATGGGCTCCTCACGTTTTTTGTGAAAGATGCAGAAAAACTCTAAGCTCTTGGGCTACAGGAGGAAAAAGGTTTTTTAATTTCAATGTTCCAATGTTATGGAGGGAACCACCTAACCACGAAAATGACTGTTACCTTTGTACTGTACTTAGCAAAATTATCAAGGATACTGGGACCAGGCCATGTAGGCGATTATTGCTGCTCTATTATAAGAGACACAGACACGAACAAATACAAGAAAAAAGCGAAGGCAATTCATTTTTAATTTTTTGTTTGATATTTTTGTAAGCATTATTTTTTGTTAAAAATTATTAAAAATAGTAAATATTTTTGAAACATAACGCGTAAATTTTTTTTAATAATTTTTCTGAAACTCAGTGCACCTCAATTGTTAAAAAAAAAAAGTTTCATTTAAAGGACAATAACTTTGTAAACTAGTGTTATCATTCTATTTATTTTTTTTCTTTGACTTGCGGTAGCGACCCCCTTAAACTTAATCTAAAAATAAAAAAATCACAGGTTCGTTTTTTTAGGTGACGCGGTTATTTTTCCAAAGTCGAAAAATAAGAAGGACCCTAGTGTCTGGCATTTAAGCTGACGTGAGCGAGATAGTTCTTAGCTATAATTTATGAAGGTCTGTTCAAGCGTTTGAAGATCCACTAACTTCTACAGGTTCTCCCCAACAGCTTTCAGCGCATGTAGCGTATTGGGTTATGTTGGGGTTATTTTATAATTATATTATAGATGAATGCTAATCTTAAGTTCCACGCATTTTTTAACTTTTAGCTGACTCGAGGACGCTGTTCTAGATACGTCTTATTCATCATATTTTGTTACTTATTGATAACGTAGGGACTTCGCTATAATTTACTCGCACACTTGTAAAATCACGCACACGAAGACATGTCTGCTTTGGTGACGCGGGAAATAGGAGCCTGTCCGTCTATTACGGTAATATATTAAGGTCTATGATCTAGTCTGATCTTACATTAGACAGAGCAATGTCGTAACCCGGTGGACCCTGTGGTGCGGCCCTAGAACGAGGTGGCAGGTAGCACTCGGGTCCACCTGACGCGTCACTTGTGATGTTGCAGAGCGACGAGTGCCACCTGCTGCCGACGTTCGACGCCCTCGAGGGGGGCCAGACGCTGTCCTTCTTCGAAATACACCAGTGCCTGCGGGACGGCATCGATATTGAGTTCCTGGACGACTATCGCTGTCACGTGGCTCCACTCGTCCCTTCTCCTTCTCCGTCCGTCGCATCGGCTCCGTCTCCTGCCGAGGCTCCCCTCTCGAGTATAGTGCCGCTACAGCTCCCTCTCCCCCTCTCGTCGCCGCCTCCTTCCTTGCCCGCGCCGACGCCTCTATCCTCGCCTCCCTCCTTGTCCGCGCCGACGCCTTTATCCTCGCCTCCTTCCTTGCCCGCGCCGACGTCTCCCAATCCGCCCGTGCACGGCTTGGCTCCGGAAGTGTACAAGCGATTCATTGCACTCACCATGGTGGACTCCACTCTCGCTAATCAGTACATGTTGGACGAAATAGTGCGCGCGCAGATGCACAATGCCGACCTGCCCGCCGATCGCAGACCCGGGTGGGCCGCGGGTCCCACCCCCAGTCCAGCTTGGAGTTCGGATCCCGCTTGGAGCTCGGGTCCCGCCCCCGGTCCCGCTTGGAGCTCGGGTCCCGCCCCCGGTCCCGCTTGGAGCTCGGGTCCCGCCCCCGGTCCCGTTTGGAGCTCGAGTTCCGACCTCGATCCCGCTTGGAGCTCGAGTTCCGACCTCTATCCCGCGTGGAGCCCGCGTTCCGACCCCGCGTGGAACACGAACCACGCCCCTCGCCCCCAGTGGGGCCCGACTCCTGTCCGAATGCCGCCGGGTTTTGTCTTCAAACCAAATTTCACCCCTGGCTCCTCCTAGTGGGTCTAACCTAAACCCATATTTAGTTTTAAGGAAATGTCGGTTGCCTTTTGACTGAATCTAAACCTCTGTTAGCATTTAAGCGTAGGTACATAAGATTAGCATTTATATTACTTTTGTTAAGTTTAACGGCTTGTAATTGACGATTGTTGAGCTCCATGTAAACTTCGATAAGCGGATCTGTGATTAAATAAAAAAAGTGGAATGATAAAGAGGCGTTTTATTGGTCTAGAGGTGGTCTGGGCAGGCGCCGCAGCCGGTGGCGCGACGGGCCGGCGGGCAATCCCTCGTATTTTGGTTTCTTCATGCGGAATATGCTCGTCTGGTTCTCTTTGCTCTGAAAGCCAGTGAATCGTATAAGCTCCAATTAGTATGAAATGTAAACCATCTAATTTTAGTTTTAATTTTGAATTGCGTCATTGCATCAATTTCTCCAGTCGCAGAACATTATTAAAGCATTATTTAAAAATTAATTTGAGTATAATAAATGGGGAAGACGGTCGAGTACCTACCGTCTTCCTCTCGAGATGTAGGTTGAAGACTAAAAGCGCCAGCGGATGCTTTCTATGTTGCATTTTAGTAGCAAGTGGAGAAGAGACAGAGGGGGACTGTTTTTATAATACATATTAAGAAGAGATGTCAACATTTTAAACAAATAATTTTCATAAATATATCTGTCTGATAAAATCCAGCAAAAGTATATGGAAACATTTAACTGAATCCACACAAGATACCTCATCCAAGTGGGCGCCTGTGAAGGTGTAGGAGCAAGGCGGAAAACCTCTCTTGAGTGCCAGGTAGGGCGAATTCGATTGCGGCGGCCTCTCCCTGGTCTCTTCTACCTCCCGATGGTGCTCCTCTGCTTCGGGGCGCTGCCCCTCTGCTTTTTCCGACTTCTCTCGCTCCCGGTAGCATCTGCAACGAGAGTTCAGCTACACTTGTCTGGGGCTGATTCTGGACCTCCAGGGGGGTGACCTCTAAGGCATACTGACTGAATGATGAGCTGCTGCGCCTTGGCGGTGCGCCGCTCTACGTGCAGCAGGTTCTCGGTGGCCTGCAGCTCGTCCCGCAGAGCTTTCCGTCTCTTCTCCGAATCGTAGAGAGCGCGCTTGAGCGCGGCCGCCACTGTAGCTTGCGTGCGCGCATCTTGCTGGCCGTCCAGTATGGCCTGCGCTTCTTCCTGGGTGCCGCTCAGCACTTTCTGCACACTGCAACATGTCACATTGCATATGACCCCTTGATCAACTGTAGCATATTAATACGAATGTGATCTATGAACATTAGGCTGATGATAGTCCACTTAATATTAACCCCATAAAATTAAATGCGGCCGACCTTTGTGGGATAGGAAGGGATACGGAAATTGTCTCTAATATCCCTCACTCGCTCACTGAAACACCACAGCATGCATGCTGTATTTCACGGTGATCTTCTGTGAAAGACTGTCCAACTGAAGGATGCAGTATACCCTGTCCGTACTAAACTTACTTGTCAAGAGTCATACTTGGTCAAGAGTGTGATTTCCTTCTTGAGTGCCTCGTTTTGCTCCTGGCACTCGGTCAGGAGGCCTTCCTTGCTCTTTAAATACTGCAACTGGTCTTTAAGGGCTGCAATGGAGCACTCGTGCTTGATGGCTTTCTTTTCATAGTTCTGCAATAATTTCCTGAAAGTAATAGCGATCCCAGTCAAATAAGAGGTCCAATTGATGGGAGGTGGGTATTGTACAGCCAGCAGCACAACATTGAGAGGAGTGTTGCGGCTGTGATGAAAGTGAGGTATAATTGAATAACGCACTGATTATTTTCTAACTGTTCAGCCATTTTCTCTATGAGCTCATCTTTTTGTTTGCAATTTTTCAGTGCCTCCCTGATCTGCAATTGTGCGTCGTCCAGTTTTGACTGAAGAGTGGCCGAATCTAGTTTGATGTTGTTGTCATGACTCATGTTCGGGAACACCCGGAACATGCACTTGGGGGTCACCGTCTGCCTGCATTCTGGGCATGTTTTTGATCTGAAATGTATATTATACATTTATTTATACTTTGGGTCAATTTATGGTACAATATGGAAAAGATAGTCCCACCTCTCTAACCACTGTGTTAAACAGACGTGATGAAAAATGTGTCCACATTTTGTTACAAACAACGTTTCCGTTGGAGTCACCAGGTCGCTGCAGATGGCACACGACACTTGCATTGCCTGAAATCTATAGAATAATATTTAGTTATATTAATGAATGCATCACCCTAGACTTAACTAATACTACCTACCTTGAATTTGTTAAAATTTCAAGATTTTTATAATTTATCTATTAAATTATACTGCACATTGTTATTGATTAACGAAGATAGACTGATGAGTTAAAGTAAAAAGTTATAAAACTAAACTTATTTAAATGAAACCACTTTCAAAAGTAAACAAACATTTATACATACACATACTTATCTAATTCTATGCCTATGCCCTACAGTGTTGCCAGAAGGATTTTGCGTTCCGATACGCGCATGATCTAAAAATAGTACGCATTTTGACTTCTGAGTACGCAAAGCTAAGGCCCGTTTCTACAGGTGTATTTTTTACGCGAAAACGCGCGCTAATGTCAAAATACTGTTATCCCATTGGTTGGTTTTGACACTAACCCGTGTTTTGGCGTTAGAAATACTTCCGTGGAAATGAGGCCTAAACTGTAGATGATAGTATATAGGTACTACAACTTAAATTACACACGTTTTTATGGAAACGTTTTTATGAAATATAATTATTATACAGGTATCCATGGATAAATGGGTTTAATTAAAACAGTACATATCTAGTATAAGTTAAAAATGTATTAAAACTGGTTATAAAGTTTGTAGCTAGTAAAACGTCAAAATTACTGTTAATTTTTTAGCAAAAAATTAAAAATCAATTTGAAGGTCTACAATGTCATCTGGTAAGTCTGGAATTTCTTCGTCAATGTGTGATGATGTGGATGGTATTTCGATTTGTTTTTTGGGCTAGAAGTGGCTAGATTCATTTTGGTGGCTAAAATAGATTCTTCTTTGGCTAAAACCGTTGAAAATCCGTAAGATCTAGATCCGTTAGATTGTAGGCATAGAAAAATAGATTGTAGGCGATTGTAGGTGATTACAGTAACGCCAACATAATGCAATGAAATTCGCGGAATAATTCGATGCTGGCTACCACAGAACACTATTACTTCAAGAGCTGGCTACAGCCAAAGAGGATATAGGTATACGTTTTAGATTTTAGCGACAGCAGCGCCACTACAACAGATAGTATAGATTTTTTAATGTTGCCACTTATCAAATGTTTTGTTTTCTGTCCGAACC
The DNA here is from genome assembly GCA_910589475.2 of Bembecia ichneumoniformis. Taxonomy (NCBI): domain Eukaryota; kingdom Metazoa; phylum Arthropoda; class Insecta; order Lepidoptera; family Sesiidae; genus Bembecia; species Bembecia ichneumoniformis. The sequence goes on along the minus strand of OU342538.1, from coordinate 119,160 downwards.
AAAGATGTATTAGTAGTCACCTGGTCCAAACTAAGTACTTTCGTTGAACCATAGAAAAATAACTAAAGCATAGAAACCCTACTAAAATAGCGACAAAGTTACATCAGTTCATACTGTATTCTCTTATGGCAATGAAAAGGTGTTAGAAAGAGATGCATATGCAGCAGTATATTCGTAATGTAGAAGGTTGTCACTAGTTTTCATAATGCTAGTGATGTAACTGTGTCGATTGATAAAAGGCTTACAACGAAGCGCTTTAACATAGAGTTTTTTTTATTCTGAGATAAACTGGCGCTTAGCAGGAAGGAATATTGGGAGACGTTTCAAAATCAAATCATTTTATATGAACACACTTGGTAATTTATAAAAGGCATATTTTTGACGTGTTTTCGTTTTGCTAGGGGTTATTTTGTGAACAGGAGTGCATAATGCTAATAAAATCAATAAATTTTTGCTGACTAAATTCGTAAATCTTTGAATAAATATAAAAAAAAATTGACTTTACCTACCACCTAAGTGTGTTATAGCTTTGACGAAAGAAAAACGGATATAAATAGTCGTGTTACCCTTACCCTTGATAGTTTGATTTCAAAACGAGTAACTAGTCTTGTTTTCTGTTTACCGATATACATACAATTCGACATTTTACATGAATCTCAAAGTTCACTGTAGACATAGATCACATAGACCTTACTCAATGCGCGCCACCACATGCGGTGCTCTGCGTTTCATAATTCTAATTTTTTGGTGTGCATACATGTCTAGTCCAGCCATAAGTTCTGTTATAAATGAAAATGGATTTATTTTTATGTGAAGTAAGGTAATCTTAATAAAATTATTTAAAAATATAATATTTATTGAAGTCTCAGCAAAAGTATAAAAAATAATTCTATTCAAAATGGCCATCTTTAGCTTTAATACAGGCCTTTAATTTGTTTGACGACGAATTTATGGATTTACGCACTTTTCCATGGGAAATTTAGTCACTGCCTACTCCAGAGATTTCTTAAGGAGATTGTAGGGTTCATCATCATTCGCTTTTCCCATTCATTATAAAACTTTTTGTTTCCTTTTTATAATGTACGTAACCTTTTTATCTACTTATATTACATATACATACACTGGCCGGCGGGATTTCAAATGAAAATAAGAACAACAGAATCGAGATAGAGAAAAGGGAGATTGAAAGGGTTTTTTCACGAAAGAGAGCATTCCAGAGAGAGAGCCTTAAAGAGAAGATGTACGGAATATATATACAATAAAAGAGATTCAGATTTTTAAAAAAGGAATAAGAAAGGCGATCGAGCTGACTAATTTTAATTTTATCTCATCCATACTGAACGAATCCAACTCTTACTTTTATTAAGTCGACGAGATCCGCTTATATCTTTACCTGTGCTCCTGTCGAAACAGAGAATGAAGCTACAAAACGACGTGATCAACGGAAGATCAAGGAGTGCAACTTCTGTACGCCAGTCATATTATTTATTCTGTGCTACTACCATCTAAATGGTGTTAAGAAAGGTTATGATTGATCACTTTAAATCAAAGACTCAACTTAGATTTGCAAATTAATACTACATGCAAATTGGTTATTTGACATTTTTTATTGATATTATCGATATTTTGTGGACGATAATATCGAAATATCGATATTAAGCTATCGTTGTCAATATCGATTCCGATATTTCATCAATATCGCTCATCCCTACTGACGGGAGCAGTGAGACATAAGAAAAAGTATCAGACATTATAATGCAACCAAGTTATGTAGTGACGTAACGACACCAGCAACTGAACAACGACAAAATATTTAATTTGGTTGTATTAAAATACATCCAATTACATCCGTTTGACATTTGTCTAGTGACAACCTTCTACATTACGAATATACTACTGCATATGTATCTCTTTCTAATACATTTTCAATGCCATAAGTGAATACAGTATGAACTGATGTAACTTTGTCGCTATTTTAGTAGGGTTTCTATGCTTTAGTTATTTTTCTATGCGTTGAACTATTAAAGTACGCAAATTGGCCACAGAGTACGCGAGTACGCTATGCCATTGAATAGTACGCCATGCGTACTAATGCGTACCCTAATGGCAACGCTGATGCCCTATTTTATACTAAACTAAATAACTACCTGCCTACATACAATACGCAACACAGGTTTACTGTTGACATAACAAGAACACAATGTTTTACTCTGTGGTAATATAAAAATCCATAAAGCATCGCAGTCGTCACGTGACTAGAAAGGAGTAACCATTCTCAGCAGATGTATTTACAATTGTATATACCCCTCTCGAAAAGTCGTAGCCCTCGTGGTTATGCACGTTATATAAAACTAGTTCAGGTCGATTTCTCAATAGACCAAATGTAGATACGTACGGTGACAGCCGTGCTATAAAAATGCCGATGTTCAGTTTTATGCTGTAAAAAACTATATGAATCATCAAGTTTACAGAAAGTGTTATGTTCCATAAGTAAATCAACATTATTATCCTATGTCTCCACTGTTGGATATAGGCCTCTCCCAAGGCTCGCTGAGCGACTTTAAACTTGTAGATCAGTCCTGTCGTAAGAGGCTAGCTTTTCGGCATCATAAGTCATCACTGTCAGGATGCACTGTGCGGCAGTGGTGACGGGAACGGATGACGTAGCTTCCCGAATGCAGTCCAACCCAGCCGGATTCTTCTGTCAACCTCTTTGTTAAAATTGTTCCTGCCTAACTGGATCATTTGTCCCAAATAGACGTAATCCTGCACAACTTCAACAGTCACTCTCTACGGTAACAGGTTATGGGAGAATATGCTCACTGAACATGACTTTCGTCTTGTCCAAACCCATCCCAAGTCCTACGTGCCGAGAGGCCGCTTTGAGGCTATCCAACATCACTTTGAGTTCTTCCAGCGACTGTGCCAGAATGACTATATCGTCAGCAAAAGGAGGTGAGAGAGATTTTCGCCGTTGATATGGTTCGTGACTAATGCTGAAATCCATGAAGCGCTAAAAGAGGACATCAAACTATCAGCCTATAACTACAAGAAACTGCTTCAAAATCACCCTAAAGCTAGCCACACAACTAATCACAATTACTTATGACAAACGCCTAAAACGCCACGACATCCAAGGTTTGGATGCTAGGCGACAAGTAGCTCCGTCAAAAAGAAATTGAATTTGAAGAATCCACGCTAAAGTCGGTGTTGTACAACTTAATAAAAAATACAAAGAGCAAAAAAAATACGAAAGGCTAGTTCAAAAATAAATAATTGGCTTAGTACATTCGTGCACGAGTGTACCCATGCGCAAACACACCCCCTTCACATTCTTTCAGCGTCCCTTTTACGTGACGCAACCTATACACTAGTCCTATTTACATTTAACCCAGTAACGCTAGGGTTGTATTATAAGCGTATTTGAATATAATTTTATCGATAAATATGACTCTTAAAATTATTACCAGTCATATTTACCTTAGTGCCTATTAATATTAGTATATAGTAATGCGGCTAGAATAAAAATAAGATCGGACATGCGCCATGTTTTAATCTTTTCATGTAACGCTTTATCGACAGTTTTCAAACACTAATGCGACCAAGTGAAATCTGTTAGTGGAAATTTTCAGTACTCGCTCGAAAATACAGTAATCGCATATCGCTGTCTTTGTCGTCGTCGTCATGCAGGTACAGTATGCCAGGGCGAACAACGTCCCTAGACCTACCAGTGTGAATGAATGTGTGCGTATATTACCCCTCTGGTCCCCGCAAAAATTAGCAAGTAATTTTGTATTACGCAGTGTTACCATCTTAGTGGATTTTCCACTAAAAGTGATGGTTTCGTTCTGCCTTTTAGTGGACAAATATTGGCTTTTAGTGGCTAGACGATTTTCTAGTGGTTCAAACGAAAGTTTAATTCATAACACTGGACATTACTGGTACCATTTTTAGTCAATAAGTGCTGCAAATTTGACAACTACCTACTCTTAGTGGAAAATTATTAGAAGAAAATAAATTTAAGTAAACGGGCCTCAAAATGTCATCGTTTCACTGCAAGAACTTTCCTTGCGAAGACTCGTGGCAAATTAACAAAGACTTATTATATAACATAATTAAAATTCGCAACTAGTCAATTGATACCTTCAACATGTCAATACGATGTTATCATTGGTTAACACAACAATTGTCTAAGTTAAAATGGTGCATATAATTCACTAATGAATGACCTAAGGGTGAGGTAGGTTTCAGAAACAGAAATAAGGAATTGAAAAAAAAAATTGACTTGCTTGTTTGCGAGACGCGATCGGATTAACGTTGTTAATTAACAATATCATGTGATGAATCGGATAAACATGCCACTATTCTTTAGGAATCTTTTTCACGGCGTTTTCGAACGCTTTCACTTCATCTTCAGTGCTCATAAGGCGGTTTAATCTAAGTTTATCTTTTATTTTTGGGAATAAATAGAAATCACATGGTGCTAAATCGGGACTATAAGGATCACTAATCTCACAGTCTCATACATTCATAGTCAAATATTCGATTTATTGTTCGTCTGTCTATGTCTATGTAGTGAGAAAGTAAATCTAGGAACAAGGACTAAAGAAATAAATCCATGGTTGTGAGTATATAGTGTTCTGTGGACACGCTCTCTCATACAGATTGAAAATGACCAATAATATCAGTAGATAATGTAATAAATGAAAATCTCGCTTCTTAGATGTTAACTATTTACTTTCTTCTTTAGTCTTTTTTATATCAATTATAAATAGTCAAATTTTTATTTTTGACTATTCGTACTAAATAGCGTAGGGAGTCTGATTTGTATAGCTGACTGACCTCCCACAGCCATAGACAAAATGCGATATGACAAATGACAACATAACAAACATGGCGTCCGTGCACCGTAGGAACGCAGCGTTATTCGATTTGTAATAAGTATAGACGTCGTTCAATCTAAATAGTGCTTTGAATATGTGGTGGAATACAAAAGCTGGGAGTGTGAATGTCAACTCGCGAAGGAGGTAAGCGATCGCGGCCGGCGGAAGCATGTCGAGCGGAGCGTTCGTTTGTCGCGTCGCGAGAGTGCGATGGTAGGGGGAGGTGTCGGGGCTGCGGCGCTCGGCGGCAGGCGCGGAGGCGGCTGATATGCAAGCGGCGCCGTCGCGCTACGTGTCAGTGAGCGAGCTGTATTGCACCGACGAAGTGGAGCTGTTGCTGGACGAGATCCGCGAGCTGGAGCCGACGAGCTGCCGCGGGGAGGAGATTCAGGACTTCGAGATCGCGGGGAGCGGCGCCGGCGCGGCGGGCGGCCGCTCTCCGGTCGGCACCGAGCACTCGTGGGACTCGCACGCGCACTACCGCCGCCCGCCGCCCCCGCCGCCGCGCCCCCTCGCGCCGCTCTACTGTCGCCTCGACCACCTGGTCACGCTGCACGGCGCCGTCGCGCTGCTCATCGTGCTCTGCTCGGCCTGCACCTGCGGCTGTCTGTGGGCCGCGGTGGGCCTGCGCCCCTGGCTGCTGCCGCTGGCGTCGCGCGTGCGCCTGTTGCTCATGGGGGCGCTCTCGTCCGTCATGATATACACGGTGCTGCTGACGATGCACATCACGCGGCTTTCCGCGCTGCTGCCCATCGACTGGGGCAGGCTGATGGTGTGGTGCAGCGCTTGGAGCGGCGCGTCGCTGTCGCTGGGCGGCGCGCTCACTCTTCACGCGGTGGCGCTGGCGCCCGAGTATCGCTGGACGCCGTCGCCGCTGGCGCAGCTCCTGTACGGCGCGGCCGCGCTGGGAGCGGCGGGCGGGCTGGCGGCCCTGGCGCTGCTGGCCACGGAGGCCCGCGGGGCGTTGCGGCGCGGCACCGCCGCGGGTTCCCTGCGCGCCGCCTACCGCGCCGTGCCGGCCGCCCCGCCGCCGAACACCTCGCAGGACCAACCCTTATAGTGAAGCCCCGACACCACCGACTTCTGACTGCTCTGTCGGTGCGTGCTCTCTCCGAACGGCCGCGCGATCTGTCGCGTGGCCTCCTTGCACAATTCCAAATAGAGACTAAACATCACTAACATGTACTGCCTTTAAGGTGTTTTGAGTGAACTCTTGTCCCCCTGGTATTTTATTGTATATTAGCATGGCATGGCCATTCCGTAAGATAGTGCATGTTAAGCGGGGGCCGCACCGTCCCGTATCATTTAATATTATGATCTGTGTTTATGTATGTACGTTTGTGTGATTCCGTTGGGTTCCCATAATTTCCTTCGATATGATAGTTATGTAAAGGCTTGTAATGGAACAAATTGTTTGCAGTAAAGATAAGCGATATAGTTAGCGGTAAACGGTAAAGGTGTAATATAGTGTAAGAATTGTTATAGACGATAGATAGTTTTATACTGTCCTCGAATGGCGTTCCTCCGTCGGCGACGAGCGAGACTGGACCACTTCACCTCGTCACCCCATTTCTCCACTCTTCATTTTATACATATCACCTTAATACACATTCATTGGAATACAAATTTGCATCACGAGTCCAATTGCAGACACTCCTCACTTTTACTCGGCGGAAATAAAGCGAGAGATTATTAAAAGACTATTTTCCAATAAGCTTTTGTTAGAATAGGGCCAGCGGTCTCCACCTCGGAGAGTAGGCAGCGCCGGGATCGTCTCGTTCTCTAGTCATGTATGTCTAAGTAAGTTTGGAGCACAAGAGTGGGTAGGTAGCGGAAGTCATTTTTACTTTTCAATTTTACTGATAATATATGGTTTTTATACAAATGTACAATGATGTTTTATTACTGTTCACGACTATATCTCGATGCTACGAGAATGAGTAACAGTCGTTTATGTCAAAAATAAAAAAGTAGCCACTTTGATTAGTGCTGCAGTGAAGCGATCGGTGTCGTAGTCGGTCAGGTGTAAGTTCGCAGTACATACAAAATCACAATAGATATTGAATTGAATTTTGTTTAAAATGAAATACAGCAATTTTATTTGGCTGCTGTTTAATCGATCACCAAAGAGAAGTCTAACTTAACTTAATCAATGAATAATTGATCAGCTAAGAAACCTATTTGGTCAGCAAAAAAAAGTTGCTGAGCAAAAAAATATATTTTATTTTATATTTGAATGTCACACAGGAACGAAGTCCTGCAGTCCCCGTATCCCCATAGTAGATTTTGCCTTTTACAAAGATTTTGCCATTGGCTTTATACAAGTCATAGTTTCACTTAGAAAATTGTAGTTACCTCTAGTGAACAAATTGAGAAGTAGTCAACGCTCCCATCGGACGAGCTATCAAGAGACTTGTCCTAACACGAGACAATCTAATCGCGGCGACTATTCCCAGTGGGTCAGCAGCACTCGCATAACTGGGACACATTCCGTGTACTCGGATCATACCGAAAAACTTTCCTAAAACTTTTAAACGCTCGCAGTTTAAAACTTTTTTTACGTTTTTAGGGTTCCGTACGTCCGAATAAAAAAACGGAACTCTTAAAGGATCACTCGTGTGTCCGTCCGTCACAGTCGATTATCTCGGAATCTACTAGACCGATTGTTACCGACTAGACCTAGACCGAAGTTGAAATTTGGTACACATATCAATTTCTGTGACACAAACGTAGAGATGTGACGTGAATAGATGAAGTCTGTATATGGGAGGTCATTTTTGGGGGGAAGGTGGAAAATAAACAAAAAGTAATAATTTTGAAAACTGCATCGTGTGACATATCAAATGGAAGGTCTTGTTGTGAAGATCTTAAATGTATTTTTTTTGTAATTTTAAAATAAATAGTTTCCAAGTTATTCATGAAAATAGACGAAAATTGACCATCTCCCTATCTCCGAAACTACTGAACCTAAAATTTTGAAAATAAATACAGAAATTAGTTTTCTACTTATAGATTATAGGATATTAAAATAAAATGGTAGATCACTCAATATTGTGCGGATAGGTAACATCGTACGGAACCCTCTTCACATGAGTTCAACTCGCACTTGTCCCGTTTTTTCTGGTGGGTATTGACCTGGAGAAGGAGAAAGCTTTTCTCCTCAGCGACGACACGTTTCGCTATCTGAAGTTTGTTGTGAATAAATGCATGTAATTAGTGCGAGTCTCACGATACATTATCCAACATTATCAAAAACGTCGCGAGGAAGCCCATTTTATAATTTCGATTAGTTAGGTACTTACCCGATAATACCAAGAAATTAGTGCTAGCTACTCAATAACAGATGGCACTTGAGCCAAATTTCATTTCTGGCCATAATGACCAGTATGCGTTGCCACTGATGCAATATAATAATTTATTTGCGATGATAAGGTACGTGGTCTCTAACTGGGCCTCGTAAGAACGCTCAACGAGTTATGGAGAGTAGGGCTATGTATGCTCGCGGTTACACTGCGAGATCGAATCGGGAATGAGCACATTTGTAGACGAAGGAATAAGCGAAGTGGGCAGGACACAGGGGCCGAAAAGCTGGCTTTTTTGGAAAATTAGGGCGGAGGCCTTTGTCCAGCAGTCGACGTCCTTCACACTAACACTAAAAATAACGCTGTGTGTCTCTTGTAACAACTTTATTACAACTAAACCCACTCGTTTCTATGAAGTACGCCGGGAAAAGATAAGGAAGGGTTTTCCTGACAAGGTTTGCGATTACTAGTGGTACGCCATTCGGTATTAATACATTACATTCATAGATAGGTAAGTGCGGAAGCAGGATGGCCAAGTCGCAATCTGTCGAGAGCGTAGTAGGCACAGTCAGTACCTACGTACATAGAATTGTGGCTGGCCGGTCTGGTTGTCGTCCGTCAATCTAAAATAGACAATCGCGAAAGAAGGTGAAGCTAATGTCTTGTCACTGTATTATGTTTTAGTCAATGAAACATGTGTGAGAAATTAATCTGAACATAGTCGATAATGGCCATTCGGGGCGGCCCGAGTCGAAGATAGAGTCGAGATGGCCTTTTACGGATGCTTGAACGGTCTCGCGGTGACCGCGGTGTTGGCGGTGTTGGCAATACCGACCACGTATTTAGTGCCGAAGGCCAATACGGGCAAGGAGGAGATCTTCCCGCCGGCCCCGAGCGCGGCGGCCGGCGGCCACTCGCTCGACTATTCGTCCGTGGGCTTCCCGCCGCTAGATTCGATCGTCACGTCCGCGCTGCTGCTGATGGGCCTGCTCAACTACGTCTGCGAATGGATACACGGGAAGATGGTGGAGAGGAGGTTGGCGAAGTTGAATCGGTACCTGTCGCGGAGCGTGGAGTCGTTAAGCGAGTGGGACCGAGAGGTATCCACCCTGAAGTTGACGCAGAACCCGACGCCGGATCGCAACCTGCCGCTGCAGCTGCCCGCCGCCCGCGCGGCGGAAGCGCTCCGGCGCCGGCTGCGTCGCAAACTCGTCGGCGGCTTCCATCGCCACTTGATTCCACATCTCCTACTCTTTTTCTTTTACTTTATTACTCTGTTCGTTTTTTGAAAATGTACTTGACGCTCTCTTACTTAGTGTTTCCTTGTCTTGTACCCAGATCCATTCACATTACATGGAAACATCTTAACCCCTGTCTTAACCTAACATTTTAAATGCGAAACTTTGCATGTTTGTTTAGCCAGGATTAACATTAGGTCCCCGAGGGATCGTCTCAGCTGTTATTACTTTTCATCGCGGGCACCAAAAAATATATGCTACAGGATACTTGCACCTATTATATGTCCCCACTGCAAGGCCACAGGCACAGGCCCACCCTCGCAACGAGGGGGTGTATACACTATATGACCGGGGATCGAACCCGGGACCTCTCGACATGAAAGGTCGCGTCTTTCCCACAGCACCACTGACCCTTTAGGTTCCATTGTTATAGTCTAACTGGGCCGATATTCCTATCTTTGGTTTATATTAAAAATAACAATTTTTTAAATAACAGCTCTTTTTTATCCCACTCAATAAGATTAGGCCATAAAAATTTAACCTAACAAAAAAATGATTATTAAAAAATAATAAATTTTTTTTTCAACATATGTTTTCACATCTATAAAAGCTTTTTAAAGCGTTCTCATTTCTTTTAAATTGTTTATAAACAAATGAACCAATTTAATTATTAAAAATACTGTTTTGCGGATATACATTTTTTATTGTTTATAATCCTGTTTATAATTAGTTGAGAAATATTTTTTTATTTAAAAATTATAATTATAATCTCAATAGAATAAAAAAAGATTGTTTGGTAACTTTACAATATTCTACACTTCGACAATGTCATTCTTAATAATTTCTTTTTATAATATACTAGCGACCCGCCCCCGCCTTCGCCCGGGGTGCAATTTCTGAACATTCCCCGTTTATCCCTCTTTCCATTAGTGAAAACTGATTTAAAATCGGTCTACCCGTTCACGGGTGATGCCATGACCGAGGCAAATGGGGATTCATTTTTATATATAGAGAAGAGATAAAGAAACAATTTCTTACTAATTATTTAAACAATGGAAGTGTGAAAAAAAATTAAACTAGTACATTTATGCTAAAAGATAGCGGCGGCGAAAAGACCTAATTTCAGCGTTAAATTAAAATCCAGGAGATATTTATCGGAAATTTCCTACTCTTTAAGAATCATTTTTCCGCTTTTCCTTATCGCATTGGTATAGTTTTTGAGTTAGGTATTATCGAAAAACTAAATGCTCTTTTTTATAACTCTTGCAATTGTTTATATGCTGGTAAAAGTATGTACATTACTGCCGAGGCTGGAAATAGCTATCTATGTCCTAGGACATGGAGCAATCGACTAGTATTTCCAAGTGAATTTACAAAATAAACCAACGAAATAATAGGCAGAAACATGCAAGAAAAGGACATTTGGTGACAAAGAATTCGCCCTTTCTTCCGTCTTCCATTTGACGAAATCTTGGTACGCCTTTTCATATTTTTCTCTAGATTTTTGTGGTAATAAGTTTTCAGATAATATTTTAGCCTCTTTAATTATGCTATGTGGCGTAAAATCCATTCCTTCCCATGAAATAATCATTTTTCTTCTTCCGTTGGTCGCGCTTTAAAGGTAGATTTAAAGGCATGAAAACACAATGTACCTATCTAATATATTATATTAAATTAGATTGTTGAGTGCGATTGCCAAGTCAATATGGTCAGTATAAGATGTTGTTAGGTGAGCTAATTTCGTAATAACCCAAGACAGAAGGTTACTGAATAAATTAACCGACTTGGCATAACATGGATCTCACAACTTTTGACGGTAGAAGAAGTGGAACTGAGTTGCGAGACTTGGTTTTTTTTACAAGTTATGTTTTTGATGGCATCTCACTTCTTTTTGTAGATAGTCCAATTTTATTTCTTCCTCTTTTTCTTTTCCGGTACTACTTCCTGAGCTTCAGCTACAGCTTGGGTTTTTCTCGGAGGCTTTGATGTTACAATTTTTGTCAAGTCTGGACGATAAATGCTTCCAAGTCTATTATATTCACAAATTTAGGATTCCTGCGCTTTAATACTTCCGAAGTCGAGATTAATTGATTATCTAGATACTTATCTACACCTATCTTATAATATAGTATAATAACTTTGTATTCCTATACTATTTATATGAGATTACAAAGTTATTTATGCAGTTAGTATATCTAGAAAACTGGCCCGAAATTGCAAAATATTTTAGTTTTTTCTTGATTTATACACTAAACACTACCCGTCTTACTACAAAAACATTAAACACACTTTATACAGGCTTTGGACACGTGTTTAAATAAAACTTTACTACAAAAGAGTGTCTAGGCATTGTTTGGGGTTAGACAATGCTTGAGCATTATTTAAATTTAAACACCGCCAGATGCTTGTTTAACGAGTGTCTACCTAATTAGCGGCTTCTCTTCCTTGGACGTGTTCTGTCAAATTTATAATCGTTTTGCATAATATTAAACATTTCGTTTGATTTTTGAAATGAATATAAATATTTTAAATTTAATTGATTACATCGACATGGAGGATATGGATTATATGGATAATTTTCGAGATAGGATACATCGCGAGCGAATTAATCCATTCGAATATTACGATGATGCAAAATTTAGAACCAGATATCGCTTGAACAGATTTTTACGATGACGCAAAAAGTGAGTACATATTTATCCACGATATTTTGGAGAAATACTTTTTTTGCACATTAATCCACTCAAGACTTTTTCGTTTGTTGGTGTTGGTGTCCGCCTTTTTATTTTCTATGATTGCGCCAGACTGACTCATTATTTGCAGGAAGAGGTCTTAAAATAATTTCAACATGTCCAGTACATAGAAGTTATGATCTCGTTGTATTTTATGAATGCTCATTGCTTAATGAACATTTTCTTCCTGACTCCAGTTGTCGCCGCGCTCATTTTCTATCCATGTTGATATTAGTTGATAATGATAGATAATTGTAATTATGTTGTTCTTTAGTCATTGGAATTTACGAAAATCAAATTTGACATTTGACAATTACGTTACGCCTGTGGCATTTACGTTCCATTAAGCGCAATGTTTTTTGGTATAACAAAATTTTATAAATAATCTAACGTATTTGTTGTAATTTATGCCTTATTCCAATTTTATAATTTGCTTATATTATCATTACTATAGTCCGTAATAATAGCTTGTGAAAACCAAAATTCATCATTATACGCCTATCATATCTGCGTAAAATGAAAACGACATGAATGCAGGGCGAGTGACTGAATGAATGTTTGCCAGGGTTGCCATAATTGATTACCATTCACGTACTTTAACACTGTCTACAAAAACAAGCGCTATACAAGGTTTTGTGGTAAGGACATTTTAAGCGCTCGCCTAACAATGTTTAAATAGTTATACATTGTCTACGTAAGCACGTGTTTAGACAGTGCTTATTTAATCTTTTGTAGTAAGACGGTAACTGTATTCTAAATTTGAAACTTCTACGTCTGCTAGAAGTGCCTCAGAGTTTTGATGATCGGTCAGTCAGTCAGTCAGTCAGTCAGTGAGTGACAAAATTAAGAAACTTTGACTAGTTATATTCTTAATAATTCTTAAAGTACTGGCTCAAATTCAATGAAATATACCGAGTTTATACAATGCCTACTTGGTTACTGAAAATTCAGGCTTCTAGTTTTATCGCCAACGAAGTTATAGGGGGTTGAAAATGGCCTGAACTGTTTCGAGAAAAGGATGGTAACGGCCGTGCCGCTGTTTTTGTTTTGCTCGACTTGGCGGGGGCACTGCCGTGCCCCCAGATAATACTTGGACCCGGTGGCGGCACGGTGTAATATCAATCATCCTTAAAACTGTCCAGCAATCTCTATAAGTTTGTTCCCTTGGACGTTTTCGGTGTGTGATGTGAACAGAAAAGATTCGATTGGTGTATTCTTTTTTTTTTTAAATAATGAAACAATTTCCGAGCAAGTGGGAGAAAAAGATTTTTCCGAATGAGCTATCGCTCCAATTTGAACATGTTGTGTCGATTAAGTTATCGTCAGAGCTGACGGGATCATCGACTGTCGGTCGTGACAAGCGGACACACAAATGCACACACGATTTCTGTAAAGTAGTTCATGAATTATAAGTACCTAAGTATGCTGTTCTAACTAAAGTGATATCCATCGCATGAAAAACTTGTGTTGAAATCAATAGAGGGCTGTAGGCGGTGAAGAATGACGTCGAGTAACGACAGCTATGTCCCAAGTCCTCTTTGGAAGGACGCCTAGGCAACCGCCTAGGGGCCCGCGCCGGCTAGGGGGCTTACTATTTCGTCATAAAGCGATGGCATATTTTGGCATTTTAGTAGTTAATTAGAAATAGAATTGCATAGTTGATGAAGTTAGAAAACTTATCACTTTGAAATGAGTGGAACGCATAGAAAGGGTGCACCCGTCAAACGCGATGCCGTATCAAATGTCAAATGTTGCCAACGAGTGAGCAACGGTGTGAAGTGGATTGAACCCTCTGGCGATGCCTCTGTAACAACAAAAGACGGCTAAGGTGCGATTAAGGTTTGCGTCGACCTGAAGAGGCACTGTAGGTACTTACATTCGAAACGGGCGATGAGAATATTCGCGAAAGCGGCATCCTATTTGCGTTGGTTTTCTTCTTTAGATCTCAGGGCTGGTGACCGTCGGCTTCCGAAGAGTGGGGGCGAGGGGGGAGGGCCCGTCGGCCGGACATTGTTAGAGTTTCATGTGTATTATCCCACTAGGTGTTTGTATCGTGGAGGGTTCAATCCTCTCACTCAAACGATATAGAATGTAAGTTGTAGTTGAAAACTATTCTCGTTCCCTATAGCTTAACTAGTCAAAGTACAAGGGGCAATTGTCGGAGTCGACATTACTGCGGTCTCTGCGGCCTTTAAGTCGAAAGGTATCTTCATCGGCGAGGTGGGGAGTGGGGCGCGGGGTGGGGGCCGAGGTGATTGATCGATGCGAGACGACGGGGCGGACGGGAGTTCATTAATCCTCTTATTAAACTAATTGATTATTTTTGATAAGCAATTTAAGTGGGGTGAAGGTCGCTTCCGCTTCGTGCCCAACGCGGGCCACATTCGCATCCTTCCTTTCCCCCGAACAGAACTGAACCTTAATGCGACGCAATAAGAACGTATTGAACTATAAGGGTAGTTTCTCTGCACATGAGCGTCGTCGTCGACTCGTTCGATGCTCGTGGGATTTACACCATTTTATTTATACGTTTGTTTGGTGGACAAGGCCAATAAGTTGGTATCTCTCGAGGAGACTTATAAATATTTAATGAATTAGTGTCACGAGAGAGTTGAGTTGAGTTGCAAGAGCGCTGGCACCTGCCGTGCCACGTATTTTACGCTCTCAATAAATGTGCTATAGCGCAAATACTATAATAATATATAAAAAACATGTCAGTCGTAGGTCTAACTTAGCCTCACAAATATAACGGGTTGCAAGCAGCCGGGGGGGGCGTAGTGCTCAGTCTATTTACTCTTTTAAATTGGTTTGTTTTAGTTTTGGGTCTTTGTTCGGGTTTCGGTGTTTGTGTTGTGTGCGTTTTTGTTTACTTTGGTAAGGTCAGACCTTAACAGGAAGGGGGGTGGGGGAGAGATGGGGTAGTTGGTCTACTACAAAAGTCATATTTCTAAATTCGATTTATTGGAAACTCTTAAATGAGTACCAACACCTTCGTTCAATACTCCTCTCCCCCTCCATATAATGTCACACCTTAATGGCGAACTATCACCTTTAATAGACGGTGGTGGGGTGTTGGAGAGGGGGAGCGGGTGTTAAGGGGGGGCGACGGTCCCGGCCGATGGACCTCGAGGAGAAACCGTTAACCCCCGAAGGAACTACTAGGACAACTCCCACCGTTTTGGGAGCAACGTTTTGGACGCGAGAAGCACCCGTCGATAGGCTTGGGACGAGATACGAATTGCACGCTGCGTATCCAATTCTCAAATCAGTTGCATTGAGAAGGTCCAACGAAACAAATCCTTCAATTCAGTTTAGTCGGTGTTTGTTCGTCGGTTCCAAGTTGACGGCGTCTCCTTTTATGTATTAGCGAAGTAATGTTTCGCGGAAACTTTTAATTGCCTATTGTACCTGCTAGGTAGGTAAAGTTGAACGAGCAAGTTGAGAGATATTCCAACTTTGTTGGGCGTAGCGAAGGTGAGAGGATCTCCCTCTGAAATAAGGCAACGGTTGAACGTCCCTTTTCAAATGTTGATATCTGTGCGCCGACCGAATCACCATAAACGTTCGCCATAAAACCGATTTTATTTCGTATGGAAATTCCTTTGTCATCGAACGCTCTGTGCTAAGCTTTCAGTACGATGACGGCCATCGCCGAACCGCGATCGCTTGGCCTTCATTAAAGTCATCGCTAGACACACATTCCCTCCAACCGTTTCGCTCGTCTCGCTAACGTTTGCTCGGTTTCGCTTACGTCAATATTTAATTCATTTTTCAAAGTCCAAGTCGCTAGACCCCGAAGTCTTTTCTGGCGATGATTCTTTCGTTCGTAACGACCCCAAATGATGAAATTATTAATTATCGTTTTTGTGTCGTATAATCGTTATTATATATCGTTATATTAAATAATAAAGGTCCCAACTATGCATTGAAATATTAAAGATTTCGTAAGCATCGTCTTGTTATATTCAGGACAATAGTTTTAAATAGTTAGATAAGTTTCACACAATCTTCATCAATAAATGTAAGTTTTTATCATTTTCAAACATATGTCGGTTGTACACCATTGCAATGGCGATCTCTTTAAAAGGGCTTCACTTATAATAGTCGATCACTTGCGACGCGAACTATGAGCGGAAGAATGGAAATGCAAATTGATTCGCAGAGATGCGTCGGTCACTCGGCGACCGGCGTGGATACCCGCCGGTCACTCGGCGACCGGCGTGGATACCCGCAGGCTGCGGTCGGGCCGGGAGTTGTGAGCCTTCGCTAATGAGGTGCAAACAGACCCAGTTTCGCCTCTGACTGGGCTCGCAATCAAAGCCCATTATTGGTACAGTGTCGTAGCCCGTCTACTGTGTTGATTTCGTTACGAGTGAAAATCACTTAGTTACTCGTCACCCGCTCGCTCCTTAAAAATCAATATCCTCACGCGAACAACTTCCAGGACCCTAATATGCGAGCAGAACAACACTTATGAGACTTGCAACTTTTAAAAAGCATCGACAGATCAATAGACCCCCCCAGCTTGTCTACAAATTACATTTTTTTTTGTAAAAGACTTGTTTTTTGTATGATAGCCATAATAATATGAAATAAATAAAAAAGTATTTGTGGCTCGTCAAATACAATAAAATTTAATTGATTTAAGAGTTCGTAAAGAGAGTTCTACGGGGAAAAGCTCCGTAGTCACTTTTTAATTCCGCAGTTTTCACTAGCAACGTTCTAAATTAATAAATAAAAAGAGCCAGGCAGATCTTCTACCTATACTTGTCATTCGACACTTTTGTCGAAATGCGTGAAAACGATTCATTCGCACAGTTGCAAACTGATTTATAGGGAAATGGCGAAAACCGATGAAAAACAAAAAAGTTGGGGCCGAATAGATGGCGTCTAATATGAATATAAATCACCGCCAATGGAAACAATAAACGGAACTGGCTCCTCACAGCGTCTACTGGTTTTCCTTCTTTATACGGTTTTACGTAGGAAACGAAACCGCCTCCGATAGGAAAGGTGATATATGTATTCTCAAAACTGTTGATATTATGTAATGATAAAGTAAAATCAGCTTGTGAACTGTTAAAGTTGGAAGGGCTGGCTAATCTGTACCTATAATTGTAGGTAGGTATAGTTAATTTTTTTAAACAATTGTTTTCTCTGAAAATGCTACTATTCCAAAACACTATTTTTAAGGAACCCAAGTCCCGTTCTCCAAAAAAAACATGTTTTTTTGAAAATGAAGTCCAAAAAATGTTTCCCCTGAAACATGGTGTAAAAAATGGTAAGTTTATGTGTTTTAACGCTCACATTTTGTCAGAAATGAGTGTTGAGTAAAATAGCATACCGTAGAATAAGTGAGTAGAATAAGTGAAGCAAGACTAAATAGAATTAAAATAAGAAGGGCGCGGGGGGTGATGTGCGTCCGTGATTCTGGCGATTTGGCCACCGGCCAACCACTCTCACTTCGAAGCACTTATAACGGCTTCCCTTCCCTATTCATCCAATAACGCCTTTCTACTAAACTCTTTGAAATATCCACTACTTGAAGCTAATACTGTAGCATTGCTGCTCGGTGAAACATTAGATGAGCCGAGTGGAAGTTCGCGTTGCTTTTTAATGCTATTTATTCTGTTTTTATTTATACGTAGGTGATCAATCCAAATGGGCCAGTGAGGGCAAATCTCATACGACGACTAACAGAAGATGTCCTTCCTAAACGATAGTGTTGCGGAATTATATCGTTCGGTGTCCAAATTTCTTCATATATTAGGCGAAATTTACAGGCTAAGCGGATACAATTTGTACGAATAAGACTCCAATTTCATTGAAAATGTTATGAAAACAATAAAAGCATAGACGGAATATTATTAGTCCTTATGACTAAACGAATAAGGTGGAAAACAGGCGAGTCTCAACATGAGCCTTCAGAACTTTCCCTACAGAGTGAAGAAGAGCTTGAATTTCACAGGAAGCCGGAAGCGGGAATTGACTTTTGCTTTAATGAAAAATTAGGCAGACAAGAGAAGCCGTGCTGTTACCGTACGGTGGTGATGGTGTCGCGTAAAGAGGTCATTTAAGTGATTGTAAAAAAGTCACATCAGAAAAGAACTGTCGATTACAATAAAACCTATATAGAGATATATGTATGTCGGAATCTGCTAACGTGGACTACGTCATATCTACATTAATTTCTTATTATTACTATAATTTCTATTTAATGATTGACCAAAGTTCGATTTGCATACTCCTTTGTTAAATTCAAAACATAATCTAATGTGTTGTTTAAATGACCTGGTAATTATTAACTATAGTCATTGGTTCTTAGTACCTAATTCATGTTGCATTGTTTGATCATTAATTGTAATAAT
Organism: Bembecia ichneumoniformis; assembly: GCA_910589475.2. NCBI lineage: Eukaryota > Metazoa > Arthropoda > Insecta > Lepidoptera > Sesiidae > Bembecia > Bembecia ichneumoniformis. Next base: position 100,637 of record OU342538.1, on the reverse strand, counting down.
TTACTTTCATAAGAGCCTTCTTTTGTTTAATCGAAGGCTATAACTACGAGTATTAAAGTATGTTGTTTACGTATACTAAATATTCTCTAGTGGGTAAGCTGTAAATATCAAATTACCCACCTTTGGTTTGTAAACACGTTACGCTCCAACGGATTGGGTTGTTGGCGCTCGTGTAGCACTGAGATGGTATAAAAGGCGGAGCGTTGCCTCCGTATAGCCAGTCTAGTTTCGGCTTTGACTCAGTGAGCACTAGCTCCCGACAAACCAGTCGGTTTACTTACCACCTTTGTCATAACCTGATATAACCCATGGTGGTTACTGTGCCTATCGACATTCTGCCCGTTTAGGCTGTTACTCTGCTCGAGTTTCTTTTAACTTTGTATTCCTAATTGTTCGCTTACTTTATGTCTGTCATAAATTTTGATCTAACGTTTCATTGTCTTTACTTAAAAATGGGTACGCCCCATCCTGACGATATACTACCCCGTATCACGCCCACGATCCGCTCGAGAGATGCGACATGTATTTACTTGACTCTTATTTCTACGGCCAAAGTGTAGTTAGTGATGATGAGTAATTTAATACTAGTATCAGTGGTTCAGTATCGCATAGTGGCATAGTGAGGCGAACATTGTAGTGTTGCTAAATACAAAAGTGCAAATAAGAAGGAGCAACCTTCAGTCGAGCGAAGCTCTCGCGCTAACGAGTCAAAGTATAGACGATGGCATGAAGTAATGCTCGATTCAGATTCAATAGAAAATATTGGAACTTTTCCATTTTTTTATTTTTTTTTATGTTAAGATCGGCGGACAGCCTGACGGTCCACTTGATGGTAGGTGGCTACCGTCGTCTATAATACGAGCAACGCCAAATCTGCTGCAAGCGCGCTGCCGACTACTGCAGTAGGATTAAGGATAAGGGATTAGGAGTGGATAGGGAAATAGGCTCTGGCATCCCTTACTCACTCACCGAAAACGCAGTGTGCCCTGCCACTATTTAGCATATCGCTAAAAAGACAAAAAGAGCTGTTCTTCTACACTCAATGGAACTATAAAACTCTGTAGAACATCAAGATTACTGAATCCCATCACTTGACCTATCCTATAAGAAGCAAAAAGATCCAGAGCTTCATCAAACATAACCACTAAAATTATAATAATTGTGAATGACGTTAATAGTCACATTTTAAATGTTAAATTAAACAATCTAAATATAGCTTCCATAAAACAGATACTTGCTTTTACATAAGTTGCCATCATTCTCTGGCACATGTTTCCATAAATGCCAAAATTGTTAGTTGGACTAACCCCTCCTCCTACTTTGCTTTATTCTATGTCGCCATAGTTCCAGGTCAAATATTCACGACTATACCGATCGACCTAAAACAAATTTTACTTGTTGATCGTTTTTATTTTTGCATAAACACGTTATTCAGGCCCCCAAAAGATCCGTTATCGTATATCGCGAGCAACACCGCACGCAGATTCCTCTTGAGCACGTACTAGAACGTCCCTCGACAGCGACCACGCGATCTAATATACGGCACCATCCCATCCCACGCCCCCGTGCCATGTTTCGAGCCGAGAGGGAACCGTAACAATGGGATGGGACACGAGACGGGAATAAGAGGGCGTTAAATAGTTATTAAAACCTAAAAAGGAAGTAAAGCCGCTCGTCGCCTCCCGTGTAAGTGGATTAAATTACTGTGATGCTCGTAGACGACTAGTCTCACTATCGACACCAAGAAGAAGGATAAACGGAGGGATCTCGAGTCCACTGCGGCGCGGGCGACCGAGCAAGTCATGAATCATTATTCCGTCGTTAGAGCTAATATTCCGTTTAAGAAGCACGTACAGGCAAAAAGGATATATGTTGGACATACACTCGGGCAAAGTAAATGATAATGGTAGGACGAGCAGGACTCGCAATAATTATAAGTTTGAAATACATTGCAAAGAATTAACCCAATGAAAGGAACAATTTACATTACAAATGAATCTGAGATCGTTTCGGCGTGAAGCGGGGCGGAGGCGAGCGAGGGAGCTCTATAGACAAGACAAGAAATTAATTTGGGGCTTAATGTTCCGTTCGAACGGAAACAAAACGAAATTCATTAATTAGTAACATTTGCCTACAATACGCGGGAGAGCAAATATCTTGGGAATATTCTAAACGAGCGATGGGGTAAAGGACCGCATGTCGGTCAGGTGAACCTGTCGGCGTCATGTTAACGCGAAAGAAAACAACTATTCTAAAATGTCTTTTGACATATATGTAGTTGACGACCCTCCCTTGCTTAATCAATACTTAATATTAGAAAGAGAAAAGATTTGTACGTATGTTAGTATTTTTGTATGTTCGTAATGAATAAACTCAAAAACTACTCAACCGATTTAAAAAATTCTTTCACCTATAGGAAGCCACATTATCAGAGAGTAATAATTTCTAAAGATACGCGGACGAAGTCGCGAGCGAAAGCTAGTAATAAGATATAGAGAACTGCGGCGTAATGCGGCAAGGGCGCCTTAAACTCTTAAGCTGTACTCGAAAATTGAAGTGGGTGAAAATGGGGCAGTTTCTTTTCCCTTTTAGCTGCTAAACCACGAGTAACGCCGGGCGCTTTAATTGCGCTCACTGCGAGCGGCTCCTAACTGGTGAATTGTGTTCGGTCTTCACCTACTACTCGTCATTGTTTGTGCCTTTGCGAAGGTCACTTCGGACGGCATTGGCTAGTAGCAGAATGTTTCTAAGTTCTGACATCAATAAGGTCACATAAGGATTTCATATTTATTTTATTTTATTTTATTTACTTATTTAATATCCACCAACAGATTTCATATAATCCATCTTATCTAATCTCTACATATAAAAATGAATCCCCATTTGCCTCGGTCACGGCATCACGCGTGAACGGGTAGACCGATTTTAATTCGGTTTTCACTAATGAAAAGAGGGATAAACGGGGAATGTTCTTATATATAAAAATTGCACCCCGGGCAAAGCCGGGGGCGGGTCGCTAGTTAACAAACTATAAAGCCGAAATACCACTCACTGACTCACTGATTGGGTGACATTTCTTTCCGGGAAGGAGCCGCGGGGGCGTTCGCCTCTCTGGCCGGTCGCGGAGTACGAATAAAGTTGTCGAGAAATTAATTCAAAGACCTCGCCACCTCGACCTGGTAAAAAGTCGGCGAAGGGATCTCGGAAAGTACGAGAGCTAGAAGAGATCGGAATGCGGAACGTCACAGAGCGTCATCGGGGGTTACCGAATCGCGACCCATCCCCGTCCCGCCCATACATTTTTTTTACACTCCATACAACTTTTTTGAAATTTCCAATCCCCGTAGCTCCAGAACCGTAAGGAATAGTGATATCGCGTCTTTGGCGGATAACCGTTTCTCCCCGAGGTCCATCGGCTGGGACCGTCGCCCTTGCCCTACCTCCCCCCATTCACCCCCCCTCCATACAAAATTGCCGCCTTTGACGAAAGGGATGGCACTATCCGCTAAACGGTGCGAGATATCCCGACGGTCACTACGGCGGGTTTCCATCTCACCGCGAGCCGCTTCCTGGGGGTCAACCAGATTTTCGATTTCTCCCCCCCTTCTGCACCCCTCCATACAAATTTTTCGTTTTCTGGAACGGCCAATTTTTCACCGAGAAGGGGTCGACTCGCGACGCTCGTTCGCACCCGATCGTATAGACGGTGAAGTCGCGGGGATCGGAAGTTTCTCGAAGCCCCGATATGACGACCTGGTAAAAAGTCGACGGGAGGTACTCGGGAACGATGAGTCGCCGAGGGACAGCGTTTGCGGAATGTCATAGAGGGTCATCGGGGGTTACCAAATCGCGACCCATCCCCGTCCCGCCCATACATTTTTTTTACACTCCATACAACTTTTTTGAAATTTCCAATCCCCGTAGCTCCAAAACCATAGGGAATAGTGATATCGTGTCTTTGGCGGATAACCGTTTCTCCCCGAGGTCCATCGGAGGGGACCACTATTCCTGCCCCATTTCCCCCCATTCACCCCCCCTCCATACAAAATTTCCGCTTTTGACGAAAGGGATGGCACTGTCCGCTAAACGATGCGAGATATCCCGACGGTCACTATGGCGGGTTTCCATCTCACCGCGAAGTGCTTCCTAGGGGTCAACCAGATTTTTGATTTCGCCCCCCCTTCTGCACCTCTCCATACAAATTTTTCGTTTTCTGGAACGGCCAATTTTTCACCGAGAAGGGGTCGACTTGCGACGCTCTTTCGCACCCGATCGGATAGACGGTGAAGTCACGCGGATCAGAAGTTTCTCGAAGCTCCGATATGACTACCTGGTAAAAAGTTGACGGGAGGTACTCGGGAACGATGAGTCGCCGAGGGACAGCGTTTGCGGAATGTCATAGAGGGTCATCGGGGGTTACCAAATCGCGACCCATCCCCGTCCCGCCCATACATTTTTTTTACACTCCATACAACTTTTTTGAAACCATAGGGAATAGTGATATCGTGTCTTTGGCGGATAACCATTTCTTCTCGAAGTCCATATTGACAGGGACGATCATCCTTGCTCCGTGAATGTCCAACCAACACCTACTCATACTACTAAAAAGAGAGCTCTCTAGGCCACACAAGGGGTTACGTCATCAACATGAGGCCGACCGAACCGAACATTCGCATAGACGCTAGCGCCACAGTTTGGCCGCGGTACATTTATTTATTATACTATTTGGATTTGAAGCGTAAAGCGTCATTCTTTGTCAAAAGTTAGAAAAAATTCTGTCACAGTTTAAAATCGTGTATTTTAAACTATAACTAAGTATGTATTTAAAAAAAAAAACAATGAAACGCGCCATTAATTAAATGGACAACTTTCAACCAAACAAGCACTAATGCGAACGTAAGATATATTTTTTATTAACTTTTAAAATAACATAACCTCTTTTTATCGTATAACATCTCTGTTTGTTATCAATTATTGCAGGTTTGCGAACATCATTTTACAGAAAAGTACATTTTCCAGCTGAGAAGTATGAAGAGAAATATTGCAAGAAAGTAGTTGTGAACTTATAATAAGGATGCAAGTGAATATTTAAAAAAATACATGTTCAGTGACTATAGTGATTTTTTATTTGTTTATTTAATCATAATGTATGTGGAATCAGTGAGCTATTATGTACTAACGTACTGTGGAATATAAATAACTGTAAAGAAAGGTAATGTAGTCATAGCAATGTCAAGTATTCTGAAATATCAGTCTCTGTAACTTTTCATCATAATTTGGGGTTCAAATTGTTTAAAAACCACAATGAATTGAAAAGGATCCATAAGGAAACTTATCCAAAAAGATAAATAATATCAGACATAGTTATTTGCATTTTCAATCGAATTTGAGGTTGGGGTATAGTAAAGGGCGGCACTTTTTTTTTACAATAATTTTTTTTTGCCAATGGAATGAGCAACAATTGCAAAGATATTGTATTCATTTACAAAATGTGTTTTTACAAGACTTATTTGTGATGAAAAGAAAAGGGTTAGGTTCTGGAATGTATATGAAATAAGTGTGAGTGTAGCGAGCCAGAATACTGATGTTGGCAAAAAGACTGTATACTTATTACAAAATGTGCATTACGATACTCGCCCCATACAAAAACATATATTATTATGTTGTTGTAATAGGAATACTCTTATAATTGGTTTATTACATTTAATTGGCTTTAATATTGTGATGTGTGTGATATTATGCCATATTTCAATTCACTGCCTAAATTTAATATAGTATATAAATATCCTGCAGATCAATATAAACCATAAATTTTTGTTTTTGGTACAGTTCATATAGGTACTGAAATGCATTGGAAATAATTGGCTTATCTGAATTTATTCGAATATTGGCCAACTTCAGCCTATCTATACCTAGCTATACAAAATGCCATACTTTCTGTTAATTCACAGAATAAATTTTAACACTGTTTTTTACGGAAACCATTTTAAAGTAGTGGAATACAGTTAAGAATAAAGATAAGTGACTAAGGGATAATTACATATCGCCTCTCTCACCTAACCAGAAAAATTATAACTATTTAAATAAATGTCATGTTTAGATCATTGGAAAATACTTACTACTATTATACTCATGCTACATGTACCCTAATACAATTAACAAATTGGTAGGTAGTGTATTAATGAATTAAATTTTAATTGCCTGGTTAAATTCACATATAGAGGTATGGCTGGATCTCAGTCCTATTTAATTTCAATGAAACAATATTTGAAATTGAATCAAAGCTCCAGAGTACCTACAATCTTTGTTTCCCTTAACTATAAAATCTCATACTTTTGGACAATGTAAGATATACGCATTACAGACAATCTTTCCAATGATCAAAGTAATACCTACATAGTTGTAGCTCATAAACAGAAAACTTGAGTTTTAACATCGGTGTCTCTGAACAATATAGGTATTAAGTATTATCATAAATAACCATATCCAGTTACCCATTCTCACTTAACATTGTACAAAAGTTAATAAAAATAGGCACAAATATCATTAAGTAGGTACTTAGTGGTACTTATCCAATGAAGAAATTAATGTAGATATAAATTGTAATCATGAACTAATTAAAAGTTTAGATATGAGGAGGATTATTACTGCCACACAATGATGATGTTAATTTATTTCTGTTTATTTAGTTATTATTGTAGTGAATAAAATAAACTGTGAGGAATTTTTAAATTGTCAAATTATTACATTTATTTTATTTTATTGCATCATCAGCTGTGGACACTGAACGCGAAACGACGAATACAATGGATAAGACTTAGAACACTTAGTATGAAAGACAAGGAGTAAGAAGGGAATTGAGCACACTCGTAATAATATAATACTTGTAAGAATTTTATGAAAATTTATTAAGACTATTGTTTACGACTTATAATCAAGACTAAAGACTAATTATGCTCAAGACTCGGCGTAATAAGACGAAAGACTTATTAACTGACGAAAATATTGTCGAAATGCCTACTGAAGATTTCGAAGGTATAAAGACCAAAAATGAACCCCGAAGCGCCGCAGAAGTGCGTCCCTTGAATTTTAACCCGTCATCCCGGCTTGCAGCCCTCGGCATCGAGCAACCTACCACTTCACACACCCTCGACTTAGTTGCGATAACCCTCCGCGGGCTGCTTGCAGCCCTCGGCATCGAGCAACCTACCACTTCACACACCCTCGACTTAGTTGCGATAACCCTCCGCGGGCTGCTTGCAGCCCTCGGCATCGAGCAACCTACCACTTCACACACCCTCGACTTAGTTGCGATTACCCTCCGCGGGCTGCTTGCAGCCCTCGGCATCGAGCAACCTACCACTTCACGCACCCTCGACTTAGTTGCGATAACCCTCCGCGGGCTGCTTGCAGCCCTCGGCATCGAGCAACCTACCACTTCACACACCCTCGACTTAGTTGCGATAACCCTCCGCGGGCTGCTTGCAGCCCTCGGCATCGAGCAACCTACCACTTCACACACCCTCGACTTAGTTGCGATAACCCTCCGCGGGCTGCTTGCAGCCCTCGGCATCGAGCAACCTACCACTTCACACACCCTCGACTTAGTTGCGATAACCCTCCGCGGGCTGCTTGCAGCCCTCGGCATCGAGCAACCTACCACTTCACGCACCCTCGACTTAGTTGCGATAACCCTCCGCGGGCTGCTTGCAGCCCTCGGCATCGAGCAACCTACCACTTCACGCACCCTCGACTTAGTTGCGATAACCCTCCGCGGGCTGCTTGCAGCCCTCGGCATCGAGCAACCTACCACTTCACGCACCCTCGACTTAGTTGCGATAACCCTCCGCGGGCTGCTTGCAGCCCTCGGCATCGAGCAACCTACCACTTCACCCACCCTCGACTTAGTTGCGATAACCCTCCGCGGGCTGCTTGCAGCCCTCGGCATCGAGCAACCTACCACTTCACGCACCCTCGACTTAGTTGCGATAACCCTCCGCGGGCTGCTTGCAGCCCTCGGCATCGAGCAACCTACCACTTCACACACCCTCGACTTAGTTGCGATAACCCTCCGCGGGCTGCTTGCAGCCCTCGGCATCGAGCAACCTACCACTTCACACACCCTCGACTTAGTTGCGATAACCCTCTGCGGGCTGCTTGCAGCCCGCAGCATCGAGCAACCTACAACTTCCGCGGGCTGCTTGCAGCCCGCGGCATCGAGCAACCTACCCTGGTTGCGAAAACCCTCTGCGGGCTGCTTGCAGCCCGCAGCATCGAGCAACCTACTAGTCTTATATATAAAAATGAATCTCTATTTCTCCTGGTCACGGCATAACGCGTGAACGGGTAGACCGATTTTAATTCGGTTTTCGCTAATGGAAAGAGGGATAAACGGGGAATGTTTTAGGGTATATAAAAATTGCACCTCGGGCGAAGCCGGGGGCGGGTCGCTGGTTTCATATAATTTTTTCATCCCACACTGTTGTAATAAAGTCGTCGCCTGCCTCTGCCTACTTCTTCTAAACCAGCTCCCGGATTTGGATAGACAGAGAGGGGGCACAGGGGGAAGACTCATTTAAACGTCTATCTATAGTGATAAATGAGGAAGGTGTGTGATAACTGCATCTACGTGAAGCCGAGGGCGGACCTATTAGAATACACTCTAGAAAATATTTACAGATTCGGTACAAGTTTATGAATTACTTGACAGAAGTAGGTATTGTTATTGTTATTGCCTTTTTCAAACCCATATCAAACTTCATCTACCTGAGTGATTTATGGCTCCTTCCCTCCCGTGTTTTTCAATCATTATTCCCCCTTCGTAGCCGAAACGCGAATCATTCGATACTGACATATACATCATTCTGTGTCGCTTTTATTGAGCTTAAGTGCTGGCCACATTCTGTCGAAGACGACGAACGCTAAAGATGCAATTACGGTTTAAGTGCCACTAATTAATATAAATAATTAAGCAGTATTTCAGGTTAACGAGAGATATTAGCAGAGCGGCCACGAAACGCACGAGGGCGGTTTAATGTCGCAATAAATTCGCTCCGCTGGGATTGTTTCTACTCTCTCCCGCCTCAATACAATTGTTAATAATACGACAAACTCTAATAATATCTTAACTGTGCCTAGTTCTGGTTGGGTGAAAACACCCTTGTGGATTCCCAACTTCAAAGCCTGCAGCATCGCCGAAAAGTAGCGTGCTTATCGATTTTCTATCGTCTACACTATGGAGAGTGTGCATCTATACTGTACGATTTAATCCAACCGAAACCGTTCCACTTGCGGACCGCTAGACGTGGGCAGGGGTTTCATCCCTTCGTGGTCAATGTACCTCGATCACGAACAAAGCGTTTCAGTTTCACCTTCCTTGTTCGGACTGCTAAGGAGTGGAACTCATTGCCTGCGTCTGTGTTCCCACAGAACTACAACCTCGGGGTCTTCAAAACTGGGGTAAATGGGCATTTACTAGGTAAGCGTGGTCCACCTTCGGCCACATCTGCACCTCACATCAGGTGAGATAGTGGTCAAGCGCTACCTCGATTTCATAAAAAAAAAACGAGTGTGCTTATGACCACACGACTGAAGTGAAACTTCTTTCGCTCCATCTGTATGTATATATATATATATATGTGTGTACAATATATACATGTATACACATATACATATATTAATTTTCTACAAATATTTAAATTTATTTCATGTTTTCATTGGTAAATTAATATTTCTGTCTCTTGCTTATATCCCCCACATAACTTCCGTTCGCCTTGCCCGATCACACTTTTCGTAACGCTTACGTCACGCGTTCGCCAGCTTACTCCCCAAGTCAAGCGTGCGTAAAGAAGTTTCACTTCAAAAATTCAACGCCTGACTAAAATATATTGTGAGCAGAAACTAGTCAATTCAAATATAAACACCTAAGAAAAAGAAAGCGAACCAAGTCGCAGGCTGAAAGCTAGTAGTAAAATAAAGCTTCCATCCTAATATTATTATAAAATGTTCGGATGTTTGTTACTCAATCTCGGCTGAACAGATTTGGATGCGTGCTGTTATTTCACGGTGGTCTTCTGTAAGGGGCTGGTCACTGCCGCCAGACGGGCTGCCCAAATGACTGCGAAACGCAGTGTGTTCTGCCACTACTTACATAGATAGATGGTACGTAGATAGTTTATTACCTGGATTAACATACAGGATATTTTTATCCTGGAATATTAGATTTCTACGAACCCGCGGGCACAGCTAGTATTTCATTTATGCGCTATAAGTAACACACTCTTGTAGAAAACGTAAGATTCAAATAAACGATACTTCCATGCTGATTTTAATAAAAATTCAACAAGCCCATTAGTCGAATGGAGTCTCAGTTCGATTCCCGGCCGTGGCGACTTTGGAATGTCTGGACGTCCGTGTTGCGGCAGTGACTACTCCCTTAGAGAATACCACCACGTGTGATGATCTCTGCCGGCTGTTTGACGACCCTTTAAAAAAATTCAATAAAAGATTCAGTGAGCCACGTAGCGCTACGCGCTACGCGCCACCTTCGTAGCAGTGCTACGAGGCTAATACAATTTGCAGCTTATTTATTGAGAGATAAGGGACTCCATCGTATACGCATTGCGCGCCTTGGTATTCGTTGGATGTGAAATTTTTGGCTCACAGTTATACAAAAAGAAGGCGGAAGAATCTCGGGGGAGTGGAGGTATGCAACGGTGCCTCGCGTTGAACATGGCAACATCGGAAAATCCTCGACAACGATATAAAGCGGTATGTATAGAACAGTATTTTCAATAAACTTCATTCTTACTCTGACACATCGGAAAGTTTACCAAGTTGTGGGATACGCCGTCGGGGGTAACACCGTCTCCCCCTCATTTTGACTTTTGGAGGGGGTTACGAGTAAAGTGAAGAGATAATAATAATTCTCAATTAAAATGATTTGAATAAGTAATGATGTATTGATGTCTCTTGGGTTGAACAGTATTTACATGCGTAGGCCTCTAATATTCAATTCAAAATAAAAACACCCGCACACTTGAAGTTAACAATATTGAATTGAAGATAAATGGACAATGAATAAACCTCACAACACTCTTGACGTGTTTAACGACGTTTTAGCCGGTAGGGAATTCTAAGCCACCCAATTGATTTTGATACTGTTTTCACTAATGAAAAGAGCGATTACGAGGAAGGTACGTGTAGACAATTTGTAGAAAAAAATCTTTAGTTTTGTATTTTTTTTTTTAATAATAGCCATACGAATAAGGTTTTTTCAACTTTTTATAAATCTTTTATATATATTGTTGAGCTCATGTACGTAATGGGACTGTTAAAAAAGCATATCCAACCGAAAATGCTCCAGGGAAATAAGAGCCCGTTTCCATTATGACGACTAGCGACGCGCCTCATAATTACCTAATGCATTTGACTCATTCGAGGAGTTCACTGAGGCAATTTTGTCTCTTGACACCAACTATCCAATAAATAAAATAAAATCGAGCAAAACCGTCGGAAAACACTGGGTGGTAAATCGACGCCATCAAACGAGAGAATAGAATTTCTCTCTTGCGAAGTTATTTCTCTGTTCTGCGAGGCTAACATGAAATTTGCAAGCGGTCCTGTATGCTAATGGAGTGCAAACAATGTATCTGCCATAACGTATTGAGCTAATAATTTAGGTGCGAGATAGCGCACAAAAGGACGGAGGCGCACAATAACAGATCCACGATCGTTATCAAATTAGTTTTGTTTCAGAAACGGCCGGCTCGTTATTTCCATTCGAAAATTGTAAGCGAGCTTTCGAGCTCGGCGCGAGTGCATCGCTCGCCGCGAATCGCGTTCGATACGCCGTACGCTTCGCTGCCAGCGATGAATGCGCCACTCGAAGCGAGCCAACTACGAGACGAAACTAACATCGCCGCTACGATCCCGTACGACGAAATACTTAGGCGCATTCTTTTGTAAGTGGCGAAGTTTAGGACGGACGAAGGGTGTGAGGGTTTTATGATTTGTTGGGAAGGTCGGCGGTCATCTTGCGACGGAACAATGGCCCGCGGGAATGGAGCCGGGACGGCCATCCATCACAATTATTTCCGTCCGACAAACCTTTATTAAAGGCGCGACATGTTCGATTTATATTTTAACACGAAGGCGACTCGATCGAGCGGCGACACCGGTGACACTCGAGATCGCGCGTCACTGAGGAACTTCTTTTGGGTGTGTAAATGAATATTATGAAGCGATTTCTGCATTCCTGTATTTCACTGGTGAGAGCATTAAATTAGCGCGTCCGGATATACAGCCGACGCTGCGTCGAGCGTCGAGCGTCGAGCGTCGAGCGTCGAGCGTCGGAGTTCAAAGAGAAATGTCGAACGAAACATGTTTGCCGCTCACTTCAACGATTGACTAGAGATTGAAGACATAGTTTGGCCCGTTCATCCAATGATTCACATTTCAGTAAAATGAGGTTTGTTGCCAGTTATTTATTCTTCTAAGGGACTTAAATTTAGTTAGACCAAATTAGTGAATGTATCCGAGAGGGATGGAGTAGTCGTTTCTTTGTTTGATTTAATGTCAGCGGCTGAATCGGAAAAAGTAGAGATAAGTAAAATAAAGCATCTCGTACTATATATACACGAGGCGAACTTCCACATCTCCCGTTATATATTCATCTCTAAATATTAATATATACAAACAATTACAATTATTATACACAAATTACAGTATTTTCAATACTAAACATATTATGAACTCAGAATCGTCTAAATCCAGGCTTCATTAAGTTCAATAGTTTGGTTTCAAATTGATTTATAGGTAAGGTTGTTATTATCTCAGGAAGTTTATTATAAAACCGTATGATCCATATTGGAGCCGTTTATCAATATCATTTTTAGAGCCAGTTTGTGATGGCAGTCGGTTATGCTAAGTGACAGTCGCGTCCTCACCTCCTCACCTTCAGAGACGCGACCGAGTAAAATTAAATAATTGGTGTCTGTTGTGTGCTGTGGCCCCAATTGTGTTTGCATCGCACCGTGTGGCGACGCCGCCTCTTTTTGAGTGTCCTTTATTGCAAATGAAACTTTTGAATGAACGCTTTTGTCTGGTGCTATACACACTTTGGCGGCGGATGGCACACCCCCCTCTATCACGGCGAAACTGACTCGGGCAACTTGTCGTTTCGTAAACACTAGTAATTTCTTATATTTTATATTATTTATTTTTTATTATTAGTAATTTTTTATATTATTTCTTGCCTATGTATGTTTCGATGTATTTACATGTCTACATGTATGTATACACCTGTTTGTATATATGTGTACATATAATAGTAATTTATAAAGTATGTTTGTATGGTGCTCAATGAGTCACATACGGTGCTGGCTGAAAATCAGCGCTGTAGGTGTTTGTCTAGCACCTCAGCACAATGCTGAGTCAGTATCCGATTCGCTGCCGCGAGGACACACACACGTTTTTTATTATTCTCTGTCCTGTTTTGTATATAATGTCAGTGTCTCGTGCAGTGAATAAAAGTCTTTCTTTCTTTCTTTCTTTCTAATAAAGAAGACGTTAAGTTCAGCCAGAGCACAGCGGGTACAACTTGTGAGGTATGGTTTTGATTTTAAAATGCAATTAGATGAATTATTAGAGAAAGCTCGGGTCCCCTAGGTGGGGTTCCAAGCTCGCTTGGCTACTTTGTTGACCGAAGTAATAACCAACTCTGAAATCGCCAGTTATGTCGACCGAATGTTTCACTCGTTTAACAATTAACCATCCGAATATCCTTCAATATCCACAACAACGGTGGACCCATTGGTGGCAGCGTTCCTGCTAAAGTGAAAGTTGTAAAATAATCTGCGCTGGGTCGGGAGTGGCCATTAAGATAACGGGTCTGCGGAATAGGCTTATTTCGGGAAAACAATAATGTTTGTAAATTGCAGCTTTTATAAACAGAAGTTGATGAAATAAATATCTCTGCAAACGAATTCCACGCTACTGGAGAGTTTGCCCGCGCCATTGCGCTATGGGGTATCGTCAGCGTCGCTGTGCCCATACAAATTGTCAGCTATTTCTTCACTCCTGTGTCCAAACCGGCGGCGGCGGCCTCTATTTTTTCTTTCGGTATTAAAAAAGGTAAACTTTTCTCATATTGTAGCAGCTTACATAATATGTACTTGCGCACATTGGTGGCTGTTTAACATTAACTAAATAGTACTAGTGGCCAATCAGAGTGTAAGTACAGGTCGGTGACGACAAGGTGACAAGGTGACAAGGTGACAAGCGACAAGTGACAAGAATCAAATTAGAGAAAGTAGGAGGTGAAGAGTCGCGAGTCGAGAGGGGAGACGTCGCGGCCCAATTAGTGCGGCTAAACTTCTAAGAGAGAAAAAAGAATATATACATATATCATGCCACTATTTATTGGCTGGCTGATCTGGCTAAAATTGGTTAAAATTGTTGGCTGGATAAAGTGATTAAGAATTCTAACGAACCAATACTTAGAACGAACGTCAACGCGGAACCAGCTGCAGTTTGAATATGGAAAACAGTGGCAGGGCACATTGCGTTTCGAAGTCATTTGGGAAGACCGTCTGGCGGCAGCAACCATCCCCTTCAGTAAGTGATTAAGGGATGCCAAAGCCCATCACCCTATCCCCTCCTTATCTCTTATCCCTAACTCTACTATGATCGACAGTGCACTTGCAATACATGTGCCGTTACTTGTGTTATCTATTAATTAATTCAAAGTAAAGAAAAAAAAATTTTTTTTTCTTCAAATTATGTAATCTGCCGAAGCTCCTGAAACGCAGAAGAGGGCTTTTTGATTCTTTTTTTTAACAAGTTTTATGATTCTATTTTGAGACAGAAAACCTGTATTTTTTATGTATATCTCGTCATACAGGCTGACGGTCCACTCGATGGTAGGTGGCTATCGTCGCCTATAACACAACGCCTCATGTGGTATAACTACAGTAGGATTAAGGATAGGGGATTGGCAAGGGTTAGGGAAATAAACCCTGGCATCCCTTACAAACTCACCGGGACATAACGGCGCACAGGGGGTTACTGCCGTCAGACGGGGCTGTCCATATGACTGCGAAACTCAGTGTCCCCTATCATTACTTGTCAGAAGCGGACCGAAGTCAACTTTGAAAAGAAAATTTCCAAAATTGAACCTGCCGGAAGTCGAATCTGGGCCCCCCAAGACAGAGCGTTAGAGCAAGCACTTTAACCACTCGACCAATGGACTCTTCGAAGCCAAATCTATATTGAATGTAAAATAAATGAATAATTATTATAATCAATTCTAACATTATAATTTTGAAAGTAACTCTGTGCGTCTGTCTGTTACCTTCTCACGTCTTAACTACTCAACTGATCATCATGAAATTTTGCAGACACGTTATCAGGGTTGCAGGGAAGGACATACTTGTAGATACCTTCCATCCAGAAACTATTCCCGAGGGATCATCTAAAAATAAAAATCCAACGCCTGGCAAAAGTACCTATATACATACATACACACACACAGTGTGATCCTATAAGGGTTCCGTTTTTTTATTCGGACGTACGGAACCCTAAAAACCGCAAAGTTAACTTCGATTTAATGGCTATATGAAGAGAATGCATTTTATGTTTTCCTAACTATATTTAGGCAAGTGTGACAAAGTTACACAAATAACACACATTTGATTTGAATGCCGTTTCAAAAAAAAAAAAACTATCGTCTTCCTTTTCGGGACCAGGCTAAGAGACGAGATGGTGTAAAATACATTACACGGGAGTAGACCACAATATCGATCTCGTGAAAAGTCTTAGTCCTCAGCTTCAATCGAAAGTCGAAAGATTCTAATAAAAAATGGAGAAAAGAACAGGTTTTAATAGCCTTTATTTTTATAAATAGTATGGAAGGAGTTTCGTTAATTTTAATTTTACATGAAAAAATTGCAATAAGTTTAAAGGTAGTTTCGAGTTTTTTGTAAGTAGGTAACATAACTATATACAATTTCTGGATAAATTATCATTTTATGACATTACAAAAGAGTCTACTACTCTCACGTATCGACCCATGCGTCCATCGCATGGACTCAACTAATATAAAATGAACGATCTCACTGTTTTAAGAAAAAAGACAACAAAAGGAGTATTCACTGTACAATGTTCACATCACTTAAGTATATTTACAATGTGACGTCACGCGCACTTTGCCACAGCGCGTAACTCGAGAGTATAGAGGTGCAGAGGGCCAGCGACACCGCGGCCGGCACCGCCGCGTTCGCCTTGCGGCTGAGGGTCGCCGCCATCTTGTCGCCTGCGACACGAAACGGACAACATGAGAAGGAGGGAACGGGCGACACATCGGAAGAGCGAAAGTACACTGACTGCCTTCCTCCACGTAGACGAAGATGTGCGCCGGCTCCGTGTTGGCGGCGCGACAGGTGTAGTTGCCCGAGTGGCGAGGCGCCGCGCCGCGGATGGCGAGCGCCGACTGCGTCTTGGGCCCCGGCTCCGTGGCGACGCTCACCCCGCGCGCCAAGTCGTAGTTGATCATGCGCTCGTTGTGGTACCAGAACACGTACTGCGGCGGCACCGGGCTCTTCTCTATGATGCACACCAGGCTGATGGTGGATCCGACGTCCACGTGGTGCTCCTCGCCGCCCAGGATGAACGCCTCCGGCACCACGATGTGCAGGTGCACCAGGCGCGACATGGTGCCGGAGCCCGTCGACACCTGGCACTCGTAGGTGCCGTTGTCTCGCTTCTGCACGTACTTGATCTGCAGCATCCAGTCGTCGGAGCCCTCACTGTGCAGCACCTGCGAAAACGTGCGTCAATTTGCGGTCAACGGTACGCCTCACGCGCCGCTTTCGATAGTTAAGGACGAACCTGAAACCGCTCATCGTTCGTATACATCAACAGTCCGGAGCTGATGATGTGCCAGTCGCGGCGGCGCACCCACGATATCTGTAACGATATAATGAATCACGTATAGAGACGGCTGGGCCCGGTCGCGGCGAGACGCAACGACGCGCGTACCCCTCTCTCGCCGAGGTTCCGCACGGGACAGTGCAGGAAGGCGACCGCCCCCAGCTGCGCGAGCACCTCCTCCTCCGTGTTGTTGAGAACGGGCTCGCGACGCAGCTCGTCCAGCGACGAGTACCACAGCTCCCGCCAGGCGGGCACTTCCGCCATCTGCGCCAGCTCCGCGTCCGAGTCCGCCTCCGCGGACGCGTTCCACGCGCGACGCGTCCGGCTGGCGGCGGACGGTCCGCCGGCGACCGCCACCGCCAGTGCGGCGAGCAGCGTGACGGACATGCCGTCGCGGCCGCACAGCTTCTCCCCGAGGTTAGGATGGTGATTGATTACCTGCGTAGCGTATTCTGCATTAACGAACCGGTAGCCTCGCGCTGTCGCTTGAATTCACCGGTGTTGTTTGTGTTTATGGGCTGCGCGATGGTGGCTGTTGTATTTCGGTGAGTGAGCGAGGGATGCCAGAGCTCATTTCTCTATCCCACTGGCGTTACTTATGTTTATCAAGTGGACCGTCAGACTGTATAGTTCTATGAAAAAATGTCCACGAACTTGTGAGGAAATACGTCAATTAGTCTTTACCTATTTATTTACAACTTATTAAATTGATCGCAAAAGGCACGTCCACCTTATCTTTGGTCACAGTGCGCACCATGGAGTCTGTATTGAGAGTGTAATGAGGGAGCCAAAGTAAATTGTATAACAAGGATGCGCCATTTAAATCCGTCACAAACTAAACCCGATTTGTAGTGGAAGCACTACATTTGAAAATGGATTCAACTATGGCACTTTCTTCTTTGAAATTACATATACGCAATTCCATCACCAAACGTGTGATATGCTATCCGAGCGCCAAAAGGATAGCTAACGACGTCTGGGTCTGGGTGAACTGGGTGACTCGATTCATGGAAGGAACCGAAGCACTACCTACGCCGAGGACAGATTCCAGCGGCCGCAGGCATAGTAGGTTAATGTGGCACTGTTGCACTGCACACTGCACATGGTCCGATCGCGTTCCGGTAGGTGAGCATAGCGACGCTGAGCGCCTTCTCGCAGCGCAGCTCTCTCGCGACTGCGACTGACTCAATTGAAACACCGCGCACGAAAGGCTTCTCCCCCTCTCCTTCCACAACTGCAACCCACCCTCAAATCACGTCCGAGAGCTGACACCAAAAATTGCCTTTACTATTTACGAACGTTTGAAGATTGTCTTATTAACTGACAATTCATTAATAAAAGTTACACGTTGAAGGGCTGCAACAATTAAAAAGCTAATTCATTATTTGTAGACTGTTACAACTATAATGTTTTACATTAATGACGAGTATAACGGAAGTCATTAGAATGTTTCATTGAAAATGATTTAATTACTAGTCCCTTATACTACAATCGAGAATGACGGTTGCGAAATTGTTGGTAGGGACAGTCGTTTTATCAATTTCTTGTTTTTATTATAAAAAGCAATTGGTCTTCTCATAAATAATTCGAAATTTTCTGAAAGTTATTGCTTATCTGCTATTTTTAACTTTTAACAATGAAACACCGCTGCATTATTCAATAAGCGCTTAGACAGATTATATCCATTCTGGCGTCATCTATTTTAAAAAAAGTACTATCATTCTTTCGAACCAGAAGTATCGTAAAATATATTCCAGACGTAACAATACCAACAACCAAAACTGGTTTTTTTAGATTGAATTCTCGGACTCACGTTTTTATATTCTATATTTTATAGTTCAATTATAATTAAATTATAATTGAACTATTGAAGTTATTTCGGACTTGCGGAAAAATAAATGGAGCTCTCGGACTTTTTAAGCACCCTTATCGACTGCCGAGAACGCTACGCCGGCGTGCGGAGGTAAGCGATGCGCGGGGGGGTGGGGGTGGGGGGTGCAGTGACGTCACGCGGTCGCTATACGCCAGCGATCGTGTTACATTTACATACACTCGATCGTACGTCCACAGTCTGTTTAAGCCTCGTTAAAAAGTATTTGTAAATATAGTGTAGGACTATGGAACACAGGTGAAAGAATTAGGATAATATAACGTTTAAATTGTGAAAATTTCGGCAATTTTAAAAATGTTTTGGTGTTTGGAACACCAAATCAAAGGCAGGTCTGAGTTTGATCCTGTCAATGTTCTAAATGACTAAACCCGTACCAAGAGATCTTTCACTGCCCGTATGCTGTAATTTGTCCCATTTCTTATATCATAAGTTGTACTATTGAAATGATTGTAGAAATATTTTTTATTAGAACGACGACTGATGCTTATTTCTCCATAAGCATCAAGAGCATATTGTGGCCAATTTAAAATAATTGCTAGTTTTGCATGTTATTACTCAAATTTATATGAAGTTCAGTTTCAAATTTACAAGTTATTTTCAAGAGTTATCGCAAATCGTCTGGAGCGCTGACTTGATGACTTCCAGGATCCCGAACGAGCTGGTTTTAAGCGAGGCTATAGTACCATAGGCCACATCCATGCGCTACGACAAGTTATAGAGAAAACCGAGGAGTATCTGGTGTTTGTGGACTATGAGAAGGCCTTCGATTCGATCGAAAGACTCTGCAGCGATGTCACATTGACCATCGGGATATCGGGATATCGAAGTGTTGAAGTGTTTGTACAATAAAGCCACCACGTCGGTTCGAGTACGGAAGCGCAGCGCACAGTCAATTCCTTCATTAAATCAGTGAAGTCAATAGGAACACTGTGTTCCTTACAGGCAGAAGTAATTCACGCTGAATATTAGTCGTAAACAATCCAAGCACAAATCCAAGTAAAGAAAAATTCTGTGCCCATTTCAATTCGTCCGAATCATAGGTGCGACAAAAATATGAAGCGCTTCAAATATTTACGAGATATTATTATTTCCGCCCCTTAAAAGTGCCGTCCGGGGTCCGGGGGAACCGTCCTTGCCGCTCCCACTACGCTAGGCCACCACCGAGTACTGGCCAAGAGATTACTGGTAACGCGCCATATTCCTACCAGGAAGTGACGGGGAAGCTAAAATGTAACATTTTTCGAGATTTTTGGATTCTAACGATTTCTTACCAAAAATAAAAAAAGTCATTTAGATTATTCTTGCAACTAATACTCAAATCTAGCTATTACAGTTCTAAAAAGTACTTTTTAATTTACATTATTATGTTTATAAAAGTTAGGTAGTTACGTCTACATCGAAAAAATTCCATTTATCCGCTACCGTTGTGTCACCGGTGGACACGGTAAGGACCTGTCATACCTGCGTTTATTTGAATAACTATTTTATTTTAGGGTAATTTTTTTCTCTCAATTTAACAGTTGTATTATTGTCTTTGTAATATTTTAATTTGGTTCAATACGGGTATTAATATAGGTAGGTATATAAAAAAAAGAGTTTCTGAAATGCAGAAATGTACAATTAAGTAAGGTCTTATAAAAATTCCAATAAACATTGCAAAAAAAAAAAAAAAAAAAATTAAGCGTGAATCATTAGTAACTTAATTGAATATGCAATTTCTAAAACTGCACATATTATATGAAAATGTACACAAATAATGAATTTATAAGTAGTGTAAACATTTACATATTTGTATACTACTAGCGACCCGCCCCGGCGTGCAATAGGGGATTGGACAAATGCCGCCAAAACGCCACGATAGTCCATCTGAGAGCGCGTAACGTCATTTGTGGTCATATCATAACAAAACAGCTGCATTGGCATAAGACAATGATTGCCCACAAATGACGTCACGCACTGTGATCGGTGTTTCAGTATAGATTAAAAATATTGTAAATAATAAAATTTTATTTCTTCATTTAAAAATATTTAAATGAATTATATTAAATTATTATTCGATAAATAATCGTAAAAAATTATATATTTTCTTTCTAAGTACATTTTAGATTTTAATCTGATTACTGTCCGATCCCCTATTTTTATATACCCTAAAACATTCCCCGTTTATACCTCTTTCCATTAGCGAAAACCGAATTAAAATCGGTCAACCCGTTCACGCGTGATGCCGTGACCAGGAGAAATAGGGATTCATTTTTATATATATAAGATCTAGTTCTAGCATCAAATCAATTAGGTACAACACTATTACATCTGTGAATTCTGTGATTATAACAATGTTTCGTTCAGTGCCGGGATGTAAATCTAATGCGTTCACAAAACAAAATGAGGATATGTTTATAAGTTACCCTCGGTAGGTAAGTGATTTTGTTTGCACAATCAGAGTCACGCAGTAAATATACTGAGAGCTTGTTCGTATAATAAAGATCACTCTTTAATTTATGGCCTTAATGCAAAGGTCTACGAAGCGCCCCACTATAAATATTGGTTTTTATTTTATTACTCTATGGTGCGAATGTATAGCCACAGAATACAATAATAGTACTAGTAGTATAGCCTAAGAATGAACATAAACTAAGAATAAATTCTACGAATCTCTAGTTAGAGCTTATAGATAGAGTACGCTAGTACTTATAAATAAAAAAGTAGTTTGTTTGTTTGTAAATAATGTAATGGTTGCAAGTAAACTTAGGACAAGGGAATAAGAAGCGGGTAGAATAATTGGATTTAGTATTCACTGATCGAGACACATTTAATGTTAGTAAATGTTATTTCATGAAGTTTCAGACTGGCCCCGTTCAAACACACAGACGTACACACGTACAGGTGAATACCGTTTATATATAAAGATAATTATTATCCTTACATTTTATAAAAGAAAGTCTCCTGCCGCTTCTCTCTGTATGTATGTTCGTGATAATTTCAAAATCGACAGAGTGAAACCTGAAGAATCTGTAAGTGTATAATTCGTTGAAATTATATCCTTAGCTCCCGAGCAGCATACCACGTATCACCAAGAAGATGCAACCAACTCCGATAGATGTCGTCGCTTCACCTAATTCTCTTGTAGTATAATAGATGGCGCCACCGATCAATCATAACGCGGACGAAGTCGAGCGCACCAGCTAGTATTATATATATCTTTTTGTGTTTAATATAAGGAAAATTATTTGTTTTCAAACTCACATAGAATGTATTTTAGTTCCTCATCTGTTCTATTTGTTGAGAGTCGGCCGTGATACCTGTGGTGGTGACACACTCGCAAGGCTCGCAGATATGTTTGGAGATCACTTGATTTCGGTGCACTAAGGGAACAGTCTTTTGCTACCACCGGGCAGCTCATTCATACTCATGTACTATTAGCACAAGTGATGCCACTACTAGTTGCACGGGGCGCCCGCTCGTGTGCTGAGTCGGTAAATACAAATTAAGATATTCATAAACCAACCTCAGAAATTTGCCTTTTTATTGATAAAATCCGTTTACGACTTTCAGAGACTGATGCGTACATACAGACGGACGAAGAAGAAAAAGGAGGGCTTCACTTTATACTGTATTGTGTATATCGGATACAGTATACGGATCAACTTAGGTATATGGCGATAGTAACCACTCCGTTTGGCGACGGTAACCACTCCGTTTGATGATGGTTATCAATTTATCTGGCGGCAGTCGCCACATATTCTGGCGACGGTATCCAAGTCCGTCTGATGATAGTAATCGACTTATCTGTCGATAGTAACCCTACGTCTGGCGACGGTAACCAACCCGTCTATTAAGTTTTCGATGTGTAATTTAAATAAATAAAGGATTTGCAAGAAAATACATAATTATATTATTTTAAATTAAGTAATTTTATCATAACAACATATAGAAGTAAGATACCTAATTAAATATATTATCGACAGACAGCAAATCAACAACATGAAAATCGCCTGGCAACATGAAGCCATGGACACATAGGTTAACATATATCCACTTCACAATAACGACAGTAATCAATAACTAATCTGTCGACAGTAACCACTCCGTCTGGCGACTGTAACCACCTCGTCTGACGATAGTAATCGATTTATCTGTCGACAGTAACTACTCCATCTGGCGACGGTAACCACCTCGGCTGATGATAGTAATCGACTTATCTGTCGACAGTAACCACTCCGTCTGGCGACGGTAACCACCTCGTCTGACGATAGTAATCGACTTATCTGTCGATAGTAACCACTCCGTCTGGCGACGGTAACCACCTCGGCTGATGATAGTAATCGACTTATCTGTCGACAGTAACCACTCCGTCTGGCGACGGTAACCACCTCGTTTCATGATAGTTATCAACTTATTTGGTGATAGTTGCCATTTCATTTGGCGACAGTAACCGACCCGTCTGAAGATAATAATGAAACCAATCTGGCAACAGTCGTTATTCCGTCTGGCGACAGTAACCACTGTGTCACTGTCAGTGCCGGATTTAGTGGTCTGGAGGCCTCGGGACAACAAAGGAGTGGTGGTCCGCTGGCCCTAAAATTATTTTCAGAGGCGAGTTTTCAAATAAATAATTTATTGTAAAAGCAAGTGTATATTCTTTTATTATTTAACAAAAATATAAATATAATCGGAAACAAGAATTATATGAAATTAAATTTTAGCATTAACGAACGGAAGCTCCCGAGCTTTCTCTGCCGAAAAATCTTTGATGATTTCGTTGAAAACCAGTTCACGAAGTTAATCACTTTCAATACTCAGGAGAGAAAGCTTTGATAGACGGTTCTGTCTCATCGTGGTTCGAAGCATATTTTTTATAATTTTCATTTTTGAAAATGAACGCTTCTCAATGCAATGTCAAGGTTTGGGAATGTAGCTCTGAAATTTTGATCTTCGAGAATTTGGTAGTAAAATAGTTCCGGAGATTGGTCTTTTCCATAGTCATTTTTGTATGAGTCGATCAAAGACACAAATTGAACCAACTCATTACCAAGACTAGGTTCTAAATCATCCCGATAAACTTTCACTAATGCTACAGCGTTCAAAATATCAAAGAAGTTGTTTACTAGAGTATACTAGTCTGAATTTGAATTTTTTTAAATGTTAACATTAACATATAATCAACAAATTTCAGCAGTGCCATTTAATTTTAAGCGAAATTTTATAGGGTACAGATTCAATGTATGTGAGGGAGTGACCATCTCTGCTGGTTAAATTTAGTATTTCATGGATGTGTAGAGCTACGGGATTGTATAAGATTTTAAAAACACAAGTTGTAGCCGAATTTTTTTAAACGAATTATTTAGAAAAATTAATTATTTCGCCGATTCTTATAAGGTTTTTGGGTTGTAACACTTATTTTATGCATAATAAAAAATGAGGGTTTTTTGAAGGAGGGCTTTTGTTATAATAAAAAAGGAGGGTGTCCTAATAAAATATGGAGCCGCAAGCACACAATTTATCACGAATATTACACTGGTTTTTTTATAACTTTTCTAAAAATAGTCCGATTTTCTCGAATTTTCAGTCGGAGGAATTTTTTTAGCGAGGTACAGATGGAGACAAAAGATGGAGCGACCGATTAAAGCAGCCTAATGCAGGTTAATGTATCAGGGCCGTGATTGCGGTGACGATAAAAGAGTTCAGGCGGCGAGCCGGTTCACTCTCATTCTTGCTCGTGCAGGTGGTTCGAATGGCTATTTCGAATTCCACTTGTGCGAGATCGCGAAGTAGGAAGCGAAAAATCGTGTGGCTACGAGTGCGGGGATGGGAATAATTGGGCAAATCGTGGAAGCACAAGGCAAGGCATATTTTGGTGACGCAGCCATAAGCAATAGAAAGAGCAGGTGGTCCTGACGGCAAAAATGGATAGGTTTTTTTTTTTTTTTTTTTTTTTTTTTTTTTTTTTTTTTTTAACAGTCAAGGTCGCAGTTTTTTTTAAAGATAGAGCGAAAATTCAAACGGATTCATATAAAAGACACCACGACAAACAATTAAGCCTCAGTAAACATGGGGAGTAAACAGTCGAATTCGTGTGGTGACAGCAGGTAAATCCAGGTTGCAAGCGAGTTAGGTTGAAATAGATTAGGTTAGTGTATAGGCAAGTCGGATTATAGGTTAGGTTTTTTTTTTTTTTTTTTTTTTTTTTTTTTAACAGTCAAGGTCGCAGTTTTTTTTAAAGATAGAGCGAAAATTCAAACGGATTCATATAAAAGACACCACGACAAACAATTAAGCCTCAGTAAACATGGGGAGTAAACAGTCGAATTCGTGTGGTGACAGCAGGTAAATCCAGGTTGCAAGCGAGTTAGGTTGAAATAGATTAGGTTAGTGTATAGGCAAGTCGGATTATAGGTTAGGTTTTTTTTTTTTTTTTTTTTTTTTTTTTTAACAGTCAAGGTCGCAGTTTTTTTTAAAGATAGAGCGAAAATTCAAACGGATTCATATAAAAGACACCACGACAAACAATTAAGCCTCAGTAAACATGGGGAGTAAACAGTCGAATTCGTGTGGTGACAGCAGGTAAATCCAGGTTGCAAGCGAGTTAGGTTGAAATAGATTAGGTTAGTGTATAGGCAAGTCGGATTATAGGTTAGGTTTTTTTTTTTTTTTTTTTTTTTTTTTTTAACAGTCAAGGTCGCAGTTTTTTTTAAAGATAGAGCGAAAATTCAAACGGATTCATATAAAAGACACCACGACAAACAATTAAGCCTCAGTAAACATGGGGAGTAAACAGTCGAATTCGTGTGGTGACAGCAGGTAAATCCAGGTTGCAAGCGAGTTAGGTTGAAATAGATTAGGTTAGTGTATAGGCAAGTCGGATTATAGGTTAGGTTTTTTTTTTTTTTTTTTTTTTTTTTTTTTAACAGTCAAGGTCGCAGTTTTTTTTAAAGATAGAGCGAAAATTCAAACGGATTCATATAAAAGACACCACGACAAACAATTAAGCCTCAGTAAACATGGGGAGTAAACAGTCGAATTCGTGTGGTGACAGCAGGTAAATCCAGGTTGCAAGCGAGTTAGGTTGAAATAGATTAGGTTAGTGTATAGGCAAGTCGGATTATAGGTTAGGTTTTTTTTTTTTTTTTTTTTTTTTTTTTTAACAGTCAAGGTCGCAGTTTTTTTTAAAGATAGAGCGAAAATTCAAACGGATTCATATAAAAGACACCACGACAAACAATTAAGCCTCAGTAAACATGGGGAGTAAACAGTCGAATTCGTGTGGTGACAGCAGGTAAATCCAGGTTGCAAGCGAGTTAGGTTGAAATAGATTAGGTTAGTGTATAGGCAAGTCGGATTATAGGTTAGGTTTTTTTTTTTTTTTTTTTTTTTTTTTTTTAATGCGAATCCCTCCAGCAACAGCTGAAGCCTATATCTACTTTCCTCTTTCATTCCAGTTCTCGCTTTTGTGCCGCTCGTACTTTCTTTCTGCATACTATTTCTTTCTCTCATCTATCCTCATTCATTCCTTACGGGTGGGATTCCCGTTTATAGCTGGTTCACTAACTATTATTTATTTATTTTTCTTTATACACATTAAGCCGGGATAGGGGTTCTTTATTGTTTATAGAATTTCTCATTTATTTGAAAATACCTTACATTACATTTCTTTTAAAAATATACATCAATTTAGAATACATGAATTTGTGATACATTAATTAACATCAATATTAGAACATTAAAATTCTTTCAGTGATTACAGATTAAATAATTCAATAAAGATAAAAATTAAAAACATTCCAATTTAAATAAATTAATAAAACAATAAAACATAAAATTGCAATAAAACATTATAATAAATTCCATAACATAAAAACACCCTGTTGATATAATTTATAATTTAAAATAAGTCTTTGACATTACATTTATTCATTATTTATTTCTTTCTATTGCCCTCTTTGCAATCGCTTCACAGTATTTTAAAAATCTTTCACTTTTTTCGCTTTTTACCAATTCGCTTAAATTTTTTACTGTTATATTTCTATCAATATCAAAACTTAATTCTAATCTGTCTTTTTCGTAAGCCGAGCATTCTACAAGGATGTGAGGGACAGTCTCTTTCGTATTCGGTTCACAGATACACGATGGACTCTCCTTGCACTTGAACCGTTCCAAGTACTCGGAGAATCCACCGTGTCCCGTGAATACTTGCGTCAATACGCCGTTCATGTCTATTTTTCTGACAGTTTTATAGGCCTCGGCAGCGCTGGGGAAAAACAGTTTGGTTACTGCTGCTGTGTCGCTGTTTCTGTACCTACGGTCCCATTCCTCAAGCGATCGCATTCGAATGCTTCGCCTGACGAATGAGACCGGGCACAGATCATATTTGGGTTTTGTTTTGCTTTTCAGCGCTGCCTCTCTAGCTAGGTGATCCGCCCTCTCATTACCCTCCAGGCCGGCGTGTGCTTTGATCCAGTAAATGTTTACATTTTTACCTTTCCCAAATGCTACCTTCAAATTTCTACGGGTTTGCACGGCCAGAGGGTGTAAGCAGCTGTTCGCCGCGATGGTTTGGAGAGCGGCCATTGAGTCACTGTAAATTGCAGAGGTAGTTTCGCGGCGTCTGAGGATCACCCGCGTCGCCTCGCACACCGCCAGAAGCTCGGCCTGGTAGACGGTGCAGTAAGATGGCAGACCAAGTTTGACGGCCGATGTTTCGGCCTCGCCATTCCATATGGATAGCGCGGCCCCAACCCGGCCATCAATCTTGCTGCCATCCGTGAAAATGCGAAGCTGATGGTCGCTGTTCGCTTTTACTTGTTCCTCGTCCACCAGCCTTCCGAACTCCAGGCTGATATGCTCGGCGGGATGGGGACCCTCGATTGCTGGGGCCATCCGCTCGACGTCCCTATCCCCCAGCTCGGGCAGGGGTACTCCCCTCTTAGCCTCGTACAGCGAAGCAGCTTCGCGCACACGTAGGTCAAGGGGGAGCAACCCGGCCAATAACAGAGCCGAGTTCAAGGACACCGTGCGGTAGGCCTTGCACAATTTTTGCGCGAAACCCCTCTGCACAGCATTCAGACGCTTGACCACCCCCAATTTGCCTACTGCTGGTGCCCACGCACTCGCAGCGTAAGTTACAACTGGCTCCACCGCGGCGACGTAGATGGAGCGGATCACTTCGGGGTGTAAGCCCCAGCTAGTTTTGGCAGCTTTCCCCAGCTGCTTGTAAATGCCGATGGCCTTCCGACAGACCTTGTCAACGTGGCTGTTGAAGGTGAGCTTGTGATCAATTATCAGCCCTAACAATTTTATTTCCTCTTTTATGCCAATGTCGACCCCGCCCATGCTCAAGCGTGGAGTGTCAAATTTAAGCTTGTTGGTTAGCACCATCGCATTCGTTTTGCTCGGTGCGAACCTCAGCTTATTTTTGACACCCCACGCCAGAACATGCTCAAGGGTGGCATTGGCACTTTTTTCAATGTCATGAGCTGTATTACCATCAAAGACGAGCACCACATCATCTGGGAAGGCCTGGCAGTAGACGCCTCTACTCTCCAGGCCCCGCAGCAATGGGTCGAGTGTCAGGTTCCACAGCAGAGGGGCGGCTATAGACCCCTGGATGCAGCCCCTGCTTGTCAAAGTGCCGTGTACCTCGCCGCAGTATCTGACGTTTACCGTCCTGTCGGCGAGGTAG
Organism: Bembecia ichneumoniformis; assembly: GCA_910589475.2. NCBI lineage: Eukaryota > Metazoa > Arthropoda > Insecta > Lepidoptera > Sesiidae > Bembecia > Bembecia ichneumoniformis. The sequence goes on along the minus strand of OU342538.1, from coordinate 72,141 downwards.
CTGTCAAAGACTCGCCTTATATTCACAGGGCATCCCGCTTCCGCCAGTCTGACTCTAATCATCGGCCACCATACGCCATCGAAGGCTCCCTCTATGTCCAACGACACAAGTGTCACAAGCTTCTTGTCACCAATTAGCCTGCGAACATGCGCCATGAGGTCATAGAGGGAGTCTTCCGTGCTCTTTTGGGGCATAAAGCCATACTGGCGTGCGCTTATGCCCGGCAATATGTGATATTTTAGGCGAGCCACCAGCATTTTCTCGTACACTTTGCCAAGCACCGGCAGCAAACCAATGGGTCTGAATGACTTGGGGACGGTATAGCTATCCCTCCCCGGTTTCCGAAGGACTATCACTGCTGCCTCCTTCCATATTCTCGGAAAGATATGGTTGGCCATGCAGTTGTTAACCAAATTTAGAAATGCATTAGGGTCACAACTGATGGCCCTGGAACAGATATCAGCAGTGAGTCCGTCGGAGCCGGGGGCCTTCTTCGGATTGAAGGAGCTCACCGCCATCTGGAGCTCAGTCAGGGCGAACGGAGGGTCGCAAGAGGAATCTTGTCCCCCAGCGTTCACCCCGTCCGCCGCTTTCCTGATCTCACGGTGAACTTCTTCATCCGAATCTGCGTGGTCTGTCGGGTAGAATACCTCCGCAAGCCACTCCGCCGATCCCCTAGCATCCAGAACCCTGCCATCTCGCACCAATGGTGGGTCCTCGTCTCTGTTGGTAGTCCTTCCGATGACGCGGTATATACCTTGCCATACGCTCTCGCCGTCCTGCCGTTCGCAAAAGGACTTCCAGGAGTCTGTCTGAGCCTGCCTCACCGCCTTTTCGTACTCCTCTTTTTTCTGGAGATATTGCTCTACGACCCACGACCTCCGGATGGGCGCAGCGTTCCTGATTCTGTTCTTCCTAGTGGCGACCTCTTTCTTCATGATCGACAGATCTTCAGACCACCACGGCAGCGCCAGTTTCTCCCTCGACCCTCTCTTGGGTATGGAATGGTCAGACGCCTCTATTATTAATTTCGTGTAATTTTGAACAGCCACATTTGTTTCGTCTTTGTTTAATACAACACCATCATTATTTTATATTTTTCTAATAATTCTTTAATTTTGAGCCCAAACTTTAGCCAATCTGCTTTTTTGGTGTTGTATTTTCTGGTCGTTCTGACCACTTCCATTCCTCGAGAAGGCTTCAGCTTCAACTTTAACGCAATGCCGTTGTGGTCTGAGCTCGTCAGATCAGTGAGGACTTTCCAGTCATCCACTAAGTCCAACAGGTCATGGGAACACGCTGTTAGGTCCACATGACTGCAGAAACGCTGGCCCCCCCGAACTGTGTCGAAGGTCGGAGTATCTCCAGTATTGAGTACGTGGAGGCCAAGCTCCTCCAGACTACCTGAAAGCTCTTCGCCCCTGTAGTCGATTTTACTGCTGCCCCACCACGAGCTCTTTGCGTTTGCGTCTCCGCCTATCAGCCACCTCCCAGACCCCAGTGTAGCTTCCACCCGCTTCAGGTGCCCGATGTAGGGTTCAATTGGCTGGTCCGGCTCGAAGTAGAAGGAGGTAAGCGTTATCCTACGGTTCCCAGTTCGGATCCCCACCACCACGATATTGTTGGTGGTGAGTTCCGGGTACTGTATTACTTTGAGGCTGCTATCAAAGACTATTATGGCAGCCTTAACAGCACCCTCTCCCGAACCGGGGTTCTGATACACCCGCATACCCCTGCAACTCCGAACCGTTCCAGCCGCCCCCACATAGGGCTCCTGAACGAGTGCTATGGCTACTCCCCTCTTCTCAGCTTCCACTAGGAGCTCGGAGGTAGCTAATTTGCTACGCTGCAGATTTGCTTGCAAGAGCCCGTAAGTAGGGCTTGCGCCAGGGGTGCCCTTAGCAGTACTGCGTGGCAGAACGGGCGATTGCGTCCCATTTAACTCTCACAGGACACACTGTACTCAGCGCATTGTGCTCCCGGCTCCCCAGCTTGGCCACAGCACAGTTGCGGCAGGAGGGCGGCGCCCCTGCCCGCCATTGGGGACAGTCCGTCTTAAGATGGGCGTCCCCGCAATGACTACACAGGTCCGCCGCCTCCCCGCAGAACCTCTTGCTGTGGCCATAGCCCAGGCACCGTGAGCACTGTACTAGGGGCGACTGATCCGAGACCTTGACACGTTGCAAGTCAATATGCAGTGCCCCGAGCTCAGTCGCTCTTTTCCATACCTCCGGAGAGGTGCTTAGGACTATGTGTCCCGTGAGAGGGTTCCTGGCTTTCCTTCTGTACTTAATTCTTATTCTATTTTCCTTCTCGGTGAGGCCGTCGAACAGGGACCGATTCTGGTTTCTGAGTGCCCTTAGGACGTCCTCATCATTGTTAATTGACAGGACGCCCCAAAGGATCAGCAACGGATCCCTGTTCTCGATCTCATCGCATTTCAGTTTTTTCCCGGCTCCCTCTATTCTTTCCTTTACCGCCTGTCTTTCTTCCTCAGTCCTGCAGCTCATGACAATTTTCCGATCTTTGGCCTTTCTCACACGCTCTACCCTCACCCAGCCATCCTTGGCGTTGACAGCTTCCCTCACTTTGCCCAACACCTCCTCTCCGGTGTCGTTGACATTCTCGGATGTCACGACAACGGAGTGGAGTGTGGGCCTTCCTGTTACTTTTTCCCTACCTCCTACGGCTTCCGCATATGAGAGCTTGGGGCCAACAGAGTTTAATTTTGTCAAACAGTCTTTTAGTTTACTAATGTCTTCCGAATTTTTCTTTAGTATTTTTGAATTTTCAATTTCCAAATCTTTATTTGCCAAATCGAGTTTCAAGTTTTCCATAAATTTAGAATTTTGTTGTAATAATTTTGTATTCTCCTCTAGTGCTTTCATTAATAACTTTTTGTTATCGCTCTCTGTTGACCCCTTCTCTTCTACCTTGTTGTCCTCCCCTCTTCCTTTTTTGTTTTTATCGGCCTCCGCCTCTTTTACTATATTGTATAGCCGGTCGAGGGCCTGTATAACTCCTTCCTTAATCTCTGTTTTAATGTTTCTGGAGCCGCTGAGGTAGAGCTTAGCCTTATTTAGGCACGCTCTTGCCTCAGCGACCCTACCAGCATATTCCACTTTGTGCGTAGCCCTCGCCGGCTCGAGTTTCGCTTTCGTTGTCGAAGCCAGGGGGGAAATGGAGATTTTTCCAGTCTCCCATTCCCCTATACTCTTCCTGACTTTCGACAACGGAGGCGGGGTATCTTCTTTTTGAGGGGGTTTGGACTTCCCAGGTCCATCCTGCGCTACTGGAGACCGTAGCATGTCGTTGGGGGATTCTTGTTCGTTAAATAAAAAGTTTGTATAAGTTATATAATGTGAAGGCTGTAAAGGGGCCTTGTCTAAACTTAATCTAGGTTCGCTGTATAGGGGCGTTGTCAAATAATTAGAATAAAACTTAAGACTAAATCAATGATTGATAAAATATAAAAGGGATAAATTGAATAAATTAAAATTAAAATTAGGGCTAAGCTGGTACTAGTTAAAACAACTAGTCCAGCTAGTCCTATAAAATAGTTAAAAATAATTAACGAATAAAAGAATTTACAATTATACAATTAAACAATAAATAATAATTAAAATAATAAATTACAAATTTTTTTTTAAAATAGTTAAATAATTTTGAATATAAAATTAAAATGATAAAATATCCCTTAGTCTACAGTTAAAATTACTATACTAACTTATTCTACCTTAACCTAAGCCGCAATCCTACAAATACAATTTTTCAGTTTTAACTTAACCTAACTTAATTCTAAGTCACTATCTCTTTAGAGCCTGGTCAACTCTCTCGTGGAATTGGGAAAGGTTTGGGTTTTAATTGGCCAGGAAATCTTAGGGAATTTTGGGGGTCAGGGGTTCTTGGGGGGGTCAGAGGGTCTTAAGAAAATTTTTGGGGGTCGGGGGTCCTTAGGGGGTCAGGGGGTCTGGAGAAAAATTTTTGGGGTTGTGGCCCTTAGGTGGTCGAATGGGGGTCGGGGGGATCAGGGGAAGTTTTAAGGTTGGGGGCCCCTTGGGGTCACAAGGGGTCTTAGGAAAAATTTTTGGGTTGGGGCCCTTAGGGGTCCCTAAGTGGTCGAATGGGGGTCGGGGGGATCAGGGGAAGTTTTTAGGTTGGTGGCCCCTTGGGGTCACCAGGGGTCTTAGGAAAATTTTTTGAGTTGGAGGCCCTTAGGGGTCCCTAGGTGGTCGAATGGGGGTCGGGGGGATCAGGGGAAGTTTTTAGGTTGGGGGCCCCTTGGGGTCACCAGGGGTCTTAGGAAAAAATTTTTGAGTTGGGGGCCCTTGGGGGTCCCTAGGCGGTCGAATGGGGGTCGTGCGGGGTCAGGGGAAGTTTTTAGGTTGGGGGCCCCTTGGGGTCACCAGGGGTCTTAGGAAAAAATTTTGAGTTGGGGGCCCTTGGGGGTCCCTAGGTGGTCGAATGGGGGTCGGGCGGGGTCAGGGGAATTTTTTAGGTTGGTGGTCCAGTGGGGGTCCACTCCAGGGGGTCCACTCGGGGTGGGGGTCCATTAAGGGGGTCCACTCCAGTGGTCCACCCGGGGCGGTAGTCCACTGAGGAGGGGTCCAATGAGGGTTGGAGGGGTGGTCAAGGTGAAGGAGCGAGAGAAGTTGGTGCCCTGGTAGTCAGGTTATGGACACAGCGCACGGAGCTGTAGCACCGACCCGTCTACGACGCTACGGCTTCAGCCGGTCTACGGTCTACGAAGGCTACAGGTAGGTACCACAGTCACCAACACAGTCCCATACAAAATAAATCAATATTTTATTAAATAAAAAGTCGCAACCTAGATCAACCCTCGAGCGGTCGCGTGCACGTGCCTGATAGTGTGCTCCGCACGGGAAAATTTTTAAATAATTATTTAAAATATTTTTTCGCGGTGAAAACACCCAATATACACAGTGCCATATATCATTCGACGCGATCTGTGCAAACAGCGTGCAAATCGGATTGAAAATAACAAAGTTATCGACGAAAAAGTGCAAGATTTTGGTGGTTTTAAACTTTGGGCGAAAACGCTGCTCGATTTTGAGGTGGCCGACGTTTTCCTGAAAGTGTAGTTTTGTGCAAGGACTCTTCCGCTATTTCCCGCTTATTTTTGCGGGTCCCTACGGAGTACAGTTCGCCCACAGTGACCAGAAGTTTGGACCCCAAAGGAGTGACTTCCCACCAGTGGGCTTTTGTGGGCCAACCAAGGGGTCCATAAGAAGCGGATTGAGCAGGCGAACACGTTGGCGCAAAGCTCGTCAAGATCGGTCCAGTAGTTCTCGAGAAACCACGAAATCAATTTTTTGGGAAAAATCATCGACTTTACAAACTCTTAAAATTTCCCAGGAAGATCGTTGGAAACTTGGACTATATATATAGGTTAGGTTAGGTTAGGTTAGGTTAGGTTAGGTTTCTCTCTGATTGCTTCGGCATCTATGAAGGAAAGTTGCGCCTCACCGAGACGAGTATTTTGATAGGTTAATCGATGTGGTTTCCACCATCGGTTCTCGAGTTATCGAATTTAAGGCGTTTTCCGAAAAATTTTCGTGAAAATTTTTTGTTGATTTTCCTTGGTTTTACCCTGCAGTCCGAAAGGGCCCTTTTCAGGGCTACTGCAGGTTTGGTTTTTGTTGTCCTCTGTTTAATATTTTTGGAGTTATTAAACTTTTTCTAATTTAGTTGAGATTTTCTTTTCGTTGCCACTCCGTTATTCCTGGACGGATTTTGTTGTGGATTGCTTTGTTAGAAGCAACTAGTAAGGCTCTACAGAGTGATCTACAATATTTGTTGTTATTCGTTGTTATTTAGTTTTTATGGTCGTTAATGTTGTTTTGGCTTAAAACTTCTGGTTTTGGCTGATTCCACGATTAGTTTTGTGCGCTATCCCCCCCTCTCGTAAGGGTGGATTCCCCAACCAGCTCGACAGTCGGCAGGGCCATCAACTGGTCCATGTCGGAGGGTGGCGAAGAAAGTGGGCATGACCCACCAAAGAAATTGGAGCAAAAACTGCTCTATTCTAGGGCGGTCACTCGTGCAGAAACGAGAAGGCTCAATGCTGCGACCGGAGCGATCGCCAAGGACTCCTCCCAGTCCTCTGCACAGAAACGCAGCAAATTCTTTGCTGCAGCACTGGCGGACTCGTCTGATGTGGAGGCAGATGAGGAACCTGAGGTTCCCCCGAAAGTTCCCAAGGCGGGAAAGGGCCGCGGGAAACCCCACGGCCACTATGTGGGTATGGCGCAAGCTAACCGCGAACTCAGGGAGATTGAGACGGACTCTGAATCGAGCGCATCGATCTCCGACCGAGAGTATGGTTCGGCAAGGTCTTCCTCTGGCTCGCTAGAGGAACTCATGAAGAAGGTTGAAGAGAGTACCGGTGTAATCTCAGAAGTTACTAACAAGTCCGGTAACTTAAAAGGGACTTGCCAGCGAGACATTAAGGTGGCCATCAACTCCATCCTTAATGTTGTGCACGAGATGGTAGGACGAAAGTCTACCAAGGAGATTCGACGTCTGCGAGCTGATAACAAGCGCCTCCGCGGACAAGTCGACGCCCTCTCCAAGGAATCTGACGCGCTTCGACGGGCCTTCTCAGAAAGGTCCCGTCATGAGAAGACACTGCCCGAAGAGGCAATTCCTGAAACATCGCCCACGACAGTGGCCGCTTCGCAGTCACTAACGAGGGCAGAATTCCTCGAAGCCTTCTCCTCCTTACAGGCAGAAATCACCGCCCACGTAGGTGGTGTGGTGAGTGCACGCCTCGACAGCCTGGAGGCAGATGGGAGGCTCCTACCGGCGCAGCAACTTCGGCCTCAGTTGCAACATGAAAAGAGGAAGTCAGTGAGCAGGACATCAGCCAGCCAATACGCGACTGGTTCGACCCTCACCCCTCCGGCCAACTTGCCCAAAGCAGCAAGAGCGGTCAAGGTGTCGAAAACTGCCGCCTCCAGGACTCCAAATCCTCCACAGGAGTTGGCTGAGAATTCGGAAGCACAAGGCTGGACCGAGGTAGTCCGTGGAAAGAAAAGGAAGACAGCTCCTATAGACCCAAGTCTCCGTCAACCCCCTAAGGGAATTACCACGAGGCCCAGGCTCCCGAAAGAGCCAAAAAGATTGGCTGTAGTCGTCGCGCTCAAGCCGGAGGCAACAGCGGAAGGCGTCACATATAAAGATGCGATCGCCAAAGCCAAGTCATCGGTCTCATTAGAAGCCCTGGGCATTGGGCCGGCTAATTTCCGCACGGGCGTCACGGGGGCTCGTATCATCGAGCTCCCCAAGGAGACCACTGCATTACAGGCGGACCAACTGGCGGAGAAAATTGGCGCGGTCCTTGGCGACGCGGCAAAGGTGACGCGGCCGGTAAAAATGGCTGATATCCGAATAAACGGTCTAGACGACTCGGTGACGGAGGACGAGTTAAAAGCGGCACTAGCTCGCAGTACAGGTTGTATCCCTGATCACGTCAGGATTGGTAGAGTTCACGTCGGAAAGAGAGGTGCTGGCTCGGCTTTTGCCTCCTGCCCAGTAGAGGCGGCTAAAAAGCTCATTGACGCTGGTAGGCTGACGGTCGGATGGAGCTCAGCCTCCATCCAGCCGATTGAGCAGCGCCCAATGAGGTGCTTCAAATGTATGGGTATTGGACACCCTGTGATAAGGTGTCCCTCAAAGAAAGATCGCAGCGGTCTCTGTTACAGATGTGGCACAGAAGGGCACACTGCCAGCGACTGCGTGGCGGATGTGAAATGCGCCGTCTGTACGGATGCTGGCCTACCGGCAAACCACAGGATGGGGGGCTTAAATTGCAACCCCCCTCCTATGAGAGGAAGACTGGATACGGCCAGATCAGCCGCACGAGAAAAGGACGATTCGCAATCTAGGGAGGAACCTATGGACCAGGTCAATGCCAAGTAGGTCCATAGGAAAAATCGTTCAAGCGAATGTCAACCACTCCGCCGGGGCACAGGACCTCCTGTGTCAGTCAATGGCGGAGTGGGAGATACACCTGGCGATAATAGCAGAGCCGTACTTTGTTCCCCACTGTCCCAACGGCCTTCTGACACCCACGGAGCGGGATGCGCCTCCTTTGACCGAGGCGGAGCTGTGGGGTATAGTTAAGACTATGTCTAACACGGCTCCGGGAATTGACGGTATAACAGCGAAAATTGTGAAGCATGTGTGGAACGCGGCATCGGCGGAATTCACGTTGGTGTACGCACGATGTATGGAAGAGGGAACTTTCCCTGAGGTATGGAAGAGTGGGAGGCTTATCGTGTTGCCCAAGGGCAATGATAAGCCTCTCACGGATCCGAAAGCGTACCGTCCGGTGACTCTTCTCCCGGTGATGGGGAAAATTCTAGAGCGGGCTATCTTGGCGCGTCTCTCGCGGACGATCTCCGGTCTGTCGGAGTGGCAGCACGGCTTCTCTCCGGGTCGCTCTACCACCACTGCTCTGCGAGCCATATTGGACGCCGGAGGGGACGCTAAGTACGTTCAGGCAGTCTTTTTGGATATATCGGGAGCCTTCGACAACGCCTGGTGGCCCATGATCCTCCTGAAGGCCAAAAAAGGGGGATGTCCACGCAATGTCTACAACTTGCTGACATCCTACTTCGCAGGCCGCAGGATCGGGATGTTCGTGGGAAATCAGGTGTTGTGGAAGACCTGTACCATGGGCTGCCCGCAAGGCTCGGTGTTGGGTCCTACGCTGTGGAACCTGCTGATGGATGACTTGTTGCGGCTGCCACTCCCGGAGGGGGTGCGCATGATTGCGTACGCGGACGACGTCACCATTCTGATAGAGGCGCAATCGAGGGCTGAAATAGAGCGTAAAGCTGCAGCCACTCTAGCCTTGATATCGGCATGGGGGGTCCGGAACAGACTGGAATTTTCTCCTGCCAAGTCTCAAACCATGACGATCAGGGGGAAATTCCAGAGACCTCCCACAGTAAAACTTGATGGCGCCTCGATCAAGAGTGTGGACGTCGCCAGGGTTCTGGGGGTGTCAATCGACGCAGGGAAGTCCTTCGCGCAGCATGCGCGGGATGCTGGCGAGCGTGCGGCTAATTGCTTTGGTAAGATGTCCAGGGTATCGGCTTCGGCATGGGGGGTGCGGTACCGAGCGCTCAGGACGTTGTATCAGGGTACGTACGTGGCTGTACTTGTATATGCTGCTGCGTGCTGGTTCCATCGCGTGACGTTCCATGTGGTTCGCGGTGCGCTCTTGCGTTCTCAGAGAATGGCCTTAGTCCTTCTGACCAAGGCCTACCGGTCCACCAGCACCGCGGCGCTTCCGGTTCTAGCCGGAGTATTGCCCGCTGATCTGGAGGTGAGCCGTGCTGGTCGCGTGGCGGAGGCGTCCGTACGCCTAGTCCCACGGGAGAGGAGGAAGCTGAGACGGGTAGAATGGCAGCGAGTGGTCGAAGAATGGCAGGAGCGTTGGGAGAATGAGGAGAAGGGACGAGAGCTTTACCGTTACTTCCCGAACGTGGCGGATCGGCTCCGGGCAACCTGGGTCGAGCCGAACTATCAAGTCTCGCAGATCCTCACCGGTCATGGATGTTTCAGGAAGAGACTGTATGATATGAAACTGTGCGAGGAGAGTATGTGTGAGTGCGGCACGGAGGATGAGGACTTGCACCACGTTCTGTGGTCTTGTCCTCTGTACGAAGACCTGCGGAATGAGATGATGGATGGGATCTGCCAAGATAACGGGGGGCCCATATACTACGGGGATCTCGTTTCCACGGCGGCGAACTACGCTAGGCTTGAGAAATTCGCGCAGAAATGGTTCAAGAAAAGGAGCACACGATGAGGGAGAGTGAGCGAAGCCCGAGGCCCGCGCGTCACTCGACTGTGGAGTGTGTGTCGGCCCCAGAAAGGGGAGATTCGACAGAGGGACAGAAGGACAAGAAACAATTTGTATACGATTCGGCCCGTATGACTAGACTGTCGAAAGGGCCATGGGTTGGTGGAGGGTCTGTCCCAACGGCCTCCTCCTCCTCGATGACCTCCTCAAGCTGCCGAAACCGGGTGGTGTACACTTCATCGCCTACGCCGACGATGTGACCATCGCTATCGAAGCCTCGTCTCGCTCGGATATTGAGCGGAAGGCGACGACCATTTTATCCTCGGTTTCCGAGTGGAGCATTCGTAATAGGTTGACTTTCTCCGCAGGAAAGTCAATCACAATGACCCACAAGGGCAAGTTCAAACGCGCACCGACAGTTAAGATGTTAGGTTCGTCCATAGCGACAGTGTCACAGGCTAGGGTACTGGGCGTAATTTTGGATGATGCGAGATCCTACGTGCAGCATGCGAGTTTTATTGGCGAGAGAGCGAGCGCGGGCTTCGGGAAGATGTCGCGTCTGTCGGCATCGACCTGGGGCGTTAGGTATCATGCACTCAAAATCCTGTACACTGGTACATACGTGGCTATGATTACCTACGCTGCTGCCGTATGGTATCGACGCTCTTCAGTATACGCGGTACGTAGTTCACTTTTGCGCACCCAGAGACCGGCACTCATGCTTTTGACGAAGGCCTACAGGACTGCGAGCACGGCAGCGTTGCCCGTGCTAGCCGGAGTTCTGCCCGCCGACCTGGAGGTTCTTCGCGCGGGACGATTCGCGGAGGAGAGTAAGAGTCTGGCCGTCAAGGAGCGCAGGAAGAAGCAAGCGGAGATAAGGGCGGCCGTCCTTGCTTTGTGGCAGGAACGATGGGAAAACTCCCAAGATGGCAGAGACATGTTCGGATTCTTTCCGGACGTGCGTACTCGACTCTGCTCCCAATGGGTGGAACCTGATTACATGGTCTCGCAGATCCTGATTGGACATGGATGTTTCCGGGCACGACTCCATCGCCTCGGCCTGTGCGACAGTGCGATGTGCCCGTGCGGCTATGAGCCAGAAACTCGCGACCATGCCCTCTGGGATTGCGAGCTCTATTCTGAAGAAAGGACCACCATGATCGACGGCCTGAAGAGAACAGGAATTGGACCGGTTTATCACTCGGACCTGGTTAGCTGCGTGCAGAATTTCAACATGCTGAAGAACTTTGCGCACTCTTGGCACAAGAAGCGGAAAGAATACGATTAACGCGAACTCTCAAGTACCAGCCTGCGAACGCGAAGCAACATTGTTGTGCTGTGTTCACGCCCCAGAAAGGGGAGAGGTGAAATAGAAAATGGGGACGAAATAACTTGTAGGGAGTGAAGAAAGTGCGCGCGGGAAAAGAGCCCCGAGCAAGTACCGCGTGCATCTCCCGCGATTCGGTCCGTTATGCCGCAAGGCGGGTAGGACCATGGGTGGAAGGTGGGTCATGTCCCAACGGCCTGAAGAGAACAGGAATTGGACCGGTTTATCACTCGGACCTGGTTAGCTGCGTGCAGAATTTCAACATGCTGAAGAACTTTGCGCACTCTTGGCACAAGAAGCGGAAAGAATACGATTAACGCGAACTCTCAAGTACCAGCCTGCGAACGCGAAGCAACATTGTTGTGCTGTGTTCACGCCCCAGAAAGGGGAGAGGTGAAATAGAAAATGGGGACGAAATAACTTGTAGGGAGTGAAGAAAGTGCGCGCGGGAAAAGAGCCCCGAGCAAGTACCGCGTGCATCTCCCGCGATTCGGTCCGTTATGCCGCAAGGCGGGTAGGACCATGGGTGGAAGGTGGGTCATGTCCCAACTGGGTTGGGTCCCTAGACGGCTCTGCCGCAATAACAGTGAGGCCGGGTGGTACAGCTCCCTCTCTCGCCCTCAGGGAAAGAGGGTCGGATTTCGTTGCAGTGAACTGGGGGAGAACAGTGGTTATATCGACCTACTTCTCTCCCAACCGCACCCGAACGGAATTTGAACAATTTTTGGCAGAGATAGAGGGGGTGGTTAGGCGTGCTGCTCCACTTCCTGTTATAGTTGCCGGAGATTTTAATGCAAAATCAATGGCGTGGGGGTCACCTAAGACGGACATAAGAGGTGGAATACTGGAGTCCTGGGCGGTGAGTCTGGGACTTCAAGTACTCAACCGGGGTACCACTCCCACATGTGTTCGGTGGCAAGGTACGTCCATAGTGGACGTATCCTTCGCCACCAACTTCCTCGCTAACCAAATTCGGGACTGGCGAGTGGAAGAGGATGTGGAGACCCTATCGGACCATCTATATATCCGGTATGAGGTCTCCACGGCATCGCGAGGAGTACAACATCAACAAGGGCCTAAGGCAATTGCCGCCTTCTCAAGGTGGGCAATTGCCAAGATCCGGCCGGAAGTGGCCGAAGAAGCGGCCATGGTGAGAGAGTGGTCGGCGGTCCCTCCTCATCTCGCAGGGAACCCTGATGGGCTGGCTGAGCATTTTGCAGATGACCTTAAGGTTGTCTGTTGCTCCTCCATGCCAATCTGGCGCCCTCCACCTCGATGGAAGAGGGTTTATTGGTGGGCGCAAGAGATTAGCTCTCTACGCTCATCATGCTTGGCGGCCAGGCGTGCACTCTTACGCTGCCGAAGGAGACGAAATAGAAGATCACCTGACGAAGAAATGGAACTTCGTCAGGCCTATAGAGTAGCGCATAAAGCCCTGCAGAAAGCAATCTGCAGGGCAAAAGAGGAAGCACATGAGCGTTTACTAGAAAAACTGGAAGCTGACCCGTGGGGAAGACCCTACAGGGCTGTTACTAATAAAATGGGACTAACACCCAATACAGCCGATCTCGATCCGGGATTACTCAGAGAGATACTGGAGACTCTCTTCCCGAAAGCCCGTCATTTCGTCCCTCCAAGGATGGAGAACCCCGAACCTATCAGGGAACTGGAAGCGGTGGGCCCTCCCGTCACGAACGTGGAGTTTGAGGTCGTGAAGGAGAGAGCCCGAAGGAAGAGAACAGCCCCGGGTCCTGATGGGGTCCCTTCCAAGGCGCTGGCAATTGCGCTAGGGCCTCTTGAAGAGAGATTCAGGGGGTTGCTCAATACCAGCATTGCCACAGGTCGTTTCCCGGCCAGGTGGAAAGTGGGTCGGCTATGCCTGCTCCGAAAAGAGGGTCGCCCTGCTGATTCGCCAGCTGGGTACCGCCCTGTGGTTCTACTCGATGACTCCGGCAAGGCCCTGGAAAAGGTCATCGCAAGCCGGATAATTGAACACCTCGAGAACAGAGGTCCAGATTTGGACGAGAGCCAATTTGGCTTTCGGGTTGGAAGGTCAACCGTGGATGCAGTCAGCCTACTCAAGAGGTGGACGGAGGAGGCCACAAACAAGAGGAAGACTGTTGTTGCGGTGTCTCTTGACATTCGCAACGCGTTCAACAGCCTTCCTCACGAGTGCATAAAGGCGGCTCTCGTTTTCCATCGAGTGCCCGCCTACCTCTGTGCCCTTGTCCATGACTACCTACAGGGGAGGGTAGTCCTGTATGAGGGTGCAGATAGACGCATCCACCGTTGGCCAATGGAGGTTGGTGTACCCCAGGGGGCAGTCCTTGGACCGCTACTCTGGAACCTGGGGTATAATTGGGTGCTGAGAGGAAATCTCCCACCTGGAGTGGAGGTTGTCTGCTTTGCCGACGACACCCTGGTCGCGGCAAAAGCTAGGACATGGGAGGAAACGGTTAGATTAGCGTCGGTAGGTACCTCGTTGGTCGTCCGACGAATTCGCATGCTCGGCTTGAAGGTGGCTCTGGATAAAACCAGAGCCATGGGCTTCCACGCCCCACGCAGCAGAATCAAACCAGGACTCACGGTCAGAGTAGAGGGGGCCTGCATTCCGGTCGAGCGGAACCTCAAGTACCTCGGCCTGACATTGGATCCTCGCTGGTCATTTGAAGATCACTTCCGGCTCCTCGCCCCAAGACTAATAAGGGTTGCAGCAGCCCTCGGACGGCTCCTGCCCAATCTAGGAGGACCTAGTTCAGCTTGCCGTCGTCTGTACCACGGTGTGGTCAGATCGATGGCAATGTATGGAGCTCCGGTGTGGGCAAAATGCCTCACTCCAAGAACCGTGGCCCTTCTGAGAAGACCACAGAGACTGATGGTGATCCGTGCGGTGCGGGCGTACCGCACAGTCAGCCACGGGGCCGCCTGCGTTCTAGCAGGCGCCACTCCGTGGGACATTGATGCGATGGTGCTTGCCCAGGTATACGACCATCGAGCCGCTGCACGGGCACAAGGAGCATGGCTGATTAATGAGGAAGTAAGACGTGTCCGTATTCTAGCTAAGAGATGGGCGATAGAACGTTGGAGTGAGGCACTGGAGAACCCAGTGGCCGGACACAGGACGATCGAGGCGCTGCGCCCGATATTAAAGGAGTGGATGGAGCGCCGAAGAGGCGACCTCACATTTTACATGGTGCAGATAATGACCGGGCATGGGTGTTTCGGTCATTATCTGCACCATATCGCCCAAAGGGAGGAAACGGCGCGATGTCACCATTGCAACAATCAAGACGATACGGCTGAGCACACACTGAAGGAGTGCTCGGCCTGGCGGAATGAGCGACGGGAACTCAAAAGGGCCCTCGGCGCAGGAGAAATCACACTCTCAATTATGGCGAAAGCCATGATTGAGAGTGCAACAAACTGGAAAGCAGTTGCCTCCTTCTGTGATTCAGTGATGTCACAGAAGGAAGTAGCTGAGAAGGAGAGGGAGGAGGATCCCAGTGCGGCTCCCCTCCGAAGCAGGCGGCAGGGCAGGAGAAGGCGGGCGTATGAAGCCCGTCTATAAATGTCCTAGGCGAGGACCTGCGCACATGGTTGGCAACCATGTGTGCCTGCACAAGGTCCTCCCCCGTCTGGGGATTGCCTGGGTGTCTCCGGGCAATCCCCCATTGGAGCAAGCCTAGTCAGCAATGACTAGGCTGCCCTGGGGTGGATCGGAGTTGTTGCCTAGGCAGAACCCGGTCCACACCGCTCAAAGGGCAAGGAGACATCGGGGAGTTTTAGTGGTGTAGGACCCAGTCACTTGACTGGGTGAGTCCCACATATCCCTACCGTCTTGCCAAGCGGTAGGGAATCCGTAAATGGATTTCTCCTCGAAAAAAAAAAAAAAAAAAAAAAAAAAAAAAAAAAAAAAAAAAAAAAAAAAAAAAAAAGGTTAGGTTAGGTTAGGTTAGGTTGTGAGCTCCGTGTGCGGTTTCCAGTCCGCCATCGGACGCGTCCCCAGGTTGCGGATAGGGGAACGCCTCCCAGATGGGGGGTACCGGTTTCGGCCGGCGCGGACAAAAACTGGCATGTGGCTGTCTGGTCTTTTTAAGGGCGGACATTGCACGGTCACATGAACCCGTAGCCCCGCACTGAGTGGGGTCGGGGGTCCAGCGCACTGAGCGTTGGGCCGCGAGGAAGACAACCTCTCTAAAAAATCACCCCCGTGGGCGAAGCGACGGCTTCTTATTTAAGAAGCCCACCGCTGTCGCCAGTGGACCCTTGCGGGTCGTGGGATGGCCGGGTTCAACCTGGCGGACCGGAAGTCCGGACTGATGAGGAGGCGCTCTGGCGCTGAAGCGCTTCGGCGCGTTTGTGGAGGCCCCGTAGCGGGGCAGTGGAGCTTCGGCTCGTGGGAGGCGGACCTTCAAGGTCCGCGTGCGCGGCGTGTGGTCTAGGCCACCGTCGGGCAACCCGTAACCTCGCACTATGCGAGGCCGGGGGTCCGGCGCACTGAGCGTCGGGCCGCGTGGAAGATAACCACTATAAAAATTACCCCAATCCTAAGGTTTTGGGTCTGCCGATGGGATGAATGGCTGGGGGGTACCCAGTCCCAAGGGCCCAACAGCAGTGAAGCTGTACAAAAACACAAATTTCAAAATGAAAAGTGCATCTAAAAGTAAATATACCCAGGAGGGTCCCACCTGCTCCGCAGATGGGGAATCCCTCCCTGTGCCTTCGGGTACAGGCAGTCCCACGTACTCTGGGGGGGACAAGACTGCACTTGGGGGCAACCCCACCAACGACAATGGCTTTTCTTTTAAGGTACCCGAGATTGCACGTGATTCGGAAGCGCAGGCCCTGTCGACTCTTCGGCAGGACCTGAAAATGTCGGGTGACTCTTCCTCTGGCAGCGCGAGTACCGTTCGCTCTGCCAGAGTGAAAGTTACGAGAATGGAGGAAGACAGGAAACTGTCCCGTTTCTTTCTCAAGAGAGGCTCGAAGCCTCCCGAGTCAGAAACGTCCGACGAGGGCTCGGACCGAATAGCCTCTCCGACTCGGTCGGTCCACAAAGCTAAGAAGCCCGGACGTCCGCCCACAACTGGGCAATATGTCGGCCTTGCGATGGCTAAGGCCGAATATGTGAAGGCCCAACGGGCCGAACTAGAGCTCCAGGCGGAGAAGGAGCTGCTGGCCTCTGTCTCGGAGGCTAGAGCGACCCGTTCCAGCCTGGCTATGCCAGGAGAGAAGGAGGACGACACCGTGACGTCCTCGCGACTTCTAGAGCGAGTAAAATCCCGTTTTTCCGTTATAGAGGAAGTGGCAGCCAAGTCGGGCAAGCTCAAGGGGACCTTTGTTAAGGCCCTTAGGGATTCGGTGACTGAGGCGTGGGAGGACGTGTTGTCTCTCGCGGCCCTACGCGCCACGGAAGAAACAAAGGCCCTGCAGCGTGAAAACGCACAACTGCGCTCTGGCATGGCGGAGCTCCGAAAGGAGTTTGCCGAATTCAGAGCCAGTATCCAATCGCAGCCCCGACAGGTTCCCTCGACGATGGAAGGTGTAGTCACACCAGGCATGCTCAAGGCGCAGGAGGACCGCCTATTGAGGTGCCTGAGTGAAAGAGTAAACGTCCGAATCGACGAGCTCCTGAATAAGGAGCCGCAGCCCTGCCCTCCACTGGCATCCCGAAAGGGACCACCGCCGACACCGGCGCCCAAGAAGGCTGCAACCATTCGTCCTGCCGTAGCGCCCAAACGCGCCACTGCCCCCGCCTCCAGCGGGCGCAAGGATACGGCTGCTGAACCCGAGAAAGGGGCGCCTTCCAAAAGTGCCCAGAAAAGGAAGAGACAACGCAGGGCGGCAGCCAAGATACGCCCTCCCCGTGAAGAGCGTCCCCTCCCTCCCGCCCCCGCCTCCATGGACAGAACATGGAGCACGGTGGTTAGGGGAGGAAAACACAAGGTGTCACCTCCGGCCCATAAAAAGAATGGGCCCCAGCGGCCCACACCAAAAAAGACGACGAAGCCTCCCAAGACGGCGGCAGTAGTGCTCACCCTGCAGCCAGAAGCTGCCGAGAAGGGGTTGACCTATGCCTCCGTCATTGAGGAGGCAAAACGGAAGGTGGACTTGGCGGCGCTTGACATTGAAAATATCAAGTTCCGTCGTGCCGTGACCGGTGCCACGATACTGGAGATCTCCGGCACGAATAATGACAATAGGGCGGATGCGCTGGCCGCCAAACTCAGGGAAGAATTGAGCGCGGAGTCGGTCCGAGTATCCAGACCGGTCAAGATGACCGATTTTCTGATATCTGGGCTCGACGACTCCGTCAGCTCCCAAGACGTGGCGGCGGCCATCGCCAAAATTGGCGAATGTGCCGTGGAATCGGTCAAGGTTGGTGCGATCCGTTTCTCGCGCTTCGGCATGGGGACGGCATGGGCGGGCTGCCCGGTAGCAGCTGCTAAAAAGGTATTAGAAGGGAGACTGCTGGTGGGATGGTCGGCGGCAAGGGTTAAGCTCCTACAGCCCCGTGAGCTGCGCTGCTTCCGGTGTCTGGAATCTGGACACGTCAGGGGGCAGTGCACTGCCGCCGTCGACAGAAGCCAGCAGTGCTTCCGGTGCGGTGAGGCCGGCCACCGAGCGGCAGACTGTCGCTCCGAGGCCCGCTGTGTTCTCTGTGCGGAGGCCGGGAAACGGCACAACCATCGTCTGGGGAGTCCCAAATGTTCGGCCCCCAGACGAAAATGGAATCGACGAAGGCCGGCTGGTCCTGAGGCTACGTCTCAGGATGCTGCCGACCGCCTGCCGGACAGGACGCATGGAGCACCTATGGACGTACAATCAGTATGTCCATAAGGTGTCTCCAAGCTAATATAAATCACTGCGCCAGAGCCCAGGACTTGCTTGTCCAGACACTGGCGCAGTGGAGTATACAGGTGGCAGTCGTCTCGGAGCCGTATCTGGTCGTCAATCGTGACAACTGGATCGGTGACCGGGACGGAGTCGTCGCCATTGTTTTGGCTACGGGAGAGGGGGCCTACACCGTCGATCGATCGTACAAGGGTCGAGGGTTCGTCGCCGCCTGGTGCGGGAACATCGTGTTCGTGGGTGTCTATTTTTCGCCAAATCGTCCGCTCTCGGAGTTCGAGGGCTTTTTGGCGGAAATAGACATCCTTCTAGGCTGGTGTCGTCCGCATCAGGTGCTCCTAGCCGGAGACCTGAATGCGAAGTCGGCGGTGTGGGGATCGTCTCTCACTGACGCGAGGGGCGCAGCTCTTGAGGAGTGGCTCTCCAGCAACAACATGTGCGTGCTGAACAGGGGCACTTCCAACACGTGTGTGCGGCATCAGGGCGGATCCGTCGTGGACATCACGTTCGCGAGCCCCGCCCTCGCCCGCCGTGTTCGGGGCTGGGTAGTCGAGGAGGAGGTCGAGACTTTATCGGATCACCGGTACATACGGTTTTCCATCTCCCCCCACTCGACAGACCCGAACAGCCCGAGAGGTGTCCTGTCGGAGATCGGGCCCAGATGGGCGCTCAAAAAGCTGGAGAGAGACGCTCTTGTGGAGGCGTCCCTCGTTGAATCATGGATGAACAAACCGGACGAGACCGATGCGGATCTGGAGGCGCAATGGTTCCGCGAGGCAATGACGCACGTCTGCGACGTCGCCATGCCTCGCGTCGGAAAACTGCCGCCCCGTCGACAGGTGTACTGGTGGTCGCCAGAGCTGCAACAGCTCCGAGCGGCATGTGTGAAAGCACGACGCCAGTACACCCGAGCTCGTCGTCGCAACAGATCCGCATCCATAATTGATGGACTTTTTGCCGCCTTCCAAGGGGCCAAGAAAGCCTTGAGAGCGGAGATCGGTGCAGCGAAGGAGCGCGCCTGGCAGGAGCTGGTCGACTCGCTCGAGCGGGACCCATGGGGCAGGCCGTACAAGCTCGTCATGAGCAAGCTTCGCCCCTGGGCCCCTCCGCTCACATCTGAGATGGAAGCGGAGACGCTCGCGAGAGTGGTGGAGACCCTGTTTCCTGTCAGGGCGGAGGGCGATGCTCCTCGCACACAAGATCGTGCGGTGCCGCCGACTCCAATCGAGGATCCTCCCGAGGTGTCCGAGGGCGAACTGAATAGGGCGGTTCTTCGCCTCAGCGCGAAGAACACAGCTCCCGGTCCCGACGGCATCCCGGGGAAGGCGTGGGTCTTGGCCCTCAAGGAGGGCGGTCTGGACGAGAGATTCCGTGCGCTACTCACCACCTGTGTGAAGAATGGCCACTTTCCCAAGGAGTGGAAGCAGGGCAGGCTGGTCCTCATCCGCAAGCCCGGGCGGCCGGTGGACTCACCATCGGCGTATCGCCCTATAGTCCTGCTGAGTGAGGCCGGGAAGCTATTTGAGAGAGTTATCTCTGCTCGCCTCACTCAGCACCTCGAGGAGACAGGACCGAACTTAGCTGAGACTCAGTTCGGCTTCCGAAAGGGCAGGTCCACCGTGGACGCCATTGGCAGGGTGAGGACTATAGCTGAAGAGGAAGTTGGGAAAGGCGGGGTCGTTTTGGCGGTGTCTCTCGACATCTCCAACGCATTCAACACACTCCCACACAAGGCTATCTTGGAGGCCATGGGGTACCACGCCTTCCCGGGGTACTTGCGTCGACTCATCGACGAGTACCTCTCGGGTCGGTCGGTCGCGTACCCCACACGCGATGGAGTTTGTCGAAGGGAAGCGTCGTGCGGTGCCCCGCAGGGGTCGGTTCTCGGGCCGCTCCTGTGGAACATCGGCTACGACTGGGTGCTGCGGGGCGTTACCCTGCACGGGGTCGACGTCACGTGTTACGCGGACGACACGTTAGTGACCGCCCGCGGTGGCACGTTCCGTGACGCGGCCCTGTTGGCAACCGCCGGAGTCGCACAGGTGGTGGGGCGCATACGGCGCCTGGGCCTGACGGTGGCCCTTGAAAAGTCCGAAGCAATTTGCTTCCACGGACCTCGCAAGGCGCCACCGCCAGACGCCCACATTATTGTGAGCGGAGTGTCCATCGGCATCGGGTCGACGTTGAAATATCTCGGCGTCGTTCTCGATAGCCGGTGGAACTTCAGGGACCACTTCTCTAAGTTGGTCCCCAAATTGGTCCGGACATCGTTAGCCCTAGCCAGGCTAACGCCCAACCTGGGTGGGCCAAGGAGTGGATGCCGCCGTCTCTACGCAGGCGTGGTGCGATCGATGGCCCTGTACGGGGCACCGATCTGGGTGGACTCCCTGTCAGCGCAAAATAAGGTCCTGTTGCGTCGCGCGCAGCGGATCGTTGCGATCAGGGTCATCCGAGCGTATCGCACCGTCTCGTGGGAGGCGGCGTGCGTTATTGCTGGAACACCACCCTGGGAATTGGATGCCGAGGTCCTAGCAGCGGTCTACTACAAGACTGCGGATGCTAGGTCCCGAGGTGTAGCTCCGACCCCAGCGGTGGTGTCGCGCTGGAGAAGAGAGGCCCAAGAAGAGGCTCTGATGACGTGGAGCGTCGAGTTGGCGAGGCCGAATGTGGGTCACCGCATTCCGGCTGCGGTCGCTCCCGTCCTCAAGGAGTGGGTGAGCAGGCGGACCGGATCGCTCTCCTTCCGGCTTGTGCAGGTGCTTACGGGGCACGGTTGCTTCGGACAGTACCTGTGCAACTTCGCGAAGAGGGAGCCAACCACCGCCTGCCACGAATGCGGGGCAACAATCGACACGGCCCAGCATACTCTGGAAGCTTGCCCAGGTTGGGACCAAGAGAGGTCAGCTCTGACGGCAGTCGTCGGCCGGGATCTATCCCTACCCGCTGTCGTCAGAGCAATGCTAGACAGCACACGAAAATGGAACGCCGTCAAGGCCTATTGTGAGACGGTGCTCAGGAGCAAGGAGGCCAGGGAGCGGGCTCGCGAAGAAGACCCCCTGGCTGCTCCCGTGAGACGCCGCAGAGCGGGACAACGGCGCCGGGCCTATGCTACGGCGCTGAATATATAATGACTGCCGGGCGTCAGTAGAGGACAACTGGCGCCCTGTTCACATTGGTGAGGAGTGGCGGCCTACACAAAAATAAGTAGGCCGCCACCGGAGTTCAGTGCAAAAAGCACCATGCGGTGGGTCCGTAGTGGACACAGCGGTGTACATGGGGTTTGAGGACAAGGTAACCTGTAACCTCGGCCCCATATACCACCGCGGATGTTGGAATATGGAGGGGTTTTAGTGGGTATTCCCGGTGCCTCTCACCGGGCGAGTCCCACACACCCCCTCGTCGGGATGTCCCCCCGACGAGGGATAGTGCGTAAATGCATTTCCCCTCCTAAAAAAAAAAAAAAAAAAAAAAAAGGTTAGGTTGTGAGCACATTTTCCGTGTGCGGTTTCCAGTCCGCCATCGGACGCGTCCCCGGGTTGCGGATAGGGGAACGCCCCCCAGTTATGGGGGGTACCGGTTTCGGCCGGCGCGGACAAAAACTGGCATGTGGCTGTCTGGTCTTTTTAAGGGCGGACATTGCACGGCCACATGAACCCGTAGCCCCGCACTGAGTGGGGTCGGGGGTCCAGCGCACTGAGCGTTGGGCCGCGAGGAAGACAACCTCTCTAAAAAATCACCCTCGTGGGCGAAGCGACGGCTTCTTATTTAAGAAGCCCAATGCTGTCGCCAGTGGACCCTCGCGGGTCGTGGGATGGCCGGGTTCAACCTGGCGGATCGGAAGTCCCGGCTGATGAGGAGGCGCTCTGGCGCTGAAGCGCTTCGGCGCGTTTGTGGAGGCCCCGTAGTGGGGCAGTGGAGCTTCGGCTCGTGGGAGGCGGACCTTCAAGGTCCGCGTGCGCGGCGTGTGGTCTAGGCCACCGTCGGGCAACCCGTAACCTCGCACTCTGCGAGGCCGGGGGTCCGGCGCACTGAGCGTCGGGCCGCGTGGAAGAAAACCACTATAAAAAAAATTACCCCAATCCTAAGGTTCTGGGCCTGCCGATGGGATGAATGGCTGGGGGGTACCCAGTCCCAAGGGCTCAACAGCAGTGAAGCTGTCTAAAAAACTCTAAAACCATTATGAATAGTGTAGTTAAAAGTATTATTACCCAGGAGGGTCCCACCTGCTCCGCAGATGGGGAATCCCTCCCTGGACCTTCGGGTTCAGGCTGTCCCACGTACTCTGGGGGGGACAAGACTGCACTTGGGGGCAACCCCACCAACGACAATGGCACATGTTTTAAGGTACCCGAGATTGCACGCGATTTGGAAGCGCAGGCCCTGTCGACTCTTCGGCAGGACCTCGCAATGTCCGGCGATTCTTCTTCTGGCAGTGCGAGCACCGTTCGCTCTGCCAGAGTGAAAGTCACGCGAATGGAGGAGGACAAGAGTCTCTCTCGTTTCTTTCTGAAGAGAGGCTCCAAACCGCCCGAATCAGAAACTTCTGATGAGGGCTCTGATCGAACGAATTCTCCGGCTCGCTCGGCCAACAAGTCGAGGAAGCCCGGACGACCGCCCACAACCGGGCAGTATGTCGGCTTGGCGAAAGCTAAGACCGAATATTTGAAGGCCCAACGGGAAGAATTAGAGCTCCAGGCCGAGAAAGAGCTGCTCGCCTCGGTCCACAAGGCTAGAGATACTCGCGCCCGCCTTTCTATTACCGCCGGATTAGACGATGCTGAGACGTCCTCACGACTAGTATCGCGAGTGAGGTCCGGCCTTTCAATCATCGACGAGGTCGCCAAGAAATCAGGTCACCTCAAGGGGGGATTTATTAAATCCCTCAAAGAGGCGATTATGACTATAGAGGAGGACACGGTCTCCCTTTCTAAAAGGTGCACGACGGACGAGACGGAGGCGCAGCAGCGCGAAATTGAGCAGCAGCGGCGCGAAAATGACCAACTGCGGCGTGAGAATGCCCAGATTCGCACGGAAATGGCGGAGCTCCGCAAGGAGCTCACAGAGGTTAAGGCCTTGCTCCTTGCTAGGCAGGGTCCTGCGGCTGCTCCTGAGGTGGGGGTCACCTCAGGACTTCTTAAAGACCTCGAGGTTCGGGTCATGGGCCAAATACTGGACCGACTCGATGTTCCAGAGCTGCGCGCAAGTCGCAAGCCTGGCTCTCAGGCAGAAACAGGGAAGGGATTGGCTCCACCACTGGCACCGGCTTTGAAAAAAGCCGCTGTAGCGCCTAAACCCGCAAGCGGGCAAAAATTCAAGGATCCAAAAGAGAAGCCGTCGGCACTCTCTAAGAGTGCCCGACGCAGGAAAGCGACGCGAGGTCGCAAGACATCCGAGCAGTCTGCCCCGCGTCAACTTCCTCCCGCCCCTCCCTCCATGGATAAACCATGGAGCTTGGTGGTCAAGGGGGGAAAGCATAAAGAGCGACCTCCTGCTCCTAAGCAGAATGTTCGGGCACAACAGCCCGCTCCGCGGAAGGTCAGACCTCCCAAGACGGCAGCCGTCGTTGTCACCCTGCAGCCGGGAGCTGCAGACAGGGGGATAACCTATCGCATGATCCTAGAGGAGGCTAAAAAGCGCGTGGACATAACGGCGATGGGAATACCTTCTCTCCATTTCCGGCGCGCGGTGACGGGTGCCGTTATCATGGAGGTGAAGGGCGCTGACGGCAACGACGGCAAAGTTAAGGCAGACGCTTTGGCCGCCAGACTCAAAGAGGTAATGAATGCGGAGTCGGTCCGAATCTCGAGGCCTTTCAAGGCAATCGAGCTATTAGTATCGGGCTTGGACGACTCCGTAACATCAGAGGAAGTAGCGGCGGCCATTGCCAGACTCGGACAATGTCCCCGGGATGCGGTGAAGGTCGGCGTAATCCGAATGTCACTATTCGGCATGGGATCGGCTTGGGCGAGCTGCCCCGTTGAAGCAGCCAAAAAGGTTACGGAGGGAAAACTGCTGGTCGGGTGGACGGCAGCGCGCGTCAAGCTGCTGCAGCCCCGTGAGATGCGTTGTTTCCGGTGCCTGATGACAGGGCATGTCAGGGAGCAATGCACTGCGGCCGTCGACCGGAGCCAGCAGTGTTTCAAGTGCGGAGTAACTGGACATCGAGCGTTTGAGTGCCGGGCAGAAGCCCGTTGCCCACTCTGTGCCGACTCCAACAGAAAGGCAAATCATCGCTTGGGGAGCAAAAAATGTTCGGCCCCCAAGCCCAAGATGAATAGACGAAGGCCTGTGGTTCCTGTGGTTCCGTCCCAGGACTCCACGACCTGCCTACCGGACGGGACTGAGGCACTTATGGACATACAAACAGTATGTCCATAAGATGCCTACAAGCGAACATCAACCACTGCGCCAGTGCCCAGGACTTGCTAGTCCAGACACTGGTGCAGTGGAGAATACAGGTGGCGGTCGTCGCGGAGCCGTACCGAGTCGTCTCCCGTGACAACTGGGTCGGTGACCTCGACGGCCTTGTTGCCATTGTTTTGGCCACAGGGGAGGAGGTCCCCACGGTCGACCGATCGTTAAGAGGTCGGGGGATGGTCGCCGTTTTGTGCGGCAATATTGTGTATGTGGGTGTCTACTTTTCGCCAAATCGTCCGCTCTCGGAATTCGAGACCTTTTTGGCGGAAATAGACACCCTCATGAATTGGAGCCGGCCGCACCTGGTCCTCATTGGCGGTGACCTGAACGCAAAGTCGACGGTGTGGGGTTCCTCCCTCACAGATGCGAGGGGCGAAACTCTAGAGGAGTGGCTCTCCAGCAATAACCTGGCGGTACTGAACAGGGGCAACACAAACACGTGCGTGCGCCTTCAGGGCGGATCCGTCGTGGACGTCACGTTTGCGAGTCCCGCCTTGGCACACCGTGTTCTGGGCTGGGTAGTCGAGGAGGGGGTCGAGACCTTATCGGATCACCGATATATTCGGTTTTCCGTCTCCCCCCACCCGACAGACCCGCACAGCCCGAGACGTGCCCCTGCGGAGATTGGCCCTAGATGGGCTTTAAAAAAGCTGGAGAGAGACACCCTCATTGAGGCGTCCCTCGTCATCAACTGGAATGACACCCCGGGAAGTCCGGACGCATCCCTGGAGGCGCAGTGGTTCAGCGAGGCGATGACACACGTCTGCGACGTGTCGATGCCTCGTGTGAGATCGCTTCCGCCTCGTCGACAGGTGTACTGGTGGTCGCCGGAGCTCGATCGTCTCCGAGCGGCCTGCGTCTCGGCGCGACGCCAGTACACCCGCTCCCGTCGACGCCACAGGGATGCAAACACCCAGCGAAGACTCTTCGCCGCCTTCCAAGAGGCCAAGAAGGCTCTGAGAGCCGAGATCGGCGCCTCCAAGGAGCGCGCCTGGCAGGAGCTGCTGGACACCCTCGAGCGTGACCCATGGGGCAGGCCTTACAGGCTTGTCATGAACAAGCTACGCCCCTGGGTCCCCCCGCTAACATCCACGATGGAGGCGGGCTTGCTCGAGAGAGTGGTGGAATCTCTGTTCCCTGCCAGGGTGGCGGAGGATGCTCCTCCCGTACGGGAACGTACGAGGCATCCGATCTCACCTGAAGAGCCCCCTGAGGTGTCCGAGGTCGAGTTGGACAAGGCGGTTCTTCGTCTCCAGGCGAAGAACACAGCGCCCGGTCCCGACGGCATCCCGGGAAAGGCCTGGGTATTGGCTCTCAAGGAGGGCGGCATGGCTGCGAGATTTCGCGCCCTTCTCACCACTTGTGTGACAAATGGCCACTTTCCTAGCCAGTGGAAGGTAGGCAAGTTGGTCCTCATCCGGAAGTCTGGGCGACCGGTGGACTCCCCATCGGGCTACCGCCCGATAGTGCTGTTGAGTGAGGCCGGAAAACTGTTCGAGCGGGTTATAGCCGCCCGCCTCACTCGGCACCTAGAGGAGACGGGGCCGAACCTGGCTGACGTCCAGTTTGGCTTTCGGCGGGGCAGGTCCACCATGGACGCAATCGCTCGGGTGAGGTCACTTGCGGAGGAGGCGATTGGGAAAGGCGGGTGTGCCTTGGCGGTATCGTTAGACATCTCCAACGCGTTTAACACGCTCCCACATCGTGTCATCTCGGAGGCCATGAGGTTCCACGCCTTCCCGGAGTACCTACGTCGACTTGTCGACGAGTATCTCTCGGGTCGGGCGGTGGTGTACCCCACACGCGTTGGAGTTCGTCGACGGCAGATGTCGTGTGGTGTTCCGCAGGGGTCGGTTCTCGGGCCGCTCCTGTGGAACATTGGATACGACTCGGTGCTGCGAGGCACCAACCTGCGCGGGGTCGACGTCGCGTGCTATGCGGACGACACGCTCGTGATCGCCCGCGGTAGCACGTTTCGTGACGCGACCCTGTTGGCAACCGCCGGAGTCGCACAAGTGGTGGCGCGAATAAGACGTCTGGGGCTGACGGTGGCTCTTGAGAAGTCCGAAGCAATTTGCTTCCATGGACCTCGCAAGGTGCCACCGCCAGACGCCCACATAACTGTGAGCGGAGTGACCATCGGCATCGGGTCGACGTTGAAGTATCTCGGCGTCGTCCTTGATAGCCGGTGGAACTTCAGGGAGCATTTTAAAAAGATGGCTCCCAAACTAATAAGGACCTCGTTTGCCTTGAGTAGGCTTACGCCCAACCTGGGTGGGCCAAAGGGAGGATGCCGCCGTCTCTTCGCAGGCGTGGTGCGCTCGATGGCCCTGTATGGGGCTCCCGTATGGGTTGACTCTTTGTCCGCCCATAACCTGGCCACGCTGCGACGTCCGCAGCGGGTCATGGCGAACAGGGTCATCCGAGCGTATCGCACCACGTCCTGGGAGGCGGCATGCGCTGTTGCTGGGACGCTCCCCTGGGAGTTGGATGCCGAGGTCCTTGCAGCGGTCTACTACCAGACTGCCGACGCAAGGGCCCGCGGCGCGAGTCCAACCCCAGAAGAAGTGTCACGATGGAGGAGGGAGGCCAGAGAAGAAGCCATGGAAAGATGGGGAGACATGATGGCGCATCCAAGCGCGGGTCACCGCACCGTTGCAGCAATTGCACCGGTGCTTAAGGATTGGGTGAGCAGGCGGACCGGTTCGCTCTCCTTCCGGCTTGTGCAGGTGCTTACGGGGCATGGTTGCTTCGGACGGTACCTGTGCAACGTCGCGAGGAGGGAGCGAACCACCGCCTGTCACGAATGTGGTGCGCCGGATGACACGGCCGACCATGTTCTAGCGGAGTGCCCAGGTTGGGACCAAGAGAGGACGGCTCTGACGGCAGTCGTGGGACAAGACTTGTCCTTACCCGCTGTCGTCAGAGCGATGATCGGTAGCCCTGACGGCTGGTGTGCCGTCAAGGCCTTTTGCGAGGTGGTCCTGAGTGGCAAAGAAGACAGCGAGCGGTCCCGCGAGGAGGACCCGCAGGCGGAACCACTCAGGCGCCGCAGAGCTGGTCGGCGTGGCCGTGCGTACGCCGCGGCCCACGTAACCTAATGACAACCGGGCGTCAGTTTGAGGACAACTGACGTCCGGACATTTAAATAGTGAGGTGTGACGACCTACAGGTGTTCCAGTAGGTCGCCACTAGTGAGGTAGCGGCAAATCCGCCAGTGAGGAGTCCGGCAGCGGACGTAGCGGTGCGGGGGGACCGTGAGGACAAGGCCCAGCTGTCGCCTCGGTTCCTCCTAACACCGCTGATGTTGGAACACGGAGGGGTTTTAGTGGGTATTCCCGGTGGCTCTCACCGGGCGAGTCCCACACACCCCCTCGTCGGCTGTCCTCGTCGACGAGGGATAGTGCGTAAATGCATTTCCCCTCCTAAAAAAAAAAAAAAAAAAAGGTTGTGAGCACATTTGGTACAGAATACTAAATTGAAGCCAGTGTTCGAGTGGTGATGGTTCGTATCCACGGAGTAAATAAATGAATTTTGCGGCCGTATATCATGGCGTGGCAGATATACGGTCTCGGGGAGCTCAGCCTCCGCAAGAGCAAGTCGCGCGATTGCGTTCGCGCGCACGCGTTGACCTCCTCCGGAAATGGAAGGAGAGGTTGGCCGAGCCTAGTTTCGGCCACCGCACCGTGGAAGCCGTTCGTCCCGTTTTGGACGAATGGCTCCAGAGGAGACACGGGGCTCTCACGTTCCGTCTGGTGCAGGTGCTCTCGGGGCATGGCTGCTTCGGGAGTTATCTGCACCGGGTGGCTCGTAGAGAGCCGACACCGGAGTGTCATTCGTGTGCGTGCGCTGAGGACAGCGCACAGCACACTCTTGCGGAGTGCCCTAGATGGACGGCGCAGCGAACTGAGCTCGCTGCGACTATCGGACATGACTTCTCTCTGCCGGCCGTAGTGAAAGCTATGGTCGGCAGCAGAGCTGCCTGGCGAGCGACACAAACCTTCTGCGAGGATGTCATCTCGCAGAAGGAGGCGGCGGAGAGAGAGCGGGAAGACGACGTCTTATCTCAGCCCCTCCGCCGCAGACGGACTGGACGCAGGCGGCTGGCGCACGCCCGCCACCTAGATCCCTGACAAGACGCAGGGCGGTAGTTGGGGACTCTACCGTCCGCCCTTACGTTGAGAGGCGCGGCGCACTCTGCGTTCGAGTGCGACGCCCCAAGAGTAGTGTCCGGCTGCGGACCCCCGCGGCGGAGTTGCGGACGAGTGTCCGTCCGATCACGCAACTTTGCCAATAGCGGATGAAGAGGGCGCCAAGGGGTTTTAGTCGGTAAACTATCCCGCTACCATCCTTGGGATAGGAGTCCGACATAACCCACCGGCCGTCCCCAGACCGGTGGGTATCCGTAACGGATTTCCCCTTGTAAAAAAAAAAAAAAAAAAAAGGTTAGGTTAGGTTAGGTTAGGTTAGGTTAGGTTAGGTTAGGTTAGGTTCCCCCCCTAGGTGGGCCATGACCTTGTCGTGGTGGGGGGGCTTACCCTTGGCAATCCGGGCGGTTGCAGGGGTCGGTGGGGTCACCGGCCTTTGCTCGACCGATCGGATTGGTTTTGGGGACAAAGAAGGCCCACACCGAGGTGGGCTCCGAGCGAGCTCCGCTCAGCGGAGCTCGTGGCGGAGCTGCAATTTGGAGGCTCCAACCTTCCGTTGGGGCTTCACCGGTCATCGCTCGCGCGGGCCGAGAATCCGTACTCGGCCCGCGCGATTGGTGGCCGGTGAGAGAGAGGTCACCCCGGTCCTTGTTCGTCAGACTGAGGTATGGGACTCGGTACTGCGGATGAGGATCGGCAGGTGAGTCGCAGCGGGTGGATTCTCTCGGACGGCTCCGACGCTCAGTGGTAGTCGGGCAACTTACGCGAAGACGGAGCTCATGCGACTGGGAAGGACCAACTGGCATAGTACCTGCAATCGTGGCATGTGGGGGGTGGGGAACACCCGGTGGGTGGGCACCGGCTTAGTACTACCCCCCGCAGTCGTCCGGAAGAGTGAAGACCCGGCCTCGCCACCCGGCTTAGTAGCTCTTCCGCGACGACAACATGAGGTGGAGCCCGTCTCGGGCTGCCGCGATTGTTGAGGAAATGTCAGGGGGACACCCCTATGGGCCGCCCACCCATAATGTCGTATGAGATGAGCGGCCACACGAGCGGGGGTCGTTCGGGGGATGAAGGTGGAAGCGGCCTCCGACTCCGCGGATGGTTGTGCCGCGGAGAAGAGGTAAAGGGTTGATTCAATTACGAATCCCCTCGCTGACTGCTCGCTGCGACGGATAAGATGATCACGGGCGGCTGGTGCCGCTTCGCTCGGGGGCGGTGGACGTGGGGAGGTGCGCCGCCCGCACAACACCGGGCAGTGAGGTGTGGTGGCCTGCAGATGTTCCAGCGGGTCACCACAGGAGGAGTTACACGGCATGCCGTGATGGATGCGGGTCCGCAAGGACATGGCGGTGCGTGGGGCCCGGGGATAAGGCCTCGCTGTGACTCCGGGTCTCACGATCACTGCCGATGGTGGAACATGGAGGCGGTTTTAGTGGAGTAGGACCGGCGGGGCGATACGTTCCGTCGGGTGAGTCCCACACACCCCCTCGTCGACCGTCCCCGTCGACGAAGGGATAGTGCGTAAATGCATTTCCCCTCCTAAAAAAAAAAAAAAAAAGGTTAGGTTAGGTTAGGTTAGGTTAGGTTAGGTTAGGTTAGGTTAGGTTAGGTTAGGTTCCCCCCCTAGGTGGGCCATGACCTTGTCGTGGTGGGGGGGCTTACCCTTGGCAATCCGGGCGGTTGCAGGGGTCGGTGGGGTCACCGGCCTTTGCTCGACCGATCGGATTGGTTTTGGGGACAAAGAAGGCCCACACCGAGGTGGGCTCCGAGCGAGCTCCGCTCAGCGGAGCTCGTGGCGGAGCTGCAATTTGGAGGCTCCAACCTTCCGTTGGGGCTTCACCGGTCATTGCTCGCGCGGGCCGAGAATCCGTACTCGGCCCGCGCGATTGGTGGCCGGTGAGAGAGAGGGCACCCCGGTCCTTGTTCGTCAGACCGAGGAATGGGACTCGGTACTGCGGATGAGGATCAGCGGGTGAGTCGCAGCGAGTGCATTCTCTTGGACGGCTCTGGCGCTCAGTGGTAGTCGGGCAACTTACGCGAAGACGGAGCTCATGCGACTGGGAAGGACCAACTGGCATAGTACCTGCAATCGTGGCATGTGGGGGGTGTGGAACACCCGGTGACCGGGCACCGGCTTAGTACTACCCTCCGCAGTCGTCCGGAAGAGTGAAGACCCGGCCTTGCCACCCGGCTTAGTAGCTCTTCCGCGACGACAACACGAGGTGGAGCCCGTCTCGGGCTGCCGCGATTGTTGGGGAAATGTCAGGGGGACACCCCTATGGGCCGCCCACCCATAATGTCGTATGAGATGAGCGGCCACACGAGCGGGGGTCGTCCGGGGGATGAAGGTGGAAGCGGCCTCCGACTCCGCGGATGGTTGTGCCGCGGAGAAGAGGTAAGGGGTTGATTCGGTTACGAATCCCCTCGCTGACTGCTCGCTGCGACTGATGAGAGGAACTTGGGCGGCTGTAGCCGTTTCGTTCGGGGGCGGCGGACGCGGGGAGGTCCGCCGCCCGCACAACACCGGGCAGTGTAGGTGTGGGGGCCTGCAGATGTTCCAGCGGGCCACCACAGGAGGAGTTTTTTACACGGCTTGCCGTGTAAAAACAGGGGCGGGTCCGCAAGGACATGGCGGTGCGTGGGGCCCGGGGATAGGGCCTGGCTGTGACTCCGGGTCCCATTATCGCTGCCGATGGTGGAACATGGAGGCGGTTTTAGTGGAGTAGGACCGGCGGGGCGATTCGTTCCGTCGGGTGAGTCCCACACACCCCCTCGTCGATCGTCCCCGTCGACGAGGGATAGTGCGTAAATGCATTTCCCCTCCTTAAAAAAAAAAAAAAAAAGGTTAGGTTAGGTTAGGTTAGGTTAGGTTAGGTTAGGTTCTCCCCCTAGGTCCCCCCCTAGGTGGGCCATGACCTTGTCGTGGTGGGGGGGCTTACCCTTGGCAATCCGGGCGGTCGCAGGGGTCGGTGCTTTTTTCCTCACCGGCCTTTGCTCGACCGATCGGATTGGTTTTGGGGACAAAGAAGGCCCACACCGAGGTGGGTTCCGAGCGGGCTCCGTTAAGCGGAGCTCGTGGCGGAGCACTCAAGAGAGGAAGGCAACCCCGACGGTCCGGGGCAGGGCAGTATCCTCTCCTCTGCTGTCCTGTCAGCTGTCGTCGGGGGTCTGAGCTCTGGGTACCTGGGCAACCCGGGGGGTGGACCCAGGCCCGTGCTCATTCGCCGGAGGTGGCACCGGCCCTTGGTCAAGGAAGAGGTCCAGCCTACGGTCCCCGGGAGTTTTTGAGCTCCTCTGGGTGGTCAGACCGTAGGTAAAAACTAGTGGCTGGCTCCGCAGAGGTGTCCGAAGAGACGGTGGGTCCGTCGCTCTATCGGCGGCGGCGCTGTCTGTTTCGGGCGTCAGAGAAGGGCATCTGGCGCCTGGAACCTTACAGATGTGAGGTGTGGTTGGCCTGCATATGTTCCGCAGGTCACCACAGGAGGTTTTTTATGCGGCTTGCCGTGATGGGGTAGGGTCCGTAAGGACGGGGCGGTGCGTGGGGCCCGGGGATAAGGCCTCGCTGTGATCCCGGGTCCCATTATCACCGCCGATGGTGGAACATGGAGGGGTTTTAGGGGGTAGGACCGGCGGAGCGATTCGTTCCCTCGGGTGAGTCCCTCACACCCCCTCGCCGACCGCCCTTGTCGGCGAGGGATAGTGCGGAAATGCATTTCCCCTCCTAAAAAATAAAAAAAGGTTCTCCCCCTAGGTGGGCCATGACCTTGTCGTGGTGGGGGGGCTTACCCTTGGCAATCCGGGCGGTTGCAGGGGTCGGTGCTTTTTTTCCTCACCGGCCTCTGCTCGACCGATCGGATTGGTTTTGGGGACAAAGAAGGCCCACACCGAGGTGGGCTCCGAGCGGGCTCCGTTGAGCGGAGCTCGTGGCGGAGCACTCAGAAGAGGAAGGCAACCCCGACGGTCCGGGGCAGGGCAGTATCCCTCCCCTCTGCTGTTCTGTCAGCTGTCGTCGGGGGACTGAGTTCTGGGGACCCGGGCAACCCGGGGGGCGGACCCAGGCCCCTGCTCAGTCGCCGGAGGTGGCACCGGCCCTTGGTCAAGGAAGAGGTCCAGCCTACGGTCCCCGGGAGTTTCTGAGCTCCTCTGGGTGGTCAGACCGTAGGTAAAAATCAGTGGCTGGCTCCGCAGAGGTGTCCGAAGAGATGGTGGGTCCGTCGCTTTATCGGCGGCGGCGCTGTCTGTTTCGGGCGTCAGAGGAGGACATCTGGCGCCTGGAACTTAACAGATGAGAGGTGTGGTTGGCCTGCAGATGTTCCGCAGGTCACCACAGGAGTTTTTATGCGGCTTGCCGCGATGGAGCAGGGTCCGCAAGGACGTGGCGGTGCGTGGGGCCCGGGGATAAGGCCTCGCTGTGATCCCGGGTCCCATTATCACTGCCGATGGTGGAACATGGAGGGGTTTTAGGGGGTAGGACCGGCGGGGCGATTCGTTCCGTCGGGTGAGTCCCTCACACCCCCTCGCCGACCGTCCTCGTCGGCGAGGGATAGTGCGGAAATGCATTTCCCCTCCTAAAATAAAAAAAAAAAAAAAAAAAGGTTAGGTTAGGTTAGGTTAGGTTAGGTTAGGTTAGGTTAGGTTAGGTTAGGTTAGGTTAGGTTAGGTTAGGTTAGGTTAGGTTAGGTTAGGTTAGGTTCCCCCCCTAGGTGGGCCATGACCTTGTCGTGGTGGGGGGGCTTACCCTTGGCAATCCGGGCGGTCGCAGGGGTCGGTGCTTTTTTTTCCTCACCGGCCTTTGCTCGACCGATCGGATTGGTTTTGGGGACAAAGAAGGCCCACACCGAGGTGGGCTCCGAGCGGGCTCCGTTGAGCGGAGCTCGTGGCGGAGCACTCAGAAGAGGAAGGCAACCTCGACGGTCCGGGGCAGGGCAGTATCCCTCCCCTCTGCTGTTCTGTCAGCTGTCGTCGGGGGACTGAGCTCTGGGGACCTGGGCAACCCGGGGGGCGGACCCAGGCCCCTGCTCAGTCGCCGGAGGTGGCACCGGCCCTGGGTCAATTGAGAGGTCCGGCCTGCGGTCCCCGGGAGCTCCTTAGCTCCTCTGGGTAGACCGTACGCTTACAAACAGTGACTGGCTCTACACAGGTGTCCGAAGAGACGGTGGGTCCGTCGCTCTATCGGCGGCGGCGCTGTCTGTTTCGGGCGTCAGAGGAGGGCATCTGGCGCCTGGAACTTAACAGATGGGAGGTGTGGTTGGCCTGCAGATGTTCCGCAGGTCACCACAGGAGTTTTTATGCGGCTTGCCGCGATGGGGCAGGGTCCGCAAGGACGTGGCGGTGCGTGGGGCCCGGGGATAAGGCCTCGCTGTGATCCCGGGTCCCATTATCACTGCCGATGGTGGAACATGGAGGGGTTTTAGGGGGTAGGACCGGCGGAGCGATTCGTTCCGTCGGGTGAGTCCCTCACACCCCCTCGCCGACCGCCCTCGTCGGCGAGGGATAGTGCGGAAATGCATTTCCCCTCCTAAAAAAAAAAAAAAAAAAAGGTTAGGTTAGGTTAGGTTAGGTTAGGTTAGGTTAGGTTAGGTTAGGTTAGGTTAGGTTCCCCCCCTAGGTGGGCCATGACCTTGTCGTGGTGGGGGGGCTTACCCTTGGCAATCCGGGCGGTTGCAGGGGTCGGTGGGGTCACCGGCCTTTGCTCGACCGATCGGATTGGTTTTGGGGACAAAGAAGGCCCACACCGAGGTGGGCTCCGAGCGAGCTCCGCTCAGCGGAGCTCGTGGCGGAGCTGCAATTTGGAGGCTCCAACCTTCCGTTGGGGCTTCACCGGTCATCGCTCGCGCGGGCCGAGAATCCGTACTCGGCCCGCGCGATTGGTGGCCGGTGAGAGAGAGGGCACCCCGGTCCTTGTTCGTCAGACCGAGGAATGGGACTCGGTACTGCGGATGAGGATCAGCGGGTGAGTCGCAGCGAGTGCATTCTCTTGGACGGCTCTGGCGCTCAGTGGTAGTCGGGCAACTTACGCGAAGACGGAGCTCATGCGACTGGGAAGGACCAACTGGCATAGTACCTGCAATCGTGGCATGTGGGGGGTGTGGAACACCCGGTGACCGGGCACCGGCTTAGTACTACCCTCCGCAGTCGTCCGGAAGAGTGAAGACCCGGCCTCGCCACCCGGCTTAGTAGCTCTTCCGCGACGACAACACGAGGTGGAGCCCGTCTCGGGCTGCCGCGATTGTTGGGGAAATGTCAGGGGGACACCCCTATGGGCCGCCCACCCATAATGTCGTATGAGATGAGCGGCCACACGAGCGGGGGTCGTCCAGGGGATGAAGGTGGAAGCGGCCTCCGACTCCGCGGATGGTTGTGCCGCGGAGAAGAGGTAAGGGGTTGATTCGGTTACGAATCCCCTCGCTGACTGCTCGCTGCGACTGATGAGAGGAACTTGGGCGGCTGTAGCCGTTTCGTTTGGGGGCGGCGGACGCGGGGAGGTCCGCCGCCCGCACAACACCGGGCAGTGTAGGTGTGGTGGCCTGCAGATGTTCCAGCGGGCCACCACAGGAGGAGTTTTTTTACACGGCTTGCCGTGTAAAAACAGGGGCGGGTCCGCAAGGACATGGCGGTGCGTGGGGCCCGGGGATAGGGCCTCGCTGTGACTCCGGGTCCCATTATCGCTGCCGATGGTGGAACATGGAGGCGGTTTTAGTGGAGTAGGACCGGCGGGGCGATTCGTTCCGTCGGGTGAGTCCCACACACCCCCTCGTCGATCGTCCCCGTCGACGAGGGATAGTGCGTAAATGCATTTCCCCTCCTTAAAAAAAAAAAAAAAAAAGGTTAGGTTAGGTTAGGTTAGGTTAGGTTAGGTTAGGTTAGGTTAGGTTTCCGTGTGCGGTTTCCAGTCCGCCATCGGACGCGTCCCCGGGTTGCGGATAGGGGAACGCCCCCCAGTTATGGGGGGTACCGGTTTCGGCCGGCGCGGACAAAAACTGGCATGTGGCTGTCTGGTCTTTTTTAAGGGCGGACATTGCACGGCCACATGAACCCGTAGCCCCGCACTGAGTGGGGTCGGGGGTCCAGCGCACTGAGCGTTGGGCCGCGAGGAAGACAACCTCTCTAAAAAATCACCCCCGTGGGCGAAGCGACGGCTTCTTATTTAAGAAGCCCACCGCTGTCGCCAGTGGACCCTCGCGGGTCGTGGGATGGCCGGGTTCAACCTGGCGGACCGGAAGTCCGGACTGATGAGGAGGCGCTCTGGCGCTGAAGCGCTTCGGCGCGTTTGTGGAGGCCCCGTAGCGGGGCAGTGGAGCTTCGGCTCGTGGGAGGCGGACCTTCAAGGTCCGCGTGCGCGGCGTGTGGTCTAGGCCACCGTCGGGCAACCCGTAACCTCGCACTCTGCGAGGCCGGGGGTCCGGCGCACTGAGCGTCGGGCCGCGTGGAAGAAAACCACTATAAAAAATTACC
This sequence comes from Bembecia ichneumoniformis, assembly GCA_910589475.2. Taxonomy (NCBI): domain Eukaryota; kingdom Metazoa; phylum Arthropoda; class Insecta; order Lepidoptera; family Sesiidae; genus Bembecia; species Bembecia ichneumoniformis. The sequence continues at coordinate 36,104 of OU342538.1, read as the reverse complement.
CCAATCCTAAGGTTTTGGGCCTGCCGATGGGATGAATGGCTGGGGGGTACCCAGTCCCAAGGGCTCAACAGCAGTGAAGCTGTCTAAAAAAACTCTAAAACCATTATGAATAGTGTAGTTAAAAGTATTATTACCCAGGAGGGTCCCACCTGCTCCGCAGATGGGGAATCCCTCCCTGGACCTTCGGGTTCAGGCTGTCCCACGTACTCTGGGGGGGACAAAACTGCACTTGGGGGCAACCCCACCAACGACCATGGCACTTGTTTCAAGGTACCCGAGATTGCACGCGATTTGGAAGCGCAGGCCCTGTCGACTCTTCGGCAGGACCTCGCTATGTCAGGCGACTCTTCCTCTGGCAGTGCGAGCACCGTTCGCTCTGCCAGAGTGAAAGTCATGAGAATGGAGGAGGACAAGAGTCTCTCTCGTTTCTTTCTGAAGAGAGGCTCCAAACCGCCCGAATCAGAAACTTCTGATGAGGGCTCTGATCGAACGATTTCTCCGGCTCGCTCGGCCAACAAGTCGAGGAAGCCCGGACGACCGCCCACAACCGGGCAGTATGTCGGCTTGGCGAAAGCTAAGACCGAATATTTGAAGGCCCAAAGGGAAGAATTGGAGCTCCAGGCGGAGAAAGAGCTGCTCGCCTCGGTCCACAAGGCTAGAGATACTCGCGCCCGCCTTTCTATTACCGCCGGATTAGACGATGCTGAGACGTCCTCACGACTAGTATCGCGAGTGAGGTCCGGCCTTTCAATCATCGACGAGGTCGCCAAGAAATCAGGTCACCTCAAGGGGGGATTTATTAAATCCCTCAAAGAGGCGATTATGACTATAGAGGAGGACACGGTCTCCCTTTCTAAAAGGTGCACGACGGACGAGACGGAGGCGCAGCAGCGCGAAATTGAGCAGCAGCGGCGCGAAAATGACCAACTGCGGCGTGAGAATGCCCAGATTCGCACGGAAATGGCGGAGCTCCGCAAGGAGCTCACAGAGGTTAAGGCCTTGCTCCTTGCTAGGCAGGGTCTCGCGGCTGCCCCTGAGGTGGGGGTCACCTCAGGACTTCTTAAAGACCTCGAGGCTCGGGTCATGGGCCAAATACTGGACCGACTCGATGTTCCAGAGCTGCGCGCAAATCGCAAGCCTGGCTCTCCGGCAGAAACCGACAAGGGATTGGCTCCACCATTGGCACCGGCTTTGAAAAAAGCCGCTGTAGTGCCTAAACCCGCTAGCGGGCAAAAACTCAAGGCGCCGACAGAGAAGCCGTCGGCACTCTCTAAGAGTGCCCGACGTAGGAAAGCGACGCGAGGTCGCAAGACAGCCGAGCAGTCTGCCCCGCGTCAACTTCCTCCCGCCCCTCCCTCCATGGATAAACCATGGAGCTTGGTGGTTAAGGGGGGAAAGCATAAAGAGCGACCTCCTGCTCCTAAGCAGAAGGTTCGGGCACAACAGCCCGCTCCGCGGAAGGTCAGACCTCCCAAGACGGCAGCCGTCGTCGTCACCCTGCAGCCGGGAGCTGCAGACAGGGGGATAACCTATCGCGTGATCCTAGAGGAGGCGAAAAAGCGCGTTGACATAACGGCGATGGGAATACCTTCTCTCCATTTCCGACGCGCGGTGACGGGTGCCGTCATAATGGAAGTGAAGGGTGTCAGCGGCAACGACGGCAATAGCAAGGCGGACGCTTTGGCCGCCAGACTCAGAGAAGTACTGAGTGCGGAGTCGGTCCGAATCTCAAGGCCTTTCAAGGCAATTGAGTTACTCGTTTCGGGCTTAGACGACTCCGTAACTTCAGAGGAGGTAGCGGCGGCCATCGCTAGGCTTGGTGAATGTTCCCGGGATGCGGTGAAGGTCGGCGTAATCCGAATGTCACTATTCGGCATGGGATCGGCTTGGGCGAGCTGCCCCGTTGAAGCAGCCAAAAAGGTTACGGAGGGAAAACTGCTGGTCGGGTGGACGGCAGCGCGCGTCAAGCTGCTGCAGCCCCGTGAGATGCGTTGTTTCCGGTGCCTGATGACAGGGCATGTCAGGGAGCAATGCACTGCGGCCGTCGACCGGAGCCAGCAGTGTTTCAAGTGCGGAGTAACTGGACATCGAGCGTCTGAGTGCCGGGCAGAAGCCCGTTGCCCACTCTGTGCCGACTCCAACAGAAAGGCAAATCATCGCTTGGGGAGCAAAAAATGTTCGGCCCCCAAGCCCAAGATGAATAGACGAAGGCCTGTGGTCCCTGTGGTTCCGTCCCAGGACTCCACGACCTGCCTACCGGACGGGACTGAGGCACTTATGGACATACAAACAGTATGTCCATAAGATGCCTACAAGCGAACATCAACCACTGCGCCAGTGCCCAGGACTTGCTAGTCCAGACACTGGTGCAGTGGAGAATACAGGTGGCGGTCGTCGCGGAGCCGTACCTAGTCGTCTCCCGTGACAACTGGATCGGTGACCTCGACGGCCTTGTCGCCATTGTTTTGGCCACAGGGGAGGAGGCCCCCACGGTCGATCGATCGTTCAGAGGTCGGGGGATGGTCGCCGTTTTGTGCGGCAATATTGTGTATGTGGGTGTCTACTTTTCGCCAAATCGTCCGCTCTCGGAATTCGAGACCTTTTTGGCGGAATTGGACACCCTCATGAATTGGAGCCGGCCGCACCTGGTCCTCATTGGCGGTGACCTGAACGCAAAGTCGACGGTGTGGGGTTCCTCCCTCACTGATGCGAGGGGCGAAACTCTAGAGGAATGGCTCTCCAGCAATAACCTGGCGGTACTGAACAGGGGCAACACAAACACGTGCGTGCGCCTTCAGGGCGGATCCGTCGTGGACGTCACGTTCGCGAGTCCCGCCCTGGCACACCGTGTTCTAGGCTGGGTAGTTGAGGAGGGGGTCGAGACCTTATCGGATCACCGATTTATTCGGTTTTCCGTCTCCCCCCACCCGGCACACCCGCACAGCCCGAGACGTGCCCCTGCGGAGATTGGCCCAAAGTGGGCATTGAAAAAGCTGGAGAGAGACACCCTCATTGAGGCGTCCCTCGTCATCAACTGGAATGACACCCCGGGAAGTCCGGACGCATCCCTGGAGGCGCAGTGGTTCAGCGAGGCGATGACACACGTCTGCGACGTGTCGATGCCTCGAGTGAGATCGCTTCCGCCTCGTCGACAGGTGTACTGGTGGTCGCCGGAGCTCGATCGTCTTCGAGCGGCCTGCGTCTCGGCGCGACGCCAGTACACTCGCTCTCGTCGACGTCACAGGGATGCCAACACCCAACGAAGACTCTTCGCCGCCTTCCAAGAGGCCAAGAAGGCTTTGAGAGCCGAGATCGGCGCTGCCAAGGAACGCGCCTGGCAGGAGTTGCTGGACACCCTCGAGCGTGACCCATGGGGCAGGCCTTACAGGCTTGTTATGAACAAGCTACGCCCCTGGGTCCCCCCGCTAACAACCACGATGGAGGCGGGCATGCTCGAGAGAGTGGTGGATTCTCTGTTCCCTGCCAGGGTGGCGGAGGATGCTTTTCCCGTACGGGAACGTACGAGGCAGCCAATCTCTCCTGAAGAGCCCCCTGAGGTGTCCGAGGGAGAGTTGGACAGGGCGGTTCTTCGTCTCCAGGCGAAGAACACAGCGCCCGGTCCCGACGGCATCCCGGGAAAGGCCTGGGTATTGGCTCTCAAGGAGGGCGGCATGGCTGCGAGATTTCGCGCCCTTCTCACCACTTGTGTGACGAATGGCCACTTTCCTAGCCAGTGGAAGGTAGGCAAGTTGGTCCTCATCCGAAAGTCTGGGCGACCGGTGGACTCCCCATCGGGGTACCGCCCGATAGTGCTGTTGAGTGAGGCCGGAAAACTGTTCGAGCGGGTTATAGCCGCCCGCCTCACTCGGCACCTAGAGGAGACGGGGCCGAACCTGGCTGACGTCCAGTTTGGCTTTCGGCGGGGCAGGTCCACCATGGACGCAATCGCTCGGGTGAGGTCACTTGCGGAGGAGGCGATTGGGAAAGGCGGGTGTGCCTTGGCGGTATCGTTAGACATCTCCAACGCGTTTAACACGCTCCCACATCGTGTCATCTCGGAGGCCATGGGGTTCCACGCCTTCCCGGAGTACCTACGTCGACTTGTCGACGAGTATCTCTCGGGTCGGGCGGTGGTGTACCCCACACGCGTTGGAGTATGTCGACGGGACGTGTCGTGTGGTGTCCCGCAGGGGTCGGTTCTCGGGCCGCTCCTGTGGAACATTGGATACGACTCGGTGCTGCGAGGCATCAACCTGCGCGGGGTCGACGTCGCGTGCTATGCGGACGACACGCTCGTGATCGCCCGCGGTAGCACGTTTCGTGACGCGACCCTGTTGGCAACCGCCGGAGTCGCACAAGTGGTGGCGCGAATAAGACGTCTGGGGCTGACGGTGGCTCTTGAGAAGTCCGAAGCAATTTGCTTCCATGGACCTCGCAAGGCGCCGCCGCCAGACGCCCACATAACTGTGAGCGGAGTGACCATCGGCATCGGGTCGACGTTGAAGTATCTCGGCGTCGTCCTTGATAGCCGGTGGAACTTTAGGGAGCACTTTAAAAAGATGGCTCCCAAACTAATAAGGACATCGTTTGCTTTGAGCAGGCTTACGCCCAACCTGGGTGGGCCAAAGGGAGGATGCCGCCGTCTCTTCGCAGGCGTGGTGCGCTCGATGGCCCTGTATGGGGCTCCCGTATGGGTTGACTCTTTGTCCGCCCATAACCTGGCCATGCTGCGACGTCCGCAGCGGGTCATGGCGAACAGGGTCATCCGAGCGTATCGCACCACGTCCTGGGAGGCGGCATGCGCTGTTGCTGGGACGCTTCCCTGGGAGTTGGATGCCGAGGTCCTTGCAGCGGTCTACTACCAGACTGCCGACGCAAGGGCCCGCGGCGCGAGTCCATCCCCAGAAGAAGTGTCACGGTGGAGGAGGGAGGCCAGAGAAGAAGCCATGGAAAGATGGGGCGACATGATGGCGCATCCGAGCGCGGGTCACCGCACCGTTGCAGCAATTGCACCGGTGCTTAAGGAATGGGTGAGCAGGCGGACCGGTTCGCTCTCCTTCCGGCTTGTGCAGGTGCTTACGGGGCATGGTTGCTTCGGACGGTACCTGTGCAACGTCGCGAGGAGGGAGCGAACCACCGCCTGTCACGAATGTGGTGCGCCGGATAACACGGCCGACCATGTTCTAGCGGAGTGCCCAGGTTGGGATCAAGAGAGGACGGCTCTGACGGCAGTCGTGGGACAAGACTTGTCCTTACCCGCTGTCGTCAGAGCGATGATCGGTAGCCCTGACGGCTGGTGTGCCGTCAAGGCCTTTTGCGAGGTGGTCCTGAGTGGCAAAGAAGACAGCGAGCGGTCCCGCGAGGAGGACCCGCAGGCTGAACCACTCAGGCGCCGCAGAGCTGGCCGGCGTGGCCGTGCGTACGCCGCGGCCCACGTAACCTAATGACAACCGGGCGTCAGTTTGAGGACAACTGACGTCCGGACATTTCAATAGTGAGGTGTGACGACCTACAGGTGTTCCAGTAGGTCGCCACTAGTGAGGTAGCGGCAAATCCGCCAGTGAGGAGTCCGGCAGCGGACGTAGCGGTGCGGGGGGACCGTGAGGACAAGGCCCAGCTGTCGCCTCGGTTCCTCCTAACACCGCTGATGTTGGAACACGGAGGGGTTTTAGTGGGTATTCCCGGTGGCTCTCACCGGGCGAGTCCCACACACCCCCTCGTCGGCTGTCCTCGTCGACGAGGGATAGTGCGTAAATGCATTTCCCCTCCTAAAAAAAAAAAAAAAAAAAAAAAGGTTAGGTTAGGTTAGGTTGACTCGGTGCTGCGAGGCATCAACCTGCGCGGGGTCGACGTCGCGTGCTATGCGGACGACACGCTCGTGATCGCCCGCGGTAGCACGTTTCGTGACGCGACCCTGTTGGCAACCGCCGGAGTCGCACAAGTGGTGGCGCGAATAAGACGTCTGGGGCTGACGGTGGCTCTTGAGAAGTCCGAAGCAATTTGCTTCCATGGACCTCGCAAGGCGCCACCGCCAGACGCCCACATAACTGTGAGCGGAGTGACCATCGGCATCGGGTCGACGTTGAAGTATCTCGGCGTCGTCCTTGATAGCCGGTGGAACTTCAGGGAGCACTTTAAAAAGATGGCTCCCAAACTAATGAGGACATCGTTTGCTTTGAGCAGGCTTACGCCCAACCTGGGTGGGCCAAAGGGAGGATGCCGCCGTCTCTTCGCAGGCGTCGTGCGCTCGATGGCCCTGTATGGGGCTCCCGTATGGGTTGACTCTTTGTCCGCCCATAACCTGGCCATGCTGCGACGTCCGCAGCGGGTCATGGCGAACAGGGTCATCCGAGCGTATCGCACCACGTCCTGGGAGGCGGCATGCGCTGTTGCTGGGACGCTCCCCTGGGAGTTGGATGCCGAGGTCCTTGCAGCGGTCTACTACCAGACTGCCGACGCAAGGGCCCGCGGCGCGAGCCCAACCCCAGAAGAAGTGTCACGATGGAGGAGGGAGGCCAGAGAAGAAGCCATGGAAAGATGGGGAGATATGATGGCGCATCCTAGCGCGGGTCACCGCACCGTTGCAGCTATTGCACCGGTGCTTAAGGATTGGGTGAGCAGGCGGACCGGTTCGCTCTCCTTCCGGCTTGTGCAGGTGCTTACGGGGCATGGTTGCTTCGGACGGTACCTGTGCAACGTCGCGAGGAGGGAGCGAACCACCGCCTGTCACGAATGTGGTGCGCCGGATGACACGGCCGACCATTTGCTAGCGGAGTGCCCAGGTTGGGACCAAGAGAGGACGGCTCTGACGGCAGTCGTGGGACAGGACTTGTCCTTACCCGCTGTCGTCAGAGCGATGATCGGTAGCCCTGACGGCTGGTGCGCCGTTAAGGCCTTTTGCGAGGTGGTCCTGAGTGGCAAAGAAGACAGCGAGCGGTCCCGCGAGGAGGACCCGCAGGCTGAACCACTCAGGCGCCGCAGAGCTGGCCGGCGTGGCCGTGCGTACGACGCGGCCCACGTAACCTAATGACAACCGGGCGTCAGTTTGAGGACAACTGACGTCCGGACATTTCAATAGTGAGGTGTGACGACCTACAGGTGTTCCAGTAGGTCGCCACTAGTGAGGTAGCGGCAAGTCCGCCAGTGAGAAGTCCGGCAGCGGACGTAGCGGTGCGGGGGGACCATGAGGACATGGCCCAGCTGTCGCCTCGGTTCCTCCTAACACCGCTGATGATGGAACACGGAGGGGTTTTAGTGGGTATTCCCGGTGCCTCTCACCGGGCGAGTCCCACACACCCCCTCGTCGGCTGTCCTCGTCGACGAGGGATAGTGCGTAAATGCATTTCCCCTCCTAAAAAAAAAAAAAAAAAAAAAAAAAAAAAAAAAAAAGGTTAGGTTAGGTTAGGTTAGGTTAGGTTAGGTTAGGTTCCCCCCCCCCTCTAGGTGTGCTAAGACCTTGTCGTGGTGAGGGGGCTTAACCCATTGGCAATCCGATCGATTTAGGGTTAGGTTAGGTTAGGTGATGGCTAGGGTGGATAGGGTGTGTAGGTAGGGGCCACCACCGATGCGGGCCTAGGTGATCGGATTGCCAATGGGGAACTAACAAAGCACACAACAGCGGGTCCGGTGTGTGCTTTAGTGCACAGCCGGACGCAGTTCTGACTGCACCGCTGCACAATCTCGTAACTCCCTTCGGGGAGCCGAGGGTCCTGCCTATTGGCCGGACCGCGAGGAAGAAAACCTCTATAAAAAATCACCCTGGTGGGCGAAGCCGTGGCTTCTTATTGGAGAAGTCCGGAGCTGTCGCCCAGGGGAAGGCGCGCTCGGCGCAAACGCACCAGCGCTTTTGGAGGGGCCCAGAGATGGGCCAGCGGAGCTTCGGCTCGTGGTTTGGTGGACCTGCAAGGTCCACGGGCGCGGCGCGTGACCTAGGTCACCATCGGGCAACCCGTAACCTCGCGATCTGCGAGGCCGGGGGTCCGGCGCACTGAGCGTCGGACCGCGTGGAAGAAAACCACTATAAAAAATTACCCCAAACCCAAGGTTTGCGTGCCGAGGGGTTGCATGGCTGGGGGGTGCTCAGTCCCAAGCGCACCTACAGCCCCTTGGGAAAGGGCTGTAGGTATCCTTCCCAACCTTTTTATATGGAAATGTCAGGACAAGATTTGGATTTGTCCAGCGATCCCGCTGACGCCGGGCGCTCGGAGCTGACTCGGGCTCCGAGTGTGAAATATACTACGAGTGGCTCATGCGCTCCGTCTGGCCAACGGCGCCAAGGGATATCCGGGTCCCTTGGTGTGAAATGTGCTACCGAGGAGTCAGTGGGAGGGCGCACGCGTGCGCGAGAGAAGGCGGGGCCGACGCGCGACCCCGCCGATGGTGGGGACAGCGGGGCACTCTGCCCCGTTGTTGTGCTCCACCGTTTGGCGTCGCCGTTGGCGTTGCCAAGAGATGGGAGTCCTGCGGAGGACAGAGTCGTAACTGATTACGATTCCTGTCATTCTGCGGACTCGGCCTGTAAGGCCAAAGATACGTCGCTCCGACAGGACGGGTCAATGCACGACTCCTCGTCTGGCAGCGTGCGGACTGACCGCACTGTTCAAGGCCAGAGGAAACGCTTTCTCAAGAGGCACGCCATTGACCAAGCATCAACGGAGGAGGATGACGCTCCCACCCCGGCTAAAGGAAAGACTCCCGCCTCAGGCCGGAGGGGCCGGGGAAAGCGGCCCACCACCGGTCAACAGGTCGGTCTCGCCAACGCGAAGGCCGACCTTGTTAGTACCGAAAGGGCAGAATTTGAATTACAGGCGGAACGGGAGATGCTCGCTTCTTTCTTTGAGGCTAGAGCGACCCGCTCCCGCCTGGTTATTCCAGGAGAAGAAGGTGACGACACTGTGACGTCCTCGCGACTATTGGAGCGAGTGAAGTCCAGCTTGTCGGTCATCGATGAAGTCGCGGCCAAGTCGAGTAATCTCAAGGGGACCTTTGTTAAGGCCCTCAGGGATTCCTTGACTGCGATCTGGGAGGATGTGTTGTCCCTCGCGTCCCTGCGCGCTACCGAGGAGACAAAGGCGCTGCAGCGTGTAAACGCCAAGCAGGGGGCGGAAATTGCCGAACTTCGGAAGGAGCTTGCAGAGGTGAAAGCCTCTATAGCATCAAAGCAGGCTCCTGCCGATGCCTCTGAGGGGGTGCTCACCGTAGGGCTTCTAAAGGACCTTGAGGCACGAATAATGTCTCAGGTCCTGGATAGACTTCACGCGCGACCCGACGAAGTCGAGTCGTGCCTGAAGCCGAAACCACGACCGGGCCCTGTGGTTGCAGCCCGGAAGGAGCTGGCACCGCCACCGGCAATAAAGAAGGCATCCCGTCCCTCGGGCCTACCGCCCATGCCCGCGACCAGCGGACAAAATGCGAAGGTGCCCGCCGGGAACGCATCGGCACTCTCTAAGAGTGCCCGACGCAGGAAGGCGAGGCGGGGTCGCGAGGCGACAACAGAAAGGTCTGTCCGTCGCGAACCGCGTCCACTCCCTCCCGCCCCCACCTCTATGGATAAACCATGGAGCCTGGTGGCTAGGGGGGGTAAACATAAGGAGCGACCTCCGGCTTCTAAACAGAAGAGTCGGGCACAACTGCCCGCCCCTCGGAAGGCTAGACCTCCCAAGACGGCGGCCGTTGTAGTCACGCTGCAGCCAGGGGCTGCGGAAAAGGGGGTGACATATCGCTTGGTGATCGAGGAGGCCAAGAAGAGAGTGGACATTGCGGCAATGGGCATCGATTCCGTCCATTTTCGCCGTGCGGTAACGGGCGCCGTTATTATGGAGGTCTCCGGCACCGACAACAACGGCAGGGCAGATTCTCTGGCCGCCAAACTCAGAGAAGTGCTGAGTGCGGAGTCGGTCCGTATCTCGCGGCCTTTCAAGGCCACCGAGATCCTGGTATCGGGTTTGGACGACTCGGTCACTTCGGATGAAGTGGCGGCGGCCATCGCGAAGCTGGGGGAATGCCCACAGGACACTGTGAAAGTGGGAGTGATCCGTAACTCGTACTACGGTATGGGTTCGGTCTGGGCGAGCTGCCCTGTGGCAGCCGCCAAGAAGGTTACAGAAGGGAAACTGCTGGTCGGGTGGACGGCGGCACGTGTTAAGGTGCTGCCGCCTCGCGAGCTGCGCTGTTTCCGGTGCCTGATTACAGGGCACGTCAGGGAACAGTGTACCGCGGCCGTTGACCGGAGCCAGCAATGCTACAAGTGCGGAGAAACTGGTCATCGCGCATCCGAGTGCCGGGCTGACGCTCGCTGCCCTCTTTGTGCCGAGACCAACAAAGCATCCAATCATCGCTTGGGGAGCAAACAATGTTCGGCCCCCAAGCCCAAGATGAACAGACGAAGGCCTATGGTTCCTGTGGTTCCGACCCAGGATTCCACGACCTGCCCACCGGACGGGAACGCTGAGGCACTTATGGACATACAAACAGTATGTCCATAAGATGCCTGCAAGCGAATATCAACCACTGCGCCCGTGCCCAGGACTTGCTAGTCCAGACGCTGGCGCAGTGGAGGATACAGGTGGCGGTCGTCGCGGAGCCGTATCTGGTTGCCCCTAGGGACAATTGGGTCGGTGACCTCGACGGCCTAGTCGCCATTATTTTGACTACGGGGGAGGGGGTCCCGGCCGTCGGGAGAACATTTAGGGGTCGCGGCCACGTCGCAGTCTTGTACGACGGCATAATGTTCGTTGGTGTCTATTTCTCGCCAAATCGGTCGCTCTCGGACTTCGAGGGCTTTTTGGCGGAAATGGACACCCTCCTGGACTGGTGTCGTCCGCATCGGGTGCTCCTGGCCGGGGACCTGAATGCGAAGTCGACGGTGTGGGGCTCCTCTCTCACGGATGCGAGGGGCGAAACTCTGGAGGAGTGGCTCTCCACCCATAATCTGGAGGTGCTGAACAGGGGCACGTCGAACACGTGTGTGCGACAACAGGGCGGCTCAGTCGTGGACGTTTCGTTTGCGTCTCCCGCCCTGGCCCGCCGTGTTCGAGGCTGGGTAGTCGAGGAGGGGGTCGAGACCCTATCGGATCACCGGTATATCCGTTTTTCCGTCTCCCCTCACTCGACGGACCCGAACAGCCCGAGACGTGCTCCCTCAGAGATCGGCCCAAGATGGGCTCTCAAACGGATGGAGAGAGACACCCTAATAGAGGCGTCCCTCGTAGAAAGCTGGGCGGAGATACCGGAGAGACCGGATGCGTCCCTGGAGGCACAGTGGTTCCGCGAGGCCATGACACACGTCTGTGACGTGTCCATGCCTCGCGCGAGAACGTTGCCGCCCCGTCGACAGGTGTACTGGTGGTCGCCGGAGCTCGACTGTCTCCGAGCGGCTTGCGTTGCGGCGCGACGCCGGTACACCCGTTCTCGTCGACGTCACAGGGACGAAAACACAGTGCAGAGACTTTTCGCCGCCTTCCAAGGGGCCAAGAAGGCTTTGAGAGTAGAGATTGGTGCGGCCAAGGAGCGCGCCTGGCAGGAGCTGGTGGACTCGCTCGAGCGGGACCCATGGGGCAGGCCGTATAAGCTCGTCATGAGCAAGCTTCGACCTTGGGCCCCCCCGCTAACATCAACGATGGAGGCGGGTACGCTCGCGAGAGTAGTGGAGGCTCTGTTCCCTGCCAGGGCGGAGGGCGATGCTCCGATCGCACTTGCTAGCGCAAGCGCGACGCAGTCGATCTCTTCTGAAGACCCCCCTGAGGTGTCCGAGGGAGAGTTGGACAGGGCGATCCTTCGTCTGCAAGCGAAGAGCACCGCGCCTGGTCCCGACGGCATCCCGGGGAAGGCTTGGGTCTTGGCCCTAAAGGAAGGCGGCTTGGACAGGAGATTCCGTACTCTCCTCACCACCTGTGTCAGGAATGGCCTATTTCCCAACCAGTGGAAGGAAGGCAAGCTGGTCCTCATCCGGAAGTCCGGGCGACCGGTGGACTCCCCATCGGGTTACCGCCCAATAGTGCTGCTGAGTGAGGCCGCGAAGTTATTTGAGCGGATCATAGCTGAACGCCTTACTCAGCACCTAGAGGAGACGGGGCCGAACGTGGCGGATGTCCAGTTCGGCTTTCGGCGGGGCAGGTCCACCATGGACGCCATCGCACGGGTGAGGAAACTTGTGGCGGAAGAAGTTGGGAAAGGCGGGGTTGCCTTGGCGGTGTCCTTAGACATCTCCAACGCCTTTAACACGCTCCCTCATAGGGTCATTTCGGAGGCCATGGGGTACCACGCCTTCCCGGAGTACTTGCGTCGACTCGTCGACGACTATCTCACGGGTCGGTCGGTCGTGTACCCCACGAGCGTTGGAGTATGTCGACGGGACGTGTCGTGCGGTGTCCCGCAGGGGTCGGTTCTCGGGCCGCTCCTGTGGAACATCGGCTACGACTGGGTGCTGCGGGGCGTTACCCTGCACGGGGTCGACGTCACGTGTTACGCGGACGACACACTCGTGACCGCCCGCGGTAGCACGTTCCGAGACGCGGCCCTGTTGGCAACCGCCGGAGTCGCACAGGTGGTGGGGCGCATACGGCGCCTGGGCCTGACGGTGGCCCTTGAAAAGTCCGAAGCAATATGCTTCCACGGACCTCGCAAGGCGCCACCGCCAGACGCCCACATTATTGTTAGCGGAGTGTCCATCGGCATCGGGAAGACGTTGAAATATCTCGGCGTCGTTCTCGATAGCCGGTGGAAGTTCACGGATCATTTCAGGAGCTTAGCTCCTAAACTGGTGAAGGCAACATTTGCCCTAAGCCGGTTAATGCCCAACCTGGGTGGGCCAAGTGGAGGGTGCCGCCGCCTCTTCGCGGGCGTGGTGCGCTCGATGGCCCTGTATGGAGCGCCCATATGGGTCGACTCCTTGTCTGCCCATAACTTGACCCTGCTGCGCCGTCCGCAGCGGGTCATGGCGACCAGGGTCATTAGAGCGTATCGCACCACCTCGTGGAGAGCGGCATGCGCAATTGCGGGAACGCTTCCCTGGGAGTTGGATGCCGAGGTTCTTGCGGCGGTTTACTGCCAAACCGCGGACGCAAGAGCTCGTGGCGTGAGTCCACTCCCGGAGGAAGTGTCACGCTGGAGACGAGAGGCCCAAGACGAGGCAATTGAGAGATGGCGCGACCAGCTGTCGCAGCCGGGGTGGGGTCAACGCACCACGTCTGCGATTGCGCCGGTGCTGACTGAGTGGGTGAGCAGGCGGGCCGGGTCGCTCTCCTTCCGACTTGTGCAGGTGCTTACGGGGCATGGTTGCTTCGGAAGGTACCTGTGCAACGTCGCGAGGAGGGAGCGAACCACCGTCTGTCACGAATGTGGTGCGCCGGATGACACGGCGGATCATATGCTGGCGGAATGTCCAGGTTGGGATCAGGAGAGGACGGCTCTGACGGCAGTCGTGGGACAGGACTTGTCCTTACCCGCTGTCGTCAGAGCGATGATCAGTAGCCCTGACGGCTGGAGTGCCGTCAAGGCCTTTTGTGAAGCGGCCCTGAGTGGGAAAGAAGCCAGAGAGCGGTCCCGTGAAGAGGACCCCCTGGCGGACCCACTCAGGCGCCGAAGGGTAGGCCGACGTCGTCGGGCATACACCGCGGCGCACGTCACATAATGATTGCCGGGCGTCAGTAGAGGACAACTGACGCCCGGATTACATTAGTGAGGTGTGGCGGCTCATTGATGTTCCGTGAGTCGCCACCGGAAGCAGCAAACAAAGATGACGGGTCCGCGAGGACGTAGCGGTGAGTGGGGCCCGGGGATAAGGCCCTGCTGTGATCCCGGGTTCCATAACCACTGCTGATGGAGGAACATGGAGGGGTTTTAGTGAGTAGGACCGGCGGTTTAGCCCATTCCGCCGGGTGAGTCCCACACCCCCCCTCGTCGGCTGTCCTCGTCGACGAGGGATAGTGCGTAAATGCATTTCCCCTCCTACAAAAAAAAAAAAAAAAAAAAAGGTTAGGTTCCCCCCCTAGGTGGGCCATGACCTTGTCGTGGTGGGGGGGCTTACCCTTGGCAATCCGGGCGGTCGCAGGGGTCGGTGCTTTTTTTTCCTCACCGGCCTTTGCTCGACCGATCGGATTGGTTTTGGGGACAAAGAAGGCCCACACCGAGGTGGGCTCCGAGCGGGCTCCGTTGAGCGGAGCTCGTGGCGGAGCACTCAGACGAGGAAGGCAACCCCGACGGTCCGGGGCAGGGCAGTATCCCTCCCCTCTGCTGTTCTGTCAGCTGTCGTCGGGGGACTGAGTTCTGGGGACCTGGGCAACCCGGGGGGCGGACCCAGGCCCCTGCTCAGTCGCCGGAGGTGGCACCGGCCCTTGGTCAAGGAAGAGGTCCAGCCTACGGTCCCCGGGAGTTTTTGAGCTCCTCTGGGTGGTCAGACCGTAGGTAAAAATCAGTGGCTGGCTCCGCAGAGGTGTCCGAAGAGATGGTGGGTCCGTCGCTTTATCGGCGGCGGCGCTGTCTGTTTCGGGCGTCAGAGGAGGACATCTGGCGCCTGGAACTTAACAGATGAGAGGTGTGGTTGGCCTGCAGATGTTCCGCAGGTCACCACAGGAGTTTTTATGCGGCTTGCCGCGATGGAGCAGGGTCCGCAAGGACGTGGCGGTGCGTGGGGCCCGGGGATAAGGCCTCGCTGTGATCCCGGGTCCCATTATCACTGCCGATGGTGGAACATGGAGGGGTTTTAGGGGGTAGGACCGGCGGGGCGATTCGTTCCGTCGGGTGAGTCCCTCACACCCCCTCGCCGACCGTCCTCGTCGGCGAGGGATAGTGCGGAAATGCATTTCCCCTCCTAAAAAAAAAAAAAAAAAAAAAAAAGGTTAGGTTAGGTTAGGTTAGGTTAGGTTAGGTTAGGTTAGGTTAGGTTAGGTTAGGTTAGGTTAGGTTAGGTTAGGTTAGGTTAGGTTAGGTTTCCGTGTGCGGTTTCCAGTCCGCCATCGGACGCGTCCCCAGGTTGCGGATAGGGGAACGCCCCCCAGATATGGGGGGTACCGGTTTCGGCCGGCGCGGACAAAAACTGGCATGTGGCTGTCTGGTCTTTTTAAGGGCGGACATTGCACGGCCACATGAACCCGTAGCCCCGCACTGAGTGGGGTCGGGGGTCCAGCGCACTGAGCGTTGGGCCGCGAGGAAGACAACCTCTCTAAAAAATTACCCCAAGGGCGAAGTCTCGGCTTCTTGTCAAGGAAGTCAGACACTGTCGCCAGGTGACCCACTGTGGGTCGTGGAATGGCCAGGTTCAACCTGGCGGACCGGCCTCGGCCGGCATTGGTGGAGGCGCAATAGCGCCACAGCGCATCAGCGCTTTTGCGGAAGGCCCCGCAAGGGGCAGCGGAGCTTCGGCTCGTAGGTAGCGGACCTGCTAGGTCCGCGGACGCGACGTATGGTTTCGGACCACGTCGGGGAACCCGTAAACTCGCTCTGCGAGTCCGGGGGTCTGACGCACTGAGCGTCGGGCCGCGTGGAAGAAAACCACTATAAAAAATAACCCTAAACCTAAGGTCGGCGTGCCGAGGGGTTGAGTGGCTGGAGGGAGTCCGGTCCCAAGCGCTCCTACGGTCTGTTGGGAAAGGACCGTAGGTCTCCTTCCCAAAAAATAATGGAAATGTCGGAAAAATCAAAGAAAGGTATGTCATGCGCTCCCACTGACGCTGGGCGCTCGGAGCTAGCTCGGGCTCCGAGTGAGAAATCGGTTACGAGCGGCCAATGCGCCCCGTCTGGCCAACGGCGCCAAGGGATTACCGGGTCCCTTGGTGTGAAGTCTGCTACCGAGGAGTTTGAAGGAATGCGCACGCGTGCGCGAGCGAAGGCCGGGTCGACGCGCGACCTCGCCGAGGGTGCGAGCAGCAGGGCATCTAGCCCCATAGTACTGCTCCGCCGTACAGTGACGCCCTCGCCGTCACCACGTGATTTGAGCCCGGTTGGTGAGTCGAGTCCCGACCGCAGCGTGGATTCGATGCCGTCCGCTGGAGGCATGGCCGAAGACCACGCCATGTCGGATTCCTCGGCTCGAAGCATGGGGTCTGCCCTCTCCGCGTCAGGCGACGAGGGCAAGAAGGAGGCAAGACGTGCCTGGCTTAAGAGGCACAATACAGGGCCCGTTGACTCGGACTCCTCGGAGGAGAAGGAGTCTCCTCTTAGGACTCCAGAGAAGAAAGGGAGAGGAAGACCGCCCACGACCGGTCAGTATGTCGGCCTCGCTAGGGCGAAGTTCGACTTGCTGAAGGCCGAACGGGCGGAACTGGAATTGCAAGCGGAGCGTGAGATGCTCGCCTCCTTGTCCGAGGCTAGAGCTACCCGCTCCAGCCTACCCGTTGGTGACGTGGAAGACGCTGAGTCTTCCACGCGGCTCATGACACGAGTGTCGTCTAGCCTTCTTTTGTTGGAGAAGGTGGCAAATACATCCACCAACTTGAAGGGTACATACATCAAGACCATCAGGGACGCAGTCACGGCACTCCGGGACGACATCAACATCTTGTCCACCCGGAGCGCCACAGAAGAAGTTAAAGCGTTGCAGCGGGAGAATGCCCAGCAACGCTCCGAACTGACGGAAGTCAGGAAGGAGCTAGCTGAGGTCAGAAAAGAGCTAGTAGAAACAAAGGCTGCCCTGCTGCAGCAAAATAGAAGTAAAGGAACAAGCCAGGACGAGGCAATCACTCCGGCAACGCTCGAGGCGTACGAGGCACGCCTCTTGAGCCGCCTGAGTGAACGGATGAACGCCAGGTTCGAAGGCCTCGAACCCCGCCTCAATCCGGAGCCGCCACTCCGCCCTCCGCTGGCTCACGAAAGAGCCCGGAAGGAAACGCTGCCGCAACAAGCGGTAGAAAAGAGTGTACCCCGCCCCTCTGCCGCACCACCAAAACCTAGTGGGCGAAATGCAAAGGTGACGGAGGGAAAGACCTCACGGAGGAGGAACCGGAGGGGACGTGCGGCCGCTACCGAGAAATCGGCCCAGCGAGAACCACGTCCACTCCCTCCCGCCCCCGCCTCCATGGACAGGGCATGGAGCACCGTGACAAAAGGGGGCAAGCACAAGGAGTCACCTCCGCTCCCGCAAACGAGACGGCCGCAACGGCCGATACCGAAGAAAGCAGCAAAACCTCCCAAGACGGCGGCCGTAGTCATCACTCTGCAGCCCGGAGCTGCCGAAAAAGGGGTGAACTACGGCTCCATTATTACGGAGGCCAAAGAAAAAGTGAGCCTGGCAGCGCTGGGTATAACAGCTGTCCACTTCCGCCGTGCCATGACTGGGGCCACGATCATTGAGATCCCCGGCGCAGACACCAGTGATAAGGCTGACGCGTTGGCCGCTAAATTGAGAGAAGAGCTGAGTGCGGAGTCGGTCCGAATCTCCAGACCAGTCAAAATGACTGATCTACTGGTCTCGGGCCTGGATGACTCCGTTACTCCAGACGAC
Source organism: Bembecia ichneumoniformis (assembly GCA_910589475.2). Classification (NCBI taxonomy): domain Eukaryota; kingdom Metazoa; phylum Arthropoda; class Insecta; order Lepidoptera; family Sesiidae; genus Bembecia; species Bembecia ichneumoniformis. Next base: position 18,667 of record OU342538.1, on the reverse strand, counting down.
GTGGCAGCGGCCATCGCCAGACTTGGCGAATGCGCCCGCGAATCGATAAAGGTCGGAGCAATCCGCCACTCGCGCTTCGGCATGGGGAGAGCCTGGGCGAGCTGCCCGGTGGCAGCAGCAAAGAAAATTTCGGAAGGGAAACTGCTGGTCGGGTGGTCGGCAGCACATGTGAAGTTGCTACAGCCGCGCGAGCTGCGCTGCTTCCGGTGCCTCGAAACGGGGCACGTCAGGGGACAGTGCACTTCGCCCACTGATCGAAGCGACAAATGCTTCAGATGCAGCCAGGCGGGTCACCGCGCGGCCGATTGCCGCTCGGACGCACCGTGCTGCATACTATGTGCAGAGGCCGGAAAACCGGCCAACCATCGCTTGGGGAGCGCGAAATGTCCGGCCCCCAAGCGCAAAATGACAAGTCGAGGGCAGGCGGGTTCTGTGGTACGAACACAGGATGCCCCGGCCCACCTACCGGACAGGACAGTTGTTACCTCTATGGACTTCCAAACAGAATGTCCATAGAATGTCTCCAGAGTAATATCAATCACTGCGCCAGAGCCCAGGACTTGCTTGTCCAGACACTGGCGCAGTGGAGGATACAGGTGGCGATCGTCTCGGAGCCGTATCTAGTAGTCAATCGTGACAATTGGATCGGTGACCGGGACGAAGTCGTTGCCATTGTTTTGGCCACGGGAGAGGGAGCCTACACCGTCGAACGAACGTATAAGGGTCGAGGGTTCGTCGCCGCCTTGTGCGGAAACATCGTGTTCGTGGGTGTTTATTTTTCGCCAAATCGTCCGCTTTCGGACTTCGAGGGCTTTTTGGCGGAAATAGACATCCTTTTAGGCTGGTGTCATCCGCATCAGGTGCTCCTAGCCGGAGACCTGAATGCGAAGTCGACGGTGTGGGGATCGTCTTCTACTGACGCGAGGGGTGCAGTGCTGGAGGAGTGGCTCTCCAGCAATAACATGTGCGTGCTCAACAGGGGCACGTCCAACACGTGCGTGCGGCATCAGGGCGGATCCGTCGTGGACGTCACGTTCGCGAGCCCCGCCCTGGCCCGCCGTGTCCGAGGCTGGGTAGTCGAGGAAGAGGTCGAGACCTTGTCGGACCACCGATACATCCGGTTCTCAGTCTCCGCCCACTCGACAGACCCGAACAGTCTCAGACGTGTTCCGTCAGAGATCGGGCCCAGGTGGGCAATTAAAAGGCTTGAGAGAGACGCTCTTGTGGAGGCGTCCCTCGTTGAATCCTGGGCGGATATACCGGTTGAGACCGATGCGGAGTTGGAGGCGCGATGGTTTCGCGAAGCAATGACCCGCGTCTGCGACGCGGCCATGCCTCGCGCCACTAAATCAGCGCCCCGTCGACAGGTGTTCTGGTGGTCGCCGGAGCTCGAGCAGCTCCGAGAAGCTTGTGTCAAAGCGCGACGCCAGTACTCCCGGGCACGTCGACGTAACAGGGACTCTCCTACCCAAGAGAGACTTTTCGCCACCTTCCAAGGGGCCAAAAGAACCCTACGAACTGAGATCGGCGCGGCTAAAGAGCGCGCCTGGCAGGAACTGTTGGACACACTGGAGTTGGACCCATGGGGCAGGCCTTACAGGCTTGTCATGAACAAGCTCCGCCCATGGGCCCCCCCGCTTACATCCGAGTTGGAAGCGGGCACGCTCGCAAATGTGGTAGAAGGTTTATTTCCTGCCAGGTCGGAGAGCGTCGCTCCACCTGCGCTGATTCGTACGAGGCCGCCGATTTCGATCGAAGACCCTCCCGAAGTGTCCGAAGCCGAGCTGAACAGAGCGGTTCTTCGTCTACGGGCGAAGAACACAGCTCCCGGCCCTGACGGCATTCCAGGGAAGGCGTTGGTCCTGGCCCTGACGGTAGGAGGCTTGGACGGTAGGTTTCGCGCCTTACTCACGAACTGCGTGAGGAAGGGCTACTTCCCCAAGGAGTGGAAAGATGGCAAACTTGTTCTCATTCGCAAGTCCGGGCGACCGATGGACTCCCCATCTGGGTACCGCCCAATAGTGTTACTGAACGAAATGGGAAAACTATTCGAGCGCGTCGTCGCCGATCGTCTCGTTCGGCATCTGGAGGAGACCGGGCCGAATCTGGCTCCCACCCAGTTCGGCTTTCGGCGGGGTAAGTCCACCATGGACGCCATCGCCAGGGTGAAGGCAATTGCAAAAAAGGAAATTGAGGAAGGCGGGGTTGTCCTGGCGGTGTCCCTCGACATAACTAACGCATTCAACACCTTGCCGCATAATACGATCACGGAGGCCATGGGGTACCACGCCTTCCCGGGGTACCTACGTCGAATTATCGATGTGTACCTATCGGGTCGGTCGGTAGTGTACCCCACAAGCGTTGGCACATGTCGAAGGGAGATGTCGCGCGGTGTTCCGCAGGGGTCGGTTCTCGGGCCGCTCCTGTGGAACATCGGATACGACTGGGTTCTGCGGGGCACCAACCTGCACGGGGTCGACGTCACTTGCTACGCGGATGACACGCTTGTGACCGCCCGCGGTGGCACGTTCCGTGACGCGACCCTGTTAGCCACAGCCGGAGTAGCGCAAGTGGTGGCGCGCATTAGGCGCCTGGGGCTGACGGTGGCCCTTGAAAAGTCCGAAGCAATCTGCTTCCATGGACCTCGCAAGGCGCCACCGCCAGACGCCCGCATCATTGTGAGCGGAGTTCCCATCGGCATCGGTTCGTCGCTGAAATATCTCGGCGTCGTTCTCGATAGCCGATGGAACTTCAGGGAGCACTTCGCGAGAATGGCTCCCAAACTCGTGAAAACCTCCCTAGCGCTGGCTAGGTTAATGCCAAACCTAGGTGGCCCAATGGAAGGATGCCGCCGTCTCTTCGCGGGGGTGGTGCGCTCGATGGCCCTATACGGCGCGCCGATCTGGGCAGACTCGCTGTCCGCTCAGAATACGGCCCTGCTGCGGCGCCCGCAGCGGGTCGTGGCGACCAGGCTCGTCAGAGCTTATCGCACCACCTCCTGGGAGGCGGCATGCGCTATCGCGGGGACGCTTCCCTGGCGGCTGGACGCCGAGGTCCTTGCAGCGGTTTACCATCGTACCGCGGATGCAAGGGCCCGAGGCATTAACCCTCCCCCAGAAGAAGTGTCCCGCTGGAGAAGGAAAGCACACGAAGAGGCCCTCGAAAAGTGGAGTGTCGAGTTGGCGAGGCCGAGCGCAGGGCATCGTACTCTGGCTGCGGTCGTTCCAGTTCTCAAAGAATGGGTGAGCAGGCGGGCCGGGACGCTCTCCTTCCGGCTTGTGCAGGTGCTTACGGGGCATGGCTGCTTCGGACGGTACCTGTGCAACGTCGCGAGGAGAGAGAGTACCCCCGCCTGCCACGATTGCGGGGCTCGTGAGGACACGGCCCAGCATGTACTAGAGGAATGCCCAGCTTGGGCTCAAGAGAGGGAAGCTCTGACGACAGTCGTGGGACGGGACCTATCCCTACCCGCTGTCGTCAGAGCAATGATCGACAGCCCTGACAGCTGGAAAGCCGTCAAGGCATTCTGCGAAACGGCCCTGAGCGGCAAAGAGGCCAGGGAGCGGTCCCGAGAAGAGGACCCCCAGGCAGAACTCATCAGGCGCCGAAGAGCCGGCCGACGTCGCCGAGTATACGCCGCGGCGCACGTAATGCAATGATCGCTGGGCGTCAGTAGAGGACAACTGACGTCCGGATTACATTAGTGAGGTGTGGCGGCTCATTGATGTTCCGTGAGTCGCCACAGGAAGCAGCAAACAAAGATGACGGGTCCGCGAGGACGTAGCGGTGAGTGGGGCCCGGGGATAAGGCCCTGCTGTGATCCCGGGTTCCATAACCACTGCTGATGGAGGAACATGGAGGGGTTTTAGTGGGTAGGACCGGCGGTTTAGCCCATTCCGCCGGGTGAGCCCCACACACCCCCTCGTCGGCTGTCCTCGTCGACGAGGGATAGTGCGTAAATGCATTTCCCCTCCTACAAAAAAAAAAAAAAAAAAAAAAAAAAAAAAAAGGTTAGGTTAGGTTAGGTTAGGTTAGGTTAGGTTAGGTTAGGTTAGGTTAGGTTAGGTTAGGTTAGGTTAGGTTAGGTTAGGTTAGGTTAGGTTAGGTTAGGTTAGGTTAGGTTAGGTTAGGTTAGGTTAGGTTAGGTTAGGTTAGGTTAGGTTAGGTTAGGTTAGGTTAGGTTAGGTTAGGTTAGGTTAGGTTAGGTTAGGTTAGGTTAGGTTAGGTTAGGTTAGGTTAGGTTAGGTTAGGTTAGGTTAGGTTAGGTTAGGTTAGGTTAGGTTAGGTTAGGTTAGGTTAGGTTAGGTTAGGTTAGGTTGGTTGCAACTTTTCTCTCTGAGGTTGCAACTTTTCTCTCTGATTGCTTCGGCATCTATGAAGGAAAGTTGCGCCTCACCGAGACGAGTATTTTGATAGGTTAATCGATGTGGTTTCCACCATCGGTTTTCAAGTTATCGAATTTAAGGTGTTTTCCGAAAAATTTTCGGGAAAAAATTTTGTTGATTTTCCTTGGTTTTACCTTGCAGTCCGAAAGGGCCCTTTTCAGGGCTACTGCAGGTTTGGTTTTCGTTGTCTTTCGTTTGGAATTTTTGGAGTTATTAAAGTTTTTCTAATTTTGTTGAGATTTTCTTTTCGTTGCTTCTCCGTTATTTCTTAACGGATTTTGTTGTGGATTGCTTTGTTAGAAGCCTTTAGTAAGGCTCTACAGGGTGATCCACAATAATTGTTGTTATTCGTTGTTATTTAGTTTTTATGGTCGTTAATGTTGTTTTGGCAAAAAACTTCTGATTTTTGCTGATTCCGCGTTTAGTTTTGTGCGCTATCCCCCCCTCACGTAAGGGTGGATTCCCCAACCAACTCGACGGTCGACAGGGCCGTCAACTGGTCCATGTCGGAGGGTGGCGAAGAAAGTGGGCATGACCCACCAAAGAAATTGCAGCAAACACTGCTTTATTCTAAGGCGGTTACTCGTGCAGAAACGAGGAGGCTCAGTGCTGCGACCGGAGCGATCGCCAAGGACTCCTCCCAGTCCACTGCACAGAAACGCAGCAAATTCTTTGCTGCAGCACTGGCGGACTCGTCTGATGTGGAGGAAGATGAGGAACCTGAAGTTCCCCCGAAAGTTCCCAAGGCGGGAAAGGGCCGCGGGAAAGCCCACGGCCACTATGTTGGTAGCTCGCGGGCTAACCGCGAATTGAAGGAGAATGAGACGGACTCTGACTCTCCTATGTCGGAGACTGAAACAGAATTTGGGTCGGCGTACTCATCCTCTGGTTCAGTAGAGACGCTCACAAAAAAGGCGGAGGCAAACGCAAAAGTGATCACGGAGGTGACCCGCAAATCAGGTAATCTCAAAGGAACATGCCAGCGAGATATTAAGGTCGCCATTGAATCACTGCTAGAAGTGGTGCACGCCATGGCAGGACGGAAGTCATCCCGCGAGGAACGAAGACTTAAGGCGGATAATAAGCGTCTCCGCGGACAGGTGGAAGCCTTAAGCAAAGAAGCAGCGGCGTTTCGAAGGGCTTTCTCCGAAAGGTCCTGCCCTGAGCCTACGCCGAAGGAAATAGCACAGTCTGAGGAACCGCCTGTGATGATGGCGGCCACGCAGGCGATAACCAAGGCTGAATTTTTAGAAGCTTTTGCCTCTCTACAGGCTGAAATCACAGCGCATGTGGGGGGGGTTGTGACTGCGAGGCTGGATAGTCTGGAAGCAGACGGCAGGTTACTTCCGGCGAAGGTGCATAGACCGCCACTCGCCGCGGATAAGAAGAGAGCGGAGGGGAGGACAGTGCCCCAAAAACATGTGACGGGCTCAACTTTGGCTCCACCTGCCAATCTCCCGAAAGCCTGGAGAGCTACGCAAAAAAGGTCGAGTGCAGCAGCTAGTGCTCAAGCACCGGCCACTAACGAGGGGGACGGGCCTTCTGGTTTGTCCGAAGGTTGGACGGAAGTAAGAAGCAAAAAGAAGGCTTCTTCTACCAAAACACCTGCTCGCCAAACCCCAAATAAGGAAAAAACCACTAGTCCAAAGCTCCCTAAGAAGCCTAAAAGCTTGGCGGTGGTGGTGGCGTTAAACCCGGAAGCGGCCGCGAATGGTATCACATACAAAGATGCCATAACCAAAGCGAAAGCTTCGGTATCATTAGATGCCCTAGGGATAGGCCCGGCTAAATTCCGGACGGGTGTAACAGGGGCGCGAATTATCGAGCTCCCCAAAGAAACGACGGCCTCGCAGGCAGATCAGTTGGCTGTCAAAATTGGCGCAGTCCTTGGAGATGCAGCCAAGGTTACACGACCGGTAAAAACGGCTGACATTAGAGTCAGCGGCCTGGATGACTCGGTGTCAGCCGATGAACTGAAGGCCGCACTGGTATTGAGCTCAGGGTGCCCTTCTGAGCACATTCGAGTTGGCACTGTCCATGTTGGAAGTAGGGGGGTTGGCTCGGCCTTTGCCTCGTGCCCGGTGGAGGCTGCGAGGAAACTGGCGGAAACTGGCCGTCTCTCAGTTGGATGGAGTTCTGCCTCCGTCCAACTGTTGGAACAGCGGCAAATGCGGTGTTATAGGTGCATGGGGCTAGGCCACCCAGTCATCAAATGCCCGTCTAGCAAAGATCGCAGTAGAATGTGCCGCCGCTGTGGTGCGGAAGGGCACATGGCCAACGCGTGCGAAGAGGAGTTGAAGTGCGATGTGTGCACAGAGGCTGGACTCCCGGCAAGACACAGGATGGGGGGCTTAAACTGTAATCCCCCTCCGACGAAGGGTCGTTCGGGACCGGTCAACTCGGCTTCTAGTAACAAGCCTGCCAGGGAGGAACCAATGGATCTAATTAATGCCCATTAGCTCCAACGGTAACATACTCCAGGCGAACATAAACCACTCCGCCGGGGCGCAGGACCTCCTGTGTCAGTCCATGGCGGAGTGGGATATCCCCCTTGCGATTGTGGCGGAGCCATATCACGTTCCTAACAACCCCAACTGGATTGGGGCTGTGGACGGTTCTGCAGCGCTGGTAAGGAGACCCGCAGATGCGACTCCCTCTCTTTCCCTTAGGGAAAAAGGTCGTGGATTCGTTGCAGGCAACTGGGGGCGTATAGTGGTTGTTTCAACCTACTTCTCCCCCAACCGCAGTCGGGCGGAATTCGAATCCTTTCTGGCTGTGATTGAGGGGGTGGTTAGACGGGCAGCCCCTCTCCAGGTGATAATTGCTGGGGACCTAAACGCTAAATCTACGGCGTGGGGTTCCCCCAGCACAGACTTGAGAGGAGGAATACTGGAGCTTTGGGCCCTCAGCCTAGGACTTCAAGTGTTGAATCGCGGCTCGAAACCCACATGCGTCCGGTGGCAAGGGACGTCCATCGTGGACGTTTCCTTCGCCACAGGCGTACTTGCAGCCCAGATTCGGGACTGGCGGGTTGAAGAAGAGGTGGAGACCCTATCGGACCATTTGTATGTCCGGTATGAGGTCTCCATGGCGTCACGATATCAACCGGAGCACAATTCCATTGCCGCCTTTCCAAGGTGGGCAATTAACAAAATCCGACCGGAAGTTGCTGAAGAGGCGGCAATGATTAGAGAGTGGTCGGCGGTCCCGCCTCACCTCACAGGGGATGCTGATGGGCTTGCCGAGCATTTTGCGGATGACCTTAGGGCCGTCTGCTGCTCATCCATGCCCCTTTGGCGTCCTCCTCCCCGTTGGAAGAGGGTACACTGGTGGGCGCAGGAGATTAGCTCCCTGCGCTCATCATGCTTAGCGGCCAGACGCGCCCTTCTGCGCTGTCGCAGGAGAAGGACAAGACGGACGCCTGATGAAGAAGCCGAGCTTCGTCAGGCGTATAGACAGGCACATAAAGCCCTGCAGAAAGGAATCTGCAGGGCGAAAGAAGAAGCCCATGAGCGATTGCTGGCCAAATTGGATGCTGACCCATGGGGAAGACCATACAGGACTGTGGTAGGAAAGCTAGGCCTGACTCCCTCCACAGCCAATCTAGACCCGGGATTACTCAGGGAGGTTCTGGGGACTCTCTTCCCGAGGGCTCGCCACTTTGATCCTCCGAGGATGGGGAATATGGAGGCTAATGCAGAGACGGATGCAGTAGGCCCTCCCGTGACGGATCTTGAATTTGAGGTGGTGAGGGAGAGAACTCGAATGAAGAGAACAGCACCCGGTCCTGACGGGGTCCCAGCCAAAGCGCTGGCAATCGCGCTAGGACCACTCGGAGAGAGGTTTAGGGGAATGCTCAACACGAGTATCGCCACTGGTCGATTTCCGGCCAGGTGGAAGGTGGGTCGGCTCTGTCTGATCCGCAAGGAGGGTCGCCCTGCTGACTCGCCGTCCGGGTATCGACCGGTAGTTCTACTTGATGACTCTGGAAAGGCCCTGGAAAGGGTCATCGCACACCGCATTGTTGAGCACCTCAGGGAAAAAGGTCCAGACCTGGACGAGAGCCAATTCGGTTTTCGGGCGGGGAGGTCAACGGTGGATGCAGTCAAACTACTCAAGGGTTGGACTGAGGAGGCCACAAACAAAGGGAAGGTTGTTGTTGCGGTGTCACTTGATATTCGCAACGCGTTCAACAGCCTTCCCCACGAATGTATAAAGGCGGCCCTTGCGTTCCATCGAGTGCCGGCATACCTCTGTGCCCTTGTCCATGACTACCTACAGGGGAGGGTGATCCTGTACGAGGGTGCAGACAGACGTGTCCACCGTTACCCAATGGAAGTTGGTGTACCCCAGGGTGCGGTCCTCGGGCCGCTGCTCTGGAACCTGGGGTATAATTGGGTTCTGAGAGGAAATCTCCCACCCGGAACAATGGTCGTGTGCTTTGCTGATGACACCCTGGTCGCGGCAAAAGCCAGGACGTGGGAGGATACAGCCAGACTAGCGTCGGTCTGCAGCTCGCTGGTTGTCCGCCGAATTCGTCTCCTGGGCTTGAAGGTGGCTCTGGATAAAACCAGAGCCATGGGCTTTCACGCCCCACGCAGCAAAATCCAGCCGGGATTAACTGTCAAAGTGGAGGGGGCCCGGATCCCGGTCGAGTTACATTTTAAGTACCTAGGCCTAACTCTGGACCCCCGTTGGACCTTTGACCAACACTTCCGGATCCTAGCCCCAAAATTGACAAGGGTTGCAGCAGCCCTCGGACGGCTACTGCCTAACTTAGGAGGACCCAACTCGGCTTGCCGTCGATTATACCACGGCGTGATCAGGTCGATGGCTATGTACGGTGCTCCAGTTTGGGCAGAATGCCTCAATTTAAGAACTGTGGCACAGCTGAGGAGACCTCAGAGAACGATTGCGATCCGGGCGGTACGAGCGTACCGCACAGTAAGCCACGGGGCTGCCTGCGTTCTTGCAGGCACTACCCCGTGGGATATTGACGCAAAGGTGCTGGCCCAGGTCTACCAACATCGGACCGCAGCGCGTGCACGAGGAGGAAGAACGACTGAGGAGGACGTGCGACGTGCCCGGACCCTAGCCAAGAGGTGGGCTCTGGAACACTGGAGCGAGGAACTGGAGAACCCAGTGGCCGGACGCAGGACGATCGAGGCGCTGCGCCCGATATTAAAGGAGTGGACGGGGCGCCGAAAAGGCGACCTCACATTTCACATGGTGCAGATAATGACCGGGCATGGGTGCTTCGGTCATTATCTGCATCATATCGCCCAAAGGGAGGAAACGCCGCGATGCCACCATTGCGACAATCAGGACGATACGGCTGAGCACACGCTGAAGGAGTGTTCGGCCTGGCGGAATGAGCGACGGGAACTCAGAAGAGCCCTCGGCGCAGGAGAAATCACACTCTCAATTATGGCAGAAGCCATGATTGAGAGTGCGGCAAAGTGGAAAGCAGTTGCCTCCTTCTGTGATTCAGTAATGTCACAGAAGGAGGTAGCTGAGAAGGAGAGGGAGGAGGATCCCACTGCGGCTCCCCTCCGAAGCAGGCGGCAGGGCAGGAGAAGGCGGGCGTATGAAGCCCGTCTTTAAATGTCCTAGGCGAGGACCTGCGCACATGGTCGGCCACCATGTGTGCCTGCACAAGGTCCTCCCCCGTCTGGGGATTGCCTGGGTGCCTCCGGGCAATCCCCCATTGGAGTAAGCCTAGTCAGCAATGACTAGGCTGCCCTGGGGTGGATCGGAGTTGTTGCCTAGGCAGAACCCGGTCCACACCGCTCAAAGGGCAAGGAGACACCGGGGAGTTTTAGTGGTGTAGGACCCAGTCCCTTGACTGGGTGAGTCCCACATATCCCTACCGTCTAGCCAGCGGTAGGGAATCCGTAAATGGATTTCTCCTCGACAAAAAAAAAAAAAAAAAGGTTAGGTTAGGTTAGGTTAGGTTAGGTTAGGTTAGGTTAGGTTAGGTTAGGTTAGGTTAGGTTAGGTTAGGTTAGGTTAGGTTAGGTTAGGTTAGGTTAGGTTAGGTTAGGTTAGGTTAGGTTAGGTTAGGTTAGGTTAGGTTAGGTTAGGTTAGGTTAGGTTAGGTTAGGTTAGGTTAGGTTAGGTTAGGTTAGGTTAGGTTAGGTTAGGTTAGGTTAGGTTAGGTTAGGTTAGGTTAGGTTAGGTTAGGTTAGGTTAGGTTAGGTTAGGTTAGGTTAGGTTAGGTTAGGTTAGGTTAGGTTAGGTTAGGTTAGGTTAGGATAGGTTAGGTTAGGTTAGGTTAGGTTAGGTTAGGTTAGGTTAGGTTAGGTTAGGTTAGGTTAGGTTAGGTTAGGTTAGGTTAGGTTAGGTTAGGTTAGGTTAGGTTAGGTTAGGTTAGGTTAGGTTAGGTTAGGTTAGGTTAGGTTAGGTTAGGTTAGGTTAGGTTAGGTTAGGTTAGGTTAGGTTAGGTTAGGTTAGGTTAGGTTAGGTTAGGTTAGGTTAGGTTAGGTTAGGTTAGGTTAGGTTAGGTTAGGTTAGGTTAGGTTAGGTTAGGTTAGGTTAGGTTAGGTTAGGTTAGGTTAGGTTAGGTTAGGTTAGGTTAGGTTAGGTTAGGTTAGGTTAGGTTAGGTTAGGTTAGGTTAGGTTAGGTTAGGTTAGGTTAGGTTAGGTTAGGTTAGGTTAGGTTAGGTTAGGTTAGGTTAGGTTAGGTTAGGTTAGGTTAGGTTAGGTTAGGTTAGGTTAGGTTAGGTTAGGTTAGGTTAGGTTAGGTTAGGTTAGGTTAGGTTAGGTTAGGTTAGGTTAGGTTAGGTTAGGTTAGGTTAGGTTAGGTTAGGTTAGGTTAGGTTAGGTTAGGTTAGGTTAGGTTAGGTTAGGTTAGGTTAGGTTAGGTTAGGTTAGGTTAGGTTAGGTTAGGTTAGGTTAGGTTAGGTTAGGTTAGGTTAGGTTAGGTTAGGTTAGGTTAGGTTAGGTTAGGTTAGGTTAGGTTAGGTTAGGTTAGGTTAGGTTAGGTTAGGTTAGGTTAGGTTAGGTTAGGTTAGGTTTTTTTTTTTTTTTTTTTTTTTTTTTTTTTTTTTTTTTTTTTTTTACAATCCCTCCAGCATTATGCTGAAGCCTATTTCTGCTATCCTTTCATACTAGTTCTCGCTTTCATGCTGCTCGTACTTCCATGCTTCATACCTGATCTTTCTTGCATACTTCCTTTTCATACCTTGCGGATGGGATTTCCGCCTAATCCTACACTAACTAATATGTTTATTATTCTAGGCTCTCTCCTTATTTCAGGGAGGAATGAGTTTAGTCAAATATTTATTTATTTGTCGAAGACATACGCAGGTTAAAATCTTATTAAATTTGAAAATACATCATTTATATAAAACTAAATAAAATTAAAATTTACATGAAACCAAAATACATCAATTATACAGTTAAAATCAATAAAATCCAGTTACACACCAATAATAATTACAATATTTTTAACAAATGTTTCGTTCAATTAAATAGCAACTAATTATTCTATATTAAGTCTTGTTTCTACTAATAGCTTTCTTTATTATTCTAATACAATATACTAAAAACTCATTCCTTCTTTTATCGAGTATTACTTCACTAACATTATCTTTTGTAATCTTCTTTTCTAGCCTAAGCTCCAAATCCATCCTGTCCGCCTCCGAAGAGGGGCAGTCTAATATAAGATGCGGGACGGTCTCTTTTTCTGATGGGTCGCAAATGCATGATGGGCTCTCCTTGCACTTGAACCTGTTCAAGTACTCAGAGAACCCACCATGCCCTGTGAACAGTTGTGTCAGAAGGCCATCAGGCTTAATGGACCTTATAGTTTTGTACGATAAGCTAGCTTTGGGGAAAAACAGCTTCGTAATTTCGGCTGTGCTGCCCTGTTCGTACCTACGGTCCCATTCCCCAAGCGATCGCATGCGGATGCTCCGCCTGACGAATGAGACCGGGCACAGATCGTAGTGAGGTTTAGTCTTTGTTTTCAGGGCAGCCTCCCTTGCCAGGTGATCCGCCCGCTCATTGCCCTCTAGCCCCGCGTGCGCTTTAATCCAGAATAACTTGACAACTTTACTTTGTTTTAAAGCTTCCCTAATGTTTTTCCTTGCTTCGGTAGCTAGAGGGTGTAAGCAACCGTTCGCCACGATGGTTTGGAGGGCGGCCATTGAATCGCTGTAGATTGCAGAGGAAGTTTCGCCTCGTTTGAGTATCACCCCAGTCGCCTTGCACACCGCCAGGAGCTCGGCCTGATAGACGGTACAATAGGACGGCAGACTAAGCTTGACGGCCGATGTTTCGGCCTCGCCATTCCATATGGATAGCGCGGCCCCAACCCGGCCATCAATCTTGCTGCCGTCCGTAAAAATGCGAAGATGGTAGTCGCTGCTTTCATTAAGTTGTTCCTTGTCTATCAGTTTCCCAAACTCCAGGCTCATGTGCTCAGCGGGATGGGGTGCCTCAATAGCCGGGCCCATCCGCTCGACGTCTCTGTCCCCCAGCCCCGGCTGGGGTACTCCCCTCTTGGCCTCGTATAGTGAAGCGGCTTCAACTACGCGTAGGTCAAGGGGGAGCAGCCCAGCCAGCAAGAGGGCCGAGTTGAGAGACACCGTGCGGTAGGCCTTACATAGCTTTTGGGCGAAACCCCTCTGCAAAGCGTTCAATCGTTTGGCCACCCCCAATTTCCCTGCCGCGGGTGCCCATGCACTCGCCGCGTACGTAATTATGGGTTCCACCGCGGCGACGTATATTGAGCGGATCACCTCGGGGTGCAGCCCCCAGCTGGTCTTTGCTGCTTTCCCCAGCTGCTTGTAAATCGCTATAGCCTTCCGACACACCCTGTCCACATGATTATTGAAAGTGAGCTTACTATCTATAGTCAGGCCAAGCAGTTTAATTTCATCTTTCATGTCAATGTCAACCCCGCCCATGCTAAGCCGTGGCGTGTCGAACTTAAGTTTTTTGGTTAGCACCATAGCACAAGTTTTGTGCGGTGCAAACCTCAACTTATTTTCGACACCCCACGCCAGAACATAAGCGAGGGTGGCATTGGCACTACTTTCTATGTCCCGAGCTGTTTTTCCGTCAAAGACGAGCACCACGTCGTCCGCGAAGGCCTGACAGTAGACGCCTCTACTTTCCAGGCCCCGCAGCAATGGATCGAGGGTCAAGTTCCAGAGCAAAGGGCCAGCTATAGACCCCTGGATGCAACCCCTGCTTGTCGCCGTGTTGTGTACCTCACCGCAGTACCTGACGCTTACCGTCCTGTCGGTGAGGTAACTGTCGAAGACTCGCCTGATATTCACCGGGCATCCCGCTTCCGCCAGTCGGACCCTGATTTTTGGCCACCAGACGCCATCGAAGGCTCCCTCTATGTCCAGAGACACGAGTGTCACGAGCCTCTTATCACTAAGCTTCCCGCGAACCCGTGACATAAGGTCATAGAGGGAATCCTCTGTGCTTTTCTGGGGCACAAAGCCATACTGGCGGGCGCTTATGCCCGGTAAGATATAATATTTCAGGCGAGCCACGAGCATCTTTTCGAACACTTTGCCAAGCACGGGCAGCAGTCCAATGGGTCTGAATGACTTGGGGGTGGTATAACTATCCCTCCCCGGCTTCCGAAGGACTATCACTGCCGCCTCTTTCCATATTTTTGGAAAGATGTGGTGAGCCAAGCAGCTGTTTATGAGCCCTAAAAATATTTTAGGGTCACAGCCGATGGCCCGACCACAGATGTCGGCAGTGAGTCCGTCGGAGCCGGGGGCCTTCTTCGGATTGAAGGAGCTCACCGCCATCTGGAGCTCAGTCAGAGTGAACGGAGGGTCGCAAGGAGAATCCTGTCCCCCAACGTTCACTCCGTCCGCTGCTTTCCTGATCTCGCGGTGAACTTCTTCATCCGAAGTCGCGTGGTCTTTCGGGTAGAATACCTCCGCAAGCCACTCTACCGATCCCTCTGCATCCAGAACTCTTCCGTCTCGTTCCAGCGGCGCGTCCTCGTCTCTGACGGCTGTCCTACCAATAACTCTGTAGATGCCCTGCCACACGCTCTCGCCGTCCTGGCGTTCGCAGAAGGACTTCCAGGAGTCCGTCTGAGCTTGCCTCGCTGCTTTCTCATATTCAGCCTTTTTACTGAGATATTGCTCGACGACCCACGACCTCCTAACAGGCGCAGCGTTTCTGATTCTGTTTTTCCTGGTTTTGACCTCCCTCTTCATGGCCTCCAGGTCCTCGGACCACCACGGCAGCGCCAATCTCTCCTTCGCCGACCTCTTCGGGATGGAGTGGTCACAAGCTTCCTCAATTAATTTAGTGTAATTTTGAATTGCCAATTCGGTTTCTTCTCTATTCAGTACAACACCTTCTCCCATCTTATTTTTATCAATGAGTTCTTTAATTTTGATGCCAAATTTATGCCAATCTGCCTTCTTGGTGTTGTACTTCCTTGTTGTTCTGACCACCTCCATTCCTCGAGACGGTTTCAGGTTCAACTTAAGCGCAATGCCGTTGTGGTCCGAGCCCGTTAGGCCAATCAAGACTTTCCAGTCATAAACCAGGTCCAACAGGTCATGTGAACACGCAGTTATGTCCACATAACTACAGAAACGCCGTCCCCCCCGGATCGTGTCGTAGGTCGGAGTGTCTCCAGTATTAAGAACTTGGAGGCCCAGCTCCTCCAGACTACCTGAAAGCTCCTCTCCCCTGCGATCAATTTTCTTGCTGCCCCACCACGAGCTCTTTGCATTTGCATCGCCTCCCACAAGCCACCTCCCAGCTCCCAGCTTGGCCTCCACTCCTCTCAGATGCCCGATGTAGGGTTCTATCGGTTTGTCCGGCTCGAAGTAGAAGGAGGTAAAGTTGGTCGTCCAGGCCCCGGTCCGGATCCCCACCACCACGATGTTATTGGTGGTGAGTTCCGGGTACTGTATTACCTTTAGGCTGCTATCGAAGATCACGATAGCTGCCTTGACAGTACCCTCTCCCGGCGTAGGGTTCTGGAAGACCCGCACCCCCCTCCGGCTCCGAACCGTTCCCACCGCCCCCACATAGGGCTCCTGAAGGAGCGCGATGGCTACTTTCCTCTTTTCAGCTTCCACTAGGAGCTCGGAGGTAGCAAGTTTGCAGCGTTGCAAATTAGCTTGCAAGAGCCCGTAAGTAGGGCTTGTCGCAGGGGTGCCCTTAGCAATACTGTGTGGCAGAGCGAGCTATTGCATCCCATTTTCCTCTCACGGGACACGCAGAACTAAGAGCATTGTGCTCACGATTCCCTAACTTGGCCCCAGCGCAGTTCCGACAAGACGGCGGCGTCCCAGCACGCCATCGCGGGCACTCCACCTTAAGGTGGGCGTCCCCGCAGTGGCTACATAGGTCCGCCGCACCCTCGCAGAACCTTTTGCTGTGGCCGTAGCCCAGGCATCGCGAGCACTGGACTAAGGGCGACTGGTCTGCGACCCTTACGCGCTGCAAACCGACGTGCAAGTATCCCAGCCCAGTCGCCCTCCCCCAGACCTCCGGAGAGGTGCTCAGAACTATATGTCCCGTGAGAGGATTCCTAGCCTTCTTCCTATACTTCACCTTCATTCTACTTTGTTCCTCACTGAGGCCACTGAACAGGGACCCATTTTGACTCTTGATCGCTTCCATGACGTCCCCGTCGCCGTTCACCAGCAGGACGTCATAGAGAATCAACAACGGGTCCCTGTTCTCCACCCCAGTGCAGGTAAGTTTTTTGTTCGCTCTTTCGATCCTTTGTTTTACTCTATCCCTTTCTTCCTTTGTTGAGCAGCTCAGGACAATCTTTCTGTCCTTGGCCTTCCTAATCCGCTCTACCTTCACCCATCCTTCTTCCGAGTTCACTGCGTCCCGCACCTTGTCCAGCACTCGCTCCCCGGTGTCGTTGACGTCTTCCGACGTCACGACCACCGAGTGCAGCGCGGATCTTCCTACAATCCTGTCCTTCGCTCCCGCGGCCTCCGCATAGGTCATTTTAATATTTCCTTCTTTGATTTTGTTTATGTCTTCTTGAAGCTCTTTTATTGACTTTGTCTCTATTTTAAACGCTTCCATGGATTTCCTGTTTTCCTCCAGTAATCTTATATTCATGTTTAGGGCCTCAATCAATTCTTTATTGTCTTGTTTGTACGGCTTTTGGCTTTCTGGTTTACTCTCTGACTCCGCCTCCTTTACGAGGTTGTAGAGCCTGTCCAGGGCCTGCACCACTCCATCCTTAATCTCCGTTTTGAGATTTCTAGAGCCGCTGAGGTGAAGTTTTGCCTTATTAAGGCACGCTCTCGCCTCAGCGACTCTGCTGGAATATTTTAACGTCTGCGTGGCCCTGGGCGGTCTACCCCCTTCGTCCGCCATTGAGACCAGGGGGGAGATGGAGACCTTTCCGGTCTCCCATTCCCCTATGCTCCTTCTTACACTTGGCAATGGGGGCGGAGTCTTTTGTGTACTTTGGGGCTGATTTTTTGTTTTGTTAGCGTTGGCCGACGGTGAGCGAAGCATAATGTTGGGGGGATTAGAGTCAATATTAAAAAGTTTGTAAAAGTTATATATAGGAGGTTGTAAAGGGACCTTATTAAAGTTTTGGGCTGTATAAGGGCCACGTCTAATTTAAAACTTATGCTAAGTCGGCTGTAAAGCGGCCTTGTCTAAAACTTAATCTAATGTGCTGTAAAGGGGCAGTCAATATACAATTAATAATTATAACAATTAAAATACAAAAGGGATAAATTAAATTAAATTAAAATTTAAAATTTGATAAAATTGGGGGCTGGGTTGGTACTAATTAGATAATTAGTCCAACCAGTCCCATAAAATAATTAAAAGCAATTATAACAATAAAATTTTTTAAAAACACTAAATTAAAACAATAAATTACAATTTAAAATATTAAAATATTAAAATAAATTCCTAAAATATAAATATATACAGTTAAAATAATTTAAAAATGATAAAATATCCCTTAGTCTATATTATTAAAATTGCTATGCTAACTTAACCTAACTTAATTCTAAGCCGCAATCCTATAATTACAATATTTTCAGTTTTTTCCGGTTTTTTTCCCAATTTATGTATGGGACCGGGAAAAACCGTTGGGGCCAAAAGATAGGTCTTGAAGAGACCTATCAAATGATACCTATATCGGGTACCCTACGGCCCCTAGTTACCGAGATATTCCAGAGGGGGGGTGGTCACCAGAGGGGAAGGGAGGGGGGAGGGGACTCAGAGGGGGTGCGGGGGTGAGGTGGGGGGGGCAGGGGTGTGACGTAGCACCGCTACGCCGGCGGGGGTCTACGCCGCGGAGCGCTACGGCGTCTGTAGCGTCTACGCCGCCTACGCCGCCCACTTAGGTCTACGACCTCTACGGTGGGCTACCACTACTACGGGGCTACGACTGTCTACAACGCCGACGCGGATCCGCGGTCCCGTCACCAGCCGGCGCTACGATGGATACGTCACCGACCACTTCCAGTATAACTTGACCTGTTTTGAAAAATATAAATTCCCAGTCAGAGCTCAAGTTATACTGGAGTTACCCACTATGCTATGGAATATCTCGGTAACTTACGGTTTCCCGATCCCGGAGCTTTTCGCTGGTGTTGAAGAGCTTCTTCTTCTCTATCCTGTGGCGTTGGTCCTGTTTCTCTAGGGCTATCCTAGACGTCAGGATAGCCTTCGACACTTATCCAACCAACCAGTTAAGTAGACCCCTCACTTTTAGTAACTTTAACAATTTATTTTGGTCACTTCTGATATCCGAAAAATTTTGTTCTTTTTGCTGAAACTATTTATTTTGTCTATAGAATAATGTACTATTTTTGTTTTTTCAAAATCTTTGAAATTTAAAGGGGTCAATTTTGGTTTCAAATTACGTAAAATAACAAATTAGAAAACTTTCACAATTTTTAGTCACTTGCAATTTTGCTTATATCTCCGTAAGTATAAGGCCTAAAAATCCAGTTCTTAGTACACCAGATAGCTGAGAGAACGCTCTATCTTCTTATATGAAGTCCAAATTTTCAACACTCTTCCTGGGAAAATTTAAGGGTTTATGAAAACGATGATTTTTTCCAAAAAACTAATTTCGTGGTTTCTCGCAAACTACTGGTCCGATTTTGACGAGCCTTGCACCAGCGTGTTCGCCTGCTCAGTCCGCTTCTTATGGTCCCCTTGGTTGGCCCACACAGGCCCACTAGTGGGAAATCACTCCTTTGTGGCCCAAACTTTTGATCACCGTGGGCGAACCGTAGACCGTAGGGACCCGCAAAAATAAGCGGGAGATAGCGGAAGGGTCC